>OX439012.1:5464048-6679048 GCA_949316495.1 Amphiduros pacificus | reverse complement strand
AGGATGATACAAAATATGACTCCCCCTGGATGGGTAGAACTGACCTAGCAGCAGCTTTTCAGAGTGCACTTGCTCGGATTTGCATGGCCTGATGCCAACGGAGAAGTATTATCAGATGGCATGTTTACCATTTGGTCTGACCAGCACACCCAGACATTTTGATGACTTTACCATAGGATTAGAATACATGTATAAAAACAAGGGTGCAGCTGGCGATAGCATCCATTATTTAGATGACATCCTGACAGTGTCGCCCTCTGTAGTTGGATGTAGGAACTCACTCGACACAATTGTTTGAACTTGCAAGGGTTTCAGAAACAGGATGAGAAAACTGTGGGACCCTCACTGAGACTTGAGTTTCTGGGTATAGTGATAGATACAGTCAGGCGACAGCTTAGTATCTCTAATGAACACATAGAGGACATACAGTGTGATCTAGGAACACTCTATGATAGGCAATATGTCACAAAGTGAGAACTGTTATCATTAACTGGAAATCTTTTGCTCCAAAGTTGTACAGGACGGCGTTCTCTTCACCCGCCATCTTATTCATTTAGCAAAGCGAGCCACTATCAGTCTTATAGGATAAGACTGACTCGTGAAGCCAGGAGGGACATGGAATGGTGGAAGTAATGCCTCTCTTTACATAATGGGGTATGCTGGTTCCCCACTGAATGGTGCATGTCCTCAGCAGAAATCTTGTTTACAGATGCATCAGATGTAGGCATAGGTATCTCATACAGGGGCTCACAGACCATGATTGAGTTCACAGGTGAGAACAAATGGATGTGTAAAATGACTAGCATGGTGAGAACTTGCAGCAGTGGTCATGGCAATTGCCAGCTATGGCTGCAGGCTCACCTATGGCAGCAGGCAGTGGTTGCCCAATCAGCCATTATGCATGTATGTTTATAATTACTCAGGCTAGCAACTCATAATGATTATGTAATAAAAAATGCCAAATGTTTGAATAACGTCATATGTTTGTACAATGTCCAAGGTTTGAATAACGTTCAATGTTTAAATAACTTCTTTAATAATTTTGTTAAGAATTTTGATTCACATTTATGCAGATGATACTCAGATCTACATCCCTGTTGACCACGCTTCTCCCCATCATGTGGATATGAGCAGACACAAACTGGAGGAGTGTGTCAGTGAGGTCAGAAACTTCCTCATTACAAACAAGATGAAGATAAATGATGGAAAAACTGAGATGCTCATATGTACTGACAGGTACAGTACTACCACCCATAGCAGTATCCCAACCACAATCAGAGTGGGTGAGTCAGTGGTTGACCTTGGTATCACATTTGACTCCAACATGGACATGAAGGCCCAGATCAAGTAAATGTGTCAGAAAGGCTATTATCACATTAGGAACTTGGCGGCCATCAGACATTGTCTAGACGAGAAGACCGCGGTAACACTTACCCATGCTTTTGTTACATCTACCCTTGACTATGGTAATGGTCTTCTGGCAGGCCTTCCTAAAACTGACATCAGGAAACTGCAATACCTCCAAAACTCTGCAGCACGGGTAGTAGGAAAAATCAGGAAATTTGATCACATTTCAGGAAAATTACAGGAACTGCACTGGCTTCCTGTTCACGCGAGAATTGATTTTAAAATTCTTCTATTAACCTGGAAAGCCCTTAATGGTAAGGCTCCGCCTTACTTACGGGATCTACTCTATGTCCGGTGAGTGAGGCAATGCATCAGCCTGCACTTGTTGACTTCACGCGGCACACAATAACCATGCATGATATTCTGCCAGAGACCGTGATTGTCCATGATTGTCTATATATACCCCTGAGAGTCTATAGGTAAGTAATCTATATCCTACAATACCAGTCATAGTTTGAGGAGTTTGGCTGCAATGCAGGCGGCAGCTCTAGGCAGTTGGAGGTCCCAGGCATACCTGGGATATATTCACACAACCCCAGACTAGGAGATTAACCTTGCAGAAAGGCTCATCTCCACATAACCTTACTTGGCCTTAGTCAAATGCTCAACCATTTGCCTATGGAAATATGGCCAAGTCCAGCTGACAATTGTTACAGTAGATCCAATTGTCAGCCCATAAATATATTGTATTATTTATTATTATTATGTACTAATTGATTAGATGTAATATATTGAGGTTTGTTGACTGCTGCAATTGTTACAGCAGATCCAATTGCAGCAGCACAGTTAACATCCTCCTGTGATATTTGATTAATAATGTTTTGGTGGTAGGGAGATTTATTTGTAGGTAGGAATGCAAATAAATCATTTATGTGCAACTATATATACCAAGTTTTCTTACTTTAAGAGGACTTTAAGGTTATAAAGTTGTTCAAGGGTGAGCAAGGTCATAGGGGCAGACTCCAAGTGTCAAGCCGAGCTGCCCAGTTAATTGCACTTTTCAAAGCATGCGCACCTATATAAGATGCTGCATCTACCTGGCTCGGCCTCTAAGACTCTCTGGAATGTTTCCCCTCCGCCCCACCCTGTTACTATATCCACACTATACCTTTATATATCTTTTAATAATATATATATATATATATATATATATATATATATATATATATATATATATATATATATATTTATATATATATATATTGGGATATATATATATATTGGGATATATATATATATTGGGATATATTGGGATATATATATATATATATATATCCCAAAAAGGTAAAAATGCTTGAAACAAACGTCAAATATCAAATATCAAAAGAACTTCACACTCATCAATTGTATGGACTAGTTGTCTCTCCTGCCCCAGCCCAGTGAAATACAACATATTGCAGTTTGACTTCTGAAGTGCTGCAAGGACACTTATAATGATACAACTGATTTACTTTAGTTCTCCAGGCAATATCGTCACAGCTAAAATCATCACAAAATAATGTGATGGATTTATGTCACAAAATTGATAGTGGAAAATTGCCCGTCACAAAATCTTCCTCTGACAGACTAACACAAGATGATCAATCACAGAGCATCATACATAAGTGTCAATTACCGTGCATTAGAATCTGTTCATCTATCCCTGGCAGAAACCCCCTGCCCATTTTTGTTGCTAATATAAATGTGAGGGTTTTCCATCACATTTTAAAGATGTGACTTCCATTTAAGGTCTATAATCCACAATGAAAAACTGGGACAGACTTATGTTTTTTTTGGCTTAAATGTGTTCAAAGTAATGTTATTTGTTAATTTAGCACAGAAAAAGTAAACTTAACCAGCTAGTCTTAATTTTTCATTAGTTAAATTGAACCCGTTTTAACTACCGTTAAAACGGGTTCGACTCTGTTTTTGCAGCTGGTGACTTATATCAAGTATTTATATTTTCTTTATTTAATGCCATCCAAAGAATAATAAAACTTTTTTGGAACATTTTAGATATAATCATGGCATAAAATATGAATTATCACTAAAAGAGTTGAGTATTTAAAAATCTCATGCAAACGAGTTTGTCCACCATGTGTGCCGAAGGCAGTTACGTAAATATACGAGACCACCCGAAGTTCTCTCCCGATGCTTCAAACTGATTGTGGATTATAGACCTTAAACAATTAAGTTCACAAAGTAAACACCAGCTGGTATCCTAAGAAATCGTGATGAAACGCTAGTGATTTACCTCAATTAAAAATAGCATATAATACGCCATAAAATAACAGAATGTAAATGATGCCAAAATGTGTTAACGTATGATTAGAGGGAAGGCAAGGGGTTAATTCAATATATGGAGAGAATGATGCGATAGATTGCTGTCTGGACATGTGTTGATCATAATGTATATCTTGATATTGGCTTCTTGTCAAGGTGCATTTATAAATTAAGGATCATTTAACTGACACATTTAAGTGGTGTCAGTCAAATGAACCTTAAATGCACCTTGACAAATAGCAAATATCAAGATATACATTATGATCAACATATATACAATATGATACCAATTTGGGTGGTTGGAACATCTAACTGTATATGTTTGGACATCGCTACATTCATATTGATGATGACATATAGTTATGCTTTAATTATGTATTAATGATATATGAAAAGCATGACTTTTGTATTAAAAGAGATGTAGCATGCCTGCAGCATTGAGAAGACCAGCAAAGGTCATTTAATATTAATACCACAAATCAGAATGTATAATTATTTATAAGTAATATCAATATTCCTGTATTTTGTAAGAAAAAAGAGCATTCACAAGCAAAGTTGCTCCTGTGCTGACCATGACATTGACCTTGACCCAAGGTCGCAAAAAGTTCAGCCCCAAAAATTTCCCAGGCCTACATATTATCATCTCATAGTCATATACCTAGTCCTTATGTCCAAGCGTAAAGGAATAATGAAGAAAACAAAGTGCGGTGGCGGACGCGGTGGGAACGGAGCAAGTACATAAAGTCAGCTTGTGCTGACTTAAAAATCAAGATCCTCAAATAACTGTGCAATGACTATTTAGTTTTAACTATATACATCAAAATAAAGACATTTCATTATTAAGAGGTCCATATCTTATCCATAATCCTTATAGTGTCTGTCTCACATAAATCTGATATTTCAGTTTGATCGGGTGATCGGGCATCGCCTTTAACATCTCTCAGACTCTTATGACAATAAGATTGTTTTGCAATCTTAATATCTTTCATATTAAGATGAGACAGTCTTTGAACAATATCAACTGGACGGACATGACAGACAGGACTGATGACAAACCCATGGACGTTATTTGGGCCTAGTTCCGAGATACTCTTCAAATTGCAGTGGCGGTCTGTATATCCATGAATCTGCAGAGGAAGAAAAATAGACCCTTGTACATGAATAGACAAGAAAAAAAGGCCACGGGCCATGGCGCAGTTGGCTAGAGCGCCAGCTTATTAGCGCCAGTTCCTCTGTGGTGATCCAAAGGTCGAGGGTTCGATTCCCGGCCGTGCCGAGATTGAACTCATATATTCTCATATGAGCTAAGGCCCGTGCTTGAAGGGATAACCCGTTGTCCTTGTAAATCTGTGACCAGGTGGGTTGTCATGTTAAGGACCTGCGACATGACAACTCAGTGAGGCAGCACTATATCTGCTACAAATAGGTCTCATCACGAAATGACTGAAATAATGTTGAAAGTGATGTAAAACCCCAAACAAACCAAACAAACAAACAAGAAAGAAGCGGAAACTGTGAAAGAAATATCAAGCGTCCTGTGAGTACAACAACCTGATGGCCCAGATGAAGTGGACAAGGAAACTGACATCAGAAACCAAGAAAGTCAAGAATAAAATTAAGAAGAAACTTGCATTGAACAGCAAAAAGGACCCTAAATCATTTCATAGCTGTGTGAGATCGACTAGAGCGAAAAACAAAGCCAAAACAAAAGACTCAGATGGCCTATTGAGGGATGAAATGGGAGAGGTCATCACTGAGGACAGTGTTGTGGCTGATGTGTTCAAGTACTTTGCTTCTATGTTCACAGCCGAATCTGGTGAGAACTTCCCTGGTTCACACCTGGAGAAATCATCATGAAAATTAACAACATGAAGCCCTTGGAACAACAAAGCCCTTGGAATTGACGGTATAAGTCTCTGTAAGCTGAAAAAAGATGATTGACATAATTGCTAAGCCACTGATGAAAATCTTCCAAAGGTTGATTAGAGAAAATTTATGCCCCCTGATTGTAAAGATGCCAATGTGAAGTCAATCCTCAAGAAGGGGACAAAGAGTGACCCTGCCAATTATAGACCAGTCAGCCTTACATCTCAGATATGCAAACTGATGGGGTTGATCATAAGGGATGCTTTAATGGACCACCTGAAAACTCATAATTTGCTCAAACCCTCTCAGCATGGATTCCTGAGAGAAAATATCATGCCTTACAAACTTGCTGCAATTCCTGAAGAAGGCCACAGAGTACTTTGATGCAGCCTTTCAATTTACATTATTTTCCTTAATTTCCAGAAAGAATTTGACCAGGTCCCACATCTGAGGTTAATGACCAAGGTGAAAGCCCATGGGATAGATGGGCAAGTCTGGAGTTGGATCCAGAACTGGTTTGGTGACAGACAGCAGCGATTAGTAGTAAACGGAAGTCCGCCTAGCTGCCAGTGGGGTACCTCAGGGCTCTGTCTTGGGGCCAGTACTCTTCTTGATTTTTGTGAATGATATTGACACTGCCATGGTTCTTATGTTTGCTGATGACACAAAGCTGTTTTGAGCAGTCCAAAGAAGCTTCAGCTTTCGGTCTGTGGAAGTCATCAGGAGCTTGTATCTAGGCTTTTTCTGTTCAGATGTGGTCCCCACAGCTGGGAAAAGATATTGACCTAATTGAAAAAGTCCAAAGATGAGCCACCATGTTAGTTCCCACCCTGCATGACACCCCATATGAGGATGGGCTTCAGATATTTGGTTTGACCACCCTAGAAGAATGGAGACAAAGAGGATACATGATCAAGGCCTACAAACTTTAAACGGTAAAGAGGATATTCCCAGAGACCAGCTCTTTGAGCTGGCACCTGGAACAGCCACCAGGGGTCTAAACTGCCGAAAATATTTCTTTACATAAAGGACTGTGAATATGTGGAACATTCTTTCCCCCACCTTGTGCTGGCCGCGACCGTCCCCATATTCAAGAGGCGGTATGATTGAATCTATGGGGCAAATAAAGAGTCATGGCCTGACTCGCCTGCCCCTGTCACTCGCCTGCCCCTGTCACTCGCCTGCCCCTGTCACTCGCCTGCCCCTGTCACTCGCCTGCCCCTGTCACTCGCCTGCCCCTGTCACTCGCCTGCCCCTGTCACTCGCCTGCCCCTGTCACTCGCCTGCCCCTGTCACTCGCCTGCCCCTGTCACTCGCCTGCCCCTGTCACTCGCCTGCCCCTGTCACTCGCCTGCCCCCGTCACTCGCCTGCCCCCGTCACTCGCCTGCCCCCGTCACTCGCCTGCCCCCGTCACTCGCCTGCCCCCGTCACTCGCCTGCCCCCGTCACTCGCCTGCCCCCGTCACTCGCCTGCCCCCGTCACTCGCCTGCCCCCGTCACTCGCCTGCCCCCGTCACTCGCCTGCCCCCGTCACTCGCCTGCCCCCGTCACTCGCCTGCCCCCGTCACTCGCCTGCCCCCGTCACTCGCCTGCCCCTGTCACTCGCCTGCCCGTCACTCGCCTGCCCGTCACTCGCCTGCCCCTGTCACTCGCCTGCCCCTGTCACTCGCCTGCCCCTGTCACTCGCCTGCCCCTGATTTCACAATCAGACCTGTAAACTTTAAACTATTTCAGACACCTGTGATATCTTAATTTACCAGCAACCTGCCGGAATGTCTCTCCTGTCCCCTCCCTCCCCATATCCTCTTTGAACACCCATCTGAGTTGAGTTCTATAAGTGTCCACAACCTGCACATCAAACTGTGAATTAATAGTACACACAAAGTACCACTCTGGCCATAATCACTTCATAAAAAGACTTAACATGTTATCCATGATGGTAACTTTCACACGCTTCATTTATTAATTTTACATCTACTGTGGAAAGATTCATTACTGTACTGTTAAAGTATCAATACTGCATGACCCTCTCCCTCCCTCTTCATCCCTCATCACTATGTGATTCTCTCTCATCACTGGACTGTCCTTCCCTCACCAATATGCTACCTTCCTATTCCTCACTGGAATGTCCATCCTTCACCACTATTTGACCCTCTCCCTCATCACTGAAGTACTTTGTGTAAATATCCTTTGCATACCTATTTGGTGTAAATATTCTTTAGTGCCTGCATACCTATTATGCTTGCTACAAATATCTATAAAAACTCCAAAATCATAATTTGGCTGGATTTTCTTCCCAGTCTTTCCAGAGTGTTTAAATTCTGGGCTTTCTGACTTTCAAACATTTACTCTATGACATACAAAAAATCAATTCTATGATGTCCTTTCATTTTGTTACAATTAAAATTACTAGTTTCTCGTCACGTCATTAGAATTAGGAATGAATGAATGAATGATTGCTTTACGGCACATCGACACAATGAGGTCATTCAGTGCTAAAAAGAGTATAAACAGAACCAAAATGTTGACTAGAAACGAAATGTAAATGTTAATACAATGTGTGGACATAAGGAATTCAACATTATGATATATATTACATCAAACAAATATAATAAATATATATAATTTTTTTAAAGACTCTGTTCCATGTGATGCTCTCCAGTTCTTGATAAACAAGCCAATGACTTAAATACACAAGAGTTCTGCCCTTAAAAATAAGCCCTATTCGATTTAAAAACAATACGGTACTATCACAGATGTACGTACGGTATCAAATACCTTATGTAAATCTTGTACATTAAAATATTGAGTGTGTATATTATCAATTCGATACACTCAATCAAAATATGTTTAATAGTCAAAGCCATTTGACAGCCAATATATTCAGGCTGATCTTCGTCTTTAAAAAAATAGCTAGGACTACATCTATAGTTTTGGCCTGTTTGCCTCAAATCCTCTATAATTCTATTGTATGATATTGCTGATAGCCATATTAAGAATAATGAGAAAAAATATATGATTAACATAATCACTTGTTAAGTTTACGAATATGCTTCGAGTGCACAGGAGTGCAATTCATATCCGGAGGATCACCTGTGTCCATTTTTGTGTCCTATTTATTTTACTTCTAACTTGATCTTCGTTTTGTGTTTTGTCTGATTTATATACTGGTCTATTACTATTGATACTTTTATTATTGGTTGATGTAGAGAGAGTTTACAAAGAGGGTTTAGCAGATGTTTCTGATGGTTGAGTTATTATTGGGATAATGGAGATCATAGTCTGAGTAGACGTTGCTAAAGATTTTGAGGTTTTTGTAAAAAAGGAATAATTTTTGTCATTGATTGGCCATGTAATTTCGGTTTGAATTGCTATTGATTTTGTTTCTTTAGTTTTTACAGAGCTGGCATAAGATGTCTTTGTTGTGTTCAAACTTTCTACTCGCTTCCGTGCCTCTGGAAAGGTATATTTTCAGTGTGTCATATTCGCTGAATTTCCTTCTCTTTTTAAAAGGAAGGACAATTCCGTGAATACGATGGATGATTGCCTTGGCAATTGACACATTTTATTATATTTGAAGAACAATCGTCTCCACTGTGCTGAGCGGAGCATTTTGGACATGTTACATTACCTTTACATTGATCAGATCCATGTCCATACCTCTGACACTTGAAGCAGCGCAGAGGGTTTGGAATAAATATATCAACTCTAGCTTTCAAATATCCAAATTTAATAGATGTTGGATGCTGCCCTGCTTCAAATTTCAGAATAAATATATTGATAGGAATTTTGACACCATCCTTTTTTTTTTATAAAAATCTGCTTGCATTCTGGTCTGGTCTTTCAGCTCATCCACTATTTCCTCTTCAAAAACTCTCACTAAATTTGGGCATCTGATTACACCTTTTTATTGTTGAGAGATTTGTGAGCTGTAATAACTGGAACTATGCCCAACATTCGATATCGTAGAGGATTGTCTGCATGGCTTTTCCACTCAACCTCAATCAATAATTTATTTTACATTTTCAAAACAGTTTTTGGTACCGTTGCACTGCAATTGCAAAGGGGGCATTCTTGCCAGGGTATGTTCAGCGTCAGAACTTTCCGCAATTAAAGATCTGGTCCATTTTTGTATTTTATTTGAATCATCGTCATTGTCAATTTCATTCAAAGGTCTTTTTTGTTTGTTGTGTGCCATGTGTGTTTTTTTAATTTCATCAGTTAGGTCCCCTACCCATCAGAGCTGGGGATGCCTTTCTGGGTTGGTAACTCCATGCTTTGATGCCATGAGGATATCTAACATGACATACTCTCAGAATAAAAACTCCACCCTTTTGGATCTTACCTTTATTCCTCGATTGACCCAATCAGCAGTAACCTCCTTTCAGGACTCATTAAATAATTGACAATTTAACAATGATTCCTATATTTCAAATATTAAAATTTTTATCAATAAAAATCAAATAGCCAGAACATAACAAAGGAAAAATACCACAAGCCAGTTAAATCAGATCTGGGCCTTATCTGATCTGCCCGTCTGGAGAATATCTGGATACGAGACAGGCAGGTTGCAACTGGACCAGTACTACTGCCAAACCAGCCCAGTGCTCAACCTGTCAGGATTCCATATCCTCCCCATCACAGGTTGCATACCACAGCAAACAGGATGCCCCTTTAGTTGCCTTTTACAATATGCTGGGGTCAATGGGGCTACAAATGGGAGATTAGAATTAGGCTTATCTTCAAGGAGGCAAATGTAAAATGTGATAGAATAACATCGTATCTTGCTAGAGGCTGAGAAAGTAATGACAAACAGTCACAAGCTGAAGTTTATTAGCTATATCAGCTAGAGGTAATATATTTTCATGCATGATTGCATTGATATCACTTTCATTCCCAGGCTATTTGCTAAAAATGTGATGCCTTAGGGATGGACCATTATTCATTCTGGGTGGGATGGAATATCAAATTTGCTGATTTATTTTTTCGACACTCGGCCATTCTAAAAAAATATTTCTCAGTTGCTTGGGCCACCAATTTTTTTCTAGGGTCCAAACATCCTGATTTGTATACTTTTAAATGGATGTAAGATTTATTAGAAAATGATGCAGTTCTTTATTTACACTACTTCACAGCTAATACAAGTATTTCAAAAAGTCATTTATTGAAGTAAACTTCAACTGCCTATAAAGTCCTGGTTGCCAGGAAGTTTTGTCCTATTTACTATGAGTGTGGTCACATTAGATATGGGCACTGCATGGCCACCAGTGCGCCGACCATACATTGCCTGGACATCACACATTTTTCCAGACATCAGGCAGTATAAAGGTGCTTTAAGTTGACAACAGATTTTGTAAAAAAAATCCATCGCCTAAGCACCGTTTGGGAAATTGGAACAAATGTTCGAAATTGGAATAAATGTGATTGGGGTATAAGACCTGATATATGCATGATAAGTTTGTTTGTTTGGGGTTTTACATCACTTTCAACATTATTTCAGTCATTTCGTGATGAGACCTACTTGTAGCAGATATAGTGCTGCCTCACTGAATTGTCATGTCGCAGGTCCTTGACATGACAACCCACCCGGTCACAGATTTACAAGGACAACGGGTTAACCCTTTAGGCACAGGCCTCAGCTCATATGGGAAATTGTATCATGAGTTCAATCTCGGCATGGCCAGGGTTCGAACCCACGACCTTTGGATCACCACAGAGGAACTGGTGCTAGTAAGCTGGCACTCTAACCAACTGCGCCACGGCCCATGGCCTCTCCATGATAAGAGCCACACAAAGGTGTTGTAGTCAAGGAGTGCGATAGCAGACAACTTAATTATTGGTATGTCAGTAGGCCAGGGCCTTTAAGATATATCAGATTATGTCTTACAATATAAGATTTGGTTACAATTTAAAGACTCTACCTGGTTACCCTGAATGTCTGGTTTTAAAACTGCCCAGTTCAAAGATTTTTCAGACACATGAATTGTTTAAAACTTGCATGCAACCCCCCAAAATAATAATTTAATTGTTGAATATGTGTTATTAAGCAAATGTGGTTGTTAAGATATTATAATTGATGTTAAAAAATTCAAACTATGAAAGTCTATGTTTTGCCCAATAATAAATGTTAAGTAAAGTAATCAAGCTGAACATCTTGTTAATGGAAAAGATAAAAAGATATTTGCTAAAGATTGTATCCGACAGCAATATAACATTTATTATTGCTCTCAGATTGTATGTCACCCATGTCTAGTTATGTTGTAAATTGTATTTGTTGCTGATGCCTAAAAACTAGCTCCCTAAACATGGTTAACATATTTTGGGTAGATTGTACCTATTGTGGTGCTGAGCAAAACTTATTTTTAGTTTCCTTCTTCCCTCTAAAATTGACTTCTACAAGGTTGAAACTCTTTTTTCCAAAAAGTTTTTTTCCAAAATTATTTTCTGTAGATGTGCGAGTCTCAATTATTTTTTTTCTTAAGATTGGCATTCTCAATATTTTTTTCTCCATCAAATGGTCTCAAAGATATTTTCTTTTACTTTCATCCACCCCTCCCCCTCCATGAATGAATAATGGTCCACCCCTTACCCCCCCCCCCCCCCCCATCACAATTTCTAGGATAATACAGAGAGTGACACCTGGTGTCTGTAAAACCAACTACAATTCCACGTCATCAAATATTTTATAGTTTAGCGTCACAAAATAAAATCAATCATGCATAAAATTCCATGTCTTTAAATATTTTATAGTTTAGCGTCACAAAATAAAATCAATCATGCATAAAGTTAGTGATTGACTATTGCTGCCTCCTCATGAATGAAATGTGCATATTTTGTGATGGAAATCCATTTTATTGCCAGTGGCACTAACTGCACAGTGTCACTGGTGCATGGATGGTCAAATAGGGTTTTTGTGCTGTAAATATCCTGTGAATGGGAATGGTCAAAATCTACAAGATCAATAAAGATAGGTATTCAAGGCGACATCAAACCGTGGAATGCATTGAGGCATGTCAGAACACAAACATCTTTGATCGGCACCCCGATTTATGCATATAATAAATAGCCAGCCACCTTTTCAACCAAACAGAATGACCAAATATCTTGACCTTTAACATGTGAGATAGATGTCTAACTAACTGAACCATGTCTCACCCCGAGTTACATATTTTCAGTGCTAGCCGCCAAATATTAGGGGCGATCCATTTGATTTTTGTGGGGTGGGGTGGGAGATTTTGGAAAAAAAATTTATTCACCCACCCCATCCCAGAAAAAAAAATTATTCATTCACCCTACCAAAGAAAAAAAATTTATTCATCCACCCTACCAAAGAAAAAAAAATTATTCATCCACCTCCTTCCAGTTTTTCTATCTTCTATATGGATTGCTTGAAATGAAGGATCAGAGTCTGGGGAAGCAACAAGAAAAAAAATTTATTCACCCACCCCACACCAGAAAAAAAATTTATTCACCCACCCCACACCAGAAAAAAAAATTATTCATCCACCCTACCAAAGAAAAAAAATGTATTCATCCAGTACTGCTGTCCCACCCCACCCCACACAAATCAAATGGATCGCCCCTTAGGTCTATTGATAGTGGTATCCAAGCTGTCTGGAAAGGATCTAAAACATGGCGGCTGAAAGAAATATGGTTGAGAAATGCCTCAAAAACTCTTACGGGACGGACCATTTTTAATTTAAGGGTGGATGAGAATAAATTAGCCGAAATTTTTCCGGCACTGGAATATTCTCATTTCTTTTTTTGCCAAAGCAAAACATTTCTACATATATTTTTCTCAGTCGGTTGCCCCACTGAATTCTGCGTCTAGTCAGATTTGTTTTGTGAACGTCATATCACAAGGGATTGGCTCCATCGCGAACTGATGTTATAATAATAACTTTTTTCATTGAATTTGGTGATAATCTTGTCAGAGATATCCCCTTATCCAAGGAGAAAAATTGTATATATTTTGCATTAAATTACTGAATTTATTGTCTCCCATAGCCACAAAACTTTTACTATTTTGGTCTAGAAGTACAGTCAATGATGCCGTCAAAAATAACCAAACAGCTTTCTCCAAATTCCGCATATAATTAGGCCGTCAGTCACTTTCAAATTGATAAGGAGAGTATTGCAATTAAAATAGAATTGAAATTGGAACATACTGATCATATCTGAAGTTTTTAAACATACCTCTGAGTGGTCAAAATAAAATTTGAAAATAATTTTTAATATTTTTTTTTGACAGGCAGGCCCTTAGACATTTGCACTGCATACTGATCATATCTGAAGTTTTTAAACATACATCTGAGTGGTCAAAATAAAATTTGAAGATAATTTTTAATATATTTTTTTTTGACAGGAAGGCCCTTAGACATTTGCACTGAGCCCGATACTTAAAGGGATTAAGCACCGATTTTGAAAAAAACGTTTAAAATTCACATATTGGTGATAAATGTATTTGTCTTTCATGTCTATAAACTTTTTGATTGATGCATTGCCATAAGTGTCTGTCAAATATGTTTGAACATGACCTTAACATATAGGCCCCTAATGAAAGCACACTCCTTTCTTGGCATCATTTTTATGTGGAGTATGACCATAGAGGCACTGAAAGGTAAAATGACGTCATAAGAGTATGGCAATATGCTTATGACGTCATCAAAGTTATTGTCCTTTGAATAGTGCCAGAATGACGTCAAACAGTGCTACCCCACTTTGAGCCTCAACTGAGGTCAAATAAAGTTCACGCTACCCGTGTTTACCCGTCACGTGCAGCTTAATGAATGAATGGTTGCTTAGAGGCACATCAACCACTAAGGTTATTTAGTGCCTAAAAATGGTAAAAATGAATGAATCACGTGCAGCTTATGGCTGATACAGATCTTTCCTGGGAGTGCAAATTTTATGGCTTATAGCAACTTATCTTTTTAATCTATCATGATTTCAATTTGTCATGATGTTCATGTGTGGCTAAGCTTTGAAATACACCAAATTGTAGAATTGATGCTTAATACGTCAGGCGTCAGAAGCTAAAAATGGTAATAAATATTAATGATTGGTAATGAAATAAATAGAAGGTACTTTCACTGCATGTTACCAAAAGGTTTGCAAAAACTGCCCATCTGATTTTTAAAGGTTTAAAACCTTCCTTAACCCCCCCCCCAAATAATAATATAAGTGCTGAATATGTGTTATTAAGCAAATCTACTCCATAAAGGTTTATGCAATGCCCAATATTAAATGGTAAAGTAATCAAGCTGAACGTCTTGTAAAGATACAAGATAAAACACATTTTTTTGCAATAGATTATATCTGAGAGCAATAATAAATGGCATGCCAACATGTTATTGTATGTTGCCCTGAAACATTATATTGTAAATTATATTTGTATTTTAAGGAGAGCGTATTTGTGGTTTCACTACTATTCTTATCGTATATGTTGAAACATGAACATATACAAAGCCATGATTGTGTAGCATTGAACAGGTAGGTAATCCCTTGTTTAAGGATTATTTCATCTCAATGAAGAATGTATTTAAGGGTCAAGCTGCTATATGAGCGCTTGACACGTTCTGTATTTTGGACCACGAATGAATGAAATTTATGCAATATTAAATTGCAAGAGGGCCGTAGCCTGGAGAGACGGCCCTGCAGTGTGATTGCTGTGAATTGCAATCATGTCTTGTTAAATTTGGTCATTGATTATTGCTATTGAAAAATGGACTATTGTTGTTGTGAGTTGGTTAACTGAAAGGTTTTTTGTTGAGACCATTCACACCGGGTTCCCCCTGCTCTTTTCGATAAGTGCTACTGGGTTCTTTAACGTGCTCTGGGATAGGGTCAGATACACGGGACCACGACGTTTTACGCCCAATCTGAGCGGGCGAGCAATAACCTTGCTGGGGGGACAATTTAATCAGGCATGGCCTCCTGTTGTAGTAGCAGAGATTTGCGTGGTTTTTCACCCGTGTGCCAGAAGGCCAGTGAAAATAGCGTGTTTTTTTCACCCGTGTGCCAGAAGGCCAGTGAAAATAAAGAGACCAGGGTATAAAAACTGTTTCAGACCAAAAGCACTCGACACTGGCAGAGCAGGGTTGTCAGCTCGTGAACGCCGTGCCTTGATAAATACAACAACTTGGGACCGGCCTTCGCAAGCAAAAGTCAATCCAAAACTGCCGTCAGAGCTTGCGAGAAGTCTGTTACAGATAGACCTAGGTCTAGAGAAGGTGTGTTTTTAATAGATGAGCAGTGATAGACACTAGCTAGACCAATTATTATGTCAATAAAGACTGAATACTCGGAATATTGACGTTGACAAGCTTGACAATTTCATTCTCTATTCAATTTTTCCTCAAGGTTGGCATTCTCAATACTTTTGTTGCCATCAAATGGTCTTACCGATATTTTTTTTTCTTTTTTTCACTTTCCTCCATCTGCCTAATGAATACTAGAAGAGAGGCGAGAATCAAAACACGACACTTACCCGTTGATTCCTATTTTTGGCCCAACCATGTTAACTACTGTCTATGTAAATAATCACAGCCACCTGAAATAAGACCATTACATCATCAAGATCATTATCATCATTATCATCATTATCATCATCATCAATACAATGTTAATACCCAAACAGCCAGCATCTGGTCTTAATGGCAGGCTGCTTTCAAACAATATAATTAAACTTTACATATGTATTATCTTTATTATTTTTCTAATACTAAAAACAGTGTATCTTACATTGAGTTGTGCAGTTTCTCAAATATGGCTTCAAGCATATACTCACAGGGGTGCGAATTTCTAACAAGTTTTAAAGATAGTTCTGCATGGCTGGTTAATTATTGACTGGATCCTTTGCCAGCCAATTAGAAGCCACCATTTTTTCCTCTTTAAAAATGCCACATATTGCAACCTATACAGAACTGTAAAATATTGATCACGAGGGTAGACCTGTATTAACAGGTTCCAGACGAAGGATCGGCTTGATTCACCAACTGTGTAAGCGCATTTAAGCATTTTACACTTTTCTGTTTAATTTTACCCCGAGGGGGATATATTCTGTTTTAGGTCAAGTACCCACTTATTCTACCTGATCTTGGTCATGAAGTCCCTGATCTGATATCTTCCTGCTGTTCTATTGTTTTGTCAGTCTATTTCTCTCCCTGACACTTTGTATAATTTTGTTTTTTGTTTGTTTGGGGTTTACATCACTTTCAACATTATTTCAGTCATTTCGTGATGAGACCTACTTGTAGCAAATATAGTGCTGCCTCATCGAATTGTCATGTCCAAGGTCCTTGACCTGACACCCTACCCAGTCACAGATTTACAAGGACAAGGGGTCAACCCTTTAAGCCCCAGTCACACTTACACGATCTATCACAGGACTTGGCACGATTTGTTAAATCGTCTCACATCGTTTATCAGAATGGGAACACAAGTGAGGTGGTCTGGAATGGTCTGCCAAGGTCTTGTTTGGTCTGTTGAAGTCGGCACAAGCCCACGACTGTTTTGAACTGTTCAAAACAATCGTGTCACAGCCACGATGTGAAGTTGGTCTGGAGGCAGTCCTGTGGCAGTCCCTACACAGTCGCCATGCCCTCTGGTGTGAACTTGTGGCGGTCATGCATAATCTGCTGACTGTCGTATAGGTATTTGTCTACGATGTGCGTACGTCATGTCATACGTCCTTGGTAGGATGGCCTGCCGTTCTGGTACGCTCAACTAGCGATCACGGCAGATATAACATATGACTTTTGAGGACATCTGAAGACTTCTGAGGACTTGTAAAGACTTTGTTAAGACCACAGGAAGACCTGTCCATGTTGCACAGATAGTCACGTGATAGAGAAGGACGTGTTGAGCACGTGGTGGTCTTGTTATGGTCGAGTGGGGGTCTGGGTCTGAACGCGTCATGTCTCAGCATGTGGTCGTCTGACTATCGTTTTTTGTGCGATCATCACAATCGTGCCATTTCCCGAACAGTCTTGTTAAACATCGTGTAAGTGTGACTGGGGCTTTAGGCACGGGCCTCAGCTCATATGGACAATTGTATCATGAGTTTGATCTCGGCACAGCCGGGGATCGAACCCACGACCTTATGCGAATGCCAGAAGTCGGTATTGTATTAGGTTTACATTCGAAAAGGTCAACAGAATTTGTATTAAATATGGTATCATGTACAGGATTGTCAGGATTTGCAGCAATTTTTGCAGCATACTGAAGGGCAAGCTTTTCTCTTCTTAAATCAAGAGGCGGCTCATCAGCCTCAACTGCCAAGCTATCTGCAGGCCATGTACGAAATACACCAAGGCATAATCTTAAACATTGTTTCTGAATTGGATCGAACATTTTAATATAAGATGGACGAGCTGATCCATATATCATACATCTTTAATCAAGTATCAAACGTACCAGCGCTCTGTATACTTGTAATACAACTTCTCGTACACCTCTGTGTAACTCACCTCTTTATGGAGAAATAAAGAGATTCAGAAGGCTCGGACATTTAGTGCCAAGAATGAGTACATTGTATCAAAATCCAAAATCAAAATGTATGATGATCCGACTTTCGATGTTCTTAAAATATCAGTGGAATACCCTGCACCTTCACATGAAACTGCAAATTGGCAGACAATTTCAAAGCGAATTTAAGAATACATTTGTTGAAAACATAGTACCCTCTTACAGGTCCCTAGGACCCGACTAAGAACGGTGGGTGACAGGGCATTCTTATCAGTTGGCCCCAGACTCTGGAATTCCCTCCCTACAGATATCAGGACGAGTACCTCAGTCTCCTCTTTTAAGAAAAGACTGAAAACTCATCTTTTCAGGATGCACGTCCTGAACACAGCGCTATGAACAGACCTATTATTATTATTATTATTACTATTACTATACTGAATATAACGCTACATGGTACTTGTATCATTAGGTAAGAAATTGAACACTCAAACTGGGTAGAATGGAAACTGACCAACTGAACTGAACCAGTAATTTTAGTATAATTTACCAAAGCCACCACAGACCAAAACGAAGAATTGTACATGGATCATTGATGTGAGCCAAGGGCTGTGGAGCAGATGGTTAGAGAAGTTGGATTGTGGCTTATTAGCACCAGTTCCTCTGTGGTGATCCAAAGGTCGTGGGTTCGATCCCCGGCTGTGCCGAGATTTAATTCATGATACAATTTCACACATGCGCTGAGGCCCGTGCCAAAGGGTTAACCTGGTGTCCTTATAAATCTGTGACTGGTTGGGTTGTCATGTCAAGGACCTGCGTCATGACAATTAACTATATCTGCTACAGGTAGGTCTCATCACAAAATGACTGAAATAATGTTGAAAGTGATGTAAAACACCAAACAAATAAACAAAACTGCTGATGTGAGTCAACAGACTCAAGCGTTGTGGGAAACTCCAAAGAGTCCACCAAAGTTCACGACATTCACAAAGTGTGAAAAGTCCTTATGGAAAACTGCCATGCAGCTCACTGTTTTAACTGACATAGATAAAATTTAGAAAGCAAGACTTTTTTGTCTGCACAAAAATGGTTTGGGAGTTAATCGAGGGTGATAACCTTTGAATACTCACAGTTTCAGTTTGGTTTCAATCTTGTTATGTTGATGTATGTTGCAGCAATTCCTGTGTTGACATTACATTGTCAAGGTTCTTCATTCTGTTTATATTGGTTTTGGATATGCACCGCGCATGCGGTTGACTGCGCATGCATATTCTGGCGTGGATATCGCTCAAATAGAACCCCAATAAGAAGATATCACCTTTGTTTTTGGTATAAAGTCATTATTATTAATATTATATACGTTTGCAAATATAATTCAATTCTATATGTTCTGATATGCATTTCTCTAAAATAGAACCCCATTATGAACATTTCATCTTTGTTTTCTGTACATCATCCAAAGTCCTTGTGATGTGAGGCCAAATCGGTGATCAAAAGGGTTTAATGTAATTTTTTCCACAGCTTGGTATTCCATGCAGCCTTTGAGTCATGTCTTCCCTTTTTTACGTGCGGGAAAATATTTCACAGTTCACAGTTCACAGTTCATTTTTCAAATTTTTTTCAGAAAATATGACTTTGCGTTACATTTTAATTAAAAAACATATGACGCAATGCTTCAATTCTTTTCAAATTTTCAGTGATTACTACCAGGGGATATATATATTGCCACAAAAAATCTCAATGCAAAAAGTATAATTTAAAGGTGCAAAAAAAAATGTTGAAATTGGACTTTGAAAAAAAAACCAATATTATATATTCTACAGTTAAAATTAATTATGAGAGCTGTTTCAATGGTGGTGTCCTTTATAGGGATTCATCTATAGGGTCCCTAGTATCTTCCAGAATTTTTCACTAATTGAGCAATTTTTTTAAGGGGTTGAATTAGGAGGTCAAACATTACAAGAAATGAAAAAATTCAGTTTTTTTACACAACGATTTTTTTATATGAGGGTCATTTCAATGTTGTTTTTCTTTTTAGGGAACCATCTATAGGGTACCAAGTACCTCCCTGAATTTTTCACTAATTAGCAATTTTTTTAAGGGGTTGAGTTAGGAGGTCAAACTTGGAAAAAAATGAAAAACTCTCATAATTTTAATTGATTTTTGCACAACGATTTTTTTATATGAGGGTCATTTCAATGTGGTTTTTCTTTTCAGGGAACCATCTATAGGGTACCAAGTACCTCCCTGAATTTTTCACTAATTGAGCAATTTTTTTAAGGGGTTGAACTAGGAGGTCAAACTTGGAAAAAAATGAAAAATTTTCATGATTTTAATGGATTTTTGCACAACGATTTTTTTATATGAGGGGCATTTCAATGTGGTTTTCCTTTTCAGGGAACCATGTATAGGGTACCAAGTACCTCCCTGAATTTTTCACTAATTGAGCAATTTTTTTAAGGGGTTGAATTAGGAGGTCAAACTGGGACAAAAAATGAAAAATTCTCATGATTTTAATGGTTTTTTACACAACGATTTTTTTATATGAGGGTCATTTCAATGTTGTTTTTCTTTTCAGGGAACCACGTATAGGGTACCAAGTACCTCCCTGAATTTTTCACTAATTGAGCAATTTTTTTAAGGGGTTGAACTAGGAGGTCAAACTTGGAAAAAAATGAAAAATTCTCATGATTTTAATGGTTTTTTGCACAACGATTTTTTTATATGAGGGTCATTTCAATGTGGTTTTCCTTTTCAGGGAACCATCTATAGGGTACCAAATACCTCCCTGAATTTTTCACTAATTGAGCAATTTTTTTAAGGGGTTGAACTAGGAGGTCAAACTTGGAAAAAAATGAAAAATTCTCATGATTTTAATGGTTTTTTACACAACGATTTTTTTATATGAAGGTCATTTCAATGTGGTTTTCCTTTTCACGGAACCATCTATAGGGTACCAAATACCTCCCTGAATTTTTCACTAATTCAGCAATTTTTTTAAGGGGTTGAATTAGGAGGTCAAACTTGGAAAAAAATGAAAAATTCTCATGATTTTAATGGTTTTTTACACAACGATTTTTTTATATGAGGGTCATTTCAATATGGTTTTCCTTTTCACGGAACCATCTATAGGGTACCAAATACCTCCCTGAATTTTTCCCTAATTGAGCAATTTTTTTAAGGGGTTGAACTAGGAGGTCAAACTTGGAAAAAAAAGAAAGATTCTCATGATTTTAATGGTTTTTTGCACAACGATTTTTTTATATGAGGGTCAATTCAATGTGGTTTTCCTTTTCAGGAAACCATGTATAGGGTACCAAATACCTCCCTGAATTTTTCACTAATTGAGCAATTTTTTTAAGGGGTTGAACTAGGAGGTCAAACTTGGAAAAAAAAGAAAAATTCGCCTGATTTTAATGGTTTTGTGCACAACGATTTTTTTATATGAGGGTCATTTCAATGTGGTTTTCCTTTTCAGGGAACCACGTATAGGGTACCAAATACCTCCCTGAATTTTTCACTAATTGAGCAATTTTTTTAAGGGGTTGAACTAGGAGGTCAAACTTGGAAAAAAATGAAAAATTCTCATGATTTTAATGTTTTTTTGCACAACGATTTTTTTATATGAGGGTCATATCAATGTGGTTTTCCTTTTTACGGAACCATCTACAGGGTACCAAATACCTCCCTGAATTTTTCACTAATTGAGCAATTTTTTTAAGGGGTTGAATTAGGAGGTCAAACTTGGAAAAAAATGAAAAATTCTCATGATTTTAATGGTTTTTTACACAACGATTTTTTTATATGAGGGTCATTTCAATATGGTTTTCCTTTTCAGGGAACCATCTATAGGGTACCAAATACCTCCCTGAATTTTTCACTAATTGAGCAATTTTTTTAAGGGGTTGAACTAGGAGGTCAAACTTGGAAAAAAATGAAAAATTCTCATGATTTTAATGGTTTTTTGCACAACGATTTTTTTATATGAGGGTCATTTCAATGTGGTTTTCCTTTTCAGGGAACCACGTATAGGGTACCAAGTACCTCCCTGAATTTTTCACTAATTGAGCAATTTTTTTAAGGGGTTGAATTAAGAGGTCAAACTTGGAAAAAAATAAAAAATTCTGCTGATTTTAATGGTTATTTCCCCAACGATTTTTTTATATGAGAGTCATTTCAATGTTGTTTTCCTTTTCAGGGAACCACGTATAGTGTACCAAGTACCTCCCTGAAATTTTCACTAATTGAGCAATTTTTTAAAGGGGTTGAACTAGGAGGTCAAACCTGGAAAAAAATTTAAAACTTTCATGATTTTAATGGATTTTTGCACAACGATTTTTTTATATGAGGGTCATTTCAATATGGTTTTCCTTTTCAGGGAACCATCTATAGGGTACCAAATACCTCCCTGAATTTTTCACTAATTGAGCAATTTTTATAAGGGGTTGAATTAGGAGGTCAAACTTGGAAAAAAAAGAAAAATTCTCATGATTTTAATGGTTTTTTGCACAACGATTTTTTTTATATGAGGGTCATTTTAATGTTGTTTTCCTTTTCAGGGAACCACGTATAGTGTACCAAGTACCTCCCTGAATTTTTCACTAATTGAGCAATTTTTTTAAGGGGTTGAATTAGGAGGTCAAACTTGGAAAAAAAAGAAAAATTCTGCTGATTTTAATGGTTTTTTGCACAACGATTTTTTATATGAGGGTCATTTCAATGTTGTTTTCCTTTTCAGGGAACCATCTATAGGGTACCAAGTACCTCCCTGAATTTGTCACTAATTGAGCAATTTTTTTAAGGGGTTGAACTAGGAGGTCAAACTTGGAAAAAAATGAAAAATTCTCATGATTTTAATGGTTTTTTGCACAACGATTTTTTTATATGAGGGTCATTTCAATTTGGTTTTCCTTTTCAGGGAACCATGTATAGGGTACCAAGTACCTCCCTGAATTTTTCACTAATTGAGCAATTTTTTTAAGGGGTTAAATTAGGAGGTCAAACTTGGAAAAAAATGAAAAACTTTCATGATTTTAATGGATTTTTGCACAACGATTTTTTGATATGAGGGTCATTTCAATATGGTTTCCCTATTCAGGGAACCATCTATAGGGTCCCAAATTAATTTTTTTCCAAGTTTGACCTCCTAATTCAACCCCTTAAAAAAATTGCTCAATTAGTGAAAAATTCAGGGAGGTATTTGGTACCCTATAGATGGTTCCCTGAAAAGGAAAACAACATTGAAATGACCCTCATATAAAAAAATCGTTGTGTAAAAAACCATTAAAATCATGAGAATTTTTCATTTTTTGTCCCAGTTTGACCTCCTAATTCAACCCCTTAAAAAAATTGCTCAATTAGTGAAAAATTCAGGGAGGTACTTGGTACCCTATACATGGTTCCCTGAAAAGGAAAACCACATTGAAATGCCCCTCATATAAAAAATCGTTGTGCAAAAATCCATTAAAATCATGAAAGTTTTTCATTTTTTTCCAAGTTTGACCTCCTAATTCAACCCCTTAAAAAAATTGCTCAATTAGTGAAAAATTCAGGGAGGTATTTGGGACCCTATAGATGGTTCCCTGATAAGGAAAACCATATTGAAATGACCTTCATATCAAGAAATTGTTGTGCAAAAATCCATTAAAATCATGAAAGTTTTTCATTTTTTTCCAAGTTTGACCTCCTAATTCAACCCCTTAAAAAAATTGCTCAATTAGTGAAAAATTCAGGGAGGTACTTGGTACCCTATACATGGTTCCCTGAAAAGGAAAACCACATTGAAATGACCCTCATATAAAAAAAATCGTTGTGCAAAAAACCATTAAAATCATGAGAATTTTTCATTTTTTTCCAAGTTAGACCTCCTTGTTCAACCCCTTAAAAAAATTGCTCAATTAGTGAAAAATTCAGGGAGGTATTTGGGACCCTATAGATGGTTCCCTGATAAGGAAAACCATATTGAAATGACCCTCATATCAAGAAATCGTTGTGCAAAAATCCATTAAAATCATGAAAGTTTTTCATTTTTTTCCAAGTTTGACCTCCTAATTCAACCCCTTAAAAAAATTGCTATGTATATGAACGTGTGACATGTTTACAATTATCATGATTTATGATTTTAAATATTTATATAATTTTAGTCATATACGTTTTTAAGTGAAGTGTGCTTGAATGTGACGAAAACTCTGATGTAAACAATGCACACTATCAAGTGGGTTCAACTGTCAGAAGTCTCACTGCCCCACTGTAACATGACCAAAGTAAGCTGAGAAACCTTTGGTATCTACCAACTCAGTGGTGTGACTAACTCACAGCTGTGTGACCAACTTGCATCAATGCTACATTTTGTCATTTCAGATCATGTTTGGGATACATGCCCTTTTGATATCCATTCCATCAGAGCATTTCTATAACAAGGAATTTTGTTTGTTTCACACATTGTTATTTGCTATATATATATCAGGGGCTCACCACCAATATTTTTTGGGATTTTCACATTTCATGTTTTTAATTGGCCTCTTGAGAAAAGGAGATCTTTTAAAATGATTTAAAAAATTAACTGGCAAAAATAATCTGATATTCATTTTTGTTGTCTTTCACCAGGTATCGGGAAATTCTTTTGCCAGCCAGCTAGCTTGTGTCATAAAATCTGCCAGCTGTTTAATCATAGTTAGATGAGAATTGTGACAACTTTATCTTTTTTACCAGCTGGCAGATACTAACCAGATTGTCATGGGATTTTGCAAAGTCCAATGGTTTTTTGGTTTATATTATTTCTAGATATTTCTGGTACATAATATTTGAAATTTAAAAGAATGTTATAGATTACTATATTTACTAAAAATTAACAACAGCCTTCTCTCTAAAATTCAATGTTAAGATCCAAGACAAGGGAGTTATTTGGAATGTTATAGAATTTTGGCATGGACTTGTTGATGTATTAATAAACATCTATACTATTCAGCACAAGAGAAGATGATATCAGTAAAAAATATGTAGCCCATCTGGTGCTGCTACCCGGGCCCCATGTTAAGCCTACAGTGTAGTACATTCATTGACGGAGTGTAATATTGACACTAGGGGGCTACTCAAGATCTGTTTGAATGGATTAATTAAATTAATTAAATGAATTATCTGTAGCATCTTTTCCTCAGCTTTTTTTCTGACATTTGGCTTGTTATGAAATGGCATTTACAGGAGTCCAAGTGATGACATCATGGACACAAAAAGGGGGAAATGTTATGTGACATTAAAAGCACCACTGTGTTGTGGAGCTTCTGATTGTTGTAACTCCTCTGATTAGACTGACCCATTTTCACCTCATTGCGCAAACATGGAAAGAATGACGAAACAATTCTGAGATCAAGAAACACATATTTTTCTTACAAGTCATGTGTTTGATGATGAAATGAAAGGAATGAGTCGTCACTGAAATATGTTGGACAGTGCTTGGTGTTCTTGGAAACAGAGGATTTTAAGTATTTTCATGATGAATATGGGGAGTGTTCAACTAGCCTTTATTTTACATTGTGTGGCCTTCATTTCGCCTTTTTCAGGCACATTTAGTACTAGACATTTAACAAGCAAGCTACCAGCTTGTGAAGAACTATAAATAAAAATGAAGTCATTTACCAGCAACACTATTATGCAAGTGCTTCAGTGTTGCGCATTATATAATATTATGTAGATTTTCTATGAAAAAGAAATTGATTCAGAAATATTTTAATGAAATTCAGGAGTATTACATCTGTTACATTGACCTATTTTCTACAATTGCGATTTTACCAGCTAGATATGTCCATCGCTTTATCACCATGAACATTTTACCAGGCAGATAAAGGAAAGATTTAAACTGCCAGCTGGCAAAATTTCCCAGCTAGTTGCTGAGCGGTAACTTTACTTGCCAGCTAGGGCACACATGGGTGAATATCAGATATTTTGCATATCAGATAGATGGTGGGCCCCTGATATATATATATATATTTAATTTATGGTTATGTGGGCAGATGGTCACTCATCAGTCAACGTCACCAGCTAGTATGGTACATAATTTATTTAGCCATAGATACATCTTTACAAGAATCAAATTAATATATATGTTGCTTCCATGTGGGTCACATAAAGGGGAGAGTCTTTAAAAAAAAATACTATTTAAAAAAAATGGTGTTAAATGTAATGTAAATGTGAAGTTATTTATTAAAATCTACAAATATTTTCAGTTTATTACCACCAGGCATAACATCACCAGCTAGTGTGCTTAGATGATCACCAATCAATAGTAGACATCACTCATCATCATCATCATCACAAGATATTGAATGGAATCATATCCATTGATATCTGGATTGTTATTTGTAAACAATATGATTAAGACATTTTACACAATGGTCCATCAAATATTATGATTGTATATAACTTATATTTTGCTTTGTAATATGTCTCGTCACAATAAAAGTGAATATCTATATATGTGTGCGAATGACTTAATTCAATAAGAAAATATTAAACAATAAAATGAACACAAGCTTTTTAATATGCCGTTCTCTGATTTGCACTTTTTATTGTGCCCACTTTGTGACTTTGATTTTATAATTAGGTCAGATTTTTTGATGAAGAGAATTTTCCTAATATTTACTTAATCCTAATCCCTAAGACACTGCCAATAACAATATTATAACATAACTCCGCTGGAAATGGGATCTTGATTGCTTATATTTAAATCACAAACATTTTGAAGGGTAAATATTTTTTTACTGCGAATTGTTGGCAGTGTTTCGTCCTGATGAAGGTTAGCAGCCCATACAGTCAACCCAGGACTCATCAGTTAGGGGTAGACCATGAACTTGAGCCAACTCAACAAAACATGGTTAGTACAAATAGTGCTCCATGTGGAACACAGATGACAACAAAAAGAACGAACAAAACTTGGTATTTTAACAAAGAAACTGAAACTATAGAAACAACACAAAAAAAAGAATAATAACTCTGGAACAAAGGAACCAATTCAACAAAACAAAAATTACAACAAACAAAACAAATTTAAAAGAACATTATAAATAAATCCTTAAATCCTGTCTTAATGAAACTATAAATGCACGCAGATCAATAACAGCAGTAACCATAAAGTGAGATAAACAGATGTCCAAATCTGAAAATCTTAATGGAAACCAACATATCTTTTTAGCTGATACAAAAAGTTACAATTAACATATTGCTTGCTACAGAAATGCAGATCTCTGCATCTAAAATTCATTGGAATGAACAGATGGTTATCCATGCCAGAGACGCCACATTTTTGGGAAAGGAAAATGGAAATTGCACATTATCATTACTTGATATGGACCTCAACATCAAAACGAGAAGGGAGATGCAGACACCAGATATCATGTGGACAGGTCATCACCAGCACTTGGTTGCCACTTTGCATCATCATTTAGTACTATTGATACCATATTACTCAAAATTAGACTGGTAACTTTTCAAGCATCAAGCAACATATGTAGGACAAGAGCCAAATATTTAAATATTTTTAATATCTATGTGACATGACCCTTTTTAAGAACTGGAAATTAAAGTGTGTTTTTTTTTTTGTGAAACAAGACTTTTTCCCCTTCTGAATATTTAGAGATTTGTCAAAATTTTCAAAATTTTCCCTCAGCAACAATTATGAAAAGGAGAGAAGTTGAAATTGTGAATGCATTTCAGCAGAGTATGACTTATGCCTGGTGGATACACCAAATTAAAATAAAATCTTAACCTTATATAATTATGAGAAAGAAATTGAACTGTTCCCCTGTCAGTTTAAATGGGTCCTCGATACCTGCGATTACATAAAATCAAACACGCTGCTATCCGTATATGGGACAAGCAAACATAATTGTTAATTCAATTTTGTTAGATATACACAAATATCTCACCCAAAACAACTTTATTGGGAAAACATATTTATTCTGCCCCCTCGGGCACATAATCACAGACTAAACAACAAACTTATTGAAAGTCAATGCTATCCATAAAAAATATGCAGTTTCGGCATAATTGACATAGATGGCACTGCATACGACACACCTAGGCCAAGCTAATCTGAGCTAATCGAGCCCTTGTTCGTGGTAGGAATGTAAATAATACACATTTGTCTGCTCAACCAGCCAATCACGAGGCAGGATGCAGGTTGCCGGCCGGCTCAACACGTGCTCCACTGCACAGTGTAAATATAGATGGTGCCACAAACACAACCACACAGTCATCACAATACAAACCTAGCAACCGACTCCCAATTGGTTCATGTAATGCCCAGAGTATCTCAGGCAAGGTCCTACTTGTGAAAGACTACTTCTCTGAACATAACCTGGATGCTCTTTTTGTAACTGAAGCATGGCTATAGGACACAAATGAAGAGAAGGTTAAAAGGGAACTTGAGGAGGGTTCCCTCAAATTTCACTCTTTCCCTTGCAAGGGATGCTTGTGCGGAGGTCTGGGTCTATTGCATCGTGTTGAGCTTCCCTTTGAAACCAACAGGTTGAACCAACCGGTGGTAGAGACAATGGAACTCCTAGAAGCATCCCTTCTAATCAAAGGTAAGAAGTTCACCTTTGTAACTATCTACCGACCTGAACCATCAGACAGGAATAGTTTTATGATGAGTTCACTCAACTGGTAGCAGACTATGGGTCATTCAGTCATGAAGTCATCTTCCTAGGTGACTTCAATTTTCATGTCAATAAGCCAAATAAACCTGAGGTCATAAAGTTCAATGACATTTTATCTACCTTTGACATGAACCAATGGGTAGATGAACCGACCCATAGGTTAGGGAATACCCTTGATCTAATCATCACCTTCAAAGGGAATAAGTTTCTCAAGGGCCACCTGGTACATATCTGATCTCAAAATGATTAAGCTATATCTAGGTATCTCACCCCCTAAACCCCCCCAAAAAATCGATCAAGTACAGGAAATTTAAAGGATAAGATCGTCAGTCCCTAAGGAACAACATCAAATCCCTTACCGGTGCAAACTCAACATGGGAACACTTATCCTTGAGGGATATGGTGGATTAATATGACAAGGAACTCGCATTACTCATGGATAAACATGCTCCTATCAAGTTTGCCAAGGTCACTCAGCGCAAACCTGTACCTTGGATGAGTGACCAATTAAAGCTGGAAAGATCTCTCAAGAGGAGGCTTGAGAGAAAAATGAACAAGACTGGTTCTCACATTGACATGGAATTGTATAACTCTCAGAGAAATAAATACAATTCCATGCTGAAATCAGCTCAATCAACATACTTTTCCAACCTGGTTGAGGAAAACAAGCATGACCCTGAAAAGCTTTTTAGAGTCATTGACACAGTCATGCACAAGAAAAAGGACATACCAATGCCCCAAACTGACTGTGAGGTCACTCAAGCTGAGAAGTTTAGTACATTCTTTCTTGAAAAAATAGAAAGAATTCGCCTAGAAATTGATAAGGCTCCCTGCCAAAATTTGCCACCAGGTGACACTGTGAACAAGAGTACAGCAAGTATTGAGAGGTTCACACCCTTAACCATAGATGATGTACAAAAATTGGTCAAAAGTTCTGCAAAGAAGTCATGTGAGCTGGATCCTACTCCAACCTGGCTCCTACTTGACCTCTTAGATGACCTCTTACCGATAATTACTTCCATCAGCAGTATCTGAAAATATGAAGATAGCCATCATAACACCCCTGCTGAATAAACTTGGCCTAGAACTGATTGAGAAAAACTACAGACCTGTTTCCAACCTGATATTTATCTCTAAACTAATAGAGAGGGCAGTTGCAGACCAAATAGTCCCTCATCTGGTAAGGAATGGCCTTACTGACAAGTTTCAATCAGCCTACAAAGAATATCATAGCACTGAAACTGCTTTGTTAAAGGTGCAAAATGATATCTTGTGTGCTCTTGACAATAAAAAGTCAGTCATCCTGTTGTTGCTTGACCTCTCTGCTGCCTTTGACACCATTGACCACCAAATTCTATTTGATAGACTGGAGGCCAGATGTAATGTCAAGGGTCACGCCCTCTCCTGGATTCGGTCATATCTTAGAAACAGAAAACAATGTGTGAAGGTGGGGACTCATAGGTCCTGTCTCATGTCCCACAGGGTTTAGTTCTGGGTCCCATACTTTTCACCATTTATATGACACCCCTTTCTGATATCTTAGCCAAATACGGTCTGAGCTATCATATTTATGCAGATGACACTCAGATCTACATCCCAGAGGACCACACTTCCCCCCATCAAGTTGATATAAGCAGACACAAACTAGAGGAGTGTGTAAGTGAGGTTAGAAACTTCCTTATATCAAACAAGATGAAGATAAATGATGGAAAAACAGAAATGCTCATATGTACTGACAGGTACAATACTGCCACCAGCAGTAGTATCCCAGACACAATTAGAGTGGGTAGCTCTGATATTGTTCCTAGTGAGTCAGTGGTTGACCTTGGCATCACCTTTGACTCTAACATGGACATGAAGGCCCAGATCAGAAAAATGCCAGAAGGGCTATTACCATATTAGGAACTTGTCGGCCTTTAGACATTGTCTAGACGAGAAGACCGCTGTAACACTCACCCATGCCTTTGTTACATCTACTCTAGACTATGGTAACGGCCTACTGGCTGGTCTTCCTAAACCTTGAAGGCCCTAAATGGTAAGGCGCGCCTTACTTGCATGATCTACTCCTAATCAAACAAGGGGAACGCTATTTAAGATCCAACGATGGCACCCATCTACAAGTTCCTAATACCAGGCTAAGGACAGTGGGTGATAGGGCCTTTTCATCTGTGGGCCCTAGACTCTGGAATTCCTTGCCTAGGGAAATTAGGACTAGTGCCTCAGTCTCCTCATTTAAGAGTAGACTGAAAACTCATCTCTTCAGGGTGCACGTCCTGAACACAGCGCTATGAACAGACTTGTCTGGTGTCAGTGCTATACAAATTTTATTATTATTATTATTATAATTACTATATTTATCAAATAAATCTATAATTAATTATTTACAAAATAATAATTCATTATCACATATATTCAACCATGAAGGAACAGTTCAAATATGCAGCAAAAAATTCCCCCATTTTCCAATACAAATTATTTTTTTTCAAAAAAGGTGTCACAAGAAGGGATAAAATAATTTTGACATCCAAGAAATGAATTCATTCGTATATGATAACTTTGACATGTTTTCAAAAGATGATTTTAATGCATATCATATCAACATATTTATCATAAGTGGAAATTAATATTTCATTCAAGTGAGATAACACTTTTATGGTAAAATGATGATATATCAAACAAATTATGTATATGTGAAATGTAGCAGAAAAATAATGAGGTTCAGGTCTCAGAACTACCAAACCACAAAAGTGATGCAGAATAGCAGGTGAGACCAACAGTAAGAATGATTTTGTGAGACAATGTACAAATTTTAAACCTCTTAAGATATGGACCTGTTTACCCTCCATAGCAGGAGTTCTCTATCATGTCACCAGCCCCACTAGCACAGTTGGTAGAGTGTAGGATCTGTGCCTTAAATGGTTTAATAAGTGGAGGACGGGAGGTGGTGGGGTCGACTCCCACTGCCGGCAGTGTTACTTTCACACTGGTTAAAAGGCTAGAAAATCGACCTGATATGGCCATAGTTGCTGAAAGGGTCGTAAAAACACCATTTTCTATCATGTCAGTCCCTGCCACCAAAGCTATAAATGTGCGCACAGAACCGAGCGCAGGTCATCAGTATTCAGTATTAAAAAAATCAGTGTTTATGTTTTTATGTTCTGTATGTAAACAAAGCTCTCGAGGCCTTCTGACTTTTGACTAGAAACTGACAAATATTTGAAAGGAAAATATTTCCTTCTTATTTGTATCTTAAGATATTTTAAAGGGACACATTGCTGTGTTATTATTATCCAATGTTTTTAAGGGACATATCACTATATTTAGTATCTAATTATTTCAAAGGAGATACATTGCCATCTTATTAGTGCAACCATGTGCACATGTGTAAGGTCAAATGCTGTTTACCTTTTGCTCTGATATTCTCTTCTATACTAAGAGAAACAATGCAAAAGCCCCCTAGCAACAGACCCTCAAGGTCTCAGGCCATCCTTGGACATCACATTATTGAGGGCCTGCTAGTTTTTGTACAAAATGCCTACATGGTGAAACGCAGACATTGTCTTAGCCAGCTCCACGAGTGTGAGAAACAGTTGAGAAACAGTTAAAACAGTGAAAGATAGTTGCACAAATGAACAGTGAAAAATTACAACAGTGAAAGTTCACTAAAACAGTGGGAGATCACTACAACAGTGGGAGATCACGACAACATTGGGAGATAGCTGCAATAGTGAAAGATCACTACAACAGTGAGAGATCACTACAACAATGAGAGAACACTACAACAGTAGGATATCACTATATCAGTGTGAGATCACTACAACAGTGAGAGATCACTACATCAGTGAAAGATCACTACAAGAGTGGGAGATAGCTACATCAGTGGGAGATAGCTACAACAGTTATATATCAGTGGGAGATAGCTGCATAAGTGAAAGATAGCTGCATAAGTGAAAGATCACTACAACAGTGGGAGATCAATACAACAGTGGGAGATCACTACAACAGTGGGAGATCACTACAACAGTGAGAGATCACTATATCAGTGGGAGATCACTACAACAGTGAGAGATCACTATATCAGTGGGAGATCACTACAACAGTTAGGGATCACTACAACAGTGAGAGATAGCTGCATAAGTGAAAGATCACTACAACAGTGGGAGATCACTATATCAGTGGGAGATCACTACAACAGTGAGAGATCACTATATCAGTGGGAGATCACTACAACAGTGAGATATCACTATATCAGTGGGAGATCACTACAACAGTGGGAGATCACTACAACAGTGAGAGATAGCTGCATAAGTGAAAGATCACTACAACAGTGGGAGATCACTACAACAGTGGGAGATAGCTACAACAGTGGGAGATCACTACAACAGTTAGAGATCACTACAACAGTTAGAGATCACTACAACAGTGGGAGATCACTACAACAGTGAGAGATAGCTGCATAAGTGAAAGATCACTACAACAGTGGGAGATCACTACAACACTGGGAGATAGCTACAACAGTGGGAGATCACTACATCAGTGAGAGATCACTATATCAGTGGGAGATCACTACAACAGTTAGGGATCACTACAGTAAAGCCCAAAGAGTACGCAACGTTATATCGCGAGATTGGTGGCAATACATCAGCAATAAAAATCCCATAAAACTGTCAAGACTTTTCTGCCTTCTCTTAATTGGGGGTTTAAGGCGTTACAACGGGGATCCTGTTTCTTCATCAAACATAAATCTCAGTGGGCAAGCACCCACCTTTGACTGTGGTGTGAATTGCATTTACAGCTTTCTTGTTTTCTTTGGATAGATGAAAATTCTATACTTGCCTGGTATTCCAACATTTACTTCGAAATTAATATCATTCTTCTTTATTTAATAATTTTCCTGTGAACATGTCATATTTTTTGTTTTATTATTACTTTCCTTTCAACATATTATGAGGGAAATTTGCAATTAAAAAAAATCACATGAAATTGCTTATTTGTAAGGTTACTATAAAAACCATGTTATTTTGTTTGAATTTGCATGTGTGAGTGGTCATGATATACAAGATATAATCATAACATGCTTCCTGTTACTTAAACACCTAAAGTTCTCATATTTCTTATATGAATGTTGAACATGCTTGTTTTCAGTCTAAGGTCTTAGTTTAAAATCAATATTGGTTTATTTTCAAGAAATTACTTAATATATCCTGATTCCCAAAAGAATATTCCATAAAGTATATCAGCATGAGGGTTAAGCAGTGAAAAATTCAAGTCATTATCATTTCACTCTGATTTGGGTAATGGTGTATACAACTCCTCAAGACATGCCATTACCCGTCATGCTTAGATACTGCACTGTACCAATGTGAACACTGTTGATGTGGTGCACATGTGCAGCACTCATATAGTATGTAAACAGAGGTGTTCAGCAGACTGTTATTGGCACAAAAATATTGAAATGATCTTTGGCTAAAATAACAGTATTTTTTAAAAATAAATTCCAAATAGATCATGAATCATCTGTAGTGAAATATTTATATTCTTTCAGAAAATTAGCATATTTAATCAGATCCTGTATATCTCATCAATGATAAAGAACCTGTATTTGACTCAAGGGAGGGACAGTCCAGTAAAAAAGGAGAGGGTCACATTGTGGTGAGGGAGGGACAGTCCAGTAATAAGGGAGAGGATCACAGAGTAGTGAGGGAGGGACAGTCCAGTAATAAGGAGAGGGTCACATTGTGCTGAGTAATGGACAGATCAATGATATGAGGGAGGGGTCACATAGTAGTGAGGGAGGGACAGTCCAGTAATAAGGGAGAGGGTCACAGAGTAGTGAGGGAGGGACAGCCCAGTAATGAGGGGGAGATTGTCACAGTGGTGTGGCAGGGACAGTTCAATAATACGAGAGGTCAACGAGTGGTGAAGGAGGGACATTCTATTGATGAGGCAGAGGTTCGCATTGTGGTGAGGGAGGGACAGCCAAGTAATGAGGGGGGATATTATGTGGTGTTAGGTTGCAGGTTGTGGATATAGTACACTGACCACAGATGGGTGGTCAAAGAGAATATTGGGAGGGTGCAGGAGTGGCATTCAGGCAGGCTGCTGGTAAATTTAGATATCACAGGTGGCAGGGGAGTAAACCCACAGAGTGTAATTTGTGAAAATGACCCATTTTCCAAGTGGAGTTGCCAGGCAGTACATATTTCACTCATCATACACTATTTTAAGGTCTTTTTGCAGATTCTTACAATTTAATAAATCTAATTTCAGCATTCATTTTTCTACCAATTTTGTTAAAAATGTCTGAAACAGTTAACATTTCATTATGTCTTCATGTCTGATTGTGAAATCACTTTATACATTTCTGTAAAACATTTTATCATGATATGAATCTGATATTGATGCCTGGTCACACAATTAGACTGAAATATCAGCATTATATGACACATTATGAGGTATGTAGATAGGATCATGACTTGATGGCATGTCTTGACGTTGAATGTTAATAATAAATATTGTATTACACAGTTGTTTGTGATTTTAATCTATTTCTTTTCTACATGGACAGAGCTCATGAATGTCATTTTCAGTGGTTGCACACCATTTTATGATATAATGAATTCTATTGTAGGTTTTATGGCTGAAATGTTTTTTTTTTATGTTTTTGTTTTGATGTACAACATTAATATTAGATATTCATTGCACAGTTATCTGAGGATTTTGAATTATTTCATCATTGATAAATAGATACCAATTTTCAGTAGTTGCACATCATTTTATGCTGTGATGCAATGAATATTTTTGAAATTTTGATAAGATATGGCTGAAATTGTTCATATTTCATTGTGTCTACATACCTGAGGATAAAATCCCTGAAATGTATTGCCTACAGAACTGTTTTGTTGTGATATGAGCCCAAGAGATGTTAAAATTGATGTCTGGTCATGCTTTCAAACTGAAATATCAGCTCTATATGAGACATTATAGAACATGTGGATAAGATATTGAACTCTGAATAGTGAAATGTCTTTGTTTTGATGTACAGTAGTAATATTAGATAGTCATTGCACAGTTGTTTGAGGATTTTGAATAATTTCTTCATTAAGAGAGAGCTCATAGATACCATTTTTCAGTAGTCGCACATCATTTTATGCTGTGAGGCAATGAATATTTTTGAAATTTTGATAAAATATGTCTAAAATTGTGCATATTTCATTATCTCAACATACCCCAGGATAAAATCACCAATATACATTGCCTACAGGACAGCTTTATTGTGATAAGAGATGTTAACATTGGTGCCTGGTCATGCTATCAAACTGCAAAATATCAGCTCTATATGAGACATTATGAGAAATATGGATAATATATTGACCTCTAAATATTGCAATGATTATATTTTGGTGTGCAATGTTAATACTATATACTCATTGCATAGTTATTTGAGAATTTTGAATAATTTTTCTATTAAAACAGCTCATAGATGTCATTTGCAGTAGTCACACACCATTTTATGCTGTGATACAATGGATTTTTTAAAAATTTGGATAAAACATAACTGAAACTGTTATTATTTTCTTTCGTCTACATACTCGAGGATAAAATCACTGCCTGCAAAACTCTTATTGTGATTTGAATCTGAAAGGTCTAAAAATTGATACCTGATATCATTCTCAGTGGCCACATACAATTTAATGGTCTGACACAATAATTTTTTTAAAGTCTTGATAAAATATGGCTAAAATTCTTTAGATTTAATTGTGTCCACATGCCTGACGATGAAATCACCAAAATGCAATGCCTTCAAAACAGTATTATCATGATATGAGTCTTCGATATGTGAAAATTGATGCATCATTTCATTGATGCATCAAACTGGAATATCAGATCTATATGACACATTATGAGATATAAAGATTATGAGATATATAGATAGGATCTTTACCTCTAAATAGTTACATGTCTGTTGTTTGATGTGCAGTGTTGATACTAAATATTCATTGTACAGTTAACGCGAAATTGAAGAGGGGACTCTCCCGGTCATTTTGATACCAAGCATGACCATATTGACCCAGTGACAATATTAACACCATATACGCTTTGCAGGCCGAGAACAGAACAAATCCATTCATCCATTTAACATGCATTATGCAATACGAGGTCGTCATGTTAAAAAGCAGGAGTGACGGGGACAAGCTCTTATTTTTGGCGCGAAAACAATTGGAGTCTATCAACACGCATTGAAATATTAATATATTGTGCAACAATGGATCCCTGGCTTCTCCTCGTGTTGTGGACGTGAATTACCGCGACGTCACGTACATGATATTTACGTTTTACTTCATGGATAAATTCTTGACCAGCGAAGCATAATTTGTGATAATATTGGGTAGAAACCTTTAGTTATCATTTAAAACGCAATTAAAATCGATCCACGTGTGAAGGCATTTCTGTCAATAAAGGAAGACACGACTCAAAGCAGTGGAGACAATGACAAAACGCAAAACTGTGAACGCTGATAATTGGAATCAGTGAGAACAGAAGTCAAAACAAATTAAAGCGTTTCGAAATAATAGACCAATAATATTGGGTAAATATTGGGTAATATTATGTACTAGAAATCCAAAATTTGTGAAAATAAAACGGTGCGAACCTGTCGAAAAGGCCGATGGCACGAAAATAACTAGGCGCAAATTTTTCTCTGTATACAGTATTTGAGGATTTTGAATTATTTCTCTAAGACAGTTCATAGATGCTATTTTTCAGAAGTCGCACACAAACTTATACTATGATACAATGAAATCTTTTGAAATTTTGATAAAACATTGCTGTTCATGTTTCATTGTGCCTACAGAACAGGTTTATTGTGATATGAGTCCTAGAGATGTTAAAGTTGATGTCTGGTCATACTATCAAACTGAAATATCAGCTTTGTATGTGATATTATAGGAAAGATACTTTAGATATTGACCTCTGAATAGTCAAATATCTTTATTTGAATGCTTTGCAGGCCGAGAACAGAACAAATCCATTCATCCATTTAACATGCATTATGCAATACGAGGTCGTCATGTTAAAAAGCAGGAGTGACGGGGACAAGCTCTTATTTTTGGCGCGAAAACAATTGGAGTCTATCAACACGCATTGAAATATTAATATATTGTGCAACAATGGATCCCTGGCTTCTCCTCGTGTTGTGGACGTGAATTACCGCGACGTCACGTACATGATATTTACGTTTTACTTCATGGATAAATTCTTGACCAGCGAAGCATAATTTGTGATAATATTGGGTAGAAACCTTTAGTTATCATTTAAAACGCAATTAAAATCGATCCACGTGTGAAGGCATTTCTGTCAATAAAGGAAGACACGACTCAAAGCAGTGGAGACAATGACAAAACGCAAAACTGTGAACGCTGATAATTGGAATCAGTGAGAACAGAAGTCAAAACAAATTAAAGCGTTTCGAAATAATAGACCAATAATATTGGGTAAATATTGGGTAATATTATGTACTAGAAATCCAAAATTTGTGAAAATAAAACGGTGCGAACCTGTCGAAAAGGCCGATGGCACGAAAATAACTAGGCGCAAATTTTTCTCTGTATACAGTATTTGAGGATTTTGAATTATTTCTCTAAGACAGTTCATAGATGCTATTTTTCAGAAGTCGCACACAAACTTATACTATGATACAATGAAATCTTTTGAAATTTTGATAAAACATTGCTGTTCATGTTTCATTGTGCCTACAGAACAGGTTTATTGTGATATGAGTCCTAGAGATGTTAAAGTTGATGTCTGGTCATACTATCAAACTGAAATATCAGCTTTGTATGTGATATTATAGGAAAGATACTTTAGATATTGACCTCTGAATAGTCAAATATCTTTATTTGAATGTAAAATGTAATTTGTAAATATTCACTGCGCATTTATTTAAAGCATTCATGAAACCTGACTTTCAGACACAATTTCTTTACATAACATGAATGTTTATACCTTAAACAGTGATTTTATGTAGTAGTAGTACCCAAAATATTCGCTGTTAACAGCTTTCTGTGACACTTGAAAGTTGATCAGTTGTCTGCTGAAACCTACACCAGCAATTGAACACTTTGTCAACAAGCTTTATATGGCTGGTCTGTGATCTCGTGTAAACACCTAATGAGTTACCAGTTGGGCACCTGTCCATCTTGGGAAAGAGGGTGGAGATGTTTTGTACAATTTATTTCCAGGAATATACTTCAGAACAACTTAAGATTATTTTAATATTATTTGAATCAATGAAATAACTGTCATGGTTTCGACAAATATGTTATGGTTGTGACAAATATGTTATGGTTGTGACAAATATCTTATGGTTGTGAAAAATACCGGTATATCATTTATGGGAAAGTATACTATTTATTTGAAAAATATCTTATACATGTGACAACCTTTCTGTCAAAAAGGGAAGACATGACTCAAAGACTGCATGGAATCCCCCTTAACCTAAAGGACCAGATATGGAAAAAGTGACATCAAACCTTTTGATCACTGGTTTGGCCTTAAATCACAATGACTGTGAATGGCAAAACTGTGAATGCTGATAATTGGTATCACTGAAATTTATGATTTGACCCTCTTTGATGAAATTTGGGGTTTTTCACACCACTGAATGGGAAGACATCAAAGGCTGCATGGATTCCCCCTTAAAGGCCGAGCTGTATAGATTTTTTTTCTTCATTTATAACTTCATAAATATTCATAACTTTAAAAATTTTACCAACAAAAGAAAGCCAAGAAAAGGCATGTGAAAAGAAAGCAAACTGATGCACACTGAATGTCAATATAATTGGGACTTGCCAGATGTAATATAGACAATATATAGACACGTACTGTATGTCAATATATCTGGGACTTGCCAGATGTAGTGAAGACAACATATAGACAAATACTGTATGTCAATATATCTGGGAGTTGCCAGCTGTAACATAGACAACATATAGACACATGCTGTGTGTCAATATATCTGGGACTTGCCAGCTGTAATGTAGAAAACATATAAATGCATAATATCAATACCTCATAAGATAATATGATAATATAGATCAATACACATTGCAACTGTGACCAAGGCCTGACTGCAGCAATCAGAAGAGCCCTTAAGTGTTGTTTCTACCATTTTTTGGTATAACGCTTTGTGATAATGGTAGGAGTCTATTTTGAAAAAATCTATATTGATTATTGTTTACCGAAATTGACCTAAAAAACCCATTTCTAGCTCAATTTCTTGCATGCTTATATTCGGTGTACAGATATGAGCGTGTGATCATTTAGACTTGAAAAAAATACAAATATTGGAAATGACACTCTGAAATGGGAACAGGGAAACATCAAACGACCACATACAGGCACCTGTGAGGTGGTTTACTATCCCTATTTGGGACATTTGTGTTTGTTTTGTTTTGTTTGGGTTTTAAGTCACTTTCAACATTATTTCACTCATTTTGTGATGAGAGCTACTTGTAGCAGATATCATGCTGTCTCACTGAATTGTCACACCGCAGGTCCTTGACATGACAATGCACTCAGTTACAGGTTTACAAGGACAACAGGTTAAACCTTTGGCATGGGCCTGAGCTCATGTGTCACCACTCACTGATATTCTCGCTTAATATAATCTTAATTACCACATATACGCAGATGACACCCAAATTTACATCCCTGTTGATCACACCTCGGTCCATGATCAGGAAAAAACAAACTTAAATTGAGGAATGTGTAAACAAAGTCAGAGCCTTCCTAATATCAAACAAAATGAAGATTAATGACGGCAAGACAGAAATGCTGCTCTGCCAGGACAGGAATAATACTGACAAAAATATAGACATCACTACTATTAAAGTGGGTGACTCTTTAATATCACCCTCTCCATCTGTGGTATCACTTTTGATGAAAAAATGGATATGAAAGCACAAGTAAGGAAAATGTGTAAGAAGGGCTACTATCATATCAGAAACTTATCTGTGGTCTAGACAAGAAAACAGCCATAACTTTAACCCGCGCGTTTGTAACCTCAACCCTAGACTGTGTGAAATTGTATCATGTATTCAATCTCGGCATGGCCAGAGATCGAACATAACCTTCGGATCACCATAGAGGAACTGGTGCTAATAAGCTGGCACTCTGACCAACTGCGCCACGACCTGTGGCCTCAGTTATTAGTGTTATTAGTGGGTACCTGGTTGAGTGGGTACCTGGTGAAGTAACTGGTCACATGATGCTGTCACATGGCACTGATTTATAATAAATCATCATATGATAATGAGAATTATGATTCATGATGATTTTACTTGAGGTAAACTTGTGAATATTTATCAAATACATTAAGAGTTTATTTGCGTTATGCTTCAAATATAAGCCAAAAGGAGAACACATTTTGTAGGAAGGGACATATGCTGTGGAAAAAATGTATAATTATATGATTCTATGAAGTGGATATAATTGACGTTATGTGGTCCTATGAAGTGGATATAATTTAAGTTACAATATGATTCTATGAAGTGGATATAATTTAAATTATATGGTTCTTTGAAGTGGATATAATTTTAAGATATATAATTTCAACTTCATGTTTTTAAAATGATAATAGACTGAAGAATACTGACAACACCCATCAAGAATAGAATAAACTTCAAATCATTAAACAGTCAAAATTAAGGAGAACAGAATGGGCGAATTTGTGTCCTATGCTTTGAACACAACAGATATAACTTCAGTCACCACCATTGGTGACGCGACATCCAGTTTTGATTTGTATAACACAAAAGTTCTCAGGACCAATTCCAACACTCTTCCTACTGGTGGAATCTTGACAATGATATTTGGCATTCAATGCTTCACTATGGTTGCTAATTTACCTGTTATGCTAGTAGTTCCCAGAGTTCCTTCCCTGCATAATAGCCTGGGAATTATCATGTATAATCAGGCAGCCACTAATTTCCTTCATGGTCTCTGTGTCTTCATTGAGGTTTTTTACTTGTACTGGATCAATTGGTTTTCCCATCCTGACCAACATCATATAGTCTGTTTACTGGAAGCTTTTCAAGCCGAGTTCCTTTTAAGTGTTTCTATCCTGTTGATGACTGCTTTGGCAATTGACAAATTTCTCACTTTGAAATTTCCTCTGAGATACAAAATCTGGATGACGAAAGGAAAGATGTCCTTTGCAATTTCTGTCATTTGGATTTCGATGTTAGCTTTTTATGTTCCAAACCTATTCAATCTACCAACACTGAGAGTCAAATATTATCCTGGCGGTCTCTTCTGTTTGACAGATTTTAGAGGTAATATGATATTCACTACAATAGTTCTGATATTTGTTCAAGCCATTCAGCTTGTCTAATTCTTACATCCTTCTTGGGAATTCTCAGAATAATAAGATTGAGAAAGCAGGAAAAATCAGCTCTTCAGGCTGTAGGTCCAAATGTCACATCCTCCAAGATTGAGGACACTAAGATTGTCATAGTTCTCCTCATCATGACAGAAACATTCTTCATCATGTGGTTACCTTTCTTCTGTTCTGTTTTATACTGGGATATTACAACCGGGTATACTTATAGTCATTTGGCAGAGAGAATAACAGTATGGATGGCTAATGCTAACTCAGCTGTGAATCCCCTGATTTACATTCCAACGCTCAGATCCTACAGAAAAGGACTTTGCAAAATGATCTTTTGTTTCAGACTGGATGAGAAGAAAAAAAAGTCTTGAGTCTGGATAAAAGGCAACTCAAAGTGCTCAGGCTAGCAGAGGACATTGATCCAATTCTTTAAATTCTTTTGATGCAGGTCAATAGGTCAAGATTAAACTCAACTATTTTGTTCTCACCCACTCCCCAACTTGGCCGTTGTTGTATTACAGTAATTGTGTCAATTTGATATTGTTGATTATGAATAGAAAGAGTATTGTGTAAAAAGGAATATGAGGTTTTATATTCTCAACTGGGAGAAAAAGGGGTCTTGAACCTTTGTTGGCTCAGAAAGTGAAGAAGCAATTCCCGCTATCTGCTATCCTAGGTTTTTAGCTGGTCCGTGAAGAAATGACGGGATAAGCGCGAGAGAGCAGTGCATGATGGGAAAGATTTTTCATTGTAAACTTCTGCCTGCCGGTCTTCAAGATGCAAGGGAAATTTCAGATTGACATTGTTCATCAACAAGCAATGTCAATGCTATTGCATTTTTGTTGTGCACTCTTTATATAAGTATATTGCAATCTACGTAATATATTTCACCATTACGAAGGCAAAACTGAGAAAAAGAACAATGTAAAGAAGAAAGACAGAGGCGACAATGCCCCAATTAAGCCATTACCACTGTTCCGGATGTGCCATGCAAAGAATTGGGTAAAATATGATCGTAGCGCTGTAAAAATGCAAAGGGTATGGGAAAGCAGATAGGGAGAATTCTATACTCCCATGAAAGTATATAAAACCAACAATGAATGGAGCACCAAGCTTCTTTGAACCAGGTCATTTATATCCCAAATCCATGGTACCTACATTTTTTGGTGCATTGAATTTTTGTATTGGATCATGTGCTGCTTTGTACTGGTGACTGGTTTATTTCTTTAGAAACCTGCATGTATTGAATATGTAAAAAATAGTAAAAAAATAATAATAATAATAATAATAATATAAAAACAATGTTTTTTTATCAACTTCAATGGTTCTCTGCCAATCAATTTCTATGGGAAATCAATGTTTTAACGATTTCTATCTGAAGAAGCCATAAACCCTGCTCACTACCACCAGGGACACCTCTGAATGTAACTCACCACTATTAGGACCCTGCTGACTGTAACTCACCACCATAAGGGACACCTCTGAATGTAACTCATCACTATTAGGACCCTGCTGACTGTAGCTCACCACCATAAGGGACACCTCTGAATGCAACTCACCACATTAAGACACCTCCGAATGTAACTCACCACATTAAGACACCTCCGAATGTAACTCACCACATTAAGACACCTCCGAATGTAACTCACCACATTAAGACACCTCCGAATGTAACTCACCACATTAAGACACCTCCGAATGTAACTCACCACATTAAGACACCTCCGAATGTAACTCACCACATTAAGACACCTCCGAATGTAACTATAAGGACCCCTCCTGAATGTAACTCAACACCATAAGCAACACCTCTGAATGTAACTCTTCACCATAAGGGACACCTCTGAATGTAACTCACGACATTAAGACAACTCCAAATGTAACTCACCACTATATATAAATATATATATATATGTGTGTCTGTATATACATATATATATATATATCTCAAGCAGTGCAGACGTGCCTAGCCTGAGCTCCTGATTAACACCTTCAAATCTTTGTTTAAGTTGAAGACAACACCATCGTTGGATAAGTATATATAAACATATATATACCAGGTGCATATAACATTGAATTAAATATACAAAGCAAAAGTATAATAGTATTTCTCCACTGAATATAATATTTCTTGGTAAGAAATATTGAGTGAACAGTGAAAACAATTTTGAAACATAAGACCCACATCATTTGACAGGTTAGTCCGGGGTGTCAGTGCACAAAGCTTGGCCTGCTAGACAATAGCTCTACCTCAAACAGTTCTGGCCCAAGTAAGCCTACCTTGAGCAAATTAACAGTGGCACTAAGAACCCCTATAGTTGGTGGCAACTTATTCTTGCTTTTGATTTTCTCCATATAGAAAATTGAAACTATTCAGTAAAATTCCTCCACATAGGAATTATTTTCTAGTCTTGATTCTCTCCATATAAGGTTTATCTATGGTCTTGATTTTTCTCCATATAGAAAATTAAGAAGATTAATTTTTAACTCTTCCATACAGGAGTTAAATCTGGTTCTATTTTTTCTCCATATAGAAAATTAGAACAGTATATACAAGTGTGTACTATCTCCATATAGGAATACATACTTAAATAAATATTATTTCTCTCCACATAGAGAATTATTATTAGTTGGTGTTAGACCTCCATATAGGGTAACACTTGAATATTTGTATATTGCCTACATACAGGAATATACAGAATATACAGAATATACAGGAATATACAAAATATACAGAATATACAGAGTATACAGGAATTGACAAAATATACAGAATAAACAGAATATTAATAAAATTCGAATTCTCTCCATATAGAGAAATACACAGTGAGTGTTTTACTTTCATACAAGATAACACTCAGTATATTTCTTATATTTTTTCAACTCTTCCATACAGGAGTTAAATCTGGTTCTATTTTTTTCTCCATATAGAAAATTAGAACAGTGTATACAAGTGTGTACTACCTCCATATAGGAATACATACTTAAATATACTCAATATAGAGGAAATACAGATTCCTCCATATAAGAATACTGCTATGGAATTTTATGGAATGAGACGTAGTTTGGAACATGTACCCAGGAAAAAAAGCAAAAGTAAATGAATGAAGTTTTCTGGGGGGCAAGTGAAAACCAATGGAAGGAAATAATTACACAAAATGCATGTCAAAATGTTTTAATAATTATGCATGTAATATCTGTGATGTCAATTATATTTATAAAGGTATGTACAAAACTAGTCTTATATAATACCATAATCGCATGAAAGGTAGCCATGATAGAAACTTATCAAGTAAACTAGAAAGTTGCTGCGAAGATATATTATACAATCTTAAAATAAAAGATTTTACTATGCCAGAAAATGATTTTTTTGTTAGAAAAAAAGAAGCCTTCAAAAATGTTTATTTAAATAAAAAGTTATTCTCTTGCTCCCGCAGTCAAAAACAAAAACAAACATTTCTCAAATATAAAAATAAAATTTATTCTATACCATTTGAATATATGCACACTGATAAACATTGCCAGTATTTTACTACAAAAAGAGAAGTTTTTAAAAACACCTATATGCATTCAAATAGAATAGAAAAGAATATTTATTGTAGAAATATCAAAAAAGCAAAATATGGTGAACTCAAAATGTCATCAAAAGATAGAAATAAGCCTACCCCGCACATTAAAGTGAACAAAGATCTAATTATTGCAACAGCCAATGTTCAAAGTTTTGGAAATAAGACGGAACTGACAAAAAAGGATAGACAGATCGAAAGACTGAAAGGTGAAAATTTAAACCTAAAATACAAACGTCCCTTACAATATTACTATATAATATTAAATTGAAACAAAAACAAACCCATAAACATAGTTATGCTGAAATTGTTAAGAAAAGCAATATAAACTCACTTAGCAGTATTTATGCAAACAGTCATAGGAAAAATAAAGTCAATAATCATATTAAATACATACCTCAAAGAGAAGGGATTCCCCAAGTGGTCACTCTTAATGAAAATCATCTTAATGGCATAAATAACATACGAAACATAAGAAAAAACGGGAACCAATCAAGCGTCCTATCTAAATCAAATGGTCTACTTAACCCTGCCCATCACAGGATGGTCTGTAATAGTAGAACGTGTCCCATAGCGCCGGTGAACAACATATTGCTCTCAAATCGGTTTGAATATCTTTCTGACAATAACAAGATTATGACACATAACTTTTATCAAAATGAAAACGCTCTTAACTTTGTATTATTAATCGCCGCACCAAGTCTCGAAGCAATCGGACGTTAGCTCCACCCTCCTGCAAGATGATTGGCCACCATGGGGGGCAATCTGCTGGGGGTGAAGAGAGATCCCCTCGAAATGACGTCATGGGGTCAATGGCCGGATTCCCTGCAGGAGGTTGCCTTAATGCTGGGGATAACTTGGATGAAATTAACTCAAATGGAAACTTAACTAGAAATAAAACAAATAGAAATGTTAAAAACCGCTTGATTAAAAACAATATGCACATCAAAATAAATAAAGATTTAACTATGGCTACAGCCAACGTACAAAGCATAGGAAATAAGATAGAACTTCTTAATGTATACATAAATGAAAATAATATTGATCTATTCTTCATTACTGAAACTTGGATGAATGAAGCAAACGAAAAAATTATTAGAGGTAAAATTAAAGAAAATAACTACGATATTGAACATTTACCGCGTACACTAAGATCTGGAGGAGGCTTGGCTGTTATCTTTAGACTTGAAATTGACATAAAGAAAATTAATCACAGTCATAACTTATCAACCATGGAAATGATGGAAATTAATATCAAAACCAAAAATAAAATATGCACTATTATTACTATTTATAGACCGGAACCTTCTGACAGAAATAAATACACCTACACAGAGCTTTTTGAAGAATTTAGTGATATGCTAACCTACTATTCTACATATACACATGAAGTGCTTTTCATTGGTGACTATAATTTTCATATGAATAAGCCAGAGAGACCAAATGTAATTAAATTTAATGATATCCTGGATTTATACAATTAACATAATCATGTTACGGAACCAACACATATACTAGGGAATACGCTTGATTTATTAATTACGAATATACACAGTAATCTAATAAAAGAACATAAGGTTGAAGAGAACATATCCGATCATGGTATAATTAAGCTCACTTTAAATGTTCAGACTAAGACAAATAACAAGAAAAAGGTATCATATAGAAATTACAAAAAAATGAACATAAAAAATTTTATTAGTGATGTTGAAGAAAAATTTAGTGAAAATAAATCCTATAATGAAAAGGACCTCAATGAACTATTAAATAAATACAATAAATTAACAAGTATACTTGATGAACATGCCCCGATGGTGGAAAAAACCATAAATAATAGGAAACCAGCTCCTTGGGTATCTGATGAGATAAGGAATGAAAAAAGAGAAAACTGGAAAGAAAATATGATAAAACTGGTCTTTCTTCGGATAAAATGCAATTTCAATTATAAAGAAATAAATATAACAATATCATTAGAGAGTCTAGAAACAGTTATTTCGCAGGGATAATAAATTCAAATAAATCAGATCCAAAGAAACTTTTTAAAATACTAAATAAACTACTACACACTAAAGAAGACACTCCCTTTCCCAGGCATACTGATAGTAAAGAGTTAGCATCGGAATTTAATAACTTTTTTCTACAAAAAATCTCAAACCTTAGGGAAAACATGGACAAAAATGATAAAACTTCACAACCATTGATTGAGAAAGCCAGATTTAGTACTCATCTGGAAAAATTTGCGCTATTAGATGATGCAGAAGTAAAGAGGTTAATCAAAGAATCAGCAAAGAAGTCATGTGAACTGGATCCCATCCCAACCTGGCTTCTGGAGTGCATTGGTCCTCTACTACCACTAATAAAAGCAATTATAAATAAATCTATTTCAATGGGAAGCATGCCTGATGACCTAAAGATGGCCATCATTAGACCTTTAATTAAAAAGTTGGGCCTAGAATTGGTAAAGAAAAATTATAGACCGGCCTCAAATCTTGCTTATTTATCAAAATTAATAGAAAGGGAGGTTGCTACACAATTCGTAGGTCACCTTATAAGAAATGATATTCAAGGTATATTTCAATCTGCATATAAAGAATTCCATAGCACTGAGACTGCATTGCTTAGGGTACAAAATGATATTTAAATGGATATTGATGATGGTAAAACAGTAATGCTGGTACTACTTGATTTATCACCGGCATTTGATACTATTGATCATAACATACTATTAAACAGATTAGAAAGAAGATGTGGTATTAGGGGCACAGCTCTGCAGTGGTTCAAGTCATATCTATCAAATAGAAAACAATGTGTAACAATTGAGGGTAAGAGATCGGAAAATATGAATATTAGTTATGGAGTTCCTCAGGGCTCCGTTTTGGGACCCTTATTGTTCACAGCATATATGGAGCCTCTGTCTGACATTATTGGTAATTATGGTCTCAAACATCATATCTATGCTGATGATACACAGCTATTCATTACAATTGATCCAAAATCTGAAGAAGCTAGAAATAGATCCTGTAGAGAAATGGAAAAGTGTATTAAACTAATAAGGAAATTCTTAATAGAAAATAAAATGAAGATAAATGATGGGAAAACAGAAATGCTTTTATGTGGTAAAAGCTGTGATTTCAGAAAAGACAATGTACCTAATGGAATCCTAGTAGGTGAAACTAATATCCCTAGATCAAATACAGTTAAGGATCTTGGGGTTATCCTAGATCAAGAATTATCGATGAAATCACAAATTAAAAAATGTGTAAGAATGGTTTCTTTTCATGTAAAAAATTTAGCACAGATCAGAAATTGTTTAGATGAGAAAACTGCAAATACGCTTGCTCATGCTTTTGTTACTTCCACTCTGGAAATTCACTTCTGGCTGGTTTACCAAGGTGTGAATTAGCCAAATTGCAGAAATTGCAGAATGCTGCAGCAAGAGTGGTAGGTAAACTTAAAAAGAGGGATCATATTACAAAAAAACTTATGGACCTTCACTGGTTGCCTGTAGAGGCGAGGATTGACTTTAAAATATCTCTATTAACGTGGAAGGTACAGAATGGCTTTGCCCCAAAATACCTTTCTCAATTATTAAATTGTAAAAAATCTGATTTGGGACTGAGATCTAGTGAAAAAAATGAATATACAGTGCCCAAGACTAATATGAAAACATATGGTGACAGGGCCTTCATGGTATATGCTCAAGAAATTGGAATGCCCTGCCCCTTGAGGTGAAAAACTGTAAAACAGTGGACACTTTCAAGAAAAAACTAAAGACATTTTTATTCAGGAAGCATTATCTCGAGAAGCGCTTAGAGCAGACTTAGTCTGATATAGCGCTATATAAATCATTATTATTATTATTATTATTATTATTATTATATATATATATATATATTATTTATAAAGCTGCTAGCATACATTTTTCAAAAAGCCAAGATATTATGTCCATTTCTCCTTACATCTTCCAAGGCATGCTGAAACACACATTCCATATGGTTTGGCAATCCACATAGTTCTAACATTGTCAGTGACTGATCACTTAGAAAGAGGAGACTCCAAGAACTGGTATATGATCTGAAAAAAGGTTGTCTGGAAGGCATAATTAAAACTGGTATTAACAAAGCATCACAACAGGGTATGACCATTCCCATCATTCAAAAAAATACCAATAATGAAAAGAATACACTGCCAATACCAATGTCACCATACACAATCCTCATAACACTAACCTCTTCAACATTGTCTCCCCCATAATAGGATTGCTGGAAATATATTATAATTATTATTACAAATGAACCGACAATAATATGAAAACACCGTTAGGTACATATTTACACTTTAACGTCAAAAATGCAATGAAACTGCCTTGACGTTGCAAGCAAGGCAAACCCAGTTGCGTGAGGCTATAATATGCAAACTTCTTTCAAAGCATTGTGAACCATGTATGGAATATTTAACAATCTTAATATTACATATAAAAAGACCAGCTTGGGAGAAGAAAGATAATTCAAATTGCATTGGTTATTGTGAACCGACAATAACATGAAAAACAGGGCACTATTTACACATTGGCAAAAATTGGAGAAAGATAATTCAGTGAAACTGTCTTGTCATTGCGAGCAAGGTAAACCCAGTTGCATGAGTCTATGAAATGCACATTACTTCCAAAGTGTTTACAGAAAAGACCAATTTTGTCAATAATGTAGAAAGATGATTTAACCTTGAGTGAAGTCCTCTGGGCGTTGCAAGCAAGGTAAACACAGTTCAGCTGACAGTTGCCTGAGGCTACGAGATGCACATTTCTTTCCATTGAATATCGTATATACGAATTACCACAGTTTTGTCAATAATTGGAGTAGAAGGATGATTTAACCCCTAACGGACGGGAAGGACGACAACGTCCACCATCGGTAAGAGACGGGAGGGACGTTGACGTCCGTATTGTTCTGGCTTAATGACGTCATTTGTAACATTCTGAAGGGCTGCAACTTGTTACAATGTAATCATGATAATGACGTCAGACAACTTGGATCATGAACTTTTGACCCCAGCACTTCATTGAGCATATTGGTTATACATTTCATCAATTTAGTATGAAGATACACGAGTCCAGAAAAAAATTGGCTAGTCCTGTCAACAATCAACAAAATTTAGAGAGGCTAGTCCTTAAGGGGTTAACCTTGGGTGAAGTCCTCTTGACATTTCAAGTAAGATCAACATGATGACGTCATACAGGAAGTGTCATCATACTGACGTCAGACAGGAAAGTGTTGCCATAGTGACATCAGACATGGAAGGGTCAACATAGTGACATCATGGTTACATCATAAATTATGTTAATATGATCATGTAGAATACTGGTGTAAACTTTATGTAAACTCCTCCCTCTGTACTGCTTGAAATACCAGTTTTTGGCTATTTTGACTAATAATAAAAGGAATGTATGCTATGTCCCTTTGACCTTTCTTAATATTTCACCTTTTTCTTTCAAATAAGACCAAGATCAAGCTGATTGGTGCAGCTGATGCCCTGTTTGAATTAATTAATGACTTTATCATTCCTATTCAATATTATTGATAATTATTATTATAATTATTATTATATTTTATTTAATTAAATGTGTGTATAGCTCCCCACATGATCTTTGTGCCAGGCTTGGAATACTCAAGAGTAAACTTGAGATTCCTTAATCTTTCCACAAAAACTTAAATAAAAAACCTTATCGTTCACTTACACACTAGATATATTTTTGACAAAAATGGTAAACCTTGTCAAGTGTTGAGATGGCATTAGTTTTCAAATTAGGCAACATGACAGGGTGCATAGGTTCAGATACTGGATTGTGAAAAAGGAGAAAGCCTTATAATTTCTATGCTTCGTTGGCACCGTTAGGTTTCCACATAGCCATTATAAGACACATAAATTTAATATTCAATCCTTGTTCACAGTCTAGTGACCTCCTGTACAGTTTCCTCTAACCATTGCCATCCCATGACTTGACAAAAGTTCTCTTGTAATTTAGACACTAAATTCAATGGCAGAGTAAGAATGATTGTGCTTGACCAAAACATCTGCCTTTCAAAATGTCTGCTGTGCACCAGTTGATGCCACACATAAAGATTGTCAAAATAAAATTTCAAAATTGAAATAAAGATAGATAGACCCAGCCGGCCACCGGGAAGAACTAAGGTAACATAGATGAAGTGAAGAGGGTCCCTCCACCCTCGCGGGATTTTACAGAGGGTCCCTACACAACTAAATGTAAAATGCACTGCCAAAATAAAATAAAATTGTCCCAATTCCGTTTAGTAATCATATAATACATAAGCACCCTAGTTGAAAAGATTTGTAGAAAGAGATTGAGATATAATATAATATTCCCCTTCCCCATGAGAAAACTCTCCTTACCAGTCAGCAAAACACACTCGTCAGCCCGAGGGATGCGTCATCATGCACCTCACTTCTCTTTGCACCAGTTGATGCCACACATAAAGATTGTCAAAATAAAATTTCAAAGTTGAAATAAAGATAGATAGACCCAGCCGGCCACCGGGAAGAACTAAGGTAACATAGATGAAGTGAAGAGGGTCCCTCCACCCTCGCGGGATTTTACAGAGGGTCCCTACACAACTAAATGTAAAATGCACTGCCAAAATAAAATAAAATTGTCCCAATTCCGTTTAGTAATCATATAATACATAAGCACCCTAGTTGAAAAGATTTGTAGAAAGAGATTGAGATATAATATAATATTCCCCTTCCCCATGAGAAAACTCTCCTTACCAGTCAGCAAAACACACTCGTCAGCCCGAGGGATGCGTCATCATGCACCTCACTTCTCTTTGCACCAGTTGATGCCACACATAAAGATTGTCAAAATAAAATTTCAAAGTTGAAATAAAGATAGATAGACCCAGCCGGCCACCGGGAAGAACTAAGGTAACATAGATGAAGTGAAGAGGGTCCCTCCACCCTCGCGGGATTTTACAGAGGGTCCCTACACAACTAAATGTAAAATGCACTGCCAAAATAAAATAAAATTGTCCCAATTCCGTTTAGTAATCATATAATACATAAGCACCCTAGTTGAAAAGATTTGTAGAAAGAGATTGAGATATAATATAATATTCCCCTTCCCCATGAGAAAACTCTCCTTACCAGTCAGCAAAGACTCTTCAAGGATGACTTGAACCATTTTTTTCGTCCACCAAGGGATGGTTTCACACACCTCAACCTGTAAACCTGTCTAAAAAATCTTCAAGATAATTTGTTAATAGAGCTGCAAGGCAAATCCACCAAGGGATGGTTTCGCACACCTCAACCTGTAAACCTGTCTAAAAAATCTTCAAAATAATTTGTTAATAGAGCTGCAAGGCAAATGATATTTGTCAACAACATATAATCAAATTATAGATGAAAAGAAATACAAATATAAAAAGACATGGAAACAAAGATACATTCAACAATTTCACTGTGGTCCCATGTGCCCATCCATTCTCCATGATCCTACAAGTTAAAGAAAAATGTGTACATCAATTCTATCCTGCTCTGTCATGTGTCTTTTTCCCTACATGGCCCTAAATGTCACAGTATTTGATTGGCACCAAGCAAGCATTATAAATTTTGTCTTCCCTACATGTGCCTAACACCGTCCGTCTACAATGCTTGCTTGGCCACACTTGAACTCCCTGCAGTGAGCTCAAGAGTCTTCCCTACATGATCCTATGTCACCGTTCATACAAAACACACATTCAACCCTACAATATGCAAGCGACATTAGTACATCATATCAATTTCAACCCAAGGATGAACAGATTATATTCTACTGTATCTCACCTTCATGTCCCTACCTCTATTCCCTACATGTCCCTGTCATATCATGTTTCATGTGAAGGCACACATTCAACCTTACAACAATCCTGTCACATTAGTATCACCACTTATGCTTTAAAAATTTGTCAAGTTGTCAGTGAATGATCGCCTATTCCCTACATGTCCCTGCCATATCATGTTTCATGTGAAGGCACACATTCAACCTTACAACAGTCCTGTCGCATTAGTATCACCACTCATGCTTTAAAACTTTCTCAAGTTATCAGTGAGTGATCCCTACATGTCCATATCTTTCCTAAATACCCATATCTTCCCGACATTTCCATATCTTCCCTACATGTCCGTATCTTAGAAAGAGTATCGGATGAAAGCATCTCCCTTCATCATGCTCATGTGTCAATTGATTGAATAAGGCTTAGAATCACATTCACCAGCCTTTGTCATTTGGTGACAAAACAAAAAGAAAAACCTGAACTTACCTATTGGAACTAAAGAAGGACAATGTCTAAGATTGAGAGTCCATATACATATGGGGTCTTTCAGTTGCTCTGTGACAGAAGCAGATACAACCCCCTATTAGTTAGCCTCTTACAACATGCAGGGGATACAGTGGGCCTATTCTTTTGCCCCGAACCCACAGGGGAACTCATGTGTCTAATCTCAGTGTCAAACCAAAATCTCCAAACACACACTCAACCTGAAATAAATATTTCCTACCTGATAGACGTGGATCTTTCTCTCCCCTTGGTCTTGACTGTCTGTAGGACTCCTGCTTCCCAATCTCAGGAACCAAAAAGGATGGTCTCTCTGTTGTGCCTGTTGTAGACTGGCTTTATCTGTAAAAGCAACCACAAATGAAACATTATGAACCTTAGTGCAAAATTGGTTTTTCATGGGTATCATTTTTGTGGTCTCTTATCAAATTTGCTAATGTGAAAACAAGACAGTATGAACAACATATGAAACATTATGAACCTTAGTGCAAAATTGGATTTTCATAGGTATCATTTTTTGTGGTCGCTAATAAAGTTTGCTAATGTGAAACCAAGAATGAACATGTTCCATACATATTTCCATGGTGCATGACTATCATTCCTGCACAAGTGTACTTGATGTGAAGCACAGACTGAGGACGTAGAACAACTCTCCCAATTCTCCCAAGCTGTCTCATTGTCAAAGCAAGGTGGGCTGCCAGATGAGATGAGACTGGTGTGATTCATCAGCTATGTCATTCTGTCTGACTGCCAAGCTCCCACTTTGTGGTATCCGACTTATCTGCAAGATTGTAAAATGAATATGAAGGTAAGACTGGTATTTTTACATTTCATCAAGTCTCAATAGAACATGTCACAGCTCTATCATACTGCCTGACTGCAAGCTCCCAACTCTGTCTGCAAGGCTGGAAAACAAAAAATGTGTAGGGTGAGACTGGTGTGATATTCACTTTCATCAAATCTCAAGAGAACATGTCACAGCTCTATCATACAACCTGACTGCAAGCTCCCATTTTGTTGAGTCCAACTCTATCTACAAGGCTGTAAAATAAAAATGAAGATCAGACTTTGCATTTCATCAAGTCTCGAGAGAACATGCCACAGCTCTATCATGCAACCTGACTGCAAGCTCCCAACTCTGTCTGCAAGACTGGAAAATAAAAATGTGTGGGATGAGACTGGTGTGATATTCACTTTCATCACATCTCAAGAGAACATACCACAGCTCTATCATACAACCTGACTGTCAAGCTACCACTTTGTTGAGCCCAACTCTGTCTGCAAGGCTGGAAAATAAAAGAATGTGTAGGGTGAGACTGGTGTGATATTCAATTTCATCAAATCTCAAGAGAACAGCTCTATCATACATTGGTGTTTTTTTACATTTCACCAAGTCTCAATAACCTGTGTCACAACTCTATCATACTACCTGACTGCTAAGTTTCAACTTTGTTGAGCCCAACTGCTGGCTGCAATGTTGGAAAATAAAAATGAAGATCAGACTTTTGGCTACAAGGCTTGAGAATAGAAATGGAGATCTGACTGGTGTTTTTACATTTCATCAAGTCTCAAGAACACATATCACAATTCTATTATACTACCCAACTGCCAATCTCCCACTTTGCTGAGCCCAACTCTTGTAGGCAGGGCTGGAAAATGTTTGGGATGAAACTGGTGTGATATTCAATTTCATCAGGTCTCACACAGATATACATAGCTCTCTCATACTGCATGACTATCATACTCCCACTTTATTCAGTCTGAATAGCAAGGCAAGATGAATGCATCTCATATCAAACAAGATACTGTCTGATTGCCCATTAGAGAGAGAGAGAAGAGAGAGCTATCATTCATTCTCACTTACTTGGTAAGCATGATAAGATGATTCTGTCAAGCTAACTGACTGTCACAACACAATATTCACCAACCCTTACCTCTCAAAGCATGGTTGTGTGGATGATGAGTAAACTGTATCAGACTGATGTGTTTCATTTTCATTGGCAACCCATGGCCCAGGGAAGAATGATTTAGCAACTGTTGGGTTGTCCACAAAAACTACACATTTTCTGAAAATATTTCTAAGTCCCCAAAAACTTTAAAAAAGTCTAAGTCCACAAAAACTACAAATTTTCTGAAAATATTTCTAAGTCCACAAAAACTACACATTTTCACAAAAGAAAATACTTTCTGAATAATTTTCAGTAGTCAACAAAAATATCATTGCAGTGAGATAATGTTTCATCACCCAATCATATCCTAAACTAGAGATTGATTCAATTCAACACATGTAAAAACCATATTCTATAAAAACTTTCTTGAATCAAGTGAATAAGCAATTCATACTTGACAAAAAGACTGAATGACTTATTTGCATTCACCAAGCACAAGGATTACTTTTGACATATGATAATTGTGTGACTGCCAAAGCCGGTAACTCCCCACACCCTAGCTCATGGACCTGACGATGAAATCTCTCCCGATAACCTCATGGTGGGATTGGCGAGTCGGAACTTTGCCATCAACACAACCCCAGAGGATGTGGGCGATGAGTAAAGTACACTCAGCAATACATCAAAGCTCGCCTCCCCTGCGAACATCGCATTGCTTCCTCATGTACAAAACTCACTATCCTCCTTTTACCATTCGCATGGAGAGACACATCTGCGGACATGAGCGGGCCAAGGCAAGCAGCAAAGCTGCCAGAACCTTGGAGGGACGTGAATGCGAAGAGATCGAATCGCAGACACTAGAGTGGACCACACGACCGAGAGGCCATGTCTTTCAGGCAAGCAGCCCCTACTTCCACACTTTGTCAAAATCATCATGCCAGATTTAGGTAACAAAAAGACATCCTATACAATAATCACTAAACATACAATCATAACAATCTCAAATTCAGTGAGTGAGATAGCAAGTAGACTAGACAGGCCTTTGTTGCCATCTCACTTCTTTACATCATAACATGTACCTTTCTGTTACATCTGATTCATGCAAGGGAGCTGTAGGGCAGAGATCCAACAGCAGACCAATCTCAAGCCATACAGTCCAATTGCATGCCCAGTGTGGAAAGGGTGTATAGTGTGTCACTCTAGTAAAAAGTGTGTAACATGCATTGTACTCACATTTGGAAGGCTTGTCTTCAATCGCAGATCTCCATTGGGATCGATGTGAATGTAGCAATCCATGAAACCTGAAATGAGTTCAAATGACTATTAAAACATCATTCAACTGAGGTTGTCTCCCTTCTGGGACCACAAATCTGAAGATGGATAACATATCATCAATCCACAGGTCAATACAGATTTGTTATATACTGCATGCAAATTAAGTAAAAAACACTTCTTTTGGGAGAATTTCACCCCTTGTGGGGCCACAAATCTACAAAAGAATTACATATTATCCTTCTACATGTCAATACAAAGATTTCAATATACAGTATACAATAAAGTAAAAATGGATAATTTCCCCCCTTAATTGGGGTGAAATACCCCTTAGGGGGCCCCAAAACTGAAAATGAATGCCAGATTCTCACTCTACAAGCCGACGCGAAACTTTTGATATGCTACATGAAAAATTCAAGATGGCGGCCATTTTTTCAAGATGGCCGACTTTTTTGTAACAATTTTCAAATAATGTTCATAAATGTAATATTTGGTATGAAAAACTCAAAAATGCCATCGAAAATGTCCTACAAGAAAAATTAAGCAAATTAGCACATTTTGAAAATTGAAAATTTTCTAAGTCTCCAAAAAATATTCAGAAAATTTTCTAAGTCCTGAAAAAATAAAAATCTGAAAAATTTTCTAAGTCCTGAAAAAATAAAAATCTGAAAATTTTCTAAGTCCTGAAAAAATAAAAATCTGACAAATTTTCTAAGTCCCAAAAAATTAAAATCTGAAAAATTTTCGAAGTCCCAGAAAAAATAAAAATCTGAAAATTTTTCTAAGTCCTGAAAAAAATTGGACTTAGAAAATTTCTGAAAACTTTCTCCATGGAGGCCCTTCTCACCTTGCCTTCCGTGTGATCCAGCTTCCAAGCCTTCCCCTCTCAGAGATTTCCCCCTTCTCAGCAAAGCCTTGGTCCTTCTGGCATGGAGGCCTTCCTTGGAGAGAGGTGTGTTTCTTCTGGAGTCAAGCAGCAGACTGACAATTTTCCTGTGGGGAGCTCCTTATAAACACTTTGGATGGAACCATCTAGAACTTACCAGAAGGTCCAATCTGATTGGTCAAAAATGAAAAGTGATGATGTCACAGTGGTAGGTTGCCATGCCAATGGTGCCAGGCTGTGATCTGAGCAGAAAATCCAATTTTGCAATGCCTCTCAAAACTCAGGCTCCATGAACAACCATACAAACCTGCTTCAAATTAGTTCTATTGGAGCTACATGGATGTGTGATACATCAAATTGATGGCCAAAATGATGGCCAACATGGAGGAGATGTGAACATATAAAAAAAAATAAGTATGTCTTTTTATTTTTGGTTTCTACCTGAGTCCTGTGATGCAGCATGACACAGCACAATGTCAATGGCAGTGTGAGTTGAATGCAGCTGGTTGGATGTCCAAATTGAACATGGCCATCCAGGCACAACTGGATCATTTGTGTCTGTCTGGGTGACAAAATATTGCATTTTTTTTACATTCAGAGTGACATTAGGTCTGTGAAATATGGAAAAATTGATGGGCAAAATAATTTCATGGTGACAAAAGGCTGTGGGCAAGAAGATTTCTGGGTGACACAGATCATTTTCTGAGTGACAAATTCTGGTCAACAACATTGATGATGAATTCAAAGTGACACACATTCAAAGTGACAGTAATTCTAGGTGACAGAAATTCCGTGTAACAATGATTCTAAGTGACAGAAATTCAGTGTACCAACCTTTTTGGGAGTGACAAAAATCATCGGCTCCCGTCTTGTTCGCTCCGACGAACAGCAGACGTGTTCGGGAACGTTCGAGAAGATCCGGGAAGATTTCCGCAACTCGAGAACGGCAAAACAGAGAAAATATTATGAAAAGTAGTTTCTTTTCTTGCGTTCACGACCAGAATATTTTGCTAGAATTAATCTTGTATATGTTTTGAGACTTTTCAATAATTTTGATGATGTTTTGGACGTTTTATGGGGCGATTTGTTCAAAATTGACTGCGGCTGCATCTGCGGGACCGCCATCTTGAGCTCACCGAGCGAGGAACCGCGAGGAAGACGAACACGACATCGGGGGTTATATTGTCTCAAATAATGGTAAGAAATACTTTATCAGAGCGGGAAACTGTGCGCAAGAATGTATAGCATTGACTGTAGAAGTAAGAGACTGATCCACGCAGCCGTTCCCGGTGAAATTTAAATATTTTGAAAGAAATAACAAAGCGGGCCTTCGTGGCCGGACATATCTTTTGATTCTTTTCATCTTTGTCAAAATTGAAATGTTCGTGCCTCCCGCCGTTTCACGGCCGAGCATTTTGCGTAATATTTTCAATATTCTTGTCAGTTTTATTTTACACAACTATTTGAACATCTTTGATTCGTCAAAATTGAAATGTTCGTGCCTCTCACGGCCGAGCATTTTGTGGGATTTCTCAATATTCTTGTCAGTTTTATTTTACACAACTATTTGAACATCTTTGCAGATTGGCGGGATGAATGCTTTGACCACCACGGCTCGGTCATCGATATGAAAGAAGTTCACAATCCGGCGGACAAGAATGCATTTTTCTGTATAAAAAAAGGTAAGAAATCGCACCAAAATACATGGAACAATTGCATGTTATCATATACTATTTAATATCAAAATCTGAGACAAATCCCTGCAGTCATTCGCTCATAATATTCACTTTCTGTTCTAGCTACCAAGTAATTTTCATTTATTTTATATTTGCTCTGCTTTGTTAGTTATTTTATGTTCAATTCTATTAAATATCTTTGTCAAAATTGAAATGTTCGTGCCTCTCCCTTTCACAGCCAAACATTTTGTGGGATTTCTCAATATTCTTGTCAGTTTTATTTTACACAACTATTTGAACATCTTTGCAGATTGGCGGGATGAATGCTTTGACCACCACGGCTCGGCCATTGATAAGAGAGAAAGAAGTACACAATCCAGTGACTAGAATGCATTTCTGTATAAAAAGGTAAGAAAGCGCACAGAAATACATGGAACAATTGCATATTGTCATATACTATTTAATATCAAACTCCGAGTCAAATCCCTGCAGTCAGTCGCTCATAATATTTACTTTCTGTTCTAGCTACCAAGTAATTTTCATTTATTTTATATTTGCTATGCTTTGTTATTTATTTTGTGTTCAATTCTATTAAATATCTTTGTCAAAATTGAAATGTTCGTGCCTCTCCCTTTCACAGCCAAACATTTTGTGGGATTTCTCAATATTCTTGTCAGTTTTATTTTACACAACTATTTGAACATCTTTGCAGATTGGCGGGATGAATGCTTTGACCACCACGGCTCGGCCATTGATAAGAGAGAAAGAAGTACACAATCCAGTGACTAGAATGCATTTCTGTATGAAAAGGTAAGAAAGCGCACAAAAATACATGAAACAATTGCATATTATCATATACTATTTAATATCAAACTCCAAGTCAAATCCCTGCAGTCAGTCGCTCATAATATTCACTTTCTGTTCTAGCTACCAAGTAATTTTCATTTATTTTATATTTGCTCTGCTTTGTTAGTTATTTTGTGTTCAATTCTATTAAATATCTTTGTCAAAATTGAAATGTCCGTGCCTCTCACTTTGTGGATTTTCTTTTTCAATATTCTTATCAGTTTTATTTAACACAACTATTTGAACTTCTTTGTAGATTGGCGGGATGAATGTTTTGACCACCACGACTCGGCCATCGATGGGAAAGAAGTTCACAATCCAGTGACAAGAATGCATTTCTGTATAAAAAGGTAAGAAAGCGCACAGAAATACATGGAACAATTGCATGTTATCATATAATATTTAATATTAAAATCTGAGACAAATCCCTGCAGTCATTCGCTCATAAAAAAGAAATGTTCACTTTCTGTTCTAGCTACCAAGTAATTTTCATTTATTTATATTTGCTCTGCTTTGTTATTTTATGTTCAATGCTATTAAATATCTTTGTCAAAATTGAAGTGTTTGTGCCTCTCGCCGTTTCACAGCCGAGTATTTTGTGGATTTTCTTATCAGTTTTATTTTACACAACTATTTGAACATCTTTGTAGATTGGCAGGATGAATGCTTTGACCACCACGGCTCAGTCATCGGTAAGAAAGAAAGAAGTTCACAATCCGGTGACAATAATGCATTTCTGTATAAAAAAAAGTTAAGAAATCGCACCAAAATACATAGAACAAATGCTTAATATTATATAGCATTTAAATATATAAATCTTTTCTTCAAATATACACTTGTCCGACTTTGTCAATTGCTTTATGTTCAATTCTCTTTTACCCCTCAGGCCAAATGGTCCTGCAGTGTATTGTTATAACTTTCTCAAAACTGAAATGTTTGTGCCTCTTGGCATCTTAGCTCTTCACAGCCAAGCATTTTTGTAGATTGGTGGGATGAATGCTCTGACTGCCACGGCTCGGCCATCGATAAGAAATAGAGAAGTATACAATCCGGTGATGAGAAGGCTTCATTTCTCCATAAAGAAGGTAAGGAATCCCACCAAAATACATGGAACAAATGTGCAAGATCATATTGCATTTAATATCAAAATCTTTGCCTCAAATATAAATTTGTACAGCTTTGACAATTGTTTTGTGTTCAATTCCCTTTTACCCCTCAGGTCAATTGGTTATTGTTAAAACCTTGTCAAAACTGAAATGGTTGTGCCTCTTATCATCTAATCATATCAGCTCTTCACAGCCAAGCATTTTGTGGATTTTTTCCTTTTCAATATTTGACATTCTATATTAAATATATTGACATTTTTTTTGCAGAATGGAAGAAGAATACCTCAAATGCCAATGTAAGACCATTGTGAAGAAAGAAGTTATACAGCGACAAGAAGGCACCAAACCAGCATTTAGACAATATCAGAGATTTAACATGCATAAAGTTTTATAGTTTTGAAATATTTATTTTGCAATTGGAAAACAACATTATCAGAAAAAAAGCAGTTTAACTGCTTGGATGTTGGCAGCATGTATGCCATTATGTTTATTAAGAAAATTGAAACTGTTTAGCATGACACTATTTTTTTCATATGAGCTAAAATGAGGTAAACAGCTTTTTTCAAGTGTGAGACCAAGGGTGTATCGTGAGATGTGGTTCGAAACCATGCTTCAGCTGGGCACACCCATTACCTCAAATAGTCTCATATGAAATCCATAGGCTCATGCCATGAACATTGTCAAATTAAGCTTGTAAATGAAATAGATAAATAAAATCATGACAGCACTTTACATTTTTCTTTATTTTTTTTATTCCATTCATGTAGTAACAAGGATAACAAATTTATCAATCTTCCAACCACAAGGGGAAATTAAGTTGTCACACTGGTAGGTTTTTCTCCTGTGATCAACTCCAACATGCCATTTTATGCTTCTTCAGAAGAGCATTTACTTGAAAATTTCAACTCCATAGAACCTTTTGTTTTGCGGTGTTGTCAATCCTATACTTGAAAGAGCCAATATTGACTTTATATGTGCGGCTCTGTTTAAATCATGGCTAAAATGCATATGCATGCCATATTAAGACAGTTGTAGTATACAAATAGGTAAATAAAAAGAAAATCATTTAAAAACCAACTTCCCTTTTGTTCATTTTGCAGATTCTACAATTGGTCAGTTTCTTCACATTAAAATAACACTGAATGAGTTATAATTGCATCCAGGTCAATGCAATATTTCTAATGACTTCTCATGAAACATATCTCACAGATCTGATTGTATGTATTTACATTCACTCAAGGGAACATTGCTCTCAACATTTTGTACAACTCCACATTTCAGTACATTGTCTGTACTTAACCCTTATTATGACAATTCTCAACACAAGCCTGCAAACAATACTTATTGTACGAGGTTCATCACATTTTTATTTTAAAAAAAGAAACCATTTTCAAAATATTCAAAATGTGGAGTTGTCAGAATTTGATTATGACAGCCATGATAGAAATCATCAAGTCATGTCAACTGTGTGTGCTTCATGTTCATGGATTGATGGGTGACACAAAAGAAATGTGATCAGCAGGTCAATGATAAACTAGATAAAATAACAAATCATAACACTTCACATTCTTTATTCCATTCAGAAAGAAACAATGGTAACAAGTTGCATATCAATCCTCCAACCAGACAAGGAGAATTTTTGTTGTCACAGTGGTAGGTTTTTCTCCCGAGATCAACTCCATTAGAGAGAACTTGTATATCTTCATCACTGCTAGTTGACAATTGTTAAACAAAAAGTTAACATTTTCTACAAAAATTTACCCCTCAACATTTTTCATATGATATGAGAGTGTGTATCTAACATGAGATTATACGAAGTAATGGGTGTGCCCAGCTAAAGCATGGTTCTGAACCACATCTCACGATACACCCTTAAACTTACATTCACAAAAAGCTGTTTACCTCGTTTCACCTCATGTGAGATACAAGTATCATATGAAACTGATGCAATCTGTTGTATCGACAATGTTGACAAACAGAAAGACAGTTTTTTGGTTGAGATATTCAGTCAGAAAGTGCTTTTTTAAAATATATTGTTTTAACTGATAGATAATACATTTTTTGTATAATTCTTTATCTTAAAATTTAAAGCCCTTTTGTCATTGACTCTTGATCTTCTTGCTTTTCTTGATGGCCAAACTGTTGAGATGTACAATATTTCAATTATGGCAAAAGATATTTCAATAACCCACAAACAAGGCCAATTGGCTGGGGGGTAAAAGCAGGATAAATATAAAATTAATGAAAGGTACTATCATAGTAGATGGATCAGAAGACGTACATTCTTTTTCTTATGTAACAATATCTGCTGGGATTTCTCTTAATACTTTGATATTAAATGTTCCATTTGGTGGGACTTCTTTCTTCAAAATTCAAGACTTCTTGTCACTGGACTGTGTACTTCTTTCTTTCTTATCAGTGGCCGAGCCGTGGTGGTCAAAGCATTCATCCCGCCAATCTGCAAAGATGTTCAAATAGTTGTGTAAAATAAAACTGACAAGAATATTGAAAAAAGAAAATCCACAAAATGAGAGGCACAAACATTTCAATTTTGACAAAGATGAAAAGAATCAAAAGATATATGTCTGGCCACGAAGGCCCGCTTTGTTATTTCTTTCAAAATATTATCATATTTTGTTTTAATTTTCACCGGGAACCAACAAAGCAGAGCAAATATAAAATAAATGAAAATTACTTGGTAGCTAGAACAGAAAGTGAACATTATTTTTTTTTATAAGTGAATGACTGCAGGGATTTGTTTCAAATTTTGATATCAAATACTGTATGATAATATGCAATTGTTCCATGTATTTTTGTGCGCTTTCTTACCATTTTATACAGAAATGCATTCTTGTCACTGGATTGTGAAATTCTTTCCCATCGATGGCCGAGTCGTGGTGGTCAAAACGTTCATCCCGCCAATCTGCAAAGAAGTTCAAATAGTTGTGTAAAATGAAACTGATAAGAATATTGAAAAAGAAAATCCACAAAGTGCTTGGCCGTGAAATGGCGAGAGGCACGAACATTTCAATTTTGACAAAGATATTTAATAGAATTGAACATTAAATAACTTACAAAGCAGAGCAAATATAAAATAACTGAAAATTACTTGGCAACTAGAACAGAAGTGAACATGATTTTTTTTATGAGCGAATGACTGCAGGGATTTATCTCAGATTTTGATATTAAATATTATATGATAATATGCAATTGTTTCATGTATTTTTGTGTGCTTTCTTACCTATTTATAAATCCAGAAATGCATTCTTGTCACCGGATTGTGTACTTCTTTCTTTCTTATCAATGGCCGAGCCGTGGTGGTCAAAGCATTCATCCCACCAATCTGCAAAGAAGTTCAAATAGTTGTGTTAAATAAAACTGATAAGAATATTGAAAAAGAAAATCCACAAAATGCTCGGCCGTGAGAGGCACAAACACTTCAATTTTGACAGATATTTAATAGCATGGAACATAAAATAACAAAGCAGAGCAAATATAAAATAAATGAAAACTACTTGGTAGCTAGAACAGAAGATGAATATTATGAGCGAATGACTGCAGGGATTTGTCTCAGATTTTAATATTAAATATTATATGATAACATGCAATTGTTCCATGTATTTCTGTGTGCTTTCTTACCTTTTTTTATACAGAAATGCATTCTTGTCACTGGATTGTGAACTTCTTTCCTATCGATGACCGAGCCGTGGTGGTCAAAGCATTCATCCCGCCAATCTACAAAGATGTTCAAATAGTTGTGTAAAATAAAACTGATAAGAAAATCCACAAAATACTTGGCTGTGAAACGGCGAGAGGCACAAACACTTCAATTTTGACAAAGATATTTAATAGCATTGAACATAAAACAACAAAGCAGAGCAAATATAAAATAAATGAAAATTACTTGGTAGCTAGAACAGAAGATGAATATTATTTTTATGAGCGAATGACTGCAGGGATTTGTCTCAGATTTTGACATTAAATACTATTTGATAATATGCATTTGTTCCATGTATTTTTGTGCGCTTTCCTACCTTTTTTATACAGAAATGCATTCTTGTCCGCCGGATTGTGAACTTCTTTCTTATCGATGGCCGAGCCGTGGTGGTCAAAGCATTCATCCCGCCAATCTGCAAAGATGTTCAAATAGTTGTGTAAAATAAAACTGATAAGAATATTGAAAAAGAAAATCCACAAAATGCTCGGCCGTGAGAGGCACGAAACATTTCAATTTTGACAAAGATGAAAAGAATCAAAAGATATATGTCCGGCCACGAAGGCCCGCTTTGTTATTTCTTTCAAAATATTATCATATTTTGTTGCAATTTTCACCGGGAACCAACAAAGCAGAGCAAATATAAAATAAAATGAAAATTACTTGGTAGCTAGAACAGAAGATGAATATTATGAGCGAATGACTGCAGGGATTTGACTCGGAGTTTGATATTAAATAGTATATGATAATATGCATTTGTTCCATGTATTTTTGTGCGCTTTCCTACCTTTTTTATACAGAAATGCATTCTTGTCCGCCGGATTGTGAACTTCTTTCTTATCGATGGCCGAGCCGTGGTGGTCAAAGCATTCATCCAGCCAATCTGCAAAGATGTTCAAATAGTTGTGTAAAATAAAACTGATAAGAATATTGAAAAAGAAAATCCACAAAATGCTCGGCCGTGAGAGGCACGAACATTTCAATTTTGACAAAGATATTTAATAGAATTGAACATAAAATAACTAACAAAGCAGAGCAAATATAAAATAAATGAAAATTACTTGGTAGCTAGAACAGAAAGTGAATATTATGAGCGAATGACTGCAGGGATTTGTCTCAGATTTTGATATTAAATATTATATGATAACACGCAATTGTTCCATGTATTTTGGTGCGATTTCTTACCTTTTTTTATACAGAAAAATGCATTCTTGTCCGCCGGATTGTGAACTTCTTTCATATCGATGACCGAGCCGTGGTGGTCAAAGCATTCATCCCGCCAATCTGCAAAGATGTTCAAATAGTTGTGTAAAATAAAACTGACAAGAATATTGAGAAATCCCACAAAATGCTCGGCCGTGAGAGGCACGAACATTTCAATTTTGACGAATCAAAGATGTTCAAATAGTTGTGTAAAATAAAACTGACAAGAATATTGAAAATATTACGCAAAATGCTCGGCCGTGAAACGGCGGGAGGCACGAACATTTCAATTTTGACAAAGATGAAAAGAATCAAAAGATATGTCCGGCCACGAAGGCCCGCTTTGTTATTTCTTTCAAAATATTTAAATTTCACCGGGAACGGCTGCGTGGATCAGTCTCTTACTTCTACAGTCAATGCTATACATTCTTGCGCACAGTTTCCCGCTCTGATAAAGTATTTCTTACCATTATTTGAGACAATATAACCCCCGATGTCGTGTTCGTCTTCCTCGCGGTTCCTCGCTCGGTGAGCTCAAGATGGCGGTCCCGCAGATGCAGCCGCAGTCAATTTTGAACAAATCGCCCCATAAAACGTCCAAAACATCATCAAAATTATTGAAAAGTCTCAAAACATATACAAGATTAATTCTAGCAAAATATTCTGGTCGTGAACGCAAGAAAAGAAACTACTTTTCATAATATTTTCTCTGTTTTGCCGTTCTCGAGTTGCGGAAATCTTCCCGGATCTTCTCGAACGTTCCCGAACACGTCTGCTGTTCGTCGGAGCGAACAAGACGGGAGCCGATGATTTTTGTCACTCCCAAAAAGGTTGGTACACTGAATTTCTGTCACTTAGAATCATTGTTACACGGAATTTCTGTCACCTAGAATTACTGTCACTTTGAATGTGTGTCACTTTGAATTCATCATCAATGTTGTTGACCAGAATTTGTCACTCAGAAAATGATCTGTGTCACCCAGAAATCTTCTTGCCCACAGCCTTTTGTCACCATGAAATTATTTTGCCCATCAATTTTTCCATATTTCACAGACCTAATGTCACTCTGAATGTAAAAAAAATGCAATATTTTGTCACCCAGACAGACACAAATGATCCAGTTGTGCCTGGATGGCCATGTTCAATTTGGACATCCAACCAGCTGCATTCAACTCACACTGCCATTGACATTGTGCTGTGTCATGCTGCATCACAGGACTCAGGTAGAAACCAAAAATAAAAAGACATACTTATTTTTTTTTATATGTTCACATCTCCTCCATGTTGGCCATCATTTTGGCCATCAATTTGATGTATCACACATCCATGTAGCTCCAATAGAACTAATTTGAAGCAGGTTTGTATGGTTGTTCATGGAGCCTGAGTTTTGAGAGGCATTGCAAAATTGGATTTTCTGCTCAGATCACAGCCTGGCACCATTGGCATGGCAACCTACCACTGTGACATCATCACTTTTCATTTTTGACCAATCAGATTGGACCTTCTGGTAAGTTCTAGATGGTTCCATCCAAAGTGTTTATAAGGAGCTCCCCACAGGAAAATTGTCAGTCTGCTGCTTGACTCCAGAAGAAACACACCTCTCTCCAAGGAAGGCCTCCATGCCAGAAGGACCAAGGCTTTGCTGAGAAGGGGGAAATCTCTGAGAGGGGAAGGCTTGGAAGCTGGATCACACGGAAGGCAAGGTGAGAAGGGCCTCCATGGAGAAAGTTTTCAGAAATTTTCTAAGTCCAATTTTTTTCAGGACTTAGAAAAATTTTCAGATTTTTATTTTTTCTGGGACTTCGAAAATTTTTCAGATTTTAATTTTTTGGGACTTAGAAAATTTGTCAGATTTTTATTTTTTCAGGACTTAGAAAATTTTCAGATTTTTATTTTTTCAGGACTTAGAAAATTTTTCAGATTTTTATTTTTTCAGGACTTAGAAAATTTTCTGAATATTTTTTGGAGACTTAGAAAATTTTCAATTTTCAAAATGTGCTAATTTGCTTAATTTTTCTTGTAGGACATTTTCGATGGCATTTTTGAGTTTTTCATACCAAATATTACATTTATGAACATTATTTGAAAATTGTTACAAAAAAGTCGGCCATCTTGAAAAAATGGCCGCCATCTTGAATTTTTCATGTAGCATATCAAAAGTTTCGCGTCGGCTTGTAGAGTGAGAATCTGGCATTCATTTTCAGTTTTGGGGCCCCCTAAGGGGTATTTCACCCCAATTAAGGGGGGAAATTATCCATTTTTACTTTATTGTATACTGTATATTGAAATCTTTGTATTGACATGTAGAAGGATAATATGTAATTCTTTTGTAGATTTGTGGCCCCACAAGGGGTGAAATTCTCCCAAAAGAAGTGTTTTTTACTTAATTTGCATGCAGTATATAACAAATCTGTATTGACCTGTGGATTGATGATATGTTATCCATCTTCAGATTTGTGGTCCCAGAAGGGAGACAACCTCAGTTGAATGATGTTTTAATAGTCATTTGAACTCATTTCAGGTTTCATGGATTGCTACATTCACATCGATCCCAATGGAGATCTGCGATTGAAGACAAGCCTTCCAAATGTGAGTACAATGCATGTTACACACTTTTTACTAGAGTGACACACTATACACCCTTTCCACACTGGGCATGCAATTGGACTGTATGGCTTGAGATTGGTCTGCTGTTGGATCTCTGCCCTACAGCTCCCTTGCATGAATCAGATGTAACAGAAAGGTACATGTTATGATGTAAAGAAGTGAGATGGCAACAAAGGCCTGTCTAGTCTACTTGCTATCTCACTCACTGAATTTGAGATTGTTATGATTGTATGTTTAGTGATTATTGTATAGGATGTCTTTTTGTTACCTAAATCTGGCATGATGATTTTGACAAAGTGTGGAAGTAGGGGCTGCTTGCCTGAAAGACATGGCCTCTCGGTCGTGTGGTCCACTCTAGTGTCTGCGATTCGATCTCTTCGCATTCACGTCCCTCCAAGGTTCTGGCAGCTTTGCTGCTTGCCTTGGCCCGCTCATGTCCGCAGATGTGTCTCTCCATGCGAATGGTAAAAGGAGGATAGTGAGTTTTGTACATGAGGAAGCAATGCGATGTTCGCAGGGGAGGCGAGCTTTGATGTATTGCTGAGTGTACTTTACTCATCGCCCACATCCTCTGGGGTTGTGTTGATGGCAAAGTTCCGACTCGCCAATCCCACCATGAGGTTATCGGGAGAGATTTCATCGTCAGGTCCATGAGCTAGGGTGTGGGGAGTTACCGGCTTTGGCAGTCACACAATTATCATATGTCAAAAGTAATCCTTGTGCTTGGTGAATGCAAATAAGTCATTCAGTCTTTTTGTCAAGTATGAATTGCTTATTCACTTGATTCAAGAAAGTTTTTATAGAATATGGTTTTTACATGTGTTGAATTGAATCAATCTCTAGTTTAGGATATGATTGGGTGATGAAACATTATCTCACTGCAATGATATTTTTGTTGACTACTGAAAATTATTCAGAAAGTATTTTCTTTTGTGAAAATGTGTAGTTTTTGTGGACTTAGAAATATTATCAGAAAATTTGTAGTTTTTGTGGACTTAGACTTTTTTAAAGTTTTTGGGGACTTAGAAATATTTTCAGAAAATGTGTAGTTTTTGTGGACAACCCAACAGTTGCTAAATCATTCTTCCCTGGGCCATGGGTTGCCAATGAAAATGAAACACATCAGTCTGATACAGTTTACTCATCATCCACACAACCATGCTTTGAGAGGTAAGGGTTGGTGAATATTGTGTTGTGACAGTCAGTTAGCTTGACAGAATCATCTTATCATGCTTACCAAGTAAGTGAGAATGAATGATAGCTCTCTCTTCTCTCTCTCTCTAATGGGCAATCAGACAGTATCTTGTTTGATATGAGATGCATTCATCTTGCCTTGCTATTCAGACTGAATAAAGTGGGAGTATGATAGTCATGCAGTATGAGAGAGCTATGTATATCTGTGTGAGACCTGATGAAATTGAATATCACACCAGTTTCATCCCAAACATTTTCCAGCCCTGCCTACAAGAGTTGGGCTCAGCAAAGTGGGAGATTGGCAGTTGGGTAGTATAATAGAATTGTGATATGTGTTCTTGAGACTTGATGAAATGTAAAAACACCAGTCAGATCTCCATTTCTATTCTCAAGCCTTGTAGCCAAAAGTCTGATCTTCATTTTTATTTTCCAACATTGCAGCCAGCAGTTGGGCTCAACAAAGTTGAAACTTAGCAGTCAGGTAGTATGATAGAGTTGTGACACAGGTTATTGAGACTTGGTGAAATGTAAAAAAACACCAATGTATGATAGAGCTGTTCTCTTGAGATTTGATGAAATTGAATATCACACCAGTCTCACCCTACACATTCTTTTATTTTCCAGCCTTGCAGACAGAGTTGGGCTCAACAAAGTGGTAGCTTGACAGTCAGGTTGTATGATAGAGCTGTGGTATGTTCTCTTGAGATGTGATGAAAGTGAATATCACACCAGTCTCATCCCACACATTTTTATTTTCCAGTCTTGCAGACAGAGTTGGGAGCTTGCAGTCAGGTTGCATGATAGAGCTGTGGCATGTTCTCTCGAGACTTGATGAAATGCAAAGTCTGATCTTCATTTTTATTTTACAGCCTTGTAGATAGAGTTGGACTCAACAAAATGGGAGCTTGCAGTCAGGTTGTATGATAGAGCTGTGACATGTTCTCTTGAGATTTGATGAAAGTGAATATCACACCAGTCTCACCCTACACATTTTTTGTTTTCCAGCCTTGCAGACAGAGTTGGGAGCTTGCAGTCAGGCAGTATGATAGAGCTGTGACATGTTCTATTGAGACTTGATGAAATGTAAAAATACCAGTCTTACCTTCATATTCATTTTACAATCTTGCAGATAAGTCGGATACCACAAAGTGGGAGCTTGGCAGTCAGACAGAATGACATAGCTGATGAATCACACCAGTCTCATCTCATCTGGCAGCCCACCTTGCTTTGACAATGAGACAGCTTGGGAGAATTGGGAGAGTTGTTCTACGTCCTCAGTCTGTGCTTCACATCAAGTACACTTGTGCAGGAATGATAGTCATGCACCATGGAAATATGTATGGAACATGTTCATTCTTGGTTTCACATTAGCAAACTTTATTAGCGACCACAAAAAATGATACCTATGAAAATCCAATTTTGCACTAAGGTTCATAATGTTTCATATGTTGTTCATACTGTCTTGTTTTCACATTAGCAAATTTGATAAGAGACCACAAAAATGATACCCATGAAAAACCAATTTTGCACTAAGGTTCATAATGTTTCATTTGTGGTTGCTTTTACAGATAAAGCCAGTCTACAACAGGCACAACAGAGAGACCATCCTTTTTGGTTCCTGAGATTGGGAAGCAGGAGTCCTACAGACAGTCAAGACCAAGGGGAGAGAAAGATCCACGTCTATCAGGTAGGAAATATTTATTTCAGGTTGAGTGTGTGTTTGGAGATTTTGGTTTGACACTGAGATTAGACACATGAGTTCCCCTGTGGGTTCGGGGCAAAAGAATAGGCCCACTGTATCCCCTGCATGTTGTAAGAGGCTAACTAATAGGGGGTTGTATCTGCTTCTGTCACAGAGCAACTGAAAGACCCCATATGTATATGGACTCTCAATCTTAGACATTGTCCTTCTTTAGTTCCAATAGGTAAGTTCAGGTTTTTCTTTTTGTTTTGTCACCAAATGACAAAGGCTGGTGAATGTGATTCTAAGCCTTATTCAATCAATTGACACATGAGCATGATGAAGGGAGATGCTTTCATCCGATACTCTTTCTAAGATACGGACATGTAGGGAAGATATGGAAATGTCGGGAAGATATGGGTATTTAGGAAAGATATGGACATGTAGGGATCACTCACTGATAACTTGAGAAAGTTTTAAAGCATGAGTGGTGATACTAATGCGACAGGACTGTTGTAAGGTTGAATGTGTGCCTTCACATGAAACATGATATGGCAGGGACATGTAGGGAATAGGCGATCATTCACTGACAACTTGACAAATTTTTAAAGCATAAGTGGTGATACTAATGTGACAGGATTGTTGTAAGGTTGAATGTGTGCCTTCACATGAAACATGATATGACAGGGACATGTAGGGAATAGAGGTAGGGACATGAAGGTGAGATACAGTAGAATATAATCTGTTCATCCTTGGGTTGAAATTGATATGATGTACTAATGTCGCTTGCATATTGTAGGGTTGAATGTGTGTTTTGTATGAACGGTGACATAGGATCATGTAGGGAAGACTCTTGAGCTCACTGCAGGGAGTTCAAGTGTGGCCAAGCAAGCATTGTAGACGGACGGTGTTAGGCACATGTAGGGAAGACAAAATTTATAATGCTTGCTTGGTGCCAATCAAATACTGTGACATTTAGGGCCATGTAGGGAAAAAGACACATGACAGAGCAGGATAGAATTGATGTACACATTTTTCTTTAACTTGTAGGATCATGGAGAATGGATGGGCACATGGGACCACAGTGAAATTGTTGAATGTATCTTTGTTTCCATGTCTTTTTATATTTGTATTTCTTTTCATCTATAATTTGATTATATGTTGTTGACAAATATCATTTGCCTTGCAGCTCTATTAACAAATTATTTTGAAGATTTTTTAGACAGGTTTACAGGTTGAGGTGTGCGAAACCATCCCTTGGTGGATTTGCCTTGCAGCTCTATTAACAAATTATCTTGAAGATTTTTTAGACAGGTTTACAGGTTGAGGTGTGTGAAACCATCCCTTGGTGGACGAAAAAAATGGTTCAAGTCATCCTTGAAGAGTCTTTGCTGACTGGTAAGGAGAGTTTTCTCATGGGGAAGGGGAATATTATATTATATCTCAATCTCTTTCTACAAATCTTTTCAACTAGGGTGCTTATGTATTATATGATTACTAAACGGAATTGGGACAATTTTATTTTATTTTGGCAGTGCATTTTACATTTAGTTGTGTAGGGACCCTCTGTAAAATCCCGTGAGGGTGGAGGGACCCTCTTCACTTCATCTATTTTACCTTAGTTCTTCCCGGTGGCCGGCTGGGTCTATCTATCTTTATTTCAATTTTGAAATTTTATTTTGACATTCTTTATGTGTGGCATCAACTGGTGCAAAGAGAAGTGAGGTGCATGATGACGCACCCCTCGGGCTGACGAGTGTGTTTTGCTGACTGGTAAGGAGAGTTTTCTCATGGGGAAGGGGAATATTATATTATATCTCAATCTCTTTCTACAAATCTTTTCAACTAGGGTGCTTATGTATTATATGATTACTAAACGGAATTGGGACAATTTTATTTTATTTTGGCAGTGCATTTTACATTTAGTTGTGTAGGGACCCTCTGTAAAATCCCGCGAGGGTGGAGGGACCCTCTTCACTTCATCTATGTTACCTTAGTTCTTCCCGGTGGCCGGCTGGGTCTATATATCTTTATTTCAACTTTGAAATTTTATTTTGACAATCTTTATGTGTGGCATCAACTGGTGCAAAGAGAAGTGAGGTGCATGATGACGCATCCCTCGGGCTGACGAGTGTGTTTTGCTGACTGGTAAGGAGAGTTTTCTCATGGGGAAGGGGAATATTATATTATATCTCAATCTCTTTCTACAAATCTTTTCAACTAGGGTGCTTATGTATTATATGATTACTAAACGGAATTGGGACAATTTTATTTTATTTTGGCAGTGCATTTTACATTTAGTTGTGTAGGGACCCTCTGTAAAATCCCGCGAGGGTGGAGGGACCCTCTTCACTTCATCTATGTTACCTTAGTTCTTCCCGGTGGCCGGCTGGGTCTATCTATCTTTATTTCAACTTTGAAATTTTATTTTGACAATCTTTATGTGTGGCATCAACTGGTGCAAAGAGAAGTGAGGTGCATGATGACGCATCCCTCGGGCTGACGAGTGTGTTTTGCTGACTGGTAAGGAGAGTTTTCTCATGGGGAAGGGGAATATTATATTATATCTCAATCTCTTTCTACAAATCTTTTCAACTAGGGTGCTTATGTATTATATGATTACTAAACGGAATTGGGACAATTTTATTTTATTTTGGCAGTGCATTTTACATTTAGTTGTGTAGGGACCCTCTGTAAAATCCCGCGAGGGTGGAGGGACCCTCTTCACTTCATCTATGTTACCTTAGTTCTTCCCGGTGGCCGGCTGGGTCTATCTATCTTTATTTCAATTTTGAAATTTTATTTTGACAATCTTTATGTGTGGCATCAACTGGTGCACAGCAGACATTTTGAAAGGCAGATGTTTTGGTCAAGCACAATCATTCTTACTCTGCCATTGAATTTAGTGTCTAAATTACAAGAGAACTTTTGTCAAGTCATGGGATGGCAATGGTTAGAGGAAACTGTACAGGAGGTCACTAGACTGTGAACAAGGATTGAATATTAAATTTATGTGTCTTATAATGGCTATGTGGAAACCTAACGGTGCCAACGAAGCATAGAAATTATAAGGCTTTCTCCTTTTTCACAATCCAGTATCTGAACCTATGCACCCTGTCATGTTGCCTAATTTGAAAACTAATGCCATCTCAACACTTGACAAGGTTTACCATTTTTGTCAAAAATATATCTAGTGTGTAAGTGAACGATAAGGTTTTTTATTTAAGTTTTTGTGGAAAGATTAAGGAATCTCAAGTTTACTCTTGAGTATTCCAAGCCTGGCACAAAGATCATGTGGGGCTGCTTGCCTGAAAGACATGGCCTCTCGGTCGTGTGGTCCACTCCAGTGTATGCGATTCGATCTCTTTGCATTCACGTCCCTCCAAGGTTCTGGTAGCTTTGCTGCTTGCCTAGGTCCGCTCATGTCCGCAGATGTGTCTCTCCATGCGAATGGTAAAGGGGATAGTGGGTTCGCCCACATCCCTGGGGTTACGCTGATGGCAAGGTTCCGATTCGCTAATCCCACCAGGAGGTTATCGGGAGAGATTTCATCGTCAGGTCCATGAGCTAGGGTGTGGGGAGTTACCGGCATTGGCAGTCACACAACCTAATAAAAATCTTTGTGCTTGGTAAATTGTGCGCTTGGAACTCACTGGCATTCGGTCAGTCTGGAAAGTCAACTTGAGCAGAAAATTGAAGCAAGTGAAGAGGAGAAATTCATCGCCTGAACAGTGAGTACACAGTATTATTTTTTCTTTCCTCTCTTCCATCATATAGCGAGGTGCATGATGACATATCCATTGTGGATGTCGAGTGTTCTTTGCTTGCTGGTGAAGGGAGCAACTTTATTTTATCCTTGCAGAGTCAGTCTGAAAACAATAATTTACAAACCTCTCTGAAACTAAGTCTCAAAATCTTGTTAGAACCATTGTCAAGTCATGGGATGGCAATAGTTAGAGGTAACTGAACAGGAGGTCACTAGAGTGTGAACAAGGGTTGAATATTAAATTTACGTGTCTTATAATGGCTATGTGGAAACCTAACGGTGCCAACGAAGCATAGAAATTATAAGGCTTTCCCCTTTTTCACAATCTAGTATCTGAACCTGTGCACCCTGTCATGTTGCCTAATTTGTAAACTAATGCCATCTCAACACTTGACAAGGTTTTTTTTCATTTATTTTGGCAAGACATTTCATTGACTGAAACACAACATTTAGGAAACATTGGCATCAAAAGATGAAAAGAAATTAGAAATGAATGACCGACTCTGGAAGGTGCTTTTTTATTGAGTGTTTGTTTCTAATGGAGAAAGACCCTGTAATAAATATAGGGTCTAGATCTCTATCTCGTTGCACGTCTTTAACCTTAATTGAGTTTAATCATAAGCCTGGCACAAGGATCATGTGGGGCTGCTTGCCTGAAAGACATGGCCTCTCGGTCGTGTGGTCCACTCCAGTGTATGCGATTCGATCTCTTTGCATTCACGTCCCTCCAAGGTTCTGGTAGCTTTGCTGCTTGCCTTGGCCCGCTCATGTCCGCAGATGAGTCTCTCCATGCGAATGGTAAAGGGGATAGTGGGTTCGCCCACATCCCTGGGGTTACGCTGATGGCAAGGTTCCGATTCGCTAATCCCACCAGGAGGTTATCGGGAGAGATTTCATCGTCAGGTCCATGAGTTAGGGTGTGGGGAGTTACCGGCTTTGGTAGTCACACAATTTTATAAAAATCTCTGTGCTAGGTATATTGAACTCACCCTGAACACTTGATCAAACAAACACTCATGAAGCGCAGGGTCTATATTCAGATCTATCCATTTTAGGGGTTGATCTGATTATAAGTCCCTGTGTTTCAATCCTTTTAATTTACACACCACCGTCACTAAGTTGATTTTGGGTGCGCCATAGACATCGACTGTCACCGGATCAGTCTGGAAGGTGTCTACGAAGCACTTGGTAAGACGGGTGCCCATTTCATTGTGGGGTGGATGCTATCTTGCCCTTCGGGTGTCTTGAAGGCCCATGCCGTGGTGGAGTGGCTGTTCTGAAGACCAATGTGTTTCACCATTTTTTTTAATTTCACATCACACACAATATGAAACTTTTTGATGAAACTTTCCTCCATGTCACTCTGGTAACGTTCGATCTTGCGTCAAGCCAGTGAAACGTGGACGAAAGCTGCAAATTTACAGCATAGGGGGAGATAATGGGAAATTGAATCGTCATTATGGGTGTGCTGATATATGGTAAGTCTCAAAGTTTTCTTTTTCTTTTTTTTGTGCATACCACTTTTTAATTTTTTATTTTTGGTGCGCAATAGACATTGACTGACAACCGGTTGGTCTGTAAAGGTGTCTCTGTTTCAATTGAGAAGATTAAAGCTGTGTTTCCATATGTGCAGTCCGTGATGTAGTCTGGGAAATTTTGGAAACATGCAACAGATGGGATAGTAAAATAAAAAAAATGATACTCTACGCACTTCAATACAGATTGCACATATGGAAATGGGGCTTTAATCTGCTCGTGAACAGATTTTTTTCAAAATTTGAGTGTACTCCACTCTCTTTTCAATTTTTTTATGGGAGGCAGCAGTGAAAACCCATATGGAGTGCGGTTCGCTGTGCTAGCGTGGGTGGAAGCTGAAGCTTCCTCGTTATATTTTACCATTTTGGCGGTGACACTGATTTGACAAGCGTTCAAATCTGGAAAGTGTCTGTAGTTCATCAGGGACGTTAAGTGAGTCATTGTTCCATTGTGTGATGGATGCTAACCTCTGGCTCTCATTTGTCAAAGTAGGCCTAATGAGAAGCTATAGTAAGATATTCACCCAGTGGAATGGTAGCTCACCACTGACAGTCTCAAGCAACCACTTTAGGATAACGTGAAGACTTTGTGGTATGAGGTTCACACATTATTCCAAAATGGTTGTGGTGTTCTACATTTTTCACTTTTTTCTTGTGGGCAGGTGTGGAATACTGGTATTGTGGACCCGGCATTTGTAGGGCATGATATCAGGAAGGAAGCAGCTGTCCTCCTTATACTTTTTTTATTGTGCGCTGACACCGACTGACAACGTGTCAGTCTGGAAGGTGTGGTGGACACGTGCTAGCTTTGTGATCATCAATCCAGTTCTTGTGTTGATGTTGAACTCAGCTCGTAGATATGGTCATCTCCTGGTAGTGTTAAAAACTTAGTGATGTGGGTTTTTAGTGGTATCTGGAGATGCCGTTGTGTTCCACATTTTTGAATTTTTATATGGGATCAGTTGTGAACTATTGGCTGATGTGACCCGGCATTTGTAGGGGCATCAGTTTGGTACGGATCAACTGATCTTCGTTATGTTTTATTTAGTGTGTGCCGACACCGACTGGCATCCCGCCAGTCTGGAAGGTGTACGGGGTTTGCATTTGATGAAAGGTCATTGCTGATTTTGATTAGTGCTGAATCTTTGTCTCAAAAAGAGACCATGGACAGATAATGTTGAAGACTCTTTTTTTTGGTGTGTGGTTTTCAACAATATCTTGAAATGCTCTTGGCATTCCACCTTTTTGAATTTTTTTATAGTTCAGTTGTGTAAGCTTCTGAACTCCGTTATGTTTTATTTGATGTGCCGACACCGACTGGCACCGGTCAGTCTGGAAGGTGTCAGGTGAGAAACTAAATATTGTGCACATGTTAGAAGGGCTGACCTAAAGCATTGACATTGGATTGAGGTGGCGTTTTCAATGCATTGAGTTGAAGCTTTTAACATGTGCACATAGTATCTCACCTTTTTGAATTTTTATATGGGATCAGTTGTGAACTATTGACTGATGTGACCCGGCATTTGTAGGGACATCAGTGGTACGGATCAACTGATCTTCGTTATGTTTTATTTAGTGTGCGCCGACGCCGACTGGCACCGGTCAGTCTGGAAGGTGTCAGGTGAGAAACTCAATATTGTGCACATGTTAGAAGGGTTGACCTAAAGCATTGACATTGGATTGAGGTGGCGTTTTCAATGCATTGAGTTGAAGCTTTTAACATGTGCACATAGTATCTCACCTTTTTGAATTTTTATATGGGATCAGTTGTGAACTATTGGCTGATGTGACCCGGCATTTGTAGGGGCATCAGTGGTACGGATCAACTGATCTTCGTTATGTTTTATTTAGTGTGCGCCGACGCCGACTGGCACCGGTCAGTCTGGAAGGTGTCAGGTGAGAAACTCAATATTGTGCACATGTTAGAAGGGTTGACCTAAAGCATTGACATTGGATTGAGGTGGCGCTTTCAATGCATTGAGTTGAAGCTTTTAACATGTGCACATAATATCTCACCTTTTTGAATTTTTATATGGGATCAGTTGTGAACTATTGGCTGATGTGACCCTGCATTTGTAGGGGCATCAGTGCTACGGATCAACTGATCTTCGTTATGTTTCATTTAGTGTGCGCCGACGCCGACTGGCAACCAATCAGTCAGTGGTAGGTCAAAGGAAAGTAGTTGTGAAATTGACAGCTATCATCCTTTCTCCCATACAAAAATATTGTCATTTCTGGTTCTTGGCGTTGCATCTTGCTATTTAAACCAAGACAACTCAAGCTTTTGGACAAAAGTATTTCTTTGCATCAGAACTCTTTCTTTTTTTGTCCTTTTCACTAAATAATCAAATCACTTATCAAACCACCAATACTAACCAAACTACCAATATTAACCAAACTAACAATTCTAACCAAACTAATAATACTAACCAATCTTACAATACAAATCTAAAGGAAAGAATTCTGATGCCAAGAAATCAATACAAAAACAAATGAAATAATGGATTTAAGTGGTCAGGAGGTTATTTGGTTATTTTGATAGAAAGCTGTGATATTAGGCCTCCTTACTCTGAAGAAAAAATTGGACAAATTGAAGTGGGAGAGCAAATTGCGAAGCCTGAAATTGAGGCTTTGTGATTTGTAACCACGCCAAGCCTGTCTCAAGCCAGGAGCTCTTTGTCATTTTATTTCTGTTAGATATAAGGCTAGATATTAAATATTGGCCATTCTCAACAATTCTTGTACCTGTATATTCTTAAGATGCCAAACTATAAGATAGGGAAGATATATTAGAACCTTTGTATTTTGACTGAGTTAAGGATAGTCTGAATTATTTAAATATGCAATATATATGTAAAGCTGAAAATAAAGAAGAAAAATTAAAACACGAACATTCTTCCGTGTTGTTTATTGAAACACTCTTGTCAGATTCCCCAAAGTCACACAAAACTCATGTTTCATACTTTTATTTTCCTTTCTTTAATCAGAAATATGCTTGAAGTGTACTCAGCCATCAAACCATGGTGATTGCCCAACTTTTATTATACCAAAGGTCAGATTATGGTATCGACTTGTTTTTCTCATGTCACTTCTTTTGGGTTAGGGACACAAAATTAGCTTGTACCAAATGAAATCCAAACAGAAATGTTAGAATAAAGAATACAAGACAGTAAATTATAAATAATTGGAATAATATTGCAAAGTTGTATCTAGCTGACCAAAAATTGAATTTTGCACTGCTTAATATACTATTATCTTTTTTCACAGATCACAAGGATAAGAAATTAGCCATGACTTGGAAAAGCAGAAAAGATAGGCGTTATTTGAAGAGGATAAATGGCATGCGAAATGGAAATCGCCCCAATGGAGAGGACCAGCCCACCAAGAAGATTTGTATAGAGGGAGAGGAATTGCAGGCTGAAAAACAATCTGTTTGTGAACACGAGCTGCCCACTCCATTAGAGACAAAACAGATAACAACAGAGGAAACAGCACACAATATAGGTTCTTCACAGGGAGAACCCCAAGATCATCACAATGAACATTCAGTCGCATCAGAAACACTCTATGATGTTAGTGGATCACTCTTTGACGCGAAACAGAATACTTCCCAAGCCAGAGTTGCTCAATGCACAACAGAGCCTTTGAAGAGTTTACTTCTTCCTCGAAGTACAGACTCCAATCTAGAGTTTCTCGTGCCAAATGGAAGTCGGGTCATGGGTAAGAGGGCAGATGATGGATTGAAAAGTGGCAAGGTTGTAGCCATGATTTCAATGCATGACTGCAACCAAATGTTTCTCAATGACAGGCTGGACATTCACAAAGACCCAACAATGCCTGTGTATCGCAGGAGCAACTTGGAGGAGTTGGCAAATCATAGAACGCATGATGAATATAGCATGAGGACAAAGTTGGTAGATGTTGAGTGGTATGACCTAGTCCATGTTCACTGCAAGACCATGTGGTGGCTGTCCTTTCTAGAGCACACAAACAAGTGGCTGGAACCACCAAGGGATTCACTGCGGACAAGCAATGCCAACATTGTTCAGGACCAATTGGATGCCACAGAAAATAGATTTGATCAGAACAACGGGATTGAATTGGACACAAATTGTCCAGACGTGGTGAATGAAGTCAGCTGTCTGGTGGTGGGTGATCCTGTCTGGATTGGAAAGGCTCTCGGGGCAACGCTCACCTTTTCACAAGCATGTGATCGCACGTACAGAAGCATTTTTAACGTGAAACCCAATTCGGATGTCAAAAACATAGGGAAGAGACTCAACAGGAGCAGTGACTTTCCTGTACTGTGTGCATTGGATACCACCAGGACAATTCAGGAGGGTACCTCTTTCTACGATGTCAATTTTTGTGAGAAGACAAGGGCATTGGGCTGTGCGTTGAAACCCATGCTGTTGACTACTTGCACTGAGGTCTCACTCCGAGTCCAAGCATTCTATTTGGAGCAGCTCTACAGTTGTGGTGCCATTCGACTGAACCCACAACCACTAGACAAAAGTGGATTTTTTTATAGTGTGTGTGACAAAGATAGAGTAAGAGGAATAATGGCATTGAGCAAGTTTGATGCCATCCTCTTCCAGGTGAGCATTGTTTGCCACTTGTGTCACGACAGACAAAATGACCTGTGGATTTCAAACGACCCGGAGGGAACAAGGAGAAGAGTTTTGAATTCCAATTGTCTATATTGCAGAGGGGGCATTATGCAAGACCAGTCTGGTTTTGTGCTAAGAGAGACAAACAATCACAGTACAATGGACATGGGATGCTCGAGGAAAGTGCATTACGAGGTACCCAACTGTAGTGAGGGAGTGACTCTTCCCAAAGGCATTGAGAGCACAGATGAGCTTCCCCAGTATGAGTTGGTATTTCCCACGTCTAATGCGGGACAACTCAAGTTGGACATGGAGGTAGAGAGAAACTCGAGTGGTGATACTAGCCATGGTATAGCTGTGACACTTTTCATTCCAACAAATTTTGATGGTGGTGCAACGTTGAAGAGCATCAAACAAGAAATGATGACCACCATCCATGAAATGGGATGGGACATATCTTTCACTCAACCGGAAGAGTGCCATCTGACGGAGATGTACATGTACAACACGTTTTTAGACAGATGTGGAAAAGAACATAGGAACAATGTGGTGACTACACGTTTCAAAATGGTACTGTCGCTTAACAGAAAGTTTGAATTCATTACAACTCACCAGCAGGCAAGCAAAATGAGGATGAAAATGAAGGGACTGGAGACAACATTCTGTACTTTTAAACGTGGCGATGGCCTCGTCCAAGTCAGCATGGGGGTGCCATCTACACACACCCAAAGGAGATATGGCGTTCAAATTGTGGATGAAGAAGGTGGCGTGATCATGCCCGAAAGGAACCCGATGGCCAACTGGCCTGTTAAAACAATGGGTGGATCTGAGTTGGTAAATCTTTCAGAAGGAGGCAACATGTACACTGCTCCCAACATATGGTGTCATCCTAGGTGGGATGTGAAAGAGAACTTTGGCAGGTATGGTGTGTCTGTTGTTGCTGGCCTTGTGAATAATATGTTGGCACAGGGAACCGTCACCCTGAATGGCAATAAGGTTCAATTGTTAAAGAAAAACGACTACCAATGGAGCAATGTTGATGTACTGAGCAGAGTGGTACCAGAGAAAGTTTCACAATGCAATGAAAGAGACAAGAATGCAACGAGTGAAGATTCTAAAGATGATATAGATTCACATCAGAATCAGAGAGAATCTGCTACACACATCATTAAACAAGAAAGGGAATATGCTAAAGAGGAATATCATAACCAGTTGGAAATGGAATTGGAGGAATTGAAGAAAATTCATCTTACCCAACAGAGAGAATTCTCTGAAAAGTTGTCATGCATGCAACAGCAGCTGAATATTCTTATGCAAGACAGAAGAACAGAACCAGTGCAACCCACGGGGATGACCATTCCTTCATCCATTGAGGACGATTGGGCCGACGCATTCCTTTCAAATATATTTGGGACAGAAAAATATAACATGATGTATTGAATATAAAGAGAAATCATTTCCTTGCAAAAATGGGGATCAGTCGGATTACATGTGTTGTGTTTGACAAGAAATAAAATTGATCAATGGCAATCTGATATGTTGCATTTGTTGCATTTGTTGTCTGGCCGAAAGGAAATGCATTAAATAACCAATCATTCATCACACATTAAATGGATGAAGTAACTCCAACATATTCAATGTGGTTTCAAAATTCGATTTTGCACAACTGTCCCATGTAGATAATTAAATGAAATACTAATTTCTCTTCAGACAAACAAAAGAAGTCTGACAACATAAGCATGAATGTTCCACACAGCAAATACTGCTTAGAGGATTATACTGTGACACAGTCTGTCATCACCTTTGAAAAACCTATGGTGTCCATGTGCATTGACCTTCGTGCCAAGGACATTCATCATAACTGCTTGAAATACTCCCCAGACTACATCAAACACCTGTTTAACTTTGTGCTCTCTGTGGTGAGAATATTTCGAGGCAAACAGATGGAGGCCAGGGTGTTTCTTATTGAAAAGGAGAACTTTGTTCCTGTACAACTCCATGGGGCCAGTAAGGGGTTCTTGCTTCTGGTCATGATTGAGGAGGCAGCCTTCGAAGAAAACTTTACAACTGCTGCAAAGTGTGTACTGGCGATGAACAATGGTTTCATGCGTAAGGTGGATGCCTTGGCACAACCTTTTGCTGAACTAGAGAAAAGGCTTCTCAAGTTTGATTCCATCAATGGCACAATGATAGATGCCAAGTCTGAGATGAAACCGGACAAGTCAAGTGGGTTCACAATATTATCTGCATTGGATCGTGCCCTTCAGGAATACCACAACTATAGACAAATCATGCCACTATCTCTGTGGAAGAAGGACCTTGCCGAGAGTTGGTCTAGCAGGGCAAACTTGCTTTCTCCTCGCTATCTTTTTGAAGAGAGTAACAGATGTTGTGGTGAATATGCAGAACTCATCAGCCTCGGCAAAACTCTGCAATGTGACGTCACTGCTGAAAACAGTGAATGTAACGTACACAGCATAGGACTTCTGTTGGACAGCCTGGAAATGAGGCAACACAAGCTCTTGAACATGTACAGGAGATGTGCAACCTTCTACATGTGGGATCAAATCTATCGATGCAGTGGTGGGGGTTATGAGTTGAACCTGACGGACAGGGTAGCATGGGATGTGGTAGAAGGTCATGTATCTAAAGATCACTGGTTTGAAGAGAATCAGCTTTATAAACCCCCAGAGGCAATATTGAAAATTGCAAAGAAAGTGGAGAAGGGTATTTTCAAAGACAGCGACAAGGAGGGGAATGAGGATGAAGATGAGGATGATGATGAGGATGATGACGAGGCATGGTTTGGTCCATCATATCGATCCAACCCACCCCAGAGACCAAGGCGGGTTGACGAAGTGCACAGAGCACAACATGCTGCCAGTGAAATGCTTAGTGCTGCAATGGAAAAGGTGACAGACAACCCAAACCACAGTAATGCATTGAGACCTACACTATATCCCGCTCTTGATCATTTAAAGGAAATGTTTCATATGCTCGCCAAGAGCGAGGAAGCCAATGTGAGCCACCTTTTTCTAGATAAGGCCTACCAGGGATATTTCTTGGGCCACTACAAGAGCGTTATGATGGATCCTAAACAAGAGATGAGCAAGGCAAGAGAAGTGCAAAATAGAGTCGTGCCAAAAATCATGAAAGATGTGTTTCCTAGTGGTTGTCTCAATGGAGACAGTAATGAATATGGTAAACAAAACTGCTCACTGACACGCTTGACTGTCGGTGTGGACCCGTACCAGGACATGTTTGCCAAGCAGCTTCTAACAATGGCAACCAACACTGGTGTATGCCATTTGAGTGTGGAATTCTTTCTCTTCATCATAAGCAACATCATCAGTTTCTCGCCACAAAAGTGCAAGCCCATAGTGGTCCTCGATGGTCCCACAGGGGCAGGGAAATCATTTGCCACACAGGCGCTGCAAATGATTTCTAATGGCCGAGGAGAGCTTGGGAATGAGTTTGCTTCTCAACATGAACACTATTCCACCACCAGAGCACACACGCTGACTTCTGAAAATGAGTATGAGACAGTGCTGGGTCAGAAGTTGATTGAGGAGTGGCAGTCTGGGGAGGGTGGCAAGAATGCATTTGGCTGTAACACTTCGTTAGAGGCCGTGACACTGAAAAATGTCTATGACAGTGGAGTAACAACAAACATCAGAGGCAGAGTAGCAAAGACCAAACAAGGTGAAAAGTGGGTAAAGTCAGTAGACTATGCATTGGATGACAGGTCAGCCATCATCCTTGCAAATGGCTTTTATGTGTGCTCTAGTGTGAAGAATAGATGCACGGTCTTTCACATTCCAAGCATAAATGTGGGGGTGAATCAGAAGGAGACTGAATCTGTCTTGGAAACTTTGGACAGCGAGCACATTCCACAACAGTTTTCATTGATTAGGTACTTTATCTCTGAAGACATGAACAGAAAATATGTACGGACAACCATTAAGCCCATGGACAAGAGCGAGTCACTCGACAAAGTTGAGATGGACATGACACTGAGGAAGATTGAAGATGTGATGACTGACATGGGATTCATTACGGAAGAGATTCTAACTGGCAGGAAGACCATGTTGATCAAGACTGTAGCTGAAGTGATTGCTCAGTGGAGAGCAGTTCTGGAAGTGTGTGCATGTGTTCCTTCTGGGTGCAGAATGAATCTGCCTAGATGCGGGGAGAGTTTGGATGAATACAATTCGTATCTGGCAAGCATCATGAAGAGATCTCTGAAGAGGAGGGGAGAAAATGAGAGAATATGTCGTCACATGAGCAGAGTGGTGGTTGACCCAGCAGACATATTGAGTGCTACAACACTGGTTGTTCAATTGACAGAACCAGACAGACAACTGATGAATGTTGTTTGCTCACACCTTGTCAAGCCCAACCTTCACAAAGAGATGGAACCCTGGAATGTAAAGTACTTGGTCATTGAGAACACAAGCATTGGACTCATCTGCGAAGAACTCAAGAGGCATCGCACCAAAGTGTTGGATGAGTCCCTGACTAAACTCTTTCACAGACTGGAAGAGAAGTATATCTGCAAGGACAGTAACAGGTTGCCATGTATTCGTATGAAGTATGAACAAGGTCCTTATTTCAATGGCAGAGAGTCAAAGGTGTTTCAGCTGTATGTTCACGCAGGATATGCAGCAGAGCTGTATGCCCAGGAGAACAAAGATAAGATGACTGAATGTACATCTTATGTGACACGGTGTATGTTGGACATTGTTCAGGGAAAGAAATCTTGTGAATGGGGCAGAAACGTGTTCAATGGCAATTTTTCCAACGATTACGTCCGTCTGAACATTCCATCTGCCATAGTGAAACCCATGACCTTCCTACATCACCTCGACAGGGAGAGGGCATTGGTCGCTGACTCAGAATCCATCATCAGAGATGGTCGACACCATGTCGATGTGTGTCCTGATTTTGGAAAGTGTCGCCTCAGGGTGTTGCAAGAGCTGGTTGCGCAGAGGATGCTGTCATCTGAGTCACCCTCTTTTGGTGACGATGGATACATGGAGTTGGACTTGATAAAGAGTGAATTGTACAGCACAGCCACAAGGGACACTGTGGGATCACATTGCTCCAACTGGGACAAAAGGATAACACCCGTGTTTGAGTCCAACCAAAAATGGCATGCCCATGTGCACATCTTTGACAGTAGGTATGACAGAGATGTGGATGTTGCCGAATGGAGGCAATTGATTCTGACTAGGTGTATTGCAAAGCGTCAGTTCGCCACTCGTGGATACTTTGTGATACAGTCAAAAGATCTCCGTGAATGGGGAGTGGATAATCCCAAATCAATTTCAAGCAAGCTGGATGTGGAGGTCAATCATACTCTTCCCCTCTTTATGAGAGACAAGAATCGCAAGGTCAAGGTGCACTTGAGTGTGTTGCAAGAGATCAGGCTGCTGGAAGGCATTGTGGACGAAAAGGCAAACCTTGCCAGGACGCTTGTTGAGAGGTGCCTTTGTCAAGACATGACTGACTTACAGACTATCATGATGTTTGACAGAGAGACAGTCTATCAGACACAGGAGGCCAAGGACTCCATTACTTTCATCAACGTGTCTGACGTTGCTCTTCGCTCTCCAAATGGAAGACTGCCAACATTTGAATGTCAAGGAAAAGTGGTTGGTGATGATGGTAAGTGTGAGCCTTATATGGCATCCTACTTGAAGAGGTTCAACATAAAAACCACTAAAAATGGCTGTGTGACATTCCATCCAAAGCATAGACTGCGCAAGCTGGCTGCAAAGCACCTCATGATGAGAGACGAAAAGTGGACTGAAATGTGCAAGCCAGGAGTGGTCATTGATAGAGAGCAACTAGAAATGGACATTGAGAAGACAGCACAAAAGATGGATTGCTTGTACATGCCATTGAGAGGGAGGCCAGAATTACTCCCAGCACATGAGTCATTCTCAGTGGATACAGCCGAGGGTCTCGCAGAAGAGGGAGGAGCAGTAAAGGCATATAAAGATGAGCGATTCTTTGCACTTAGATTAAACGAGAAGAAGCGAGAAGTGGACAATGACTCTTGTGGAGAGGTGCATGATAACAAAAGGTTGAAGACTCATGATTGTACATAAAATGTATTGTAAGAATAAAGCAATAAAAGACAAAAAAAAATATGCTGGGTCCATTTGTGATTCATAAAATGTATTGTAAGAATAAAGCAATAAAAGACAAAAAAACATATGCTGGGTCCTTTTGTGATTTATTTAGTTTTTAACTACAAGGTATTAGCAACTTAAAGCCTGTGTGTAATTATGTAATGTGTTTACAATGCATTCACTGGGTGAAGATAGTGAGATATTAGAGACTTTGGCTATCACCAAAGAACCACCCATACATCAGTTCGATAACAAACTGGACATGCTTCGCATTTGGAGTAGGTTAGAACATGATCACTGGGTCTTCATCAATCTAAATGTCGATAAGAAAGAGAAACGACTTAGACATGCTCGCATGGATCTCATGAGAAGCTTGTCTGATCATTACCCATGGATAGATCAAATGGCCACGGATCCAGTGTTTGGCCATGTACAGCGAGAAGTGTCCATCACAAGTGGTATTGGAAAGGTGGATGAGTTACCACAGTCTTGTCTCATGCTTGAGTGTCTACCTATTTTGACAACTCTGTTTCAACAGATCCACAGATGGGGCAGCGATGACCGTGTGGTCAGTGTACTAGATGTGCCACAGTTGGTTCCCCCGGGACAGTCCCAATCCTACACTGGACTCCCAATCGATGAGCATGATATAAATCTGATATCAGGCTTGATCACACTGACAGACCAATTATTCTGCGAGGAAAGGTATCTGGTCCCAGCAGGAACACTAGTATTGTACAAGAGGTCTCTAGTACCATCCTCGTTCTTCCAGCCAAACCCATGCTTCTCTGTCAATCCTTGGTTAGGCATACGACTTGGTTTTATGAAAGAGTCTGAGGACCCATATGGGAAAGGTAACGACAGGAGAACCCTCTTTTACACAGGAAGATTTGGGCTATACTTTGATCAATCTGACTTCTATGAAAGGGATGTGACAGTGAAAGCAAGACAAGAGTTTGTCAAGACCAATAAACAAAGTGCAAGAGTCCTTGTTGGTAAGAAGACAGCAATGAAAATGTCAGACAAACCTCTTCAGTGTCAGTGGGTGTACGACGAGGACAAATGTTGCTTTGCAAAAAATATCAAGGGAGGTAAGACGAAAAGAACACAAAATAAGGCCCATACAGAGGACGGAAAAGAGCAAGACACCAAATGGGTGGATGTTGTTTTATCTTCTCCGAGTCAACAGGTTGAAAGAGAAAAGCCAGATCATGCTATTCATGCACAAAATAAAATTCAGACCATGTGGGAACCTCACAAGGAAATGAATGTTGAAAGCATTGTTAACTTACCACATGAAACAATGATGCAACACAAAGATGAAAGTGGTATTGATGTAACCTTATTGCTTGATGAGAGGTTTGATAAGATAAGGGAAGATCAAACACCAACGAAGAATGAAGAAAAAGGTAAGGCTGAAGAGTACAGCATCAACCTCTCAGATGATTGTAGAACTATAATAAATGAAACAATATCCGATGCAACACCAGTCAACAACAGCCCAATGACCAATGACAAACTTAAGTCCATATTGAAGAACTGCACAAAGCAATTTACAAAAAAATCTAACAAGCATGTTCACTTCAACCTCCCTGATGATGATGATGCAAAGCAAAGCCTTGAGAGAAATACAAAGACCGTTTCATTATTTGATGCTGGGACACACAAAGATGGAATGCATGCACAAAACGATGCTCTTTTGCAGAAGAGTAGATATTTCAAAATGAAGGATATAAATTCTAAGCCACCCAAAAAGGTCATCTTGCAGAAGAGAACGTGCACTGAAAATGAATATGAGGGCAAGGTGGCCAAACAACCAAGAGTGGAGACTCACACAGGTTCAAGAAAAAATAGGAAATATGGACATATTAGAAAGTCCACACTTTGCCCTGACATCCTTGCTTCCATCCTCCCCAAAATGGAAAATCCATGGCAGGTAGAAGAGGAACGAAAAAAGCTGTCTTCTGAAACTTCAAACCACGCCACCTTTGAGACATTGGATAATCATCAAGAATGCACATCACGATGTCAACCTGTTACCATGGGGGATGAATCACTCAAACTCTCCCACTCCTCTTCAGATACAGAGTACAATACAGATCTTTCAAACTGGCCCCATAAGCATGACGATCCTCTGGGTTTAAAATATCTAGAGGAGTGGGATGCCATAATGTTGCCAAACAGTTCGATGGATATAGACTATTGGCAAGGGCATGGTCTCCCAAAACAGCCTACAGATGTTGTCTTGGCTCAGTGTGAAGAAGTGGACACTGCTTTGAGGTCCGACATGCTACCAACCTTTACATCATTTCAACGCCTCAAATCCCCAGGTACACCATGTGCTGACGAAGGAAGCTTTGTTCAGAGAGCCAACGTGGGTGGAAGACTTCCATTTACTCTATTGCAGGCAAACACCCATCATCATGAGAATAACCAGATGACATGGGAGCAACAACCAACTACAGAACAAAAGACAATGCGTACCGAGGAAGCAATCAATCAGACTGAGGAAGAACTATGTGAAGAAAACACCAACCAGAGCGATGGTGATATCTCCACTTCTAATCAATACAAGCATCAGTTCGTGCAAGAAAAAGACGAGCATGGTGATTTGGGTAAAGGGGAAGAAGGAGGCTTTATGAGCATTGTCCATGATAGGTTTCCTTCCTGGAAGTATCCTCTCTTGGAACACCTCAAAATGAAAATATTGGATAGAGGGAGAGAGATCAAGCAGGGTACAGACGATATGCTTGATCAACACATCATCTGCAAGACAAACTCCACTCGTCCAGACACTGTCTGTTATGTGCAACTAAAATCGCAAGTCTTTAAAAAGTACGAGATCAGGGGGGCAGAGACGGTCGGAGATGTGCTCAAGCTCTTTGGTCAGTTTGCTTTCTTCATGAAAAGTATTGCATCATCCAAGCGGGGAAAGAAACAAGCCAAGACTTTATATGCCTTTGATGCCCTGAACCGACAACAGATGAACGTCCCTGTGCTGAAGGATCACACGTATATCTTGTTCAAGCTTGACGACTGTTGTACCATACCAAAGGATAAAAAGAACTTCGTGTGGAGAAATGTGGAAGATGAAATCAAAGATGCAATGGGAGATGTCATTTTAGACAAGGAGCATGTGAAGACACGATGGATCTCATATTGGGGAAATGTCTTCTCCACATATCCCATGGTGACCGTAGAAGAATGTTGCAGGAGGTTCTTGGATGAGTTGTTCTCAATTATTGAACTGAAGAGAGATTTCATTCTCACAACACCACTTCCAGATGAAAACTTGAAGACCATGAGGTTTTGTCTTGAGAGAATACACCATGCCCAACATGAGTTCATTGAATCTCATGGGAGAACACTCAACTTAGATGTAGCTCATGTCTGTCGACTTCTCTGTGTAATTACTTGGATGAAACAGGAGAGGCAAATTGAAAGGATTAGAAACAAAACCCTAAAAAGCATGATTGCTGAAAATAGCAGACAAAATATTGTCTTTTGTCACATGTTTCCCAAGTGGTACAAGTTCATGTCCAAACTGGACAGACATTGGACTGAAAAAAGATATAATGAATAAAATAGTAACAAACAAACCATATTTCATTGACATTTTCTTTATTCTATTGCATTACATTATATCTATAGATCAATGGTATGCAAAAGAGTAACCAACAAACCATATTTTGTTGGATTTGTCTAAATTTGATTGCACTACATTATATCTATAGATCAATGGTATGCAAAAGAGTAACCAACAAACCATATTTTGTTGGATTTGTCTATATTTGATTGCATAACATTATTTTCATAGATCAACAGCAAGAGTAGTAACAAACCATATTTTGTTCGGGTTGTTTATATTCTATTGCATATTATATGTATATTCTTTTGCATATTATCTGTATATTCATAGATCAACAATAAAAGAAATAGTAACAAACAAACCATATTTTGTTCAGGTTGTTTATATTTTATTGCATAGCATTATATTCATAAAGACCAGTAGTAAGTGAAAAGTTAGCCAACAAAGCATATTTTTGTTGATATTGATGCACAACATCCTAATAAAAAAACAACTACGTAATATACCAATCATCCTCTATCATGTCCATAGTCACTTTGTGTGTTATGTTCAATTTTAACCTCCAATTGGGATAGATCTAATCCCCAAATGGATGGGGTCCCTTCCCCATACAAGGATGGCCAGTAGTGGCATTAGGCTGTGTGTTGATTGTGACAACACCTTTTTGGGTTTGGCCTCGACACACGGTATCTTTTGAGACGGACTTCAATTACTTTATCTATTGCTGCATTGAACCTTTCACTGGCAGGAACTTCTTTGTCTTGCATTGCAGCAATCTGTTTTGATCCGAAAGATAGGTTAGGTTGACAGGAGGGACCAACCCGCTTCTCATCGTTCCCTTTCTTGGTGGTATTTTGCTTCTTGTTTATGTCTGATCTCTGTGCAATTTGAAATATTGTATCAGGTTCTAGGTACAGCTCATGTTCTTCAAACCAGTGATCTTCGAGTATGTGTTCATCTTTCATCTCCCATGCCTTTCTGACTGTCAGGTTCAACTCATACTTCCCGTCTTTGCATCGATAGATGTGATCCCAAAGATAGAACGTGGCAAGTCTCTTGTAAGTATCAAATGTTTTGTGTTGTCTTCTCTCGAAAACATCCAACATAAGTCTTATATTGTCAATGTAGCATTCACTGTTTTCAATAAAGACATCATTCAGTACCATTCTAGCGTGACGAAGAAGTTCTGCATAATCCTCATGATATCTGTTGCTCTTCTCGAAGAGATATTGGGGAGATAGAATGTCTGCCCTGCAAGACCAACTCTCTGTCAAGTCCAAAGAAGGTGACATGACCATTTCGTTGTGATGGTACTCCTGTATGGTGCTATCCAAAGCATCCAAAGTTGTGAACCCACACGAATTTCCAGGTTTCATCTCAGAATTAGCATCTGCCATAATGCCATTGATGGCATCAAACTTGAGTAGCATTCTCTCCAGTTCATCAAAAGATTGTCCAATGGCATCGGCTTTGCACAGGAAACCGCTGTTCAATGCCAGTGCACACTTAGCAGCAATTGGGAAGTTTTCCTTGAAGGCTTTCTCCTCAATCATGGCTAGAAGCATGCAACTAGTTTTAGCATCAGTGAGTTGGCACTTATCGATCAAGAACACCCTTGTCTCAACTTGTTTTCCTTTGAATATTTTCACCACAGACAACACAAAGTTAAACAGGTGTTTGATGTAGTCTGGTGAGTACTTCAATGTGTTGCTACGAAGATCCTTGCCACAAACATCAACGCATAGGGGTACCATCGGTCTGTCAAGGGTGATGACGGACCTTGTGACCAGATAGTCCTCTAGACAATACTTGCTGTGTGGTAGTGGGACCAGATAGTCCTCGAACGAATACTTGCTGTGTGGTAGATTCATGTTTATCTTGTGATCAAACGTCTCTTATTCATCTTAAAACATACATGATCACATGTTTATGGATTGATAGAGAGTAGTTGTGCAAAATCCAATTTTGAAGCAGCCTGAATATTCTCAGAAAATTTGATTTGTTAAAATGTCTGTTTGATTGGTTTTATTTAACTCTAATGAATCAGTAACTACTAAACCCCATGCCCTTGATAGCCATACTTTATTGCACATTTTGTTACACTTTCAACAATTCATGTTGCACGAACGTCATAACTCTTTCACTGTATACCATGGGTGGATCAACATAAAAGTGAGTTACACTGTTGCCATTATATCTGGAGCCAATCAGGCATTTCTTGCCTGGGAATAACCTAGACTCATCCAATGACAGTGTGATGGCCTCGATACCTTCTGGTAAATTCATTATGTGTGTAGAAGAATTACCCTTTCCTCTCCTTTGATGCCTGTCACTTTGCATTACGCATTCTCTTTGCCAAGATGTCTCGTCACCAGATTGTCCCATAATTGATACCAAAGAGTTTGCAGATTCAATGAAATGTTGCTTGAGTAAATCAGCATACCATTTAAGATCTATTTGAATATTCTCTCTCAGTGTAAGTATGGGATCTTGGTAGCTCTCGCACACAAGCGCTGCCTGCCATGTCTTGGAAACCTGTTGATGTTTGACAGTGTGAACATATGGGACTTTCTCATAGAACACAGGTTCACACAAACCGTATCTCTTGCGACACTGACCTATGTAGGCAGCTTGGTGACTGTACCCATCCCCATCAGACTCAAATCCTCTAAATGTGGCATAATGAATCAAGTCACCTATATCAAAGTCTCCTTCTTCTAAGCACGAGATGGCATCATGGACTAGACATTTGACCATTTTACATCTCATCTCCTTTTCGTCTCTCTCTCCCGAGAACTGATCGATGCAGAATTGTCTGGAGGCATCAAATGTTCTCGCCCACACACCACATTCATGATGAATCGTCACTTTAAGATACTCATTTTTATCAGTTTCCTCTTGCAAAATCTTCGGTCCTTTCACCCATCCAACACTGGGAATAAATACATCAAGAGTTTCATGTTTTAGACCTTCTGGGCTCAAAACTTTCCTCTCGTCACCATCTTTGCAAAGAAACCACCCCAAAAGACAGAGTTGCAGGGCTTGTCTTTCTAATTTACTGAGTAGAGGCAAAGCATTGGATTGTATGCAAGTGACACCTTTGCACAGTAGTGATCCTGAGTCTGTCACGTGGACATATCTCTTCTTTTGTGGATAGTGAAGTGATGCCCATGATATATTCTCCACTTTGATGTCCATATGATTTTCAACCTCTTCTCCAACATGATTGCAAAGAAAGGTATTCACCCGTTTCATCATCTCATTTTTCATGTGTGCTGCAATGGAAGTGGCAGACTTGTTATCATGGAGCATCAACTCTGCTATGTTGGAAGTGTCTTTGTTTTTTTCAAGGGACAATGCAATCATCACACTGTCTGTATCACCATAAATCACCTTGGCTGGACCTGCCATGAGTGGGTGAACAATGTCCTTGACAGTTTCCTCCACGATTTCCAATAACTGTCGTCCAGTTGATGTGATGATATGGGCCAATGCTGGCATGTGAAAGGGTGAGGTCGCATTGGAAGACATGTTCTGACCAATCATGCTGACCATACATCTCTTCACTGCACTTTCGCCTAGTTCATCACCTCTGATGACCATGTCCTTTCTCTTCGCCTTCCAACTGGTGAACACCTTTGGTAATATTCCTTTTTTCGTGGAAGGACGCATGCAATATAAACCTTTCACACAAGTCTCAAAACTGCCCTCTTTCTGATCTCTGCACACTGTGGTAAAACACAGGTTGAAGGTCTCAATTATGCTGGCATACATGGATGAGAAGTCAAATGTTACAACAGGTTCGAATGTGTAGCATGGTGAGGGAGTTAGAACTCTACCACCACTTACAGGATCTGCCATATGTATTCCTGTAGAGTTTGACTTCCATGATAAGTTTTCTTCTTCCATTACCTTTTGCACTGACATATCATATATCTCTGAAGGTTTCAAGCTGCTAAGGTCACCATTGTAGTGAACAAAGTTGACTCCTGCAAACTGAACCTCCTTGATAAACTGAGCTATGTGATTTTCATTCCCTCCTTCCGTCACCAAGGCCCTGCATGCACTGTGTGCTTCCATTCTGCTAACAGCTACTTCTCTGTTTTTTTCAGCCCGAACAAAAGCCACACCAAATCCCTTGATGTAAGATGCTGGCAATGTGCGGGCCTTCAGTGAGTGCCTGAGCTTGCTCCTCCCCTGTTGGTCTGTCTGTTTGTGTTGTAGGAGTGTGAGATTGGCTGTGATCAGACGGGAATATCGTGCAGATTCTCTGTCGTGGACACGAGTTGTACACAACGAATTCTTCGAACAGATCCTATCAAATGCAGAACCAATCCCCTGATACAAATATCTCTGTTTGAGGCAGAGTAACTGTTCATCGATGTCAGTGGTCACAATGATGGAAACATTGGTTAGGACCTTTGAGAGATGAAGCAAGAGTTCTTTTTCATTGATATGCTTTATGTATGGTTCTTTCATAGTTTTCATATCACCGTCGACCACCATGTTTATTTCCTTACCCTCCGAAATCACACTGGCTGAAGTGACTCTTCTTTTCTTAAAATGTTTGTCACCAGCGTAGAACTTTCCTCCGATGACATCCGGCAATGTTACCCACTTTTGTTGTTCAATCCCAAATCTCTCTTCTAATTGATGGGTTTCATGATGTTTCCTTTTGCCCTGTCGCCACTGATTGTCATCGGTGGTAAATTTGACGATAACAAAGGCTATGGGGATTGGAGGAGCTGGGATGTCTGGCATGAGAACAAGGCTCTTTGTCTCACAATTTATATACCAATGGGTTCTCTCCTTATCATCCTTGCTCCAATCCATTGGCATGTCATCTTTATTTTCTGAACATGTCGAGATGCCAAACGGATCAATTGCATACCAGGCACACATATGTCCTATGCCGCGATGAGGGAACACAGATGTCTGTTCCCCATGGTGGGAGCATAATGAAATCTTTCTTGTCAAACACATGGCAATTATCCTTCGATGAAGATGGCGATGGGGTGTCCTGACACATATGAGATCCTCTTCATCTGTGGTTGTATCATGGGCAACACCTCTGTTTGGAGTCCTGGTGATAGATACCTGTGTCATGATATCATTTTGATACAACCACTGTTCCAGGTGTGTTGTATATTGATTAAAAGGTAACCTCACCTCAAACGTGTGGTCGGTAAGTTTCAAAACTACAGTCCTTTGCTTCTCATCATATGCATGGAGAAGCACTCCACACGATCCCCTTATAAAAGCTGATGCCACAATGAACACTCTTGACGGGTATCCATTCATTATACTAGCTGTGATGAACTTAGTGGTGCTCTCCACAACGTCTCTATCCTCTCAAAAAAGGTCAACTGCAAAATCCAATTTTGCAGTTGAGTTCTGTCCATTAAATAACACGTTCTGTCCATATTGAGATAAGACATTCAAATACCACAAAGATGAATACCCCTCAGAGCACTTATTCAATGGAGGCACTGCTTGCCACAAGGTCTGTGATATCATTTGACAAGGCAATGACAGCATTGTGTGTGGACCTTCTACCAAGAGACATTCCATACAACACACTGAAAGAATCACCTGAATACATCAAGGACATTTTTGACTTTGCAATATCGGTGGCAAGAATATTCAAGAGCAAGGATGTAGATTGTGAAGTCTACCTCATTCAAAAGGAGTGCATACTTCCCGTCAAACAAGATGTGGACATCAACGAGGGCTACATTTTTCTGCAGCTGATTGAAAAGGATATTTTTGATAGATATTTTCACATTGTGGCCAAGTGTGTCGTTGCATTGAACAATGGTTTCATCGATAAAGAAAGTGCATTGAAGCTATCATTCAGAGAAATAGAACAGAAACTACAGACATTTGATGCAACATTTGGTACCATGTTCAATACCAAATCTTCTAAAAGGAGGAAAATGGTGGGAATATGTAATCTGTGTCAGATGGACATAGACTTACAACTATACCACAGTAACAAACCTTTGATTCCAACAGACTTGAGAATGAGGGACTCTACAGAAAGTTGGAAAATGAGAGCCGAAGCATTATCCCCAGCATACCTGTTTGAAAGGAGCACGAGATTGAATGGAGCATATGCATATCTCACTTGTATGGATACACTTGTTCACAAGAATCAAAATAAGGGAGGAAAACCCGACCTCAAGAAAGTTCTTGACATCGTCGATGTTCTTAAAAGAGAACAGAGTCCTTTGGCAGACATGCTACAAAACTATGCATCTTTCTTCACGTGGGAGAAAACATTTCATCCATCTGAAACAGGAAATGTAGAAACATGGGAGCTAGATCTAGTAAATTGGGTTGCATGGCAAGTGGATCTCAAACACATATATGAAGATCGCTGGTTTGAAAGTAATCAGATGTATGTTCATCCCTCAAACAGTGCTTCAAATGACAAGCTTGATCTGTATCCAACGTTGAATTATCTGAAACGAATCTATGATCAAGTAGCAAAAATTGAACATGATGGTAATGTCAGCCATCTCTTTGTGGACACAAACTATCGAAATTTCTGTATGGACAGATACATGTCCACTATGAGGTTTGACAATACTCTGATGAGCAATGCTAGAATAATACAGAATGAAAATAAAACCCATATAACAAGGAACGTGTTTGGAAGAGGATTTCTTTATGCCACAAAGCATATTGAAACTGGTGATGTACAGTATTCTCTGACACACAGGACATCAGATGTAGATGCTTATCAAGAAATTCTCGCTAATCAACTCAAAGAGATGGCATCTCTTTCAAAGGTTGGTCATCTCAGTGTGGAGTTATATTTGCTTCTCATGTGTAATATCATCAGCTTCACTCCACTGAATGAAAAACCAACATTGCTTCTAGTTGGACCATCAGCGACAGGGAAATCATTTCTTATGAAGGCTTTACAAATGATAAGCAATGGCAATGGAAAGTCTGAAAATAAGTTTGCATGTCAACAAAAGAATTTCACAACAGAGAGCATACAACCCTCAATCCCCGAGAAGGAGTATCATGATGTTCTTGGACAAAAGTTTGTTGATCACATAGAGAGTTGCAGCATGGATCAGTATGTCACTAAAAACAACTCGTGTATCATACTGGCTAAAAAGATGAACGACAGAAAATTGATAGAAAAGTGTTCAACACTGAATGTTCCCAAGTCGCAGAGAAATGTGATAGCAGAAGATGAAGATTTGATTGCAAAATCTCTGGAAAGAGCGTTCATCCCACAACAATTTGCATGTATTAGATATCTGATCTCAGAGGATTTCAATCGACAATACTTGCTCAATACATTAAGGCCTTCAGACACTGAAGAATCATTAGACAACCTAGAGATTGTGCTGACCATGCAAAGGATCCAAAATGTTTTGAAAGACATGGGATTGAATCACAAAGAAATTTTGAGCAGCAAAAATAAAGTCCTGATCATACAAATAGCAGAGGTGATTGCCCAGTGGAGAGCAGTGCTTGAGGTTTATGCAAGCATTCATTATGACTACAAGATTGGTTCACCAAGACTTGATCAGAGTCTGAATGACTACAACATGTATTTGGTGAGAGCTATGAAGGTTAACATGAAACATCTAAATGCAAAAGACAAGATAAGTCGCCATATGATGAGGGTTGTGGTGGATCCATCAGATGTACTGAGTGCAACCACACTTGTTATCCAGTTGACAGATTCACAATATTCAAACTTTGCACGGACACTCATCCAAAAGTGCCTGTGTAAAGACATGACTGATATGAAGACAGTGATGATATTTGACAGAGAAGTGGTCTACCAGACACATCGCATTGAAGACTCGATTGATTTTGTCAATGTGCAAGATCAATACTCTCAACTCCCTGAGTTTGCCTGTGACATTTTACATGGAAAACTGAAGAATACTTCGAACATGGCTTCTTTTCTGAGAAAGCTTAATGTCAAGGAGATTGAGAATGGATATGTAACATTCAAACCAAACCATAGGCTTCGCAAACTTGCAGCAAAACAGCTCATCATGACAGACCAAAACTGGATAGACCTCTACAAATCAGATGCTGCAGTGAACATTCTTCATCTTGAGAATGAATTAGAGCAAGCCATGAACCAGAGTGTGCATCGATGCTACACACCACTGAAGGGAATGACACAATTATTGCATACCCCAGGTGGAGCATACAATGCTTATGGAGATACTTTAACCCCTAACACTGTATTGATATCATCAAAACGTGCTTGTGAGGAAGATTCAAGCAGAGATACTTTAACCGCTAACACTGTATTGATATCATCAAAACGTGCTTGTGAGGAAGATTCGAGCAGTACTGATATTGTAACCAAGAAACAAAAAACATGCATGCTTTAGATTTAATAAAACAATAAAAAAAAGACATATCTTGCTTGTCGATTATTTTTTATTTGATTTTGGAAGGAGGGATAACACACATATAAAAATCAATGTCATGGCTTGAATAATATTAGCTGTCATCGTTAGAATGGTAGGTAGAGATGACATGTTTGGACATTCCTTTGTATATGTAGAGGAAGATATGCTCATGTCACTGATGAGTTCATAACACCTGTGTAGTTCCTCTGTTGTTACCCCATGATTGCATTGCTCTTGAATTACATCATTCTGTAATCTTGGTTGCAAACAGTTTGATACAAGACCAACACAGTTCATGAGAAAGTCCATGCTAGTGTAGACGATACAAGTATGCAGGCATGTGTGTTGAATCTGAGTCAGAGTATATTTGATCGAGTCCCTATAACGATTGGTACGTAGTGACACGTGTAGACTCACTGCTGCTGCAAAGGGAAGGATCACCTCAAAGCTAGACAGTTGACTATTGTTCTTTGTTCCAACCTCCACAATGATGCAGGAGATTAAGACTGCCAAACCACCCAGGAGCACCTTTGGATTCATCATCTTTTCTGCTCGGGAATCATCAGTCTCAGTGATCGATGACCTTTCTCTTGTGTGGAACCGAAGATTGGAGAAGGTGAGAAGGTTCCACATGCCGAAAATGGCCGTTGGAACAAATCTAAAGAAGAGTACACTCACAGTGTAAGTCCAACCAAGGACTGGTCCCAGTACAGTGGTGGGACACATTTTTGAGATGGAATTCACATGATTCACATAGGCTACTGCATCCATGCACTTGGTGAATATGCCATCTCGCTTGCAGTTTGTAATGACATCTGCCTGGTAACTACCTTTGGCACTGGTGATGATACAAGTGACAAATGTCTCTTTCATACCGAAGAGGAAGGACAGCCAAGAGTACAGAACCACTGTGAGGAGAGCTGCTTTGCAGCACTGCACATGCACCTCAAAACTTTCTTGCCGACCTAAGTAAGACTTTGTTGCCTTCCATGCAAACATGAGGTAGACAAGCACCATGATCGAGATCTTCCAGTCTAGAAAAGTTCTCAGTTCAGTTTGCATTTCAAATAGGAGGGGTATGCAAGAGAGAATTAACATGAGAGTGGCTCTCGAGAGCTCAGAGTGGGGCATGGTTGTGAATTGTGAATCATAATCAATATTGGATCATATATAACAAGAGAAAGAAGTAAGGTTGTATACATATATATATCTTTTATTCATCATCAACAAAATGAACTCTCTTTATGGCTTTCATCAAAGACTTGTAGCTGTACTGAAGTTCATCCATACAGGTGGTGAAAGCACTGCAGATATGCCACATTGTATTCATAGAGGCAGCAATTCTATTTTGTGCCTTGCGAACACGTCTCCTCTTTTTTGCTTTCAGAAGAATTTTACTTGAGAGTAAGATGCTGCTACTACCACTTCTCATTGGCAACAGTAGTTTCTTCACATTCGATTCTGGTGGCACGTCATCATCCTCACTTTCATCCATCTCCATTGCTTCCACTTGTTTACTCATCGTTGGTTTCAATTCTGGTTGCTCATCATCTTCACAACTTTCATCCATCTTCATCGTTTCATGCTGTTTACTCATCGTTGATTTCTTCATTTTCTTTTTCGGTGGCCCAACATCATCCTCGTCCACACCCATCTCATTTGCCTCCAATTGTTTACTCACTCTTTGTTTTCGAACAACCTTGTGGGTGGCAATAGATTCCGGGCCAACCTTTGAAAAGCACCTAGCCAGATTTTTATTGTCTTCCCTTTTCCTAGTTTCCTCCATCTCTTTACTTTTCATCCTTGGAAGTTGAAATCTATCTCTCCTTGCATTTGTCTCATTAGATACAGAGCAATGTTGATCAGGACCCTTTTTAGCATCATAGCTTACGTCATGAGCATCATCATCATCATCTGAAGAAGACAGTTGTAATTCATCTATCACGGATTGCAATTTTGTCTTTGGTGCTTCCGTTCTAAGATTTTGTTTGGTCATCAGAAGCATTTGTCGCTCTTCCTCCGACAGATCTTTATGCACTCTTCTGAGATGAGCTTTCATGTCTTTCACGGGTTTGCTGTTGCAACCCACAATGGCACAATAATGTTTGTCATCCTCCATATCTACTGTATTTGTTTTGTACTGTATTGTGATTGTGTGTTTCCATAATATCTTCTATGTGTGCCAATGGAAAACTGAATTTTGCACACTGATTTTTCCCCATCTATATTCAATGGGTGGACCTGGCTTCAACCATATTGGCAGTGATAATGACTCAATCACCAAATGAAATGTATCTGCAGGTCTTTCATGGCCTACCTCTTTTTTTGGGAGGAGGTTTTGGAGAGGTCCTTGTGGACAAGTCCATCGGAGGAAAGTTGACTGTGAGGAAGAGAGCATTGAGAGGTGACTGCCATGATGTGTACGAGAAGACAAGGTTAGCCCTCACCAAGGAGTTGATCATGCTTCTCTACTTGAAGAAAAGTAAAATCTTCCCAGAGGTGATTGATTATGGAACAAACACATGGAACTTCTATGGCTACAGGACTGCCACAGTGGTGAAGGAAATAAAAATGGAGTATGTTGGACCCACCATAGAACAGTGCAATGAATTGGGATTTCTATTTGAACCAGAGATGCTCCTCACACAGCTGCTCAAAGCATGTGAATGCCTTCATCGAGCGGGTGTTTTGCATCTAGACTTGAAACCCAATAATGTGACATTTGATCTGAATGAGAAACGAGTGAAAATCATCGACCTGGGATTGGCAGAGATTGCTTCTTTCCACAACCTCATGGCAGATTTTGGCATTCAAAAGTGGGAGAATGCCCCAAGAAGCATCTCACCTGAAGAAATTGGATATGTTGGCAAGCTCGACTTTCCTATGGCAAATATTGCCCCAGACATGGTCTTCCACCAGAGCAGTTTTATCCACCCAAAGGCAGGGTGCACTAGGCTGGGAAAGGCTGTAAACATTCCTGGTTATAGAGACCCAGCGCTGATGTGCGGGGAACAAATGGGTACATATGCCGGTGTGATCGTGGATGGCAAGACAGACATTTTTGCAGTTGGCATGATTGTGGTCAGCCACATGCTCGGAAGCGAGATTCTTTCTCGTCAGGATCATGCAAGGAATAAAGATGGGCTGCTGATGAAATTTCTTTGTAAAATTGCTTCTTTGAGAGGAGGGTGTTCTGTAGCAGAGATTTGGAAGCTTGAAAGCCTTATCAGAGCTAGTGCTAGGATTTGTAACACAGAGGTAGCTGATTCAAGAAGAGTGGCATTGCTTCAAGCAATAAAGTACCAACTGATGGATGATGGAGACTCAGCAGGTGTATTGGACCACCTTGCACCTGTCTGTGGCAAGAATGTTGCAGACACATTGAGACAAATGATCCACCCTGTACCAGAACTGAGACCTTCAGCTGTTGAATGTCTCGCCAGACTGAATGGCATTGACCAAGAAAATGATGTGATACAGCCTCACACATCCCTAAATCGAAGAGTGTGGCACTTTTCAAAGAGGAATAATATCCTGATCAGTCAGTTGTTTCTGAATCGAGTGTGTTCAGCATCCATGTGCATCGACTTGCACAGAAAACGTGTGATGTGGCAAAAGGGTTTAAATTACTTTAAAACATTATCTGATGGTTTGCGGGAGACCTTCTTTCGAGATATGGTAGAAAATGCACACATGGAATCTGGCTGTTGTAACAACCCTCATCACTCCAGGATGTGGTATCAGGAGTTTGGACAAAACAATTCACTGTGTAATGACTTTTGGTGAGCTACGCAACTCTTGGTTGTATTAGCCAGGTTTGGTGATGTGGAGTTAAGTAACTATATCACCCAATGTAAAAAAATATGAGAAAATACAAAGTTGGAGATCGTATGTTCATCTACACACAAAACAATTTTGCAGAGATATTGAATGTCAAAAGGGATGGAAATATCGAACAGAAGATGCCATTGGGAGGAAACCTGTGGTATCGACTGTGCCACAAGGTTGACCAAATGTATGACATGGTGCAACTCTACCAGATGCCCATCAGTCGATGTGAGAGAATAAAGAAACACATGATACTGTGTTTGAAGAAGAATCAAAATGGTCATCTGTCAGGACACATTGAAAGAACAGATACAGGCATCAGATTTGTGTTGAATGACTATCAATGGAAACGGATGAAAATTATATGTGGTAAAGAACTGACACGGCATAGGACAAGATCAAACTCTGCCATTGGACGCGTCACTAATCATCTTCAGAACCTATCTATTACCGACTCTACAACACATTGATCTGAGAAGAATGACTTCCACATATTGGTTTTCTGTGATAGCCCATCTTTGGTATGTCTTGTTTGGAGCTCTGAGTGTCAGTGGCCTTCCAATAGGTTCATTATCACTACATTATTGCACCAAGGGAATTTTACCAATGTGGCTAATGGGACATGGCATACTTTGTCTTGCATACTATGTCAATGCACTGTATGCATATATGAGAATCCCCTCTGAGACTGCCTCGTTGAGAGAAGAATACTCTTCACTTCAGAACATGAGCCATGATATTGCCTGTTCATTGGAACACACAATAGCCAGATCTTACGATAACGGATGGAATGGTGATTTATGTGAGACAGCAACACCGACAAACAAGAGAGAGTTGAGACAATGGACAAGTGATTATTGGTTTACATTTCTATATGCTGTTGTTTTTGCCATGTCCATCTTGATTGGAACAATGCTTGTGCTCTTCCAACAATATTGTGTTCAGTGGATATACATCTTTGCAATTGTTGTGTGTTCGTCATCTTGTGTGGGCTTTTGTCTTAGATTTTTGAGTGAATGTAGCAAAGCAAATAAAAGATTTAAGTGAAAGAAAATATGATTTGCATTAGTTGTGTTTTTGCCACTTGACATGAAAAACTGGGATTGAACTAGGAGATGAACCATTTGTGTGTGGCCTTTCTTTGCCTTGGTGTCATGGTTCTTTGTCTTGGCATATGGAGCACTACGTTGATGTGCAAGGAAATTGAGAATATTCATGGGAATCAAACAAGAATTAACATCTCCTCAACAGAATGAGAACGATACAGTTGGCACAGAGAAAGCTTTTATCATCATTTAGAAAATTGCAATACATGACTTCAGCTTACAACCTCCTTGTGTTAACAAACAAATTGATGTTCATCACTCAGCTGCTGCTTTTTCTTGTGGGTTTCGTGTCTACTATAGTTGGTCGCTTCTATTTTTGGGAACGACACCACTTGTATGGGTGCCGGAAACACTATGACATGGGATTTCCAAATATTTGCCCTCCTCATAGGATGCCGTCCCACATGGACATTTCAACAGGATGTTGTTATTTGGTGTCAGTCTCTTGTCTTGTAATGATGATAGTTGTGCCATTGATTTATGTCAAGTTTCATTGGCGGTGCTATCTTGCAGAAGAAGTGCAAATCCTCTCGAGGGAGGTCATGAACAGGGCTGATGTACATGATGTCGTCACCATTGAAAAGATACAAGCACTCTTACTTCGCATGGAAGGAGGTTTTGAATCCTGTGGTAAAGTTTACACATGTCATAAGCCCACTTCAAAAACTCTGAGGAAACATAAGCTCCTCACCCACATTGGATCATGTCTGTGGAGTGAACTGTACATTCTGTATTACTTTTCTCAGTGGATCAGGTTTGCGATTCTTTTGACATTTCTAACAATTCTGCTGTGCTTGCCTATAGTAGTGCCAGCATTTGTTCATGGGTGGTTGGCATCATGCCTTATGGTTATGAGCATGTTGTTTTTTGTTTTTACACCACTGTTTTCAAGCTTACTTCTCATCTTCATATTGGCAAATGCACTCTCACATATGATCATCCCCATTATTGCTTTCTTGTCTACTTGGGTTGTTACACTTTTCTCAACACTGATAGCAGCATACATGAGAGAGAGACATGATGAAGAAGAACTGGTCAGATCATGCTACAAACATGCAATCAAACAGATGGTAGCCAATCCCAAGAACACAGATGTTTCACTCTTGTTGCAATTGAGAGGCTATGGTGATTTACCTACTTCAAAGAGTGACATTAGCGATTTAAGTAAGCGCATTGTTAAATAGTGTCAGTAAGCATGTCGCATAGAGATGTGGAAAAAGCATATAGCCACAGAGACCCAGCACCTGGGCTAATGGACCTCTGCATGAAATGCCTCCTGTGTATTGATCATCTTTTGACTTGTGGAATGAAGGCAAGCCAATATTGCTGTTGCATTTGCATCTTATTGGTCATTACAACCATCATCACACTGGTTCTACTTGCCAAGCAATGTCTTGATAAAGACGGGTGTTTCTTGCCATTTTGGAATCAAAAACTCAGCACCAACCAGACTGTTTTCAACTGATGAAAATTCGATTTTACTCAAACTGTTTGCACTCAACTAGATGCAAATGCTGGCACTACATATATAGAGAGAAGGCCATGGAGAAAGAAATGCGAGATACTGTTCTGAAGCCAATCATCAATAGGTTGAGACACCACCACCACAAGGTCTCACATAAGAAAAAGACAACCAAACAGGATGGAGAGAAGAGAAAGACTATCCATAAGAAGAAGAGGTGTACCCAAATGAATATTTTAGCCAAGCCAGTTTCCATAGGTGAATTGGAGAACTTTTGCAACAAATCTTGGAATAAAGATGATCTCATGACTGCATGTCAATTGAAGGAACGCTTGCTGGCTCACTGGACAGAAACACTTCATGACATGACCACACCTGCCAGTGAATCCCTCTTTGAAAGAATGGATCCATCTGAGGTCAACCAGTTTTTTGCAATCTTAGACCCAATAGATGCTGTCACCGATAAGGTTTCCTCTTTGCCAGATCTTTTGACGAAGATGTACAAATTATCTAGTCTGACCTTACAACCCATGATATACACCCGAGACCACCTATGGCTGACGCTTCAGAGTGTCATTGATGGGGTGAAGCAACCATTTCTCTCCCGGCAGTGTGCCTCTAAGCCATGCATGGGTGAATACATACAGACCCAAGAAGGGTTTGAAGGTGATTTGAAATTGCCCGAGATGGTTCCAGTTGCCGCACTTGACAGGATGAGAGAGCTCAGAGCAGGGGGTTAAACCACTCAGCAGTTTCAAGACTGGTTGAATGAGAGGAGAACGGAAAAGGGAAACATAGCATCTACACTTTCGCTTGGGGTTGACATGTGGCCACAGCCAAGGTGTGCGCTATGTTACATGAAGGACATGTTCATCATGATCATGGATGACTCAAACTCGTTTGCAAAAGATATCAGCATGGCCTCTTACCAATCTTCTTTCATTGCAAGGTTTGAAGGTCTTCGTCCAGACATAACAATCGACGTAGAACAGTATCGCATGCGATTAAGACTTTCTGAAACAGGTGTCTATATTCAACCACCAAAGTCAATGCCTATGCCAGGAAGTGTCATTCCACTCTTATATCGCCTTACAAATGGTGAAATTGTTGTTGATAAATTGTATTCAACCGAATAAAGATCTCTCCAATCAAAGACATTTTCATTGTTTCACTTTCTCGGGTTTGACCTACTTTTGTATGACGTCATGATTTTTGTAACTCTTTTATCAACCATTGAAACTACAGGCCACTCGCTTTATACTTCTTGTAGATACTTGCCATATTTTAGGTATGTTTAAAGAAACATTTGTTGCATGTATGTTTAGTAACTGGTTGGTTCTAACCAAATGTTTGAAATACAGTCGATATAAAGGACTGCTGTGAATATGTCAATGATAGTCGCACTATTCATGTTGAGGGATAGAAAGCATAAAAAACATTCAGACGTTAAAACTGTTGGCTCCTTGCATTATTCTCCTCGCTGATACTCGGAATGAAATACAGTCGATATAAAGGACTATTGTGAATTTACCAAGTGAAGTTACACTATTTGTGTCAGGAGTGAACTGATAGGAAAAACATAAAAATGCCATCAATATGTATTCTTGGATCGGAGGGTGTGGGCAAAACTGCTATAGTGTCTCGTTTTATGTACAATACATTTCCCCTTGAACATGAGCGAACATTAGATGATTGGTATACTAAATATTATCATGGTTTAACCATTCAAGTCAGAGACACATGTTCTGGGTCAGAATCATTAGAGGTCTCTTTACGCCATGATTCACTAAGTGAGGCAGATTCCGTCTTACTTGTGTATGATGTCACATCAGCTGACTCTTTGCAAGCAGCAAAGAAGTTTGTTATGGATATATCAGAACAACACTCCCAACCAAGTGTAGTTGTTGTTGCAAACAAATGTGACCTTTCCATGACTGATGATGTTGTTGAAGAAGGTAGGAAGTTAGCTGAGATATATAGGTGGCCTCACATATGTGTGTCTGCAAAGTTGAATTTTAACATTGAACTGGCATTTGACTTAACCATATCTAGAATTATTCACAATGAACTCAAACAAGTTTCAAACCATTCAGTTTCCTGTTGTATGATACTGTAATTGTTTTGGGGAAATAAAGAAACCCTACACTATTTAACTTGTTTTATTTTGTTTTGCTTTATTTAACATTTTTCAGAGTCTGACATTTGGTGCTCCAACATTTTGGTATCAGAGTTCCATTACTTAGAATGAAGTACATGCGAGCTGTGGTATGCCAATCCCCTTTGATGAGGCAATAGTTACCACCTCCTGTCGATAACGATGGTTCTTTCATTACGTCCAGGATAACTGTATCATTCTTTTTCACTATCTTTGTCACAACCATACCATATCTACTTGAAATCTCTTCCTTTGCACATTGTACATCTGCATCAGTGGTAACATGGATGAAATGGGATGAACATGGTTTAAAATGATTGTCTGACAGCAAGATAAATTCCCCGGGAATGGGTGGGGTGTCCATGTGGGGATAGTGGATGAGAGCATCTCTCACACTGCTGTTCTTTTTCGCTGCAAAGAATTTTCTGTGGGCCTTGCCATCCACATATTTACTTTGAAGTGGTAATCTCAGGGATCTTTTATCAGCATAGATGCCAGAGTCTATAAGACACTCTCGAAATGATTTCTGTGTCATATCTAGTGCTACCCAGCCTCGAATGTCTAATAAATGTCTTTCATTTCCATTCTCAGTTAAGCGATAACCCTTTTCGCATATTGATAAGTTAACAATTCTTTTATTGGACAACTCTATCCTGCATCCATCCTCTTGGTTTGAAATATAATCTATCAGTTCCATAACACTGCCACTTTGTCTTTCCAACCAATACCATTTTCCACACTCTTTGATGGACCTCTCAAACCTCAAATCATTCACGATGACATACTGGACTGTTGTGAACCTGGCTTTACTCTCTACCAGGCCTTTACACATGTCCTTCACACAGGTAGCCAATCCCGATATGGATTCAAAGCATACATTGGAAGGAAAGTGGAAAGACATGCGTAGGCTCAACTTATCTCCATCCTCTGGCATCCATACATGTAGAGCCGGTGGGTTTTTCTTTGCATCCCATCTATTCTCTGTCCATCTAAGCATCTGCTTTCTAAATTCCATTAAAATTTCTTCTCCCATGGCATATACAGGATAGACTCTCTTCCATCCATACCTCTTGCAGTCCACTGTCTTGCCATCAATGTCCAATGTGAGAGCACAACACCAAAGTTCACTTGTAAAAACCTCTGAAGTGCCAAGGTCTTGTTTGAGGCAGAAATCCACAATGGTCATTGGATCTAATACTGCAAACTCTCTGTGACTCTTTCCTGGTACCGTAGTGTTGACAACAATTAGGTTGCCAACAGTGGGCATGTCCATGTCCAATGCTTGCCATGTGTGGTTATAATCCAAGTGTGGTGGTGGTCTCATCATGGCATAAGCTCTTGCCATGTCCATGTATTTTGGAAGTTGTTCTCTCTGTGGATAGTACCCGAGGTAATTCCTGTATAGGATGTCTCTCTTTCGGTTGAAGAACCCATTCACATGAAAGAGGCAACATATCCCTTCTGCCTTATCATGATTGTATGTATGACCATGCCTTTTATCAACAATATTGTCCTCCTTAGACTGCCAACTGTTGTCAGATGAAAATATGTTTTGAACAAGAGTCTGAATTTGTGATTTATTCACTTGCCCTTCATTTCTCCTCAAATTTTCTATTTCATATGTACACCTTTGTAAGAGACCAAAAAGTTCAATGTAAGGCACTGTGTCACTATACATTGAAACTGCTCTGTCCAAAACTGTAAAAACCTCTATGTCACTCATTTTGATTTTCAATGAATGCTCATAACATCCACTGATTGCATGACATTTGACAGGATCTCACTTAATATGTAAAATTCATTTTTACAACAACTTATATGGAGAGTACCTTAAGTATATACTGATATTTCAGAAAGAATAAAACTCATCATGGCTATTCATTTCTCAAATACGTATGGTGAGTCATATACATATCCAAATGCCTACAATCTTTTGGCCGAGTCAAACCAGATATGGAGTCGACACTGTATAAGAAACATGTCTTCATTTTTGGACGTTGTAAAAAGTTATTTTGAATTGCAAGATTCTAGGACTAATTCACTTGCACTTGAAAGCATGTGTCATCCAATTTTCGCATTCATTGTACAAGATACTCTTAGAATTGGTCTCTTTGGCAGAGGAATGCACCATATGTTACCAAAGAGTAACTTTGATATGTTGAAGAAAGATACAGACAAACCTGGATTCAGATCAGAGGCTCTGATATGCCTTTTCATTTGCGAAACATATAAGGATCATGGCACCATCACAAACTTGGCTTTAGATGTTCACATGGCCTACCAATCCATGATAGCATTCGGAAGATTTTCAAACAGTCTGACTTACTTACACAATAGGTTGGTAAAGAATGCCAGGATACCACCAGTGCTTCACTATGCCATAACTTCCCAGTTGGAGCATCCCTTCATTCCTGCACTCCTCGGAGAGTTGACAGATGTCGTTGCAAAAGGTAGTTATGGAAAAAACACAAATGACTTTGTATGTCGTCTCTTTCAAACCCTCGTTCTTACACGCAAAGAGGAGTGGGAGACGGTCATGGAATGTCGCAAGCTTTGCAATCTTGCATGGGACCCTAGGTATGGCAATAAAACCAAGGTGAAGTTTGGGTCTTTGGTTTGGGAAATGCAGTGCCACAGCACAAAGATCATCTACAATGATGAAGTGTACAGAGAGCTTAGGGAACACAGATTGACTTGGGTGGCAGCCATGGTCAGAGGAGTTCGTTGTGGACATATTGAGATCACGAAATGTCCACAGATGTTACTGATGTGGCTCAGTGTCATATTGTCATGTTAGATGAAATAGAAATTAAAACATGTGCAGTCAAGATTTGAGTTTTTGTTCCATGGCTAAGGTACTGGAGGATCAAATATTCCTGCTCAATGCCGTTCGACTGCATGGACAGATGCTCCATATACAGGATATGCTGAAATCTCACTCTCTGTCCAACCTATTCCTTTCTGCAACAGAGTTAGAAAGTGTTTATAAAAAAATGACAGACTATCTCATGTCACTCGGGACTAATCATAAAAAAGTAGAAATATATACTGTCTTGATGAGAGCAATTTGCAATTGTCATACTCTATTGGGTGTAATTCATGGTACTGAGTCAGAAGAGTGGCGACACAACACAGTGCATACAATACAAGACATGGACGAATGTATCTCATCCCTCTTTGCAGGGTGGACAACTCTGCCCATGATCACAATTCGGGCAAAAATATCCTCTATCTTGAGCTTCCTCACCACGTATGGAAGTTTACATGTCCTTCCAGATGGCATACATTCAACTCATGTGGACTGTGTGTTCTGTCGCTTTGACAGGTCACTTGAAGTCTGGAGCACAATACCAGATGATCACACAATATGTCATCATTATGTGATGGAGAAAGAGAATGAACAATTGCAGCAACAATTTGATCAATATACCAGTTCACATGACATTGTTTTGGATGAGCATGGATCAGATACAGATATTTCTATTTGTGCCCGTGTGCGTGTCAGAGAGGAGAAGCGCAAAGTGATACAGTTGAGAAATGTCCTCCTGGACATAGAGAACAGATTCAAAAATCAGCGAGCCAAAATGAGATATATGTCAAGTTTAAAGGTGGTTTCTCCTTTCTTGTACAAGATAGCAGCCCTGTTGCTGATTTTCCTCAACCAAAGATCAGAGCATGAGCGTGTGTTTGCTACACCTTCTTCTGAACCACACATTGTCTTTTCATGGAGCAGTGGTGACTCATTACAGCAAAGCAACTACAAAGCTTGTCGAAACAGACTTGCCACCACCATCAAGAATATCACCATGTCAAAGACCAATATGAGAGCCATACTGGAGAGGTTTGAAGAAATCGTATTAGACCCAATCTCCCTTTTTTGTAATACCAACCGACTACTGCGTGTCTCTATTTTAGCGAAGCGGTTTCTTTTGGCCTTAGGTCAAACACCAGAAAAAATCTTGGATGATAACTTGCATAGAAGTGGCTTGACACCAGTCATGGTTCTGGAAGAAAGTTTCCAGTCATTGTGGGACCAAATGTTTGGAGTGCTTGTTATAGTCGAAGCATACAACACTTGGCTTGCCTCGGTGGATTTACATAGTTGGACGATAAAGTATCAGAGAGGAGATGTACCAAGTGATAAAGGAAAGATGTTGATTTTCCTATATGATCATCCAGGCAAAATTGGTTTTTGCATGGATGCTTATGAGAAAGTGGTGATGACATATCATCAGGCCATAGACATGTGCCTGCTACATCTACAATGTCTACACAACAAGGGACTTTGTCACTACAACCATGCGGTGAGGAGAATTCTCAAACAACCGAGCTGAAATATATACCAGGATTTTTAGAAGAGTGTGGTGTTCAAGAGTCTATTCAAATCACCAATGAAGAGGAAAAAAACCATCTTGATGTCACAGACATTTCAAGACTCACAACTAGCTGGATTCACATGGTCATGTTGCATGTTTTTGCCAAAAACAAAGAGAGTGACAAATTGATTGTCTGAATAAAATCACTGAATCACACACTACTTTTGGTGTTATTGTTTTATACATTTATTTTTGATTGACCTGATACAAGTCATGTGGCAACTCATGGTATTATGTTCCCATTGAGAGTTCTCACATGTGATCCATCCTCCATGCCACGGGATGTTAGGTTCAGATTCATTGACCAACAGTGCCTGTTTATGACAGATAATGGGTCGGAAAATATCTGGACAGTTAAGTCTGAGTGTCATGTTCCACATCATGTTTGCTCTACCAGAGGTCAACACTCTACTGACAGAGAATAATGTTGTTCCTTCCCCAAGCGAAAAACTAGTTTGTGGTATGAGAACAGAAAGTTTAGCCCCCATCTCTCTATGAATGGTATACTTATCGTGGTCAATGTCTTGTTTCTCTTGGATGAAACACATACATACCATATTTTCATTATAATCATGCCACAAGAGCATATTCAGTCTCTGTGGTTCCTTGTCAAAATATGGGGTGGGTGTAACAACCACATCTGCGCCTCCCTTGACTGAACATGTATCAGAAATAATCAACTGCTCTAAGGTTGCTCTTTTGATCATGGCATTCATTATACTGTGTGAATTGCCGTCATGTGTGAAAGCCATACATGGCCAAGATGTTTCCATGACCATCCTACATCTTGTTGATTCAATCTCCCAAAGCCTCTTGTAAAACAAGTCCAATATTGCCATTCTACACGCGACCATGTCCGTCATATTCCGATTCACATCGTTCATGATTGGAAATACAAGTCCTTTGTGCAAGGTGATTGGTGACCGCAGTCCACTACTCTCATTTACACACAGATAATCAATCAAATGCCAGAACCATGAATGGCCTTTGTCCACTTCCATGAACGGTTGTTGCCAGTCCAAGATCTTTTCTGCCACAGAGATGTCTTTATGCCAATCAGAAATACAAAGATCACTTTGTTGGTATTTCAGTTTACCAACATGTTGCACACTTTTCTGTGAGAATCTGTTGGATAATAGAAGCAGCATGTAGATGGGACAGTCGACCACACCCTTCAACCATATAGGGAGGTTATACCTTGGAGGGCAATGTGATTCAATCCAGTATTCAAAGAGGGATATCTCCTGTTGGGCTTCAAGGGAAAGAGTGTGCTTTTCTGGTGGGCATGTCTGTTGTGTTGCACAAATATTTCTCCCTAACCTCTTTAGTGTTATATGACAATGACTGGAAGGCTGGTTGAATACTTGGCACGAAATTTTACCTTGACATTTATCGCGCAATCTGGCTCTCTGTGAATGAATCCATTCATAAGAGAGCATTATAGACAAGATGGGTACTCTCTGCCAATCTTGTGTTACCTGCACGATGATATATTGAGAGACAGTGTCAATCGGCTGGCCAAACTTTGCTTGAACTTCATAGGAAGATTCTTTTGTGAGAGGAATGGCAGGAAAACATAGTTCTGGATGAATGTCCTCTTTGTCTTCCAAATTGACCACCCTGGCTGTAACTGTCAGTGGTGGAAAGAGGATGACATTGCTGTCAAAATTCAGCTCAAAGTGAAATCCATATAGTCTGTCCTTAGCATCAAAGTGATTTGTCATATTTATCTGTTTGTGCTGGATCAAATTAGACATGATACCTACAGTGGCTTTGAAAGACAATAATACCCCTTGTGAACAGATACGTTATGGGCAGTGTTGTAAGAGAAGCAAAAAGATGTGGCTTTTTATTGTGGTTCCATATATAATGCAGGAGGAGAAGAACAAGAGACGAAGCAGAAAGAAACCAACAATGGTTTAACATCAGGTGCTGTTCAAATGGTAGAGAGATGATCATGCATGTTTCTTGACATGCACAACACCATCAATGTAGAGTTGACTTTCTGGATGTATGTTCTGTGGTATGGGTTCAAATCCTATGATCCAATTATAAGGGTAGGACAACATGTGTCTCATCACAGGAACGTTGTTCATGTGGTCGACTATGGAAGGTCCACTGATCATGCTGAAAGTCCCCTCTTGATGATCCCTGTACAATCGATGATACCACACTGCAGTAGAGTTTTGTGAAAGGGCATACTCGCCAACACAACTAAACCTGTCTGTTCTCGGTGCACTTTCACTGCACTTGAAGAAGTTGAGAAATCTCTTGCTACCTTTTGATCGATATATGGTACGTCCCTCATAGTCTGTGACATCAAAGCAGGTCTCATCTAATTCGAGGTCAGAACACCTACTCACATGATCACCATTCGGCATACTACATTCTACCCTTCCATCATATTTAGAATTGCTCAAAATGGCAATGTTCACAGTTGATATGAGAATGCACAAGCACATCATGATGAGTGAGGTATTACCTCCTACTATTCTCCAGTTTGCACCAATGCTAGATCTCGAATGTGTAACATTATTTTTTTCCTGGTTTCTACTGTTGGTGCGATTGCAAGCTTCTGTAATGGTGGGAGGATCTCCGTGAGGTGTTCTGACATTGTGGGCCCTCCACTTGTACTTGTGGCTGGGATGGGGATGGAGTGGAAAAGAGAAAGACGGCAAGGATGAATCTTTGCTCCTGTCATGTTCTTTCTCATGCAGTGTATCCAAGAGTTTTTCTCCGTCCATGTGTAGTTCTTACTCAACTTGTTAACTTGGAATACCCCATTTGTTGTAAATACGAAAGGATGGGGAGATGGAGCGTAAAGTCTATTATTTGGAATTTGCCTCACCAACGTGATTACACAAAATACAAGTGCTCCAAGAGTTAATATCACCTTCATCATAGCAGTAACAAATTGTTCGCATGTAAAGTCACTAATGTTATGTTTGGGAGTCTAATCTACTTTGAATTGAAAGTGTGCAAAGATGAAGAGGAAACACTCTGAAGAAAATGACAACATAGAAATTCCCATCCCATACAAGAGGAGGAGATGCGAGGCTGTAACACCACTTTCAAATAAGATTGACCTGACTCACATTTGCATGTTGTTTAAGCATATCTTTGAAAACAGATCTTTTTGCATAACAATAGAAGACGGGCAAGCAGTGAATAGAAATTCATGTCAGCAATGTGCAAAGAAGAAACTGCATGCAGTTGAGCAACACCACAACACCATAAAGACAATCATCAAACATTATGAAGAGGCAACAGGCAATCGTCATGCTTGCTACAAGCTTGATGTCATGCTTCAAGATCTATTTGAAGTGTGTGGTGCAGAAGGTATTGAAATGCAATGTGATGATGACACAATAGAAATCAAGGCAAATGGACTATCACATGTGTCTTGGTTTGTCCTTGAGATCTTAGCAAAAGACGGACCCATGAATGATGTGAATATTGACCTAATGGATGGCACCTTTTCGATGGTTTGCAAAACAAAAAAAGCTCAGGAGAAAGGGGTAAAGTTCAACACGGTGCTGAGAGAGACTCTATCAGAAATCAAGAGGAACATACTACACAAGAGTAAACAATGTCTTTTGTCAAGTTTAATAAAAGAATAACACACTACATGTTATGAATATGCATTTATTTTGTCTCTCAACAACATATTTCAGCCTGACTCATCATATTCTGAATGTCATGTGGCATCAGCTTAACTGGATGGTGGATGAACATTTTCTTATACAATTTCTGTTCACTTTGAAACTTTGAAGCAGTATCCTCACACATGGCACCCTTATTCCTGATCATTTTGTCCTCGCCCGTTTCTTTCAAAAGGAAGGCATCTTTCCCTTTCTTCATTCCTTCATACACCAAGGAGGGAAAATACCTTGCTATTGGATCTTCTTCCCAGAAGACATTTTTACGTTTCATATTGATCAAAGTGTCAGTGTTTAGTTCGGAAATCTGTTCATCCTCGGCCGATTTAGCCAGCTGTGAAGAAATCTCATTTATGTTGGCGAGAATCACATTCTTCTCCACTTCATTGTATACATCTGCCATGCAAGTGGGACATTTGATTGTTTTGATGGAACAGTCTAGTGCTTGCACTTGGATGTGTCTTCTCAAACATTCCCTGTGGAATAAATGCATACCATTTGCAGCAACACCATGCCTCGTTCCACTCTTGTTGTCTATATGAGTTGACACAAACTCCCAATATTTTTTCATGTGAGTGCTGCTCTTCTCTAAAACTATGTTGTCATCTAAACCTGTTTCAATCCTGAACTCTCTCTCAAGCTCCTTATAGAGACAGTTCAGACCTTCCAGTGGTCTTGTAGAAAATGGTTCCAAGCATATGGAGCACAGCTCCTCTCTCACTTGATTGACTTCTTTATCGTACAAGTCACGTTCTTCATCTCCCATTTCGACAATATTTGGTTCATCATAACATCTTGTTTTTTCCATTTTCTTTTTATCAATCACCAACTCTTTCAAAGACACAGTGCCGTGATATGGCATCAAACTCATGCATTCCTTGGTTGTTGATGGATGTGCTTTTGTATCAATATTCAAAGTTAGAGATGGGGATTGATCCACAGACATGACACTACAGTCAGAAAGGATGAGACTCTGACCCATGGACTCGAGTGGTCTTTGAACATTCAAGTACTGGATGAATTGTTCACACAACAGGTGGTTTGATTGGCCATTTGTGTAGGAATGTTTGATGTCTATTTTAACAGGAGTCATGCTTGGGTCTCCCAGTCTTGAGAATCTCACACAGAAACAAGAATTCAAGTTACCATCCTGGTTCATTGAATTTAAGAATTGAAATGCGTTGAGGAAGACTTGCCAAATATATTGTCTCAACGTGCGCGAGTCATTTGGAACTCGCACCATTGCTCTGGATAATGCTTTTCTAGTCACATGATAACCACTCTCTGATAGAGCAAACATGACATTTAACACATTGAGGAGTACTCTCTCAATCTTCTGTTTGTTGAAACACCATTCCTCTTGCAAAACAACCCTTTTCTTGATGACAAGCACAACATAAAACAGTAGATCAGTGAAATCATTCAAATTGACTGATATAATCTTTGGGTCAACCAAGCCAAGGGAATTGAGTTTTTCTGATGATGAGCCTTTTCCCACAGCTATGATTTCATTGCCAGGAAAGAATCTTTGCTTTCCAAGGAACCTTTTTATTTCATCCAATTTAACGTGTCTGGGATCAATCTGATTTTTGTCAAGCCACGGAGAAGCACAAAGGATTTCACGAAACTGATGAACAGATGGTATGATATCAGTCATTGCCTCATGCCTCTTTACAACTTTGGCAAGTGATACGTTTTGAGAATCATCATAATCAAAATGCAATGATCTTTTTCTGCTGATGGGATGTTTTCTGTTTTCCCCATCTCTATCTTCAGCTAGGCCACCCATATCAAAATCACTAGGCACAACCTCTTCACAAGAATTACCCCGAAAGACTTTGATGGGTATTTTTTTCTCATCCTCATCTTCCCCGTTGTTATTGCCTTTGTCAGTCACAGACTTTCTCTTTCTTCCAGCTTTCATCACTTCACTGGGATCTAATCCACCTTCCCTTAACTTCTCAATGTAAGGTCCCATGACCATTTCCGTCGATCTTTCAGAATTGTGTGCCTTAAGAGAGGCAAGAGCCAGAATTATTTTTGTGAATGTAGATTTCCTGTTTGATTCGTTATCTGATATGTTTTGGAGAGATGCAAGTGGGGACAATGACCCATAGTTGTAGCCTGACCTCTGTATCTCTTTCTTCCAATCACCTGTTAAGAGGTCTCCGATGAGAGCCCCTTTGGATTTAGCCTCTCTGACTTTGTCGTGCGTATCGTTCACTGTCTTGAGAATCTGTCTCTGCTTTTCTAGAGCCTTGACCCAACCAGTAATGTGGTTGATAAAGACATCCTCTGACAACAACATAGCCTCTGTTGTCTTCACAAATCTTTCAATGACGTCTAACTTCTTTCTTTCATGCTCCATTTGGTGTGACAAGTGCTCCTCTATTTTAACATCTTTGGTGTTGGCCACTTGTTCACCATGATTTAAAATTTTTGCATTTACAGCTTTTGTGCACGCAGCATATAAGGAGTGAACCTGAGCAACAGCTGTCACCAACTGCTGGTTAATTGTCATGAACTGTGAAATGAGATCACCCAGATTTGAAATTGATGCCAGAGAGTTTTCGTCAAAAACACCATATAGGCGATTACTTTTCAACCAGTCTTCTAAACTTTCTAATTTTATGCCAGCAGTCAATGTAGATCCTCCCTGTAGACTGTTAATCAAGTTTTCATCTTGTCCCGAAAGACCATGCTCTTTCCGTACATGATTCAATTTGTCTTGTTCTGATCTGAACCTCTTGGAGCACATGAGTGAAATATCTTTGCTGTCTCGAAGCTCACATCCAAATGGATAGCCAATGATTGCATGCTTGTCAAACATACTATAATTGTTGTCATGTTCATGCATATCATGGATCATCTCCTCTGCCAGCTGCTCACACGATGCAAGAGAACGAGAAAAGTATCTTCCAAGATTTGAATCAGTAAACTTTATATTAGAAAAGTCCATGTCCAAACTGAACGAGAACAGCCAGTGTTTTGTAGCTGACACTTCCATGTCTTGATTAGTCTCTGTGATGTGTCTCAAAAGCATGACCACATTTTTCCTTCTCAAGCCATCTCCAACTTGTACTTTGAGTCGTTCCTTCAATTCCCTGATCATGTTTCTCAAACTCATATACCCTCCTCTGGCATCCATGATTTCATCCATCATAGATATTATGTTACCTGGCACCCTGAGAAAGCCACAAACCTTTGCATTTGAGATTTGAGGATAAGATCTTATTCTCTCAATGGTATAACCATATTCTCGCTGCAAGCATGCTTTGGACAGTCGCATTATAGCATTGATCTCTAATGGCTTGTATGTGTCCACCACAAAATGGGGGCGGAGATTTTTGAAGTTGTCCAACATCACGCTAACCATATTATAGTAATCAGGCCTTGAAATGATGAATTGTCCAAGAACATTTCCATCCATTCTGAACATGCTATCGGCTTGTGCCATGGAAAGAAATGTTCCCCATTCTGAGGTGTTGTCCGAATCCAAACATTCAAGTGGATCAGGCAGATCATCACAACTGGCGATGACTTCTGGATAGTCTTTGAGAGAATACACATTGATCCATATCCCATCCCTTCTAAACCGTTCCCATATTTGAGATAGAACCAATCTCACTGCATCACAAGATGATAGTTCAACGGCGGCATTTTTGTCATCTGATACAATTGTCTTTAACATGCCAAAGGGATGTGCATGAAGAAGGTGTATGGCAATACCTGACTTCCTGTAGTCATCGATGAGATAGCTGACCAAGGACTCAACATCAACAATGTTGTCCATCTTCTCATCTACCTTGTTGGATGAAAGAGTGGATATACACGTTTTTTCGAGCTGGGTTTTGTTAGGGAACAATGTCCCTCTAATGAATTGGGGTCCATTTGAATATCCTGGAAAGACTGCCTCCTGAGACCTCAATGTTCTATTTGTTGAATCAAAATGGGTTGTTCTTTTCCTTCTAAGGGCTTGATTTGACATGTGCATATTTTAGAGTTTGTCTAAATGTTAGGATCTCACACCATTTATACCAATTTGTATTTGTGTAAAATATAAAGGACGACTTGAAATGCTGTGGGGCAAATCAAGTGGTCAAGATGTATTGTCAGATTTGATTAAAAGAATTGAGTCAATTTGCGATGGGAATCAGGGTGACATTTGTACCATCCCTCTAGACTTGTCGCTAAACCGGAAAGACAGGCACATCCTTCTGTTGTACCAACGAGGGGAGGCTGATACACAGGCAGTTCTTGGATTACTGAAGAATGGTTTGATATTTCCAAATACAAACATGGTGTATGACATTTATCAAGACACCCCATTGTATATGGGACTGTGTATTTTCATGTCCTGCTTTGTGACACTTCACTGGTTGGGTAAGACACGCATGAAGGCAACCTTGATGTATGTTATCTTAACTTTGCTTCTGTCTAGTGTACTGTGGAATTGGTGGCTACTATACAAGAAGGAGTTAGCACACTCTCATGCTGTGTTACTCAAGGACATGCCCAAGCATTGTTTGACGGGCCATAGGTCTATATGGCAGAGGACAAAAACTTTCCTCATTCCCACTAGTCAAGATCATTGCATTGAATACCAAGAGGCTTTGACCATACACCCAGCTCTTCGAGTGCCACCCAGTCGTGCTTTGGTGATAACAATAGTGACATGTATAATGGAGCCAATGGAGGCAGCTGGAACAGTGATCAGTAAGAGTTTGAGGAATGTTATGATTCATCTTCCTGTGTACATGTGGCCTGTTGCCATCATCTACTTTCTCGTGGTCACACTATTTGTCATCATGGTGGCATCTGGCTATCGAACAAGACTATTTAGTATTTTTGCAATTGAACCAAGACAACAGACAAACATTGTTAGACATGTGTGATTTTTATTTTGTCAAATGAAGAAAAATAAACACATCATTTGATCAAGTTCAGTCTTGGTCAAATGAAGAAAAATAAACACATCATTTGATCAAGTTCAGTCTTGCTTTCTTTTGTTTTGCATTCTCAAAGAGTTGTCTAGTCCAATTCCTCTTTCTATTTTGGTCAGCAGTTTGCTTCTTGTCTCTCTCTTCCATCTGCTCTGTTGCTTCTGCTGCTTCTGCCTTGTCTTTTTGTGTTTGTAATGCAGCTAAGCTTTCCAGTATACAATTGTCCCTGACTTTTACAAATTCACATCCCAAGCAAAGGTCGTTTGACCCTTCCGTGAGACACGTGTTGTCATGAACCTCTAACATGGACAACTCTCCAGCACACTCACAGCAAACTGCATCTGGGTATCCCATCAAGGCAAAGCACTTCCTCTTTCCCTGACACACAGAAACGAACTGGCGGTCGGGGTGTCCAAACTTTAAGTTAACATAATTGGAATAGTTGAAACATGGCAAGAGATGGAGTTGATCAGAGTCATCCTTGTGACAAAACTGTTTAAGTGTGTCTGCATTGAGATAATGTCCACATGATGGAGGCCTCTTCCCCATGTCCACATATGTGAGACACTCTCTGCAAAACTTGCAAAACGTCACTACAGATTCTTGCATGACCTTCACTTGTACATCTTTGGTGCACTTCACCCTATTGGTGTCGACATACATGGGGATAAATTGCCAATGTTTCCTAGTCAGCAGAAGTGTAAACTTTACATATCTCTTGTATTTCTCTGAAAGAGAATCCAAAGTAGCAATCCACTCACGCACTGTCTCACATTGCCTGGCATCTCTCAGCTTCTTCCATACTCCATGTTTTTCTTCCCATTCTTCATCCAACATCAAAATCACATCAAGAGGAAATTTCTGGTTCAAACACCTGCAGAGAGCAATAGCTATAAAGTCCATGTTCCTTTCTTCCAACATGCTTTTTGCATAGATGTCGATGCCTGCAAGTCTCTGGGTGCCCAATGCATACATATGATCCAAGCTAATTAGTTTTGGCCTGGGCATCAATCTGTTTAGAATAGTTCTGGTGACTTTAACCTCACTTGGTTGGTTGTTCCTCAACATGCATAATGTCCCCATCCTCTTTTCGTCAGCATCAGCTAGACAGTTCCACAATCCTTCATTTCCTGGTTTGGCAGCTATGTAGTACATGTATGAAAATACAAATAGTTTGTGCCTATGTATGGACCAATGTGTTGAGCCACTTGATTCTGCATCTGCTAACTTTGCCTGCAATCTTGCAAGTCTATTTCGCAGTGAAAGGTTCATGTTGTCTAGTATTAAATGAAACCTCCTGTCATTCGGAGAAGTGGATTGAATGGACTGAATGAAATAGCAATACAACTGGTCCTCACACTCTTTTCTTGACTCTTGTTTTGGGGATGACATCCTAATGGAGGCAAGTAAGACACGTACTGCAACACATTGAGATGCCACTTCAAATGAGCTCTGCGATCGGCATAATGGACAAGATTGCCCCAATGGCAACTCCAAGGAGCCACCATCTCCACTGATTTGACTCATTTTTAAAACTCTTTTCCACAACCAACACATTGGATGAACTATTATCAGGTTGCGTCTTCAAAATCGAATTTTCCACTTTGGTTGACTTTAAATGTTCAAGCCCTTTGTCCTTCACTCCAAGCCTCAAAGAACATGTGAGAGAACTCCATGTGTGTCTACTCACAGCAGTCACCACCTTCTGTGACACCTCACACAGCTCCAGTGAAAGCCCTACATCCAAAAAGCATCTCTTGAGTGATGCCATCCAAGTGTGTCCATCAATCACTACCCGACCTTGATCTGAAGAAGCTGGAATATGCACATTTGTTAAGAGGAAAACCTTTTTAGTGCCTTCTCTCACAACTTCTTCACATATCTCCACCTGTGTATGCTGGTTTTGATTTGTGAGACTTTCAAATAACACTCTGGCCATCTGATGTCTTGGTACATCTAACTGAGCCAACTTGGGTACAAATTGATCAATGTCAACCAAAGACCCTATGCTTAAGTCAGCCATATATCTGGGTCTGTGGATGATGACCAACGTACAACTGTCACTCTCTTTGGTGAGTATGATTCCCCAAGTGATTGCATAAATTTCATTTTCCAACGATTGACATATCTCATCCCATGAAACAATGTCTATGGAAGTTATGTACTTCTCTTTGTGGTGACTGTAGAAGCTTATCCTCACATGTTCATCAACAAACCTCTCTTCAAACAATTTGAACCCAAAGTCCCTGTCCAAGCGATTGTCAACCTCAAGAGTATTCATTGTTGTTTGTTTTGCTCATATGTGGCCCATGAATAGTACTCCTCGAAAGACAAAAACTGTACAGGCAATCAACACTATAAATAATAATTCTAATCCAATGAATGTGCATCTTCTTGCTATGTTGACTTTTTCTTCTGAAATAACAAAAAACACTGCTCCACCATGGTAGGAGTGATGGTAATCTTGAAGACTGGTGGTTGTGAAATTACACTGGGCAAGAGAAGAAATGCATTGTGTCAGAAATTCTGCATTGGGATCGGTTGTCATCAAGGCACAATGTGCTGTTGGATTTGATATTGGTTGAATCGAGTTTGCATGAAAGATAGTGCTAAACTGTCCAACTATGAATGGACAACCGTCTGAGAGGTTTTCGGGCACTTTAACTTCTTTACAAAGATTTTTTTGTGCTGTAAGACAAACCCCCTTTCTCATCATATGGCAGAGCCTGCTATCCGCTACAGGTGGACACAAGAGAAACAAATCACCAGGTCGAGCAATATGTGGAATAGAAGAGTGTGCCATATGGCCCGTTCTCACATTCAGTGTCATGAATTTACACTCTGATGTAACATAAAATGTTGAGGCCAAAATAAAATACAATACTATTATCATGTTGATTCGTATGACATGTCATGTCTTTGTATCAAACTGTGTCAATAATGCTATTATTTTTTATTGCCTTTGTGTGTATATTGGGTAAAGGATGGTGTCTCTGTTGCCAGGAGAACTCATGTGTTGGAAAAATGGAAGAAATCAATGCCATGGAAGAACTTGGGTTCATTAACTATTATGTTCTGCCATCAAACTTAATGCTCTCACTCAATGAATGCAGTACCCTTGCCCAGTTGGAAGAGGGGAGATTGATCGATTGTGAAGGGAATGTCACATCCACTCTGTCGAATGATAGACCTTGGAAGATTTCTGCAGGCATGTTCATGAAACCTTCTTGTGATCAGAAACAGACTCTGAAGAGGATTTCACAACCAAGTGAAGATACAGAGAGAGACAAACATTATACCGTGGCTATGTCTGTGCTCAATGAAGGGCACACTCCATGTTCAATTGTAGCACTTGATGGATCCAACTCTGGCCTCTCTCATTTCCACCTTGACAACACACAGTGTACTATGCATCTATCAGGACATTTGAAAACTTCTTACCTGACTGCTGCAATCAACGTGTACCCAACTGCTAGATTCTGTAGTAATGTGACCATTACTGATGTATCATCTTCATGCCCCAAAGAAATATCATGTGTGGCAGTTCATCTCACTGGCAGATCACCAAAATTTCTTGTCACCATATTTTCCAATACCCATCTCACAAACATTACAGGAGGGGACATATATTTAGACTTCATATGTGGCAGTATAAAGACTAATGGACTCTCTCGGGTGATGAAATCTTCTCCACCAGCAAGGAACTGTGTGTTGCATGTATTTTCAGATGATATAGATGAAGGTGATATGGTTGAAATGACAGAAAATATGGGCCCAAAAGGAATTTCACTTCTGCACAATGTTCTGGTAAAGGGTATAGAAAACATATACGAATCAAATTGTGAAGATTGTGGATACCTTCGTTTGATATCCATGATATTAGGTTTGTCACTTATGATTGGGATATCGTTGGTGGTCATGTATGAGCTACTACAGAAGAATGATGCCATACACTTTGAATGAGGTTGAATAAACAAAATTATATGACCTTTATCGTTTCTCACTTTTTTATTTGACATAGATTACAATTCAAATATGACTTTTCTATCCATTGGTTTTGATGCATCTATAGTTTTTTTACCACCATCATTATGAGGTGTTTCCGGTTCAGCAGCTTTAGTTGATGTTGATGGTTGCTGAACATCTACTTTGGATTCTGGCTGGTTGTATAATTTTTGGAACAGTTCCCCATTCTGATCAAAGAATTGGGCCACTTTTGTTAGCTTGGGTAAATTTGTCAAGAGCTCCTCCATCTTCTTTTCTCTATTTTCTTTATGCTTTTGCTTGTGTTCCATATACTCTCTCTGATAACTTTTGTATCTCTGCATGGATTCTTGGTACTCTCTTTCTCTCAAGGTTGCAAACTGTTTAAATTCTTCATCTTCAAAAGCATCATTTTCAGGAGCATTCGTCTTCCTCCTTTTGGAAGGAGGAGATTTGGTGTCCAAACTTTCTTCAGCGGAAGACATTCCTATACTATCTAGAAACTGCTCAAAATTCATCTTTTGTTTCTTATTTTTACCCGTCTTCTCCTCGTTGCCTTTAATACTTTTGTTGTTTTCCAGCCTTGTTAGATTATTGTACTGGTCTCTTGCAAAGTCCAATTCTCTCTTCCGCTTCTCTCGGTCTTTTGCAAAGCTCCTTACCTCTCTGTTCCTCATTTCTTCCCTTATCAGATCAAATGCTGCATCAACAGTGGACATTCCCTTTGCATTTTTGCTCAATTTGTTACTTAATTCTGGAAACCTATCATCAAACATTTGATAAAATTTCGAGATTATCTCTGTCTCCATGCTATCGTTACTCGGAAAGCATTCTTTGCAATACTCCACCATGTGGCGAATGGCCTGTAGATCAGAGCACTGTCCATCAAAGATGCCCCTTTGTTTCATCATCTCAAAGTCCTTTCTGCGTTTCTGTGCTAAGTCACTGGAACTTTCTTGCTCGAGTGCAATTCTGCTTTGAATCATGCTACACATGTAGTCAGAGAGCAATTCGACTGCTCCCCTCAACTTATTATTATCCTCTTGAAAAGCTGTGGTCTTGGTAAGAAGGTCTTCAATATGAGCCTGGTCCTTCTGCATCTCAGCTGTCACAAGACTAAACTGCTCCTCCGGTAGTGCTTTTAGAAAGGATTGGAAATCAACCCCATTGGCATTCTCCTCTTGAGTCATGTTGTATGTTGCAGACACAGTGTTTCTTGGTCGTTTATAGTAGTCTCTGTCCAGACCAAACCTACCAATGGTGGAAATCACACGATGTGGAGGCACAAACATGCCAAGACATCCATCTCTAGCACCACAGAATGTCATGGATACCTCTACCACATGGCTTGCATCTTCTTCCAATGTGGATAGGCTAACAAATGTGTCACCCATCATGGTGATGCAAGCAGGAGTGCCCAGTATGGCTTTGTTCTCGATCACACCTAAAAACCCAAGGGCAAAAAGAGAGTTGGGAAAGCTGTGATCATGCCATGACAAAACAACCTTACCAAGTGGTTGTCTATGCTTGTTGTGATTGAACACAATCCTTGCACCATTTAGATCCATGCAATTGATTTCTTCCGGAAAAAGATCATACTTGCTCTCTTTCTTTTCCATCAATCTTGACTTAGGATCACATACTAGGTAGCCAACCCAAAACACTTGAGACCCTGTGGTCAAGATCGGATCAAGTGTATCTTTTAGTACCCATTCTCTCTGTGAGAAACACACTTCACATAATGTCATGTGGAATTAAGATGCCAGACATACAGTGGGAACAAAACTTCGGCTCTATCATGCACAAATAATGTTATTGTAAACCTGTTGTTTATGTGAAAATTAAAATAGAGAAAGATCAGAACCACTCGAATTATTCTAAAATGGACGAAATAAGAAAAGCCATCCATCAATTCAAGCATGGCAAGAAGTGCCTGAAACACACCCTGTGGTCTTTTACCAAAGCCATATTTTGTACAGTCCTAAATTTCTTCAACTTTCCCATGTGGTATGGAGTGCTTATATTTTTCACAGTGTATGTTGTAGCATACCTTGTTTATGTGGCTGTCACATACATAGGAGGAGGTGCATGCCTCATCATACAAAGGATCATCAATGCCATCAATTGGGTACGCAAACACATCACTTTTCAAAAGGTTATCAAAGTGAAAGAAATAGATGCACTTGCAGCACTTGTAGATGGTACATGTGTGGAGTTTGAAAACACCTGGTTCACTCTGCGGTACTGGATGTCAAGAGGAATGGCAAAGAAATTGTGTCATCCACTTTCTTGGTACAAGACAATTTCACTCACCAGATGGTTTGTTGTGAAACCCATGACCTTCTTTCTAGTGGAAATTAGCTCTATGCCTGGTGAGATTTGTCATTATGACATGATGTGGGACATGTGTGCTGCTGTTACAGGGACAAAAGCTACTTTTGACACAATGGCCCACACAGGAATTTGGGTGATTGTTTGCATTGTGATTTTTCATCCACTGCTGTTTTTCTTTGGGCGGCTGTCATGGTATTATTGCGAATTGTTTTTCGCTGTTGTTCATGCTATACTAAAAAGACTGCATCCGATGAATAAGAGATCAAAGAAAAAATTTAATGTGTTGGGTGATAAATGTGGTGAATGTAACAAGTCAACCTCTTCTACTATTACTAACCCAATTACAGTGCTCAATAAATAGATAATAAACCATGGCAGTACCAGCATTTGGACCTTCACAGAGAATTGAGATATCTCAAACATACCTATCTTTAAACGAAACAAGAGAAAGGCGAAATGGTTATCGTCTTTTTGATCCCATCAACCCAAGAGATAATGTGGCAGAGGAAGGACAAGTTGTATTGCTTCATGATGAGGACACAGAAATGCATGGAGGTCATTACAAGAAGACTTATGTCATACCAGATGCAGCAGGATATGTGGTGGACATCGATTGTTCTGCGATGACAGAAGAACAACAGAATGTTCTTCTATGGCAAGATATGTCACGCTATCATGTGGGGGTGAATCAGGTTGAGAAAGGGGTAAAGTCTCCACACTCAAACACTGGCAATGGCTGGGATATCAGTTTCACACCAGGACATCCAGTGACCATCAAACACACGGGGCATGAATTGATCTATCGTAGAGATATCATCGGGGTGAGATTTCCAAATGCTGATGACATGAAGGCTCAGGCTGATGTATGGAAAGCTGGAAGTGGCAATGGGCAGTGCGTTTCAAAGTTTGCAACTTATCCTCTAAGAGAGAACCATGAGATGGTGGCATATGAAAGGTTTTGCATGGACCTTCAGTCGTTGAAAGACAGCTTTGAGCGTGGATACAGCCAGGTGAATGGACAGAATGCACAGATTCAACTGATGCAATTACCCTCCATGTTAACACTGGTCAATGAAATATCAGAGTGCTTGAAAGAACAAGACATGTCAGAGAGGTTTTCAGAAGCAGTGCTTGCCATGCAAAATGGCGAAACAAATCTCACCAGTCTTCAAGGCTTGATCTCATCTACACATGGCTTACAAACATTGATGAGCATTGCAAAAGGGGCATCAACATTTGTGTCCACCCTTCGACCACCAGTTATGCTTGCGAAGGTCATTGATTTCAAGGGAGCACAGCCGGAGCGCAAGAGCTATGCCACTTGTGGTGATTCGTTGAAGTGTGTCATGCTATAACCTTTGCTATTAACTTGTTTCAAATCTTGTCTAGTTGAAACTTAAGATGATGACAGATTCTACAGAAATATGGCCCATACCACTTCGATACACAACTCCAGAAGATCCCTTTGGGTTCAGACTGGGAGATATTGCCAATCTGGTTCAGTCCTATTCCACAAGGGAACTTGAACATCCACTCTTGGAGAAAATGATATATGGAGGAGACAGACGTGGTGGAATATACCACAATTATGGAAATTCCATTCGTTTGCAAGATGTTGGACCACTTGCAGATGGACTACTTGGCGTCCACCTCTTCATGGGAAGCATCAACTCACGGAATGGCTTCACAAGCAAAGAAAATGATTTCTCTGTCTTGTGTCCCATAGTCATCTTCCAAGGAAAGCAAAAGTTTTCCTGTCATTTTCAACACTACCCCATCCTCACAGTTGGGAAGGCAACAGTTAGATCAGATGCTCCCACTCTGTCAGCAGAGAGCTATAGTGTAGATTTTGGTGTGGACATGTTCAACCTGAAGATAACACTTGATCCTGAAACAAATCTCATTGCCGACCCAACTGCTCGATTTCAGGAGTATCTCAAGCGGAAGGCTCAAGCAGAGAGGAGCATTGACCAGACAATGCAAGAACAAATCACCCATGCCCTTGCTAACTGCCCCACATTGACTATGGTTCGTTTGCGTAACAACAGTCCGGCCATCACTCGACTCATTGCGAACCAAGAGAACATACATGATTTTGTCTATGGTGAAATACAACAACAGGTGATGGAGTTTTGTTCGTGGTCTTTGGATCCCATCTCGCCATCTGGAGCTCTGGACGATGCATATAACAGTCTGATATCTGATGCACACTCATCAGAGGCACCACTCTTCATTGTAACTACACCAGAGGTTGCGGATGTGATTGCCATCAAGCATAATCACATTGTGCCCACCACTGATGTCCTCTACACTGTGGGTTTCTCCGGGGATAAAGGAGAGTTTGCACCTGGCCAGATCAAACCATATGAGGGTGTCAGTAAAAAGGTATCTCTTGTGACAAAAGCCGTGAGTGTCCAGGGAAGAGATGTGCCAATTTTGCACGTTCCACATCTCAGCAGGGAATCGGGATCGACATATAACATATTTGAGCACGATGAAAGTTTCTGGTGCTTCAATGAAGTTGGTTACAACCTCAATTCGCAGACAAAAATCGATGACTTTCGTGGTGTGGACAGAACGAAAATCATGGTGACTGACCTGAGACTGGGTAAGGATGGATGTTTTACAATGGATGACTGTCTAAAAAAGGGCGGAGGTTTACTCCCGGAGACTTACAATAGGTACAAGTACCAAGAGATGTTGGTGGCCGACAGAGAACTTCATAAGTTTCTGCTACAGAGAGCAGATGAGACAGATATGCTAGACTACATGGGTGCAGAGTTGCCAATGAACAGTCCAATTAATCTCTACTTTCCATCGTCAAAGGTTAGATTCATGCCAACACCAAACCAAATGGGGGGCAGACAGGGTGGCTGCCAATTTCGTAGCACTGGCATCTTTGGTAATAGACCATCCTACACAAACTGGCACCCTCCAGCTGGGGATGTAGAGGCAGCTAAGGACTGGTTGGCAAAGAGAATTCATCTTGACCAAGACCATCTCAACACCGTTTTCACATATCTAAAGAAGTGTGCTGATATATCTTGGACACCAAATGACATCGAAAGGTTGATGGCCCTGAATGAGAAGTGTTCTACACATCAGGAGCTAGCTGATTTCAACGTCACTAGGGTAGAGATGAAAGAGATAGTTCTTGACATGGTTAGGAATGGGGGTTATTCCAAATATGCCTGTATGCCCAGATTTGTTGAGGCTCTCTCCTCTGTTGCAAATGAACTTTTACAAAAGGATAATGAACTGAGTGACATTGCTAATGAGACTCTACACAATGCCGAAGGTGTAGCAGTGCTGGTAGTTCAAAAGTATTTGAGAGAGATCATAAATTTCAGGTCTGCCTTGTTGGCCTGTTCAAAGAAATTGTTAGCCATGGGAGCAAGAGTGAATCTCCCATGTGGTCTTCTCACTCAGTGTCCTCCATCCACCCCTGTTCTCAATCTTCCAAGAGATAACAGAGACGTGCTTCGAGTAGAGTTTGAGGCTGACAGGGAACTTAGGAACGCATATCGATTTTATTTGCTCTGTGTGGCACCACTGGTCTTTCAAAATGTATACAATATTGTTCACAAACACGAAGAAAACCAGGGAGAAAGTCATCCATTCTTCACATTTCAATTCAACAATCCGGATAAGACATGTGTCATGGGGAGGCAAAGGGAGACTTTTGTGCAACCTTTTTATCAGCATGGCATTCTTTCAAATGTACCATCCAACAGGATGATGGCAGCTGCAGAAAAAACCAAGTTTGATGTCATCAATATGTCAGAGTTTGATCCCCTGTTCAGATATGATTTGGATGTCATTCAGAATGACACATATTCCAGAAGCAAAAACTTCTTTGATCACTTTGTCAGTCATCGCACTGCACCAGTGATTAGAGTGACGGCAGCATTCCTTAACATGATCTCATATACACCAGAGGTCGAAAGGGTAATAGGACACTCGTGCCTAATGAATAGAAAGTATAGAATTGTCAGAAACTGTGCCCTGAAGGTGGGCATGGTTGGTCTCTACAGAGGGGGGAAGGAAAACATGATGTACGCAGTTGGAAACGTGAGTTCGGTCACCAAACAAACAGCTAACAATGGGATAGAGATCATACAGTATGTGAATGGCAATTGTTTCATCGTCGACCCATTGAGCTGTGGCCGAGTGATACCCAATGCTGTTTCAAAAGGCTTATTATCCGGAATGTCTGCCACCATGGCCAATGTTCACTTGCACATCAAAGACTCGGGAGGTGCCCGCTTGAAAAAGGAATGGTGGAGAAATATGGCCTATGTGGTGGAGGCATTGCCGGGTAGGCATCCACTGAGTGACCAACACCACTTTGTTCCACTCAATGGCAGACATCTCACGGCCAACCTCAACAGAGATGGATTCAGTCTTAACAAACTGGACCCCGTTGGACCAGACGGGGGTTGGTATGCAGAAAACATGTATTCTCTCCGGGGATACAGCGAGGCCCACCTGGTGCATGGTATCCTCTTTAAAGCAAACAAAATACCTTTGTATGACAACAGTTACAGGACCACGCGGGGACTCTCTCAAATGCACCAACAGGCAACTGTAGAGAGAAGAGAGATGGCAGGGAAAGTAATAGAGAGAACAGATGCTCCGACTGCTGTCTTTTCTGGTCAGTCTAACATTGGATTTCTGGAAAGGCAGCGCTATGAAACACATTCCTCTTGTGGATCATTTGCCCATGATAGCTGGGAGACAAGGTCACCACTCAAAAAATGTAGTCAGAGTAATTCATGGAGTGCTGAAGTGTTGAACCTAAACAAGAGGCGCACGGATAGGGGATTGAAGATGCTAGATGAGAATAATATGGAGATGGATGAGAGGATGCCCCCATTTAGGACTGGGGTGAAAGGATTGTACACTACAGAGCACACAAGATGATTAGTTTGATGATTGTTATGTGGTAATAAAGAGAAATATGAGACAAACGATGTAGTGCTTTCTCTTAGTTTTATTTTCAAAACCCATTGATCCAACCAGTAAAATTCTTCTCATAGATTACATTTTCTTCCAAGCAAAACAATTCACAATGCTTTGTGTCCACTTCGCAAACAATCAGTAAGGCATAGCAATTTTCACTTCCAAATGTGTTGCGGAACATGAGTGTAGTACAAGCAAGCTGGGCCATGTACCTCCCAAACGTGCTCTGTTTAAATTCACTTCCTTTATATCGTTTTGCCTTTCTGTTTTCCTCTGCTAGAAAGGATATCATTGTGTTTGTCACTTTCAACTCGATGATGACAAATTTGCGGTTCACATGATCAAATCCTATTAAATCCACCTCTGTACCAGAAAATTTGGCATTGTCCATACTTTCATCTAGACGGTAATTAGACACAGGTAAACCACCAGTCACCAAAGAGATGTGTCTTGATGCAAGGACTGTCACCAGATTTTTGGATTCTTTGTGTTCAAGTAGTTCATAAGATTTCTGTCCCTTGGCAAACTCCTTCACCTCTTTATCCACCTTTGTACCTATCGATTGCATTGCCCTCTTGGATCTGGAAGATACTTTGTGCCTCCACCTTTGCTTGTTTTCACGTGGCCAATATGCCAGGCGTTTGGATATGGGATGGGTTATTCCTTGAACATTCTTCTCCAATGGCCCTGCCAGCAAACATTTTCCTCTGGATCTCACCCTCACTTGAGCAATGGGTAATTCTATCTGTACATATCCCTTGTTCCTCAGTTTGTCCTTGTTGATCGTTTGTTTTTTGATGATTTGTTTTGTGGTCTCATCATCTTCAATCGAATACCTCTTCACTCTTCTTGATTTTATTAAAAAAGGGTTGACTTCTTCAAGCTCATTGCACATCGATCTAATAAAATATTGAGCTTGCATCTGTGTTTTCTGTCACTGCTTATTTACCTGTATAACACTAACAAGAGCAGAGAAAAATAGTAAATGAAGAATACCATGTTCCGTCCTTCTCTACAAGCAAGACCACGAATAAAGGAGAGATACAAGAAGATACGATCAACCATGAAACCAAATAAGAGTTCCAAATTTAGATCTCTAGAGGAAGAGGCAATGGATGGCGCCAAGACCATATTGCAAGAAGCTAACAAGCTTGATGGAAGGATGTCTCACATTTGGCACATATGGGAATACAGAGTGAACCGCATTATCAGCCCAAACTTTGTGTCTCACATAAAGAGCATGGTGGCAGTCATGTGTCAAGTTCTACAGATGATCATCATTCTCTTAGTTGTGAAGGAGACGTCGGGTCACATTGGCAACTTGAAACACATCGGTATCATCATGCTGCCTGTTTATTTTCACTTTGCTCTCCGTCTTTTTGTGCAATCTGCAGGATTCCTCTTTGCTCTTCACAATGCTCTTTATGTGGAAGGACACCTGCCATTCTTATCAAGTCTCAATGAATTGAGTAGGTTTATGCCAGTTGTAGAACAGCTATTGCCAGTGGCCACTTATATTGTGTTTCTGGTTGCATCCATTGCTGTGGGCACATGTCACTTGAACTTTGAAGCTGGTGGTGACACAAGTGGGTTGTGTAGTGTTTTCAACCTCAGTGTCATACAATCCATCATCGGTATGTTTGTGGCCATTCAAGTCATCCATCACATTATCACAATGTACAATCATGCACACCACAGCTCAATGCCAAGAAAAAAATGGAGGTTTGATAACAATGAAGAAACATTGGAGAATGACCCAAAGAGTCTGTTGGATGAAATGTGCATCCTTGACGAAGAAGCAACCTCTATATGGACATGGTGGAAGTACAGGATGAATAGAATTCTATCGGCCAATATTGCACACAATTTGTGTGGCATTTTGGATGTTGTAATGGAAGGTCTGACTGTGATCTTTGTGGTGAAAGCAGTGCACAACAGTCACGGAAATTTGGGAAATATCTCAAACTTTCCTCTAATTCTGACACCTCTCTACATCAAGTTCTTTGGAAAAGCATTCATGCAGCTTGTCGTGTTACTATACGTGTCTTGTAACCACTTTCAAATGGAGCGTAGATTAACTTACAGGGGTCTTTTGAAAGAAAGCAAACAATGTGTTAAGGTGATAGAGCATTTATTGCCAATATTCACATATGTTCTGTTTGGTTGTCTAACCATTGCCATTGCATCCTGTCACCTCAATGTCTCAATGCAGGGTAAAAATGCGGTCTGTTCTGTTCTGACCTATGAGGTTGTCTATGTTGCTGTAATAGCAACTGGCCTCATCCAACTGTTACACCATGTCATCTCTCTATGGCAATATCATCAGCATACGAGTAAGCCCCAGATGGATGAAACAAGGGTTCATCAGTTTGAAATGATGCCACACTCATCTTCCATTCTGGAATGAATGTTACACAAAAAAACAAACACCAATAAATTGTCAATGATCATAAACTAGTCTCTCTGAGTTGTGCTATTCTTTTGCTTAGACTCCCCTGAATTGGATGTGTCTCCCTCTCTCTTTGTGAGGAGTTTGGGGCACTGTCTTCAAGAGATGTCAGCCAGTCCTGAAATAATTTCTCGAAGCAGTCACCTCTCATGGGATCGCTTTCTTCGTCCATTTCATTGTCCTCTTGTACCATGCTCAGAGTGTATTCATTCTGGATGTCATTTTCCATGTCCCTCTCTGTCTGAAGTTTTGTTGCTTTCCTACACACTGCACGTGGAGATGGTCTGGACCATTTCTTGAGTTTTTGACGTGTGTGATCAGCAATGATGTTTTTTTCAACCAAAAGGCTTGCCATTTCACTATGTCTCATTAGTTTAGACTGTGTCAAGATGGTTCTTGTTTTGGATAACAACTTCTCTTCTTGTGTGATGAGTCTAATGTCCTGGTAGATCTGTTGAAGTTCGTGTAGGGTGGATTGGCTGCCTGATGCTTTGTATGAGACAAACAGTTGCTGTGCGGATTTGTTCATTGTTTCCTTGCGCTGAGCAAGGTTGCCCTCTCTGAGTGTTATGTCCATAAGGTTTATTTTTTCACTTTCATTGTGAAGCCTTCTATAGTCCGATATGCTTTGTTTGAAGGCCTTACCCTTGGCTTGAGTTCGCATAAGCTTGCCAAATATTTTGTACTTAAGTTCCCAGAGTGGCATTGTATTTTACTGTATTTTCTTGTGTTGTTATGTATATACATGTCTTTTGCAAATCATGAATGATGTTCAATATAAAAAAAGTACATCGATTCCCCCCTCTGGTAGCACAAGCTTGACATGCTGGGAATAAAGATGCAGATGTTGATATGTTTAGTCTTAGGTGTCTGTACCTCATTCACCATCGTTTTTGTCATGAAGAACTTTGAAGCTAACAATTCAGGGAGTGAAGGAATGGGTAGACAAGACACTCATGGCAAGTTTGATCAAATAACCATCAATCTCATTGTCATGTTTGCCACGTTGGTCTCCACATCTAGGACAACATTACTCTTTCTCATGGATCGTCTGCTGAGAAGAAGGTTATCTCCCTTTCTCTTAGGTTTGATCAATGTCTTCGTTAAGACAATTTGCCTTGCACTGTTTGATTTTCGGATCATACATGTGGGAGGTAACTCGAGCGCCATAAGGGCTGGTATTGTCTTCGCAGATATCACCAGTTTCCTCTTTGAAGAGGCTCATAGAGTATATACTGATTAATCAGGAACATGGTTATTGTGTCATAATTCATCTCATGGAAGGAAGAAGTGAACTCAAATGGGTGGCCCCCAGTTCATATGCACATGCTGTCCTAACAAAAAGATATCAAAATGTGCTTGATGAGATTCACAGAGAGTATGAAGCTAAGGGAAAGAAGCTGAACTACACAGACATGTACCTCGTCACGGTACATCCATCTGAGCAAACCAATGCTCTGGTGGAAGCGTCTGTTGGAAACCCCAACTACAAGAGAATATGTACTGCAATAAAAAGTGGGGTTGACATTCTAGAGATGTATAGAAGTGCTCTAGATCAAGCCATCGGAATGAATGGTGTTGCTGTGAAAAGAGAGTTGGTGAAGAGATTTTGTGAATCTGGAAGTGCATCTCAGTTGGAAAAACTGGCATCCAACATGATAGAAATGGGAGAACTACTTGCTTGGGTGCCTGTCATGGATAGGGGACTTGAGGTCCCAATAATTCCGATGCATTATGTCATTTTGTATGCGGACCCATTCGATGAGTGGATTGTTAGAGATCTAAACAACAACCCTTTGGAATTACACTTCTTTGATGAGCCTTCCAACTCCTATTCTCCGAAAAGTACTATGTCCTACATGATAGACAAGTGTGCTGAGATGCAGTTGCTGCGTGAGCACTACATGCTTGCTTCATTGTACCGGAGCATTCCAAGTTATGTGATCTCACTCAAAGATAATGAAGAAACTCTGACAAGGAAGCGGTGTAATAATGATACGCTGGACCCTAAACTCGTCAATCAGTCGAGAGTCAACGAAGAGTTGGAGAGTATGATAGACACCACAGTGAAGACTTCTGCAATAGTGGACACTCCACAGAAGCGAACCATAGCCAAAGGAAAGTTGGGTGGTTTTGTCTCAGAACTGGGTGCTTGCTATCTGAAAGATAACAGAGAGAACAAACAGTTACAGATGCATGTCAAGGAGCTCACAGACCAATTGGAAGATTTCAGAGGCAATAGGCAACACCCTTTTAAATGGAGGTGTCCTGATGACATGGACGTTTCCAATGCACATCTCTCTGTAACTTCAGTGGACATTCTGTCACACGAGAGGAGACATGACCTCGAATGGACAGCTGTGTCAATGGGGATCATGGGTAGCAATCACACCCAGGATGATACAAGAAGATCTTTGAACACAGAGAGGAACATGTCAATGACATTTCTTGCCAAGAAACAGGCGAGATATAAGAGATTTCTGGTGTATGATTTGCTCAGGAAATGGATGAAATCAACAGGTATTCTGCTGTTAGTTGACGGGCCATCACCAGAGGAAAATACTGGTGACATGTCACAATTAACAAATATGGGGCATTCTATCACATAGAAAGAGAAATCTGTAACGGCATTCCACTTTGTGTGTAAAATCTGTTTTTCTTTTGATACTACTAAAGTATATCTGTCAACCACATGTCACATTCAGATAAGCACAATCGATATGAACATAAAACAAGAGATGCAGCTTCCAGTAGAGGATATTTCAGTTGAACATTGCAGTCATGTAGGAGGGAAGCACAAGAGGAAGAGAAACACTGCTCATCCATCAAAGCGAACTATCCTCAAGAGGTTGGATGCCGACTATGATGCAGCGCTTTACCTGAAAAGGATCCCATACTTGCGTCAGAAACGAGTGAAGAACACCTGCTCCATGAGAGGGATGAATCCTCGGCAGATATGGGCCTGGAGTAGTAAAGCCTTGTCTTCGGACAACAAGAATGAATTGATTTGGTACAGGAAACAGAGGGATCACATGGAAAAGCTGACAAAAGCCTTGGGGAGTGATGTTAAAAAGAGTGTAAGCCGAAGAGCTCTTTTGAGGGACAGACAAGATGCGGGCAATGCAATCTCACAAAATAATCTACTTCATATCACCAGGATGTTAAGTAATGCTGTGGGAGCTCTATATGTTGAATTCGAGACAATGGGAACATACCTCCCAAACAAGCCTACATCCCTTGTGCTGCTTGATCTCTCAGAGAATGGAACCCTAATGCACACACTGGAGGAGTGTCATCATTTGAAGGTGTTGCACCGAGATGGTCAAGGTGAGGGTGTAGGTATTTTGAGTATCCAACTCTCAGGACTAAACACTCCTGTATCCATACCACTTGTTGTGAGTCGGTTTTCCAGCTTCATCGATGGGAGTGAAGAGTCTTGGAGGTCTGTCAAGGGTACAAAATCAAGCACCATGAGGCTCTTTGCTGATAGAGAGGGAATTCATACTGCTGCATTGCAAACACTAGATTCCAAAGTGGAGAAGAGCAACAGCACAAACTTTGACCTGAAGCTGATAATCGTTCATGAGCGGGACGAGATTGATATATCAGATGTGGCAGATGTAGTTTCTACATCACATGAAGACATGATGAAAGTCATCTCCAGCCGAGTAAGAGCTATGAATTTGATGTATAGTGCTCCCTCACTTATACTATGAAATGTGCTTGTGAAATTGTCTTTGTTGGAAAAATAAAAATGCATTTAAAAAAAAATAAAGAAAATTCATTCTTGTCTTTGTTTCTGTGGTGTAACACATAACTGTTAACTGGTTTAGTTTAACCATTGTGTATAGATACTATGTCAACGAGCTACTTCGTACAAAAACTCGAATCTCTAGCAGAAGACCATGAAATGAGAAAGGGAAAAATCTCTGATTCTGATGTCTGCACTCTCGTGGCTAAATATCTTTACACGGACAGCCAACTCTTCTCTGGGGATGGTTCACACATTTTCTCTTATTCTCACCATGTTTCGAGTGACACCATGAGGTTTATCTTCGACACAATCAAAGACAGTGCCAGTTCACAAAGAGCTCTATTTTATAATTTAGATGCCAATTCACTCTCACCTTACCATTATGCCACGATGCACGGCCACGATTGGCTGTTTGACCACATTTGCGCCAGAGCAGGGAGTATGCAGTTGGATACAATTAAACGATTATGCTTACATTTAGATGAGAATGGGCATTCTGTTCCTTCATCTCTCATTGTCAGAGACAACAAATCTGTTTTACAATCATGCATGTGTGAATGCCTAGGTGTGAAACCCTTTGAGAGCGAGTTTAAAGAGACCTACATCAACTGGCTACACGAGAGCTTGGTGTGTAATGCACCATCCACTGCACTCTACCTTTGCAGATCACACTCATTGGAGATGAGGAGATCGCTGAGGAGAGACAAAGAGGAAGGCCCTACGGAGCACCTCAGTCCACTTGATATGTTGCTCATGTCTGATCACAACAACAAACCATTTTACACAGATGTGGTGCTGAGAGACATTCCTGGAGGTTATAAGTTGGTGGCCACATCTTACGATGAATTGTTGGCAAGGGCTATGCACCTTGATCAGATCACCACAACTGAACCCACAGATTTTATAATGCAATGTGTCAAAGATAATATTCTGAGACGTACCGTGGAAATGAAAATATAGGCAATTGAAAGTTGTTTTTGTATTTTGTTTATTTTTCAAATATTTCAGACACATCTTCATTTGAAACCTTTGTTGAGATGTTTCGATCTATTAGACTCTGAGCAAATCTACATAAGTCAGGTGCAAAGACTGATGCAAGTTCTTCCCATACTGGAGTGCCTTTTAACTTTTTCAAATTTGAACAAAGTGTTTCAAGAGCATCCTTACCCTCTATTGTTTTATGGTTCAGATCAGCTCCCATTTCCAACAACAGATCAAGGTCCCTCTTGCCTGGCAAATGATATATTCCCATGGTATCGTCAATGGCACACAAATGAAAAATGCTTTTGGGTGATGGATACTTTACATCGCATATGACATGGATTATGTTCTTATTTTCCATTGGTGAACACACTTCTGTGCAGAGCCTCTGAAGAAGGGTTGAGAATTCCTCTTTGTGCCACAACAACAGTTCAACTTCCATTTGTGTGTCTTCTTCACTATCATCTTCGTCACTGTTATCTTCATTGGCAAGCCTAGCAGATGGTTTGTAAGACCCCACTTCATCATGTAATTTTCTCAAAAATATGTGAGTCAGCAACATCAATTGACAGTGCTGATCTTCATCAAATGGACTATCATCAGGAATGGCCACGAGAGAAGCTTGTGTGAGAAGAGACCTTTTGGTTTCATTAGACAGAGATCCAAATGCAAAATGTCTGTCCATGCAATACAGGAGAAGGTTCAAAATGTCTTCTGTGGCTGTATAAGTGTCTAAATGAATCATTAAAAATTTTATGAAATACATGAACAATCTCAACAAGGGCTTGATTTCTTCCTCATCATTTCCCAATGGCTGAACTTTGTTCATGATAGCCTTCAGTGTACTGCGAAAAATAGCATTGTCATAATCTTTCATATTGTCAATCTTTTTATCACAATGGACACATATTATATAAATATAATATATATGTAATCAAAGAAGAGGAAAGGAAATAGTAAAGAAATGGATATAGAAGGTGGAACTGTCCTTACACATTGTATGACTGCTCTATTCACACCCTTCTTAAAAGATTCAATGTTATTGAGTCAGAATAAGGATCTGTACATAGACCCATTTGTTGATCCAAATGGAAAGCAGGTGTTGGGACAGACCCAGATGAACACGTTGATTTCAATTCTATCAGAGCTTCGAAATGGTATGGTTGAATTGACGCCAGAGGATTGGGAAGAATTTCTTATACTCTTTTGGTACATGTTTGATTCAATGTCGGACCACTGTCGAGTGTCACTCGAAGGGCCTTTATATCGCAATGCACTGTTGTCTGCCATGGAGGAGTGTGTCGAAATGGCAGAATTTTTCTGTGATATGGACAACGAAAAAAACTCAAGAGACTTGATCACTTTAACTTGTCTACTAGCCATGGTGTTGGTAAAAAACGATAATCTATGGAATGGCAACATCACGTTGGCGGAACAGCAGCATTTTCATACCATCATGGCCAAGGTGGCAACAACATTCAAATCTCCCATCCTAGGAAATGGTGCCCTACATGTGTGTTGTGATTGGCAGTCACTCAATGTGTTGGATCAGATTGTGGTAACGATAGGTCCCAGACCTCAGATTTTACAGATGCTCTTAGATCATGGTGCAGATGCCACTCGCAAAAATGTGTCTGAGGTCTTACCCCTTGATCATCTTTTCTTTAGCTTCCGAGGATACATGGTTGAGAACATGACAGAGAATGAAAAACTGAGTGTTGACGATAGACTGTTTGCAGAGGAATGTGCAAAACTGCTATATAAGGTTGGGAGGGAAGACAAGTGGGGAATCGATCACATCATTTCTGAAATACAATCCTTTAATCCAACTGTGGAAGACTTTGATTATGATTCTAATACAGATTCCAATGATGATGGTATCAGTAGTGACTCAGACATTTGAATGGAAGATATGACTACGGATAGATGAAAGGTGGTGTGGAAAATTGGTTTTTACATTGAAACCACTCCCAAATATATCATGATAGCATTTCCATTGCTGCATGTCAGATGAGTGAAACACAATTGGTCAGTATAGCAAGTACAGGAGTAAGTAAAAAAGAAACATGTCATTCAAGCATGGGCACAGAATTGATCTGATGGACCAAGGGGAATGGAACAAAGAAAGTGGAATATGTTTCAACCACAGAGAAAGCCTTCCATTATCTGCCCAAAGACGTCTGATCAACATGGCAGCACGAGAACTTAGAGACGGAAACATTCATGTATTTGACATTGGAAAAAAAGTTGAACACATACGAGTGGACAGCATTGATCAGGACAACTGGTCATTGAAGGACACACACTGGGATCCATTCATATCCATGTTGGTGGATGCATTTAAGAATCATAAACCCATAGCCATTACTCCTGACCTCATATATGGTTATATAGCAAAGGGTTTTGCACTACACATTGAGAAATATTCCGAAAAACTGCGACACCTCTATGTTAGCCACAAGGGAAAGAAGGAACTGATCTATGAAAATAATGGTTTCATAAAGGGGTCAGCAGACAACCGCTGGGATGTGATGTTCAAATATTTTGCTGATTCATTAAAAATCGACGTCAAAAAGGAAGGAACTGCCATTATACAGAATGACATTCACTTCACAACAAGCACCATGGTATCTGTTGCCCATCGCAATGTTCTGGCTATGGAAGCTATGAAGAACTACTACACTTACACTACAACCACTTTATGTGGTGTTGCATCAATCATCCTACTTGGGGAGTCAAATGATTGGGAGATGCTGTACACTGTTGTTGAGAAACAATTCGAACAGCTTTTTAACTATTGCCAGAAGACCAAAGCATTTGATGCTGGTCTGATGTGGTGGCAGGCAAGCTTGATGCCTGTCCTTAAAAACCTTGTGGAGATACACCAGAAATGCACCTTCTCTTCACCCTCGTCATTGAAAGAAGAGGCACGTACATGGCTTAGAGGGATTGTCAAATACAATGCTGGTTATGGCAGTGGAGGAACCTGTACTGTTTCTGGTTGGATCAATGCCCTGTTCCCATACATCAAGAAACAAGAACGTAATCCTTGGTTTCTAAATGGCAGAACAGAGATGGATCCCAATGATTATCCTTGCTATTATGCTTCGGTACCTTTCAAATGGATGTATTATGGGGAAGCCAACAACATGAGGGCTTTGGTGGGACACATGCTCTTAGGCCACTTGGATAAAGAAGACAACAAGAATGCATCTGTGCTTCCAAGGGGAACTCTGACACTCATTCCTGCATGGGTCATAGTGCACCTAGGGCGGGAAGAAATCGATATGGATTGCTCGTGATCAAATGATTAAAACTGAAACAATCTGCCAAGTGTGTGTTGGATGTTATTTCAATTCAAAAGTAATGCTTTGCCTTGGATTCTCCAATATATTTGTCTCTATCGATAATTGTGTAAATTTTGTATCACGTAACTGATATTGTGGTTTGCTATTGATTTAATAAAATAATAGAAAATAATAGAAAATTGTGTGTTTTGGTGGTCCTTTAAAACAAGTAAGACGCTTTCTAAGATTTTATATTACTTTATTTTTTTCATTTTCATCTGATGCTCTCTTTGCAACCTTCCTATCAGCAGCATAGCAACCTGCTGTATATATTTGACTCTCTGAAACACCTGATCTAATTTCTTGTAGTTTTTGTGCTCTGTGCAACCCTGACAGGCAACTGACAACAATTTTGTGTTTCCCTGGTTGTTTAGTCCAAGTATTCAACTGATCAATAGCTTTGTTTATGGAATGCAAAGGAAAATTATCCCAATTGATTTGCAATGGGACGAGAGAAAGCCAAGAATGGTGACCAAGATAATAGGTATGTATGGAAAAAAACATGTTTCTGTCTGATGCAATGATGTGGGTGTTTGTCCCCACCAACGTCAACATTGTTGTTTGTTTTCAACATTGTTGTTTGTCCTCACCAACATCAACATTGTTGTTTGTTTTCCCATAAAACAATTTTGCTAACAATCTGTTACCTCTAGTGATTGTGATGGGATGTGGGATGTCTATCTCTTTTAACCATAATAGAACAAGTAGCAGCATATTGTCTGCACACTGATGTTTGCAAGTGGCATATCATCAGTTCTCAGTTGCTCTTGGAGTTGAGTTATGTCTATGGTATCACGGCCCTCTTTCACCATGCCATAAAGAAAGGATTTGAGATGCTCACATTGAGATGGACTTTGTTGCATGATGATTGTTTTTATCTATTGAATCATCAACAATTTTAATAGAGTCAACAAGAAGATGCGTTTTATGTTTTTATCAATTTTTATTTCAATTTGTTTAATGTTTCAACCAGGCATGGTTGATGATCTCATCAAGGGTGGCTCTCTTCTGTACATCCTTGGTAAGACACCTCTCCAGCAAGTCAATCAATTCAGGTGATAATATGGGCATCACTTGCACGGGTCTCCCAGACACCAAGTCATTCTTGTCATCAAAAGGGGAATAGGCATGAACAATGTCATAAAGTGTAACACCCAGACTCCATACAGTGTTTCCTTCCCAATGATATTCAAGGCCCTTGGCTGCCTCTGGGGTCTGAAATGTACTTGTTCCCATGAAGTGCCTGAACATCCTCTTTGTCACCCTTCCTGCAAATCCTAAGTCTATTAGGAACACATCGCCCTTGCTTAAGTCTGCCACGATGTTTTCAGGTTTAATGTCCCCATGGTAGAATCCTGCATTGGCCATGGAAACAATGGCCTGTACAATTTGGATGAAACATAGTTTGGCCACATCTTCTGGGAGGCAGTTGCCTGGAAACATCTCCATCAGCTTGAAAAGATCACACCCATTTTCGGGTCTGTCCATAACCATGACCCATCTTTTCATCTGTCGAGAGAAGAATGATTCGATCAATCTCACAACTCCATTCACTTTCTGGCATTTTGTCAAAAGGCATATCTCTCTTGGAAACTTGCCCTTGCAGCATGGATTTGTACACATTCTCAAATTAAAGTTCAGTACCTTGATGGCAACAGGAGATTTGTCTGATCTTCTCAAAGCACTGTACACCATGCCTTGTGCACCCTCAGGCATGATGCCTACTCTCTCATACTTCTGATCAACATCCATGACTTTCCTTGGTTCTTTTTTCCACTTTCTCAATATTGTTATAGAGAAATGATGAGTTTCTGGCAAACATCATCACTCTTATATACAATCAGCAGCACTTTGAATAGTTAATCAAGGAGTGTGCATATTAAATGAGCCTGGATGTTTTCTGCATAATGAATTAGCAAATGATCAATATCATATCTTACCAAGACAATTGAGGATGTGGCCTTTTTTGAGATATATAATTCAGAAATGTTATCATGGAGAGTGCATATTTAATGAGAAGGAATTCTAATGTGATTATTGATCTTTTCCCTATATCTTTTTTGTGTGCATAACTAATGAGATGGTGATAGCAAGATCAATTATCTGTGATAGTTCTGACTTCTATTTGTTTTCAATCTTTTGATAATCAATGTACATTGCAAAGATTCTGCATGGTTTAATCATCAACAGATATAATAGGTAACATTCTATGATAGTTATCCCTCAGAGGGACTTTACACTAACACATATTCTATATAGTATATGGGAATATAACTTGTGTGTTTTGGTGTAAATATATCATGGTTTCTTGTCAAGCACATTTTAGTAATATTATTTCATGGATATTGCTAATTATTTAAGAAGATAACGTATCATTTTGTATGATCAAAATTAAAAGAGAAAGAATCATTAATTTCCCATGGATAATTGGTTTTGGGTGGCCTAACGTGAACAGACATTATTTGAGAAAGGATCTGGATGGCATTCTATAACTTCTTTTTTTTTCAACATTGATTTCTTATTTCTTGAACATGATAGTTGATCGACAATTGTGAAAATATTTGATGGTTTGCTCAATTCTGAAGGATTTGGTGGCCCTGAGAAGGGCCTGGTGGGTATGATCCTAGTATTGACCTAACATGTGGTTGTGTTGGCCAAGGCAGTGCAGCCTGTTTCTTCGTGGATACAAATTTCATACCAATCATCAGGCAGAAACAATCCACAAATTGAGCACTCAAAAGTACTGGCTGAGATTCTCACTAGTGGTCCATCCATGTCCTGTGTATCATTTTGTAGAGGAGGGGGACAGCAGTCGCAGTCCTCATATGGGTGGCACCACACTCCGCAGACTGTGCATTCACCTGTTTCCTCTAAAGGCAACCATGCAAAGTTGCATTCACACGATTCACCCATCGTACACCACATGCCACAGGCAGCACACTCCGTCCAGGTACAGGCAATGTTGCATCCACACGATTCGCCCATGGTGCACCACATGCCACAGGCAGCACACTCCGTCCATGTTATCATTTTCATAGTTGGTTGGTATTTTCAAGAAAGAAATAGTGAGTTGTCATCAAATTCTATGTCTATATATACAATAAAAAAGTGTGCATAACTAATTTGATGTGTCTGATATATAGTTATGCAAATGATCAGTTCTTTTGAATAAGTAATGACTTTAAAGAGGTCCAAAAACAAATTTTGTGCATAATTAATTAGACAACATCTGTTGTATATAAATGTTAGAAGTTAGATGGGTTTCGTCAGTCTGGAAAGAAGTCTTCGTGTCTCCACATCATCTACTATGAACAACAGAATCATGCAGAATACTGGGTGCAACTCTGAGAATGACCACACCAACTACAAAGTTGAAGATCAGAATAATTGGCCACCGCCATCAACAACGTGGGCATATTTGCGCACTTATAAGACATGGGTGAAATTCGTGGAATGCAAGGATTGTTACAGCCTTGTGCTGTTTCAGGGTCAAGAACACATGTGCCCTGATGTACATCCTGATAATTGGAGAGACTGTTCCTTTTTGAAAATTTTATTGAACGATATCACCAAAACATGCTAACATGTTTTAATCAAATAAATAACTGATGACTGGAGAGACAGTTCCTTTTTGGAAATTTTATTGAATGATATAGCCAAAACATGCTTACATGTTTTAATCAAATAAAATATTTTGACAAAACTCCACATTCTTTGTTCAAGTTTTATTTCATATAGAAAAAAACAATGATAACATGATAATAATAATTTGTAGATCATTCCTATTTCCATTTGAAAAAATATTTTGAAAATGGCAAGATTTCTTTGCATGGTCACTCCCATTGCTTGTATCATTATCCATTGCACTTGCTGTTTTCAGTGACATTTTGTTCCCATTCTCTGTCCCCCCATATTCAACCTCATTACCCGAGACCTCATTCTCCACACTGACATTGTGGTTTTCTTCTAAATTCAATGTCAGATTAGCTAGTGTTGTTGTGTTAGAACTATTGATATTTTGATATGAAAATACGTTTTCATCAATTGTATCTGGAAAAAGTGATGTGTTTGATTTGCTAGTGAAATGAGGGCTCAATTCCGTATCAACTTGAACAGTTCTGTCAGTTTCTGTGTCAGTCTTGCCACTCCTTCCATCTGAGTACTGTAAGATATTGCTCTGAGTGGGTATGACAGATGAAGATCCCTCTTTATTGCTTTGACTGGCCCATCTACCACGCTCCCCCATGCTCTCATCCTCCTCAATGCTCTCGTCCTCCTCAAATGTGTCGTCACCACTCTCTACCCTTGCCTGTATAACAGAATCGTCCACTTCTGTTGTATGGCTGTCTCTGCTAATTGTGGAATCCAAAGGAGCATTTCTATCTATTAATTCTCTTGTGCTGTCCCCTTTTTTCTTTTTTACCATTAGATTTTTCCCACCCTCTATGGCCCCCCTTTCCGTCATAGATGGGAAAATTTGTGTGGCAATGGATTCTTTTGTTTGAACACCATCTGTGGTGGTTGTTGTCAATTTACCATTATTTTCCACATTTATATTGGTTCTCTGGTCATCATTTGTCGTTTTTGGAGTGGTGCTTATCATATCTTCTGATTGTTTGGTGCGCACTTTCTCCCTTTCATCTTTATTTTTTCTATCTGTGGTTCCTGGGACCGTCTTGACTCTCTGGTCATCATATATCATTGTTGGAGTTGTACTTTCAACAACTGTCTTTGTTGTGCCCACATCTTCTGGCTGTGTAGTGCTCACTCTCTCTTTCTCTAAATCAATGTTAGATTTTTGGTGACCAGATATCGTTGTTGGTGTGGTGCTCATTTCTTCGTGTGTACTTGAATCACGACTAATTTCCCTTTTGACAAGAGATGTACATGACTGCACGCCATTGTGTTGACATCCTTCACATTGCTTAAATGTGTCCTCCCTAATTTCCACTGTCATTGCGTTGTCCTTACTGTCCAACTGAAGAAGGTGGCTTCTTGACCAACCAGCCCACATATGGGCTATGTATAGCATTAAGGCCTTAGAAGGTGAAAGTGACACGGTGGAGTAATTCCAGTCGATATCTCTGTCGCCTTGCATCTTGGCACAGAAAAAATTGTCCAACGGTAGTTTTCCTTCCTTTCCAGTTATGTTGTGGAAATTTTTACAGCCAGTGGGATAGATATCAGTCACTATTCCTACCATTTCTTTATTATTGGAATTTCTCATGACTAGCGAAATTGAGTTTGATGGGTACTCAAACAAGCTGATCTGCTCAACTCCCGAGACGAGAGTTTCGAGGGCAACCCCTATACAGAGCAACATATTTGAAGGATAATAAAATGCTCTTCTCATCGGTGTGAGTGAGGCATCCACATAATTACGTCTCAGAAAACTTGACTTCAGTGGACAAAATTTAGCGAAACTACTGTCTCCAAACATCATTGTTTGACAAGCTTCTTTGCATTCCCTTTTGTTGCAATAAACATCATGCTTGTAGCAAGTGCGCCTATCTCTGACAACCTCAGGCGTGAAAGCTCGAAGAGGTTGTTTCCAAATTAGCACCTCACATTTTAAAGGGTTGCCGTTTGCAGTTGCGTGTAGTGGGAATGGTGTGTACTTGATGACCTTAATGTTTCCATCGGTTGAATGAGAGGGTGAATGTAGCCTACCACACAAAAACATTTTTCTTTTGGTGGAGGTTATATAATCTGAGTAACAGTGCTCAGAAGAAAGAGTAACATTGAATGTTTCAAGACTTTGTTTTGTATGTGAAGTATTTTCCAGCTTGTATGTGGCAATTATTTTTGATTTGTTGACGGCTACTTCCACACCACCGACTGGCCTCCGGGTTAAAAAACTTACACATAACATACCAGTGTTTTTGATGACCCGCATCCTATTGATGTGAAGTTTACATGGAGATTTGGATAATACAGATGTAGCCATCATCATTAGGACAAAGAACAATTGAAAAATCAAGGGTTGCATCATAATATAGAGTTGGTCAGGTAATTACAATCGAAATTCATTGTTTATCACAAATATTCTTAGTTAAACCTTTCAACCCACATACAAAGTACTTTCCTGGATGATGATTTCGGTTAGGCCCCTGTTTCTCTTACACAGAATTGACAAGTGTCCGAATAAAAAAGTAAAAAAACATAGAAATAGGTTTCAGACATGTTTATTAAAATTTTTTTAATAAATCATATATTCATCGAAGAATACATATTCCTGTGTCTTTCACATTCACAAACCATTTGTTTGCGGCATCTATGGTAAGCCTTTCAATCACTTTTAGTTCAAAACATTGTGTTCAATAAACAGAACATCTTCAATGTGTTTCATGTCAACAAACAACTCGCCTTTCTCTTTCTCGCTTGTGCATCTATTGCAATACATGTCCCACATAATGTTGAACATTTGATGAATATGAAATTCTTTATTACCATCCTGTAAGAAAAGTGAGACAGACGCACAATCATCACTGACAAGATAGCGACGGAAGAACACTCGCCCTGGAGTGGATAGAATTTGTCTCAACACGGGCAATCGATCTTTGTAGAGGGTGATGTTGATCAGAGAATACAAGAAGTGCAAGTCCATGTTGCTTATTGTATTCTTTTGTTCAGTCACATAATCCATCCAAGTGTGACGTTCTCGGAGATTTTTTGGTAACAGCAATTTGGCCATTCGCATCATGCACACAACAACCAGGTGGTGTTTGTTGACTGCCATACTACACAGAGGACAAAAAGTGCCAGCTGTAGGTCGACATTTGTGGTGGAAGAGGTGCCCACAACCAATGTACATCGTTACCATGCAGAACATTCCAATGCCCTGCTTACACTGGGTACACACATGCCCAGAATGATGAAATTCTGAGACATTGTGAAATTCTGGAAAGGTTTTTTGTTTCTTTTGGATGTTCCCAATGTCACCATCAGACTTTCGCTTTCCATGTGTCATAGTTTGGTCTTTGTTGATCCTACACAATTCTTCTTCACTCATGCTCATTTATTTGAATAGCAGCTCTCAAGACAAGATATACTTGCAAAACAATATATTCTGTACTTTTATGCAACTTTTCACTTGATGTGCATAATTAATGAGCTTCGTGCAATTAGATATGCACACCATCCTTATTTAGAAGCAAACCAAATATGTTGAGCGTCCTTATTTGGAGGTGTGTGTGAGTGATTCAACTTTTTTCTTTTCTTTTAACTTTCTTTATCAATAAGACAAAATTGGGATGATGATGAATATCATTAAGAAGGTTGATGGCAGGGTTTGGGTGGAACCTCCTAATGCAAGCGTCTGTGTGTAATTCTTTTGAGACTCCATATGTAATTCATTTGCATCTGCTTCTCTCATGGCAATTCCACCATACCAATACCAGTCATCTTTGCACGAGATATAACCTCTACCCACAAACATTGTAGTACAAGACATCTTGCACTTTGAACATCTATGTGTAAGGGTAGTGTCTGAACAGGAGTGTAGTGGAGTTTTCAACATACGATGTGCAACAGGAAAGTATATATTAGATAATTCGAGTTGAAGATCGAGCCTATTTCCAGACACTGTCACTATCGTGTATCCAATCTTTCCATGGATACGGAAAGAGTCATCCTTCTTCAAAGATCTGTTAGGGGGTTTTGTGCAATACATGACTGGCTGCATCAATTTCAGGTCAGCCGGTCGAATCCATGGGGATTTACTACCATAGCATTGATTGTTTATCGAGTTCATGGTTGATCTTACATTATGTTTTGGTTTGACACCCGATATTACATCGAATAAGATGTTGGTGGTATCGTCTTTCAGGGTAAAGAACCTGACATCAGGAGAGAGTTTGAAATTTAAATGGACACACACAGCATTTTCATTTTCAATCGTGATCAGCCGTGTATCGAACACATCCAAATTATCACTGACTTTTTCAGAAAGTTTACACTTGCTAATCCTATTTGATGATGAACAACCATACTCTTTTCCGTCTCCTATGGCCAGTGATGCACACCAAGCCTTACAGTCTTGCTGCGACTTTCCACGTCTGATGGCACAAGGAAGGGATTCGTCGGACACTTTGTTGTCGGGAATGATGTATGCTCTGTTGTGATATTCAATACTGCACACCTTATGTCTCTTGTGGCCATCAAATGTGGAAGATAGTGTGGCTTTCTTTTGATGCAATCTCTTAAACATGATTTTGTCTAATTCTTTCACACGATTCGGTATGGCACCACAAAGGTATACTGATGTTTTAGAATCCATCTGGGTGTGATTCATACCCACTGAGAACCGTCCAGTCTCATGACATACATTGTTTGAAAGCACCACTGTGAACATATCCTTTGGTTTCATTGGATCTGTTGTGGCTTCAAGGGTGAATGACCTGTTATTCATCATAATGCTTTCAGTGTAAGGGGGTTTGGTGATCACAAACTCCCCACAAAGGAGTCTTTTGTTGGGAACCACCTTCATATTTTGAAATCGTATATTACACTGAAAACCATCATCTGCTATAACTAGACTGGTTAGTCCTGCAGCAAGAAGTAGTAACAACAAGTTGACCATGTCTGGCTCATTCCTTTATCAGTTTGTCTACATAAATAGCCTTTGTTTTGCTATCCTTCCCAAGTAGTCTCATCATCGAGTGGTGCTCATCGTCGTGTTCATCTCGATCATCATAATTTTTGTACAAGGTTTTACCTTCTGATATTTCAACAAGTTCACTTTTACTGCCATCAATTCCTTCATCAACGAAAAGCTTATCTTCATTTTCCTCATGCTCCTCATCACCATGGCTCTCTCCCATATGAGGTGTCCCAATAATGATGTTTGATTTTCGTTTTGTCTGCATGTCTTCACAATTTAACATTCTGTTCCCCTTTCTTCTTTTCACTACTTCCAGTTCTTCTTGTGTCAACACGTGCACTTGCCTTTGCACCAGATCAGAAAGACAGAGTATATGATATGCATACTGTCGCATTTCGGCAAATGAAAAGTCAAACAGTTGGTCCAAAGACTTCCTAACTTTTATATGTATAGCATTTTCTCTACTTGTTCCCAATTTCAGGTGAAATGGTCTGCAGCATAAGGTGTGTTTAGCACCCAGAGTGAGTTCACATATTGGAGCATGGAGAATGTGCCGGTTCTTTATTACAATTGGCTCCTCGTTCCTCCTAAGGTCTTCTGGAAAGTGAAAGATGTCATTGAAGGTTAAGCCACCTTTCGATGCCCAAAATGTCTTAATGTAATCCCCTTTATGGGCCACCCAACATCCACTGACTTGGTTAACCTTCACTCTGTCGAGAATTCTTTTCATGATGTGACATACAGCAGCAATTGGACGTCCCTTTATTCGACCAATATAAGTCAGGTCAAAGTAATCTTTGCGAAGATCAATAAATTTGGCTCCAATTGTGTTCATCATGAACTCATTCAGGCTCCTCTGATGGTCATTGTGACTTCTATCGTACATGTACTCTTGCACATTCTCTACATCCACTTGATGTATTCCACCCTCTGATGTTTCGTCTAATAGCCGGTTATGAAATAGTATACGACCAGTGTCTGTGTCTTCCAATGAAATAATAAATTTTCTTGGATTGAATATAATGTAGCGTTTTCCATCATGAAAGCTGCGTAAGACCCCAATATATCCTTTACCCCAATACTCCTCATACTTGCATTTAGTGCTTGGAATGTTTTCTATAGCTCTGGTCTCATCCCATATCTTACAGGCGGAAGGGTACCTCAGCGTGACTTTAATGTTATATAAAGGTTCTTTTGAGTGTTCAAGATGAACATCATCGACGCAATATATATATGGTACTGTAGATACCCCATCCCCCTCTGGATTACCATGGATTGACGGAATGGGATCGTTAGGGTCCCAATCTGTCTTTGAGAGTCTACTGAACATCTCAGTGGGTACATATACAGAGCTAACTTCCATCTTGAATTTTGTTGGGTACATACAAAAACACAACGTCAATGCTTTCATGATAAAATGGTCTTTATTTCATAAAAATCAAAAATAATCTGAATAGAATGAATTTTTTCTGAGTTTTTGAATATAATCATCAATCTTCACTTTCAATTCTGCCCTGTCAACATTTAAAACAGTAGAGTCTGCCATATTACGTCTGTAAAATTTGATCATCAGATCAATGAGTTCTTTTGCAAGCTTTCCCAGTCTTGTCTTTCTGCATACTCTCAACATAACAGCATCATCCCTCCCTTCCAGTTTCTTCAAAACAGAAGATCTTCCTGGTGTAGGGCAAAATGTCTGTACATGAAGATTTGCAGGCAAACCATTCTTGAAGAGGGTCTTGTTGATGTCAGCATATAGAGCCTTAAGCTTCTGAGATAGTTCTTGAATGGATAGATTGAAATATTCATCATTGCTATCACTTTCACTTTCCTGATCATTGAGTGAGAAGGGACTGGCAGATGAAGATACAGATAGTTTGGTTGACAATCCATCCTGTGTTGCCTGTAACGGGGTTGTATGTTCCCGTCTATTGTCATACAGAACATGTTTTTCTTTTAAAATGTTGGAATATTGCTGTAAAAAATCCTCTAGAATATCACTCCTCTTCTTCACAAGGTGATCCATTGTCACACTATCACCAATATTTGAAAACCATTGCCGGTACAGTCGAATCATCTGACCAAGCATGTTTCTAGCCATGTCTCGTACATTCAAGTGTCTGCTGACCGTATATTTGCATGCACGCTGGTCTCGTCTGACAAGTGTTGCTATATTGTTGGATGTTGCACGGTTGAATCTCACCCACAATTGTCTTGGAAGACTCCCCCGGAACATTTCCTGATTTGCAAGCTTGTAAAGGTCACAAAGTCTATCACAAACAAATCTTTCCTCATTCATATTTTTGTCATCATCAACCTCATCACATGAGTCATCTGTTCCTTGTTGATCGATTGATTCTTTTTTCTTAGCATTTTCAATGCTTTGTGCTTGACTGGCCAATCTCGACAGAAATTTCTTTTCCATAATATTGTCTAACCTTTCACTCTCCTTGGCTACTTTCATCTGCTCTCTAAGATAGTCTTGTTTTACCTCTGTGAGAGCACCTCTGGGGTGCTTGTGTGCTTGTTCTTTATCTCTTTTCTGATACAAATGTTTGAGAAATGAACAAACCAAGGATGGACGGCCTACTTGACTAAAGAGGTTGACTGTGTCATGCAAACCAGCTCTGTCTCCATAAGATGTCCATGCCTCATGTTGACCACTCATTTGATCAAGTAACACAATATCTAGTTGCACATCAGGTTTATCTCTGAATATTGCACTGCATGCTTGAACATACAATTCTTTCAGATACCAGATGTCCATATTCCATTCATCATTCTCCAATAGGTACTTCTTAAGTCTATTCCCATAGTCTATCAGATTGTCCAGTGCGTCTTCGTTCACCCCAACATCGGAAAATCTTTTTCTCCTTCTATAGGCAGTTGCTACAAGACAAACAAACTCCTTTGCCACTTCTGCACATTGTTGCCTTGTTTCAAGTGTGGACCACAAGCGTATCTTTGTTTTGCTCTCCATCATTTCATAAAGGTTATAAGTAACACCTGGACCAACGGTCAAATCACACCACTTCGGAAGCAAATGCCTAATCTGTGTCAATGCAATGTGATTGTAGATTTTTGATAAGAAGATATTGAATTCATTGGGGGACATTGGACTGACATCCCCGGGCTGAATCATGACTCCTCTGGTCCCCCCACAATTCTTTTCATTTCTGTTTGATGAATTGTTTGATACAGTGTCACGCGCCTTTTCATCAAGTCTCGTGTCCACCAATTGCTCAACATCAGCTGCAATCTTCTCCTTGTATGTGAATTTTTCCAAGTCTTTCTGACATTCCTCTGATAGATTGCCTATGTCATTGCGAACCCTGAACTCCCTTGTTAATTCCTGAATAAATCCCTGCACCATGACAACCCTACTAGGTGAACGAATCACTCTGATGGTAGTCTGTCCATTTTTATGCTCAATTGTGTTCATGGTTTCATCCTCTTCGTAAGGTTCAATCATTTGGATGAGTGGAGGGGGCAGGAGTGTGGTGTTTAAAAAGACATATTGAATTGCACGATCATAGACATTTTGTAAATACCATGTATCGATATCAAGTGTCCTATACAGTGCTACCCATTTCATCAGATTGTCTTCATACCTTTTCAAATTGCTTTGGTCATTAAGCTTACATTGTTTGTTAAAGAGACTGACATAATCTCCAATCAACTTAGGCGTAAGCAAGACTAAGTTTGATTCTAATCTAAAGCGTATTCTTTCTTTTTTCAGAAAAACATCAATTGTGTGGTGACGAATGTTTGGCCCCATCTGTATTTCACAGTTGTTGGGGAGGGTGTTTGCAAAAACAGTCTTGTTCATGTCATTATATATCTTAAGAAAGAAACCCATCAGGTCCATTTGTGACACAACTGGTGGTTCTGAAGGTTGGCAAGATAGCAGCGGTGGCACAAAATGTTTGTTGCCAGGCCTGTAGCCAGTAATAGGAACCAATGATGCAATGTATTCTTCTCTTTGTTTCTCTTCCCAATCTTTCCAATATTCTGCCACTGGTAGAGGTTTTTTGAACAGTTGGTCCACCCTCTGTCTGATTTCCCCAATTTCACTCTTCAAAGCTGATATCAGAGAAGTGGATGTGCTTATTGGTCTTGAAACGAGATTGACCTTTCTTCTGCAGTAAGCACATTCGAAGTCATATGTCACATGATTGGCTTCATACTCTCTCAAACAGTGGTGATGCATGTAATGGAAACATCCCCATAACACAGCAAGATCTTCAATATATATATTTTCAAGACAGATGACACAATCTGTGATGCTTACATTTGTCGAGCTAGATGCAGATGAAATCAAATGTGATGCTGCAGTACTCTGATACTTATCAGTGTGTTGGCCACCTGGTTTGCGCGGGATGTTGCTCTCTCCCTTTACAACAGTATTGTGTTCCCCATCATCTTCACTGTCAGATATGACGATTTGATTGGATATGTTCTCTTCGTGCCTAATGATACTGATTCCCTCTGGTTGTTTTTCACCAAATGGATTTTCTAATTCACTGTCAGAAGATGACATAGAGATTGGACTTGAAGCCCTACTAGGAAGAATCAGAGAGAGTGGTGCTGGATGGTTGACACTGTCTCCATTGGTCTGTATGATATTGGACACAAAGTTTCTTATGCTTTGTAAGATAGTTGATGTATGTACGATTGAATTGCATCTGAGCACCAAGAAGTCTTCCACTGCATTGGTAAATTGTTCTCCTCTCAATCGTAACTCCCTTATAATATCATCATCGTCATAATCTGAAAAACTCATAATACCTTATTGTTTTTGTGTTATCTTTATTATGCCTTCTTTCCATAAATACCTTGATTCAAATGCAACAATATCAAGCTACCACAACAAATATATGGATCCTTGCCTTTATTACAACTGCAACAATGTCATATTCCAAATTGATTGTGACCCGAATTTTGCCATATCAGTTCCATTTTTTTCCTTTCTAGCTCATCTTGCTTGTCACTCGTCAGTGGTCTATTGGCCAGGGCAGTAAGTCTGCGGTGCATCAACATCATTTTGTCAATCATATCTTGCATTAAGACTCTCATTGTGGACTTTTCAGAATAGAGAAATAAAGATTTTCGGTCATTGATCCTTTTCAGCCTGTTCTCAGAGTTTCTTGAGTTATGTTGAGCTTTCGGAAAGACCTGTAGTGGAAGTTTATTGTCAAACATTGTTCTGTTTGCTTGATGATAAACCTCCTTGAGTTTTGCTGTTCGTTGTTTCTCAACGTCACTGATCAAGACCTCATCGTCACTGTCTTCGCTGGATTGTCCATCCTGCCAGATTGTCTTCTCTATCTCGCCCAAAAAATTCTCTATATCATCAACCAATTCTTTGGGAAATTGGCGAGATAGGTGATTTTTTGTTCTATACATGATACCCATCTGCTCAATCAAACTTCTCGACACTATCATACTGTTCTTGTAATCCACAAGTGTGATGCGTGCATATCTGTTGTATTCAGTGTACTTATCGATCCCATCCTCCACAACCTCTATGTAAGGCATGGGCAAATTCCCACCAAAAAGTCTACTGTTTGCCTCAAAAGGGAGATAAAAAAAGAAATTATGATGCTAATTATTACATGTTTTTTGTCTTTTTTTTAAATAAGACACCAAGTGCCAGTTTGGTGTGGTGTGAACTCAAAATGTTGTAAATGCCTGTTAGCCCGACATAGGGTGAATAGTACCATTTCACCCTAAAAAGGCTGTGCTGACACTGGTGAGCAGTGACTAGTGTTAGCCCGCCCTAGTGCCTCCGCTACCCCGAGGTAGCCTTTTAGATGAGACTTGCCACTTTTCATATGCACAAAAGGGCCACTTGGTGACTTGGCCATGTTCTGCCATGTTCTGGACCCATGAAAACATGTGTCATTTCCCCTCGATATGGTCTAGTGTGGGCCCGACCTAACTTTTGAAACTCCAAAAAAAAAAAATTTTAATGCTACCACACAAAACTGGCACTTGGTGTCTTATTTTGAAAAAGTCTTAAATGTTGTAGCAATTTAGTACAGGTCTAGTCTTTTCATTTGTCCTTTTGATGCAATGATGTGGGTGTTTGTCCCCACCAACGTCAACATTGTTGTTTGTTTTCAACATTGTTGTTTGTCCTCACCAACATCAATATTGTTGTTTGTTTTCCCATAAAACAATTTTGCTAACAATCTGTTACCTCTAGTGATTGTGATGGGATGTGGGATGTCTATCTCTTTTAACCATAATAGAACAAGTAGCAGCATATTGTCTGCACACTGATGTTTGAGGGATGCAAGTGGCATATCATCAGTTCTCAGTTGCTCTTGGAGTTGAGTTATGTCTATGGTATCACGGCCCTCTTTCACCATGCCATACAGAAAGGATTTGAGATGCTCACATTGAGATGGACTTTGTTGCATGATGATTGTTTTTATCTATTGAATCATCAACAATTTTAATAGAGTCAACAAGAAGATGCGTTTTATGTTTTTATCAATTTTTATTTCAATTTGTTTAATGTTTCAACCAGGCATGGTTGATGATCTCATCAAGGGTGGCTCTCTTCTGTACATCCTTGGTAAGACACCTCTCCAGCAAGTCAATCAATTCAGGTGATAATATGGGCATCACTTGCACGGGTCTCCCAGACACCAAGTCATTCTTGTCATCAAAAGGGGAATAGGCATGAACAATGTCATAAAGTGTAACACCCAGACTCCATACAGTGTTTCCTTCCCAATGATATTCAAGGCCCTTGGCTGCCTCTGGGGTCTGAAATGTACTTGTTCCCATGAAGTGCCTGAACATCCTCTTTGTCACCCTTCCTGCAAATCCTAAGTCTATTAGGAACACATCGCCCTTGCTTAAGTCTGCCACGATGTTTTCAGGTTTAATGTCCCCATGGTAGAATCCTGCATTGGCCATGGAAACAATGGCCTGTACAATTTGGATGAAACATAGTTTGGCCACATCTTCTGGGAGGCAGTTGCCTGGAAACATCTCCATCAGCTTGAAAAGATCACACCCATTTTCGGGTCTGTCCATAACCATGACCCATCTTTTCATCTGTCGAGAGAAGAATGATTCGAGCAATCTCACAACTCCATTCACTTTCTGGCATTTTGTCAAAAGGCATATCTCTCTTGGAAACTTGCCCTTGCAGCATGGATTTGTACACATTCTCAAATTAAAGTTCAGTACCTTGATGGCAACAGGAGATTTGTCTGATCTTCTCAAAGCACTGTACACCATGCCTTGTGCACCCTCAGGCATGATGCCTACTCTCTCATACTTCTGATCAACATCCATGACTTTCCTTGGTTCTTTTTTCCACTTTCTCAATATTGTTATAGAGAAATGATGAGTTTCTGGCAAACATCATCACTCTTATATACAATCAGCAGCACTTTGAATAGTTAATCAAGGAGTGTGCATATTAAATGAGCCTGGATGTTTTCTGCATAATGAATTAGCAAATGATCAATATCATATCTTACCAAGACAATTGAGGATGTGGCCTTTTTTGAGATATATAATTCAGAAATGTTATCATGGAGAGTGCATATTTAATGAGAAGGAATTCTAATGTGATTATTGATCTTTTCCCTATATCTTTTTTGTGTGCATAACTAATGAGATGGTGATAGCAAGATCAATTATCTGTGATAGTTCTGACTTCTATTTGTTTTCAATCTTTTGATAATCAATGTACATTGCAAAGATTCTGCATGGTTTAATCATCAACAGATATAATAGGTAACATTCTATGATAGTTATCCCTCAGAGGGACTTTACACTAACACATATTCTATATAGTATATGGGAATATAACTTGTGTGTTTTGGTGTAAATATATCATGGTTTCTTGTCAAGCACATTTTAGTAATATTATTTCATGGATATTGCTAATTATTTAAGAAGATAACGTATCATTTTGTATGATCAAAATTAAAAGAGAAAGAATCATTAATTTCCCATGGATAATTGGTTTTGGGTGGCCTAACGTGAACAGACATTATTTGAGAAAGGATCTGGATGGCATTCTATAACTTCTTTTTTTTTTCAACATTGATTTCTTATTTCTTGAACATGATAGTTGATCGACAATTGTGAAAATATTTGATGGTTTGCTCAATTCTGAAGGATTTGGTGGCCCTGAGAAGGGCCTGGTGGGTATGATCCTAGTATTGACCTAACATGTGGTTGTGTTGGCCAAGGCAGTGCAGCCTGTTTCTTCGTGGATACAAATTTCATACCAATCATCTGGCAGAAACAATCCACAAATTGAGCACTCAAAAGTACTGGCTGAGATTCTCACTAGTGGTCCATCCATGTCCTGTGTATCATTTTGTAGAGGAGGGGGACAGCAGTCGCAGTCCTCATATGGGTGGCACCACACTCCGCAGACTGTGCATTCACCTGTTTCCTCTAAAGGCAACCATGCAAAGTTGCATTCACACGATTCACCCATCGTACACCACATGCCACAGGCAGCACACTCCGTCCAGGTACAGGCAATGTTGCATCCACATGATTCGCCCATGGTGCACCACATGCCACAGGCAGCACACTCCATCCATGTTAACATTTTCATAGTTGGTTGGTATTTTCAAGAAAGAAATAGTGAGTTGTCATCAAATTCTATGTCTATATATACAATAAAAAAGTGTGCATAACTAATTTGATGTGTCTGATATATAGTTATGCAAATGATCAGTTCTTTTGAATAAGTAATGACTTTAAAGAGGTCCAAAAACAAATTTTGTGCATAATTAATTAGACAACATCTGTTGTATATAAATGTTAGAAGTTAGATGGGTTTCTTCAGTCTGGAAAGAAGTCTTCGTGTCACCACATCATCAAAAAACCTACTATGAACAACCTCAGAATACTGGGTGCTGGGTGCAACTCTGGGTGCAACTCTGAGAATGACCACACCAACTACAAAGTTGAAGATCAGAATAATTGGCCACCGCCATCAACAACGTGGGCATATTTGCGCACTTATAAGACATGGGTGAAATTCGTGGAATGCAAGGATTGTTACAGCCTTGTGCTGTTTCAGGGTCAAGAACACAGGTGCCCTGATGTACATCCTGATAATTGGAGAGACTGTTCCTTTTTGAAAATTTTATTGAACGATATCACCAAAACATGCTAACATGTTTTAATCAAATAAATAACTGATGACTGGAGAGACAGTTCCTTTTTGGAAATTTTATTGAATGATATAGCCAAAACATGCTAACATGTTTTAATCAAATAAAATATTTTGACAAAACTCCACATTCTTTGTTCAAGTTTTATTTCATATAGAAAAAAACAATGATAACATGATAATAATAATTTGTAGATCATTCCTATTTCCATTTGAAAAAATATTTTGAAAATGGCAAGATTTCTTTGCATGGTCACTCCCATTGCTTGTATCATTATCCCTTGCACTTGCTGTTTTCAGTGACATTTTGTTCCCATTCTCTGTCCCCCCATATTCAACCTCATTACCCGAGACCTCATTCTCCACACTGACATTGTGGTTTTCTTCTAAATTCAATGTCAGATTAGCTAGTGTTGTTGTGTTAGAACTATTGATATTTTGATATGAAAATACGTTTTCATCAATTGTATCTGGAAAAAGTGATGTGTCTGGATTGTATCTGGAAAAAGTGATGTGTCGGGAAAAAGTGATGTGTTTGAATGTATCTGGAAAAAGTGATGTGTTTGAATGTACATTGCAAAGATTCTGCATGGTTTAATCATCAACAGATATAATAGGTAACATTCTATGATAGTTATCCCTCAGAGGGACTTTACACTAACACATATTCTATATAGTATATGGGAATATAGCTTGTGTGTTTTGGTGTAAATATATCATGGTTTCTTGTCAAGCACATTTTAGTAATATTATTTCATGGATATTGCTAATTATTTAAGAAGATAACGTATCATTTTGTATGATCAAAATTAAAAGAGAAAGAATCATTAATTTCCCATGGATAATTGGTTATGGGTGGCCTAATGTGAACAGACATTATTTAAGAAAGGATCTGGATGGCATTCTATAACTTCTTTTTTTTTCAACATTGATTTCTTATTTCTTGAACATGATAGTTGATCGACAATTGTGAAAATATTTGATGGTTTGCTCAATTCTGAAGGATTTGGTGGCCCTGAGAAGGGCCTGGTGGGTATGATCCTAGTATTGACCTAACATGTGGTTGTGTTGGCCAAGGCAGTGCAGCCTGTTTCTTCGTGGATACAAATTTCATACCAATCATCTGGCAGAAACAATCCACAAATTGAGCACTTAAAAGTACTGGCTGAGATTCTCACTAGTGGTTCATCCATGTCCTGTGTATCATTTTGTAGAGGAGGGGGACAGCAGTCGCAGTCCTCATATGGGTGGCACCACACTCCGCAGACTGTGCATTCACCTGTTTCCTCTAAAGGCAACCATGCAAAGTTGCATCCACACGATTCGCCCATGGTGCACCACATGCCACAGGCAGCACACTCCATCCATGTTAACATTTTCATAGTTGGTTGGTATTTTCAAGAAAGAAATAGTGAGTTGTCATCAAATTCTATGTCTATATATACAATAAAAAAGTGTGCATAACTAATTTGATGTGTCTGATATATAGTTATGCAAATGATCAGTTCTTTTGAATAAGTAATGACTTTAAAGAGGTCCAAAAACAAATTTTGTGCATAATTAATTAGACAACATCTGTTGTATATAAATGTTAGAAGTTAGATGGGTTTCGTCAGTCTGGAAAGAAGTCTTCGTGTCTCCACATCATCTACTATGAACAACAGAATCATGCAGAATACTGGGTGCAACTCTGAGAATGACCACACCAACTACAAAGTTGAAGATCAGAATAATTGGCCACCGCCATCAACAACGTGGGCATATTTGCGCACTTATAAGACATGGGTGAAATTCGTGGAATGCAAGGATTGTTACAGCCTTGTGCTGTTTCAGGGTCAAGAACACATGTGCCCTGATGTACATCCTGATAATTGGAGAGACTGTTCCTTTTTGAAAATTTTATTGAACGATATCACCAAAACATGCTAACATGTTTTAATCAAATAAATAACTGATGACTGGAGAGACAGTTCCTTTTTGGAAATTTTATTGAATGATATAGCCAAAACATGCTTACATGTTTTAATCAAATAAAATATTTTGACAAAACTCCACATTCTTTGTTCAAGTTTTATTTCATATAGAAAAAAACAATGATAACATGATAATAATAATTTGTAGATCATTCCTATTTCCATTTGAATAAATATTTTGAAAATGGCAAGATTTCTTTGCATGGTCACTCCCATTGCTTGTATCATTATCCCTTGCACTTGCTGTTTTCAGTGACATTTTGTTCCCATTCTCCGTCCCCCCATATTCAACCTCATTACCCGAGACCTCATTCTCCACACTGACATTGTGGTTTTCTTCTAAATTCAATGTCAGATTAGCTAGTGTTGTTGTGTTAGAACTATTGATATTTTGATATGAAAATACGTTTTCATCAATTGTATCTGGAAAAAGTGATGTGTTTGATTTGCTAGTGAAATGAGGGCTCAATTCTGTATCAACTTGAACAGTTCTGTCAGTTTCTGTGTCAGTCTTGCCGCTCCTTCCATCTGAGTACTGTAAGATATTGCTCTGAGTGGGTATGACAGATGAAGATCCCTCTTTATTGCTTTGACTGGCCCATCTACCACGCTCCCCCATGCTCTCATCCTCCTCAATGCTCTCATCCTCCTCAATGCTCTCATGCTCCTCAATGCTCTCATCCTCCTCAAATGTGTCGTCACCACTCTCTACCCTTGCCTGTATAACAGAATCGTCCACTTCTGTTGTATGGCTGTCTCTGCTAATTGTGGAATCCAAAGGAGCATTTCTATCTATTAATTCTCTTGTGCTGTCCCCTTTTTTCTTTTTTACCATTAGATTTTTCCCACCCTCTATGGCCCCCTTTTCCATCATAGATGGGAACATTTGTGTGGCAATGGATTCTTTTGTTTGAACACCATCTGTGGTGGTTGTTGTCAATTTACCATTATTTTCCACATCTATATTGGTTCTCTGGTCATCATTTGTCGTTTTTGGAGTTGTGCTTATCATATCTTCTGATTGTTTGGTGCGCACTTTCTCCCTTTCATCTTTATTTTTTCTATCTGTGGTTCCTGGGACCGTCTTGGCTCTCTGGTCATCATATATCATTGTTGGAGTTGTACTTTCAACAACTGTCTTTGTTGTGCCCACATCTTCTGGCTGTGTGGTGCTCACTCTCTCTTTCTCTAAATCAATGTTAGATTTTTGGTGACCAGATATCGTTGTTGGTGTGGTGCTCATTTCTTCGTGTGTACTTGAATCACGACTAATTTCCCTTTTGACAAGAGATGTACATGACTGCACGCCATTGTGTTGACATCCTTCACATTGCTTAAATGTGTCCTCCCTAATTTCCACTGTCATCGCGTTGTCCTTACTGTCCAACTGAAGAAGGTGGCTTCTTGACCAACCAGCCCACATATGGGCTATGTATAGCATTAAGGCCTTAGAAGGTGAAAGTGACACGGTGGAGTAATTCCAGTTGATATCTCTGTCGCCATGCATCTTGGCACAGAAAAAATTGTCCAACGGTAGTTTTCCTTCCACGGTTACGTTGTGGAAATTTTTACAGCCAGTGGGATAGATATCAGTCACTATTCCTACCATTTCTTTATTATTGGAATTTCTCATGACTAGCGAAATTGAGTTTGATGGGTACTCAAACAAGCTGATCTGCTCAACTCCCGAGACGAGAGTTTTGAGGGAAACCCCTATACAGAGCAACATATTTGAAGGATAATAAAATGCTCTTCTCATCGGTGTGAGTGAGGCATCCACATAATTACGTCTCAGAAAACTTGACTTCAATGGACAAAATTTTGCGAAACTACTGTCTCCAAACATCATTGTTTGACAAGCTTCTTTGCATTCCCTTTTGTTGCAATAAACATCATGCTTGTAGCAAGTGCGCCTGTCTCTGACAACCTCAGGCGTGAAAGCTCGAAGAGGTTGTTTCCAAATTAGCACCTCACATTTTACAGAGTTGCGGTTTGCAGTTGCGTGTAGTGGGAATGGTGTGTACTTGATGACCTTAATGTTTCCATCGGTTGAATGAGAGGGTGAATGTAGCCTACCACACAAAAACATTTTTCTTTTAGTGGAGGTTATATAATCTGAGTAACAGTGCTCAGAAGAAAGAGTAACATTGAATGTTTCAAGACTTTGTTTTGCATGTGAAGTATTTTCCAGCTTGTATGTGGCAATTATTTTGGATTTGTTGACGGCTACTTCCACACCACCGACTGGCCTCCGGGTTAAAAAACTTACACATAACATACCAGTGTTTTTGATGACCCGCATCCTATTGATGTGAAGTTTACATGGAGATTTGGATAATACAGATGTAGCCATCATCATTAGGACAAAGAACAATTGAAAAATCAAGGGTTGCATCATAATATAGAGTTGGTCAGGTAATTACAATCGAAATTCATTGTTTATCACAAATATTCTTAGTTAAACCTTTCAACCCACATACAAAGTACTTTCCTGGATGATGATTTCGGTTAGGCCCCTGTTTCTCTTACACAGAATTGACAAGTGTCCGAATAAAAAAGTAAAAAAACATAGAAATAGGTTTCAGACATGTTTATTAAATTTTTTTTAATAAATCATATATTCATCGAAGAATACATATTCCTGTGTCTTTCACATTCACAAACCATTTGTTTGCGGCATCTATGGTAAGCCTTTCAATCACTTTTAGTTCAAAACATTGTGTTCAATAAACAGAACATCTTCAATGTGTTTCATGTCAACAAACAACTCGCCTTTCTCTTTCTCGCTTGTGCATCTATTGCAATACATGTCCCACATAATGTTGAACATTTGATGAATATGAAATTCTTTATTACCATCCTGTAAGAAAAGTGAGACAGACGCACAATCATCACTGACAAGATAGCGACGGAAGAACACTCGCCCTGGAGTGGATAGAATTTGTCTCAACACGGGCAATCGATCTTTGTAGAGGGTGATGTTGATCAGAGAATACAAGAAGTGCAAGTCCATGTTGCTTATTGTATTCTTTTGTTCAGTCACATAATCCATCCAAGTGTGACGTTCTCGGAGATTTTTTGGTAACAGCAATTTGGCCATTCGCATCATGCACACAACAACCAGGTGGTGTTTGTTGACTGCCATACTACACAGAGGACAAAAAGTGCCAGCTGTAGGTCGACATTTGTGGTGGAAGAGATGCCCACAACCAATGTACATCGTTACCATGCAGAACATTCCAATGCCCTGCTTACACTGGGTACACACATGCCCAGAATGATGAAATTCTGAGACATTGTGAAATTCTGGAAAGGTTTTTTGTTTCTTTTGGATGTTCCCAATGTCACCATCAGACTTTCGCTTTCCATGTGTCATAGTTTGGTCTTTGTTGATCCTACACAATTCTTCTTCACTCATGCTCATTTATTTGAATAGCAGCTCTCAAGACAAGATATACTTGCAAAACAATATATTCTGTACTTTTATGCAACTTTTCACTTGATGTGCATAATTAATGAGCTTCGTGCAATTAGATATGCACACCATCCTTATTTAGAAGCAAACCAAATATGTTGAGCGTCCTTATTTGGAGGTGTGTGTGAGTGATTCAACTTTTTTCTTTTCTTTTAACTTTCTTTATCAATAAGACAAAATTGGGATGATGATGAATATCATTAAGAAGGTTGATGGCAGGGTTTGGGTGGAACCTCCTAATGCAAGCGTCTGTGTGTAATTCTTTTGAGACTCCATATGTAATTCATTTGCATCTGCTTCTCTCATGGCAATTCCACCATACCAATACCAGTCATCTTTGCACGAGATATAACCTCTACCCACAAACATTGTAGTACAAGACATCTTGCACTTTGAACATCTATGTGTAAGGGTAGTGTCTGAACAGGAGTGTAGTGGAGTTTTCAACATACGATGTGCAACAGGAAAGTATATATTAGATAATTCGAGTTGAAGATCGAGCCTATTTCCAGACACTGTCACTATCGTGTATCCAATCTTTCCATGGATACGGAAAGAGTCATCCTTCTTCAAAGATCTGTTAGGGGGTTTTGTGCAATACATGACTGGCTGCATCAATTTCAGGTCAGCCGGTCGAATCCATGGGGATTTACTACCATAGCATTGATTGTTTATCGAGTTCATGGTTGATCTTACATTATGTTTTGGTTTGACACCCGATATTACATCGAATAAGATGTTGGTGGTATCGTCTTTCAGGGTAAAGAACCTGACATCAGGAGAGAGTTTGAAATTTAAATGGACACACACAGCATTTTCATTTTCAATCGTGATCAGCCGTGTATCGAACACATCCAAATTATCACTGACTTTTTCAGAAAGTTTACACTTGCTAATCCTATTTGATGATGAACAACCATACTCTTTTCCGTCTCCTATGGCCAGTGATGCACACCAAGCCTTACAGTCTTGCTGCGACTTTCCACGTCTGATGGCACAAGGAAGGGATTCGTCGGACACTTTGTTGTCGGGAATGATGTATGCTCTGTTGTGATATTCAATACTGCACACCTTATGTCTCTTGTGGCCATCAAATGTGGAAGATAGTGTGGCTTTCTTTTGATGCAATCTCTTAAACATGATTTTGTCTAATTCTTTCACACGATTCGGTATGGCACCACAAAGGTATACTGATGTTTTAGAATCCATCTGGGTGTGATTCATACCCACTGAGAACCGTCCAGTCTCATGACATACATTGTTTGAAAGCACCACTGTGAACATATCCTTTGGTTCCATTGGATCTGTTGTGGCTTCAAGGGTGAATGACCTGTTATTCATCATAATGCTTTCAGTGTAAGGGGGTTTGGTGATCACAAACTCCCCACAAAGGAGTCTTTTGTTGGGAACCACCTTCATATTTTGAAATCGTATATTACACTGAAAACCATCATCTGCTATAACTAGACTGGTTAGTCCTGCAGCAAGAAGTAGTAACAACAAGTTGACCATGTCTGGCTCATTCCTTTATCAGTTTGTCTACATAAATAGCCTTTGTTTTGCTATCCTTCCCAAGTAGTCTCATCATCGAGTGGTGCTCATCGTCGTGTTCATCTCGATCATCATAATTTTTGTACAAGGTTTTACCTTCTGATATTTCAACAAGGTCACTTTTACTGCCATCAATTCCTTCATCAACGAAAAGCTTATCTTCATTTTCCTCATGCTCCTCATCACCATGGCTCTCTCCCATATGAGGTGTCCCAATAATGATGTTTGATTTTCGTTTTGTCTGCATGTCTTCACAATTTAACATTCTGTTCCCCTTTCTTCTTTTCACTACTTCCAGTTCTTCTTGTGTCAACACGTGCACTTGCCTTTGCACCAGATCAGAAAGACAGAGTATATGATATGCATACTGTCGCATTTCGGCAAATGAAAAGTCAAACAGTTGGTCCAAAGACTTCCTAACTTTTATATGTATAGCATTTTCTCTACTTGTTCCCAATTTCAGGTGAAATGGTCTGCAGCATAAGGTGTGTTTAGCACCCAGAGTGAGTTCACATATTGGAGCATGGAGAATGTGCCGGTTCTTTATTACAATTGGCTCTTCGTTCCTCCTAAGGTCTTCTGGAAAGTGAAAGATGTCATTGAATGTTAAGCCACCTTTCGATGCCCAAAATGTCTTAATGTAATCCCCTTTATGGGCCACCCAACATCCACTGACTTGGTTAACCTTCACTCTGTCGAGAATTCTTTTCATGATGTGACATACAGCAGCAATTGGACGTCCCTTTATTCGACCAATATAAGTCAGGTCAAAGTAATCTTTGCGTAGATCAATAAACTTGGCTCCAATTGTGTTCATCATGAACTCATTCAGGCTCCTCTGATGGTCATTGTGACTTCTATCGTACATGTACTCTTGCACATTCTCCACATCCACTTGATGTATTCCACCCTCTGATGTTTCGTCTAATAGCCGGTTATGAAATAGTATACGACCAGTGTCTGTGTCTTCCAATGAAATAATAAATTTTCTTGGATTGAATATAATGTAGCGTTTTCCATCATGAAAGCTGCGTAAGACCCCAATATATCCTTTACCCCAATACTCCTCATACTTGCATTTAGTGCTTGGAATGTTTTCTACAGCTCTGGTCTCATCCCATATCTTACAGGCGGAAGGGTACCTCAGCGTGACTTTAATGTTATACAAAGGTTCTTTTGAGTGTTCAAGATGAACATCATCGACGCAATATATATATGGTACTGTTGATACCCCATCCCCCTCTGGATTACCATGGATTGACGGAATGGGATCGTTAGGGTCCCAATCTGTCTTTGAGAGTCTACTGAACATCTCAGTGGGTACATATACAGAGCTAACTTCCATCTTGAATTTTGTTGGGTACATACAAAAACACAACGTCAATGCTTTCATGATAAAATGGTCTTTATTTCATGAAAATCAAAAATAATCTGAATAGAATGGATTTTTTCTAAGTTTTTGAATATAATCATCAATCTTCAATTTCAATTCTGCCCTGTCAACATTTAAAACAGTAGAGTCTGCCATATTACGTCTGTAAAATTTGATCATCAGATCAATGAGTTCTTTTGCAAGCTTTCCCAGTCTTGTCTTTCTGCATACTCTCAACATAACAGCATCATCCCTCCCTTCCAGTTTCTTCAAAACAGAAGATCTTCCTGGTGTAGGGCAAAATGTCTGTACATGAAGATTTGCAGGCAAACCATTCTTGAAGAGGGTCTTGTTGATGTCAGCATATAGAGCCTTAAGCTTCTGAGATAGTTCTTGAATGGATAGATTGAAATATTCATCATTGCTATCACTTTCACTTTCCTGATCATTGAGTGGGAAGGGACTGGCAGATGAAGATACAGATAGTTTGGTTGACAATCCATTCTGTGTTGCCTGTGACGGGGTTGTATGTTCCCGTCTATTGTCATACAGAACATGTTTTTCTTTTGAAATGTTGGAATATTGCTGTAAAAAATCCTCTAGAATATCACTCCTCTTCTTCACAAGGTGATCCATTGTCACACTATCACCAATATTTGAAAACCACTGTCGGTACAGTCGAATCATCTGACCAAGCATGTTTCTAGCCATGTCTCGTACATTCAAGTGTCTGCTGACTGTATATTTGCATGCACGCTGGTCTCGTCTGACAAGTGTTGCTATATTGTTGGATGTTGCACGGTTGAATCTCACCCACAATTGTCTTGGAAGACTCCCCCGGAACATTTCCTGATTTGCAAGCTTGTAAAGGTCACAAAGTCTATCACAAACAAATCTTTCCTCTCTCATATTTTTGTCATCATCAACCTCATCACATGAGTCATCTGTTCCTTGTTGGTCGATTGATTCTTTTTTCTTAGCATTTTCAATGCTTTGTGCTTGACTGGCCAATCTCGACAGAAATTTCTTTTCCATAATATTGTCTAACCTTTCACTCTCCTTGGCTATTTTCATCTGCTCTCTAAGATAGTCTTGTTTTACCTCTGTGAGAGCACCTCTGGGGTGCTTGTGTGCTTGTTCTTTATCTCTTTTCTGATACAAATGTTTGAGAAATGAACAAACCAAGGATGGACGGCCTACTTGACTAAAGAGGTTGACTGTGTCATGCAAACCAGTTCTGTCTCCATAAGATGTCCATGCCTCATGTTGACCACTCTTTTGATCAAGCAACACAATATCTAGTTGCACATCAGGTTTATCTCTGAATATGACACTGCATGCTTGAACATACAATTCTTTCAGATACCAGATGTCCATATTCCATTCATCATTCTCCAATAGGTACTTCTTAAGTCTATTCCCGTAGTCTATCAGATTGTCCAGTGCGTCTTCGTTCACCCCAACATCGGAAAATCTTTTTCTCCTTCTATAGGCAGTTGCTACAAGACAAACAAACTCCTTTGCCACCTCTGCACATTGTTGCCTTGTTTCAAGTGTGGACCACAAGCGTATCTTTGTTTTGCTCTCCATCATTTCATAAAGGTTATAAGTAACACCTGGACCAACGGTCAAATCACACCACTTCGGAAGCAAATGCCTAATCTGTGTCAATGCAATGTGATTGTAGATTTTTGATAAGAAGATATTGAATTCATTGGGGGACATTGGACTGACATCCCCGGGCTGAATCATGACTCCTCTGGTCCCCCCACAATTCTTTTCATTTCTGTTTGATGAATTGTTTGATACAGTGTCACGCGCCTTTTCATCAAGTCTCGTGTCCACCAATTGCTCAACATCAGCTGCAATCTTCTCCTTGTATGTGAATTTTTCCAAGTCTTTCTGACATTCCTCTGATAGATTGCCTATGTCATTGCGAACCCTGAACTTCCTTGTTAATTCCTGAATAAATCCCTGCACCATGACAACCCTACTAGGTGAACGAATCACTCTGATGGTAGTCTGTCCATTTTTATGCTCAATTGTGTTCATGGTTTCATCCTCTTCGTAAGGTTCAATCATTTGGATGAGTGGAGGGGGCAGGAGTGTGGTGTTTAAAAAGACATATTGAATTGCACGATCATAGACATTTTGTAAATACCATGTATCGATATCAAGTGTCCTATACAGTGCTACCCATTTCATCAGATTGTCTTCATACCTTTTCAAATTGCTTTGGTCATTAAGCTTACATTGTTTGTTAAAGAGACTGACATAATCTCCAATCAACTTAGGCGTAAGCAAGACTAAGTTTGATTCTAATCTAAAGCGTATTCTTTCTTTTTTCAGAAAAACATCAATTGTGTGGTGACGAATGTTTGGCCCCATCTGTATTTCACAGTTGTTGGGGAGGGTGTTTGCAAAAACAGTCTTGTTCATGTCATTATATATCTTAAGAAAGAAACCCATCAGGTCCATTTGTGACACAACTGGTGGTTCTAAAGGTTGGCAAGATAGCAGCGGTGGCACAAAATGTTTGTTGCCAGGCCTGTAGCCAGTAATAGGAACCAATGATGCAATGTATTCTTCTCTTTGTTTCTCTTCCCAATCTTTCCAATATTCTGCCACTGGTAGAGGTTTTTTGAACAGTTGGTCCACCCTCTGTCTGATTTCCCCAATTTCACTCTTCAAAGCTGATATCAGAGAAGTGGATGTGCTTATTGGTCTTGAAACGAGATTGACCTTTCTTCTGCAGTAAGCACATTCGAAGTCATATGTCACATGATTGGCTTCATACTCTCTCAAACAGTGGTGATGCATGTAATGGAAACATCCCCATAATACAGCAAGATCTTCAATATATATATTTTCAAGACAGATGACACAATCTGTGATGCTTATATTTGTCGAGCTAGATGCAGATGAAATCAAATGTGATGCTGCAGTACTCTGATACTTATCAGTGTGTTGGCCACCTGGTTTGCGCGGGATGTTGCTCTCTCCCTTTACAACAGTATTGTGTTCCCCATCATCTTCACTGTCAGATATGACGATTTGATTGGATATGTTCTCTTCGTGCCTAATGATACTGTTTCCCTCTGGTTGTTTTTCACCAAATGGATTTTCTAATTCACTGTCAGAAGATGACATAGAGATTGGACTTGAAGCCCTACTAGGAAGAATCAGAGAGGGTGGTGCTGGATGGTTGACACTGTCTCCATTGGTCTGTATGATATTGGACACAAAGTTTCTTATGCTTTGTAAGATAGTTGATGTCTGTACGATTGAATTGCATCTGAGCACCAAGAAGTCTTCCACTGCATTGGTAAATTGTTCTCCTCTCAATCGTAACTCCCTTATAATATCATCATCGTCATAATCTGAAAAACTCATAATACCTTATTGTTTTTGTGTTATCTTTATTATGCCTTCTTTCCATAAATACCTTGATTCAAATGCAACAATATCAAGCTACCACAACAAATATATGGATCCTTGCCTTTATTACAACTGCAACAATGTCATATTCCAAATTGATTGTGACCCGAATTTTGCCATATCAGTTCCATTTTTTTCCTTTCTAGCTCATCTTGCTTGTCACTCGTCAGTGGTCTATTGGCCAGGGCAGTAAGTCTGCGGTGCATCAACATCATTTTGTCAATCATATCTTGCATTAAGACTCTCATTGTGGACTTTTCAGAATAGAGAAATAAAGATTTTCGGTCATTGATCCTTTTCAGCCTGTTCTCAGAGTTTCTTGAGTTATGTTGAGCTTTCGGAAAGACCTGTAGTGGAAGTTTATTGTCAAACATTGTTCTGTTTGCTTGATGATAAACCTCCTTGAGTTTTGCTGTTCGTTGTTTCTCAACGTCACTGATCAAGACCTCATCGTCACTGTCTTCGCTGGATTGTCCATCCTGCCAGATTGTCTTCTCTATCTCGCCCAAAAAATTCTCTATATCATCAACCAATTCTTTGGGAAATTGGCGAGATAGGTGATTTTTTGTTCTATACATGATACCCATCTGCTCAATCAAACTTCTCGACACTATCATACTGTTCTTGTAATCCACAAGTGTGATGCGTGCATATCTGTTGTATTCAGTGTACTTATCGATCCCATCCTCCAAAACCTCTATGTAAGGCATGGGCAAATTCCCACCAAAAAGTCTACTGTTTGCCTCATTGTAAACCTCTTCTAATTTTTTATATGGGTCATCCTCAGTCTTGATACATTTTGATCTGATCTGATTGCAAACGTCTATGTATTCATCTTCATTAAATCTTTCCAAGTTGATGCAGTATTGAATGACATTTTGCAACACACGTAGGAACCTCTGTACCAATGACCAGCAGAATATGGGTGACTCCCCCTTCAATGTTATCTCAATTCTGTCTGTTTCATAGGAAATCATGTCATTTTCAATTCGTCTATCCATAACGAATTGGCATTGTGATGGCAGACGTTCACCACAGAAGACCCTGTTCACATATTTGTACAGATACAAGAAGAAAGTTTCATATTGAAAGCTACCAGTAGGCGTAGAGGTAACTTGATCAGGAACATGATTTCTCTCAACAGATTCGGTAAATGTGGAGGGATCGGATGAAGATGATGTAGATGGGAGTGGTGAGCTCGCACGTAATACACCACTAGAAAAGAGAGATTTTCTCACGTTTTCCACATCTCCCCGTTTACTACCATGCTTGGTTAATCTCTGCCAGTAGGTCCCTGGTGTAGCAGGGGAAGAGAGAATCCTTCTCTTTGATTGCAATAGAGAACTGTGTTCTAAATTACCAACCACCTTGCTATTGGAACTTGTGGGAGCTGTGTATCTTTTCACTTTGCCATTGCACACAGGACACACTAAATGGTTTTTGTAATTGTCTCCAAAACGTCTTCTTAAATTTTTCTCCCAGTCTCTCACACAACCTGTGTGTATTAGATGACAGCAATCGTAGAGAACCACCATGTTTTCTCTTATTGGATCCAGACACATAGGACATTTTGTTTTGGTGGGTGTTGCATCCCCATTGTCATGCAACTCATCTTCATCCACATCACTATCACTGTCTTCCATATGCTGAGCATCATGTTCAGAGATCGCTACTGGTGAATATTCTACAGGAAAGTGGTCATCTACTTGTGTTGGATTCAACATTGAGTTATCATCATTACCATAATATCCAACAGGTGAGCTATAGTCAACAGGAATATGTGAAATTAAATCTACATCAATTGAATTCTCAAACATTATTGGGTTGTAGTCTTCACCAATTGTTGAAACACCGGGCAAAGGGGATTCTTGTTGGAATGATGAAATAGGACTGATGTTTCTAGTATCATTTCTTTCCAATTCAGTGAGACGGGATTCTATCCTATCAAACATCTGAGACATGTCACTCACTGTTGATTCGAGTGAAGCTGAGAGTATTTGCAATTCTGTTGAATCACACCTCAGAGCCAGCACACTGTTGAAGTTTTCAATAAGTGTCTCAAATGAGCTTTTCATATGGGTGAGCAAGTCTTGATATGAGCCAGACATGATTCAATAATGATATTTGTGATTTCCTCTTCCACAATGGTGTTAATATCAATAAGCTATGCACTCACACTCCCGTACTTTATATTTGATTGCAAGAGATATGCTTGTTGAATGTCTGTTGAAAGAGGAAAGTGGTGAAATACAATCAAGGAAATTATGCTCTCTGTATCATGACTGTGTAAATCTTCTCAGTATTGCTGAATCGGGCTTGGGCACTTTTGAACTAAATGGATTGGGAGATAAGATACCACATCTGTTGATACTTGTAAAGCGTCGTCTGAAGATTTTGGAATCCAAAATGTTAGCTGATATAGAAAAATCATTTTAGATCAGCACCAACAAGACCAGTTTATATATTTGAAAAATTGTTTTATTTTATTTGATGCCACAACAATGCCACACAATCAAATGGTGTTAGCCTGTGATAAATCACAACAGTTCTTTGTCACATACAAATGCGTCAATCAGGTTTCAAGTTACCAGACATACACTTTGCATACCACAAGGGACACATCATGTATGAACAGCATTCACCTGCGATCCAACATGAGTGGTTTCACAGAGAACATGAGCAGGCGGGTACAGCCTTTGTGTGACAGTAGCTCTCATTTGTCCTTTCCTACAACTCCATCGAACAACATCACCACCATGGGTCGTGATGCTGACATGATCTTCTACACTGCAGGTCAGAATCTGTTTGATGCACTCTCGTTTGAGAAGTTTCATCGCGTCACTTCTCCATTTTCTGTGAACAATCGCAACTATACTGCATTGTTGCATGGCATAGAGAACAGATGGGAGATCCTGTGTGCCTTGGAGAGGCAAGATTCTTTACGCTTTTCGAGGAATGATGCTTTTCCTCCTTTAAAATCAGCCTCTTATTACAAAGTCAGAGATGTCAATGTGGTCTGTCAAAATCAGATATATCAAAATTCTCTAGCACTCAACACACAAAAACAGACAGACACCTCTTTGGTTGAAACCAGTAAGGACCTCCTTGCCCATGTCTTGCAATTTGCTACAGTAGATATATCAGCGAACAACATGTGCGTAGAGTGGGAAATAAAATTGCGCCATAACTTATCCATGCCAGAAAAATGTCACATACTCATCCACCATGAAGTGATGAGAGAAATCCACAGAGGAATCTCGCCAGAGGCATTTCAACAGGCATGTAAGGACATATGTCTTTTAGAGCATGATGTCACCTTCAAGAGAAACCTGTACGGAGTTGGTCGTAGCAAGAGAAACAATCCAGAACTCATGGATATTTTCCCACTTTTACCATTGGGTTTAAAGAAAGTGATCCTCAAGAGGTGGGTCAGAGAAGAGAAGATTAATTGTCTAGAGCATGTCAAGAAAATGTGGCCAGATTGGAAGTCAGATACGGTTGTGAATATCCCAGGTATACCAAAACGTATTGATGATTGGAATGCTGAAGATGTAATTAATGTGACACTTGGTGTAATTGGATCAATCCAATAATGAAGACCATCGATGAACTAATTGATGAGATGAAGGGATATGCATTGAAATGTGGGGAAGGACATCACTCAAATCCTTTCACGGAACAATTCAGACAATGTTTTACATTAGAAAAACTTCAATTAAACCCAAAAGATAACAAGTCATCCTTTGACAATAGAAAGGAATTGCATGACTATATACAAAGCATTGAAGTTGAGTTGAAGGCTATGGCCAATGAGGTTGAAAAATGTTCTTCTCGGACTACAGATGCAAAAAAGGAATATGATGAACTTTGTAAGATATTCACTAAGTCAAAGAAAACTTGCCCACCATCAGAAACTCAATTTGGGGCACGTGAAGACGATGTATGGCAATTCTCCACAGATGATATCTCATTTGGAATTTGAGATGTAAATGACAAGTCTCCATTTTTTAGAAAAGAATCGACCTGACATTTGGACTGTACAGCTCCCACCTGCATGCCAACATGAAGCGCAACGTCTGTGTCACTGCTCTTGGCCAATCTCAATTTTGTGTCTATCAGTTTCTTGGTTTCATCACAACGGGCCATGTGATGCAGTAATCCATGTAGTGTATCCTCGTATGCTTTCATGTTCTGACTTGAGGGTTGACATGTGTCGGATCTACTAAACGTGCCACACAAGTGAGCTAACTTCTCTGAGATATCTGTATCGGTCAGAGTTTTATGGATGATATCCAAGATGTTGTTGTATAAAAAATAGCTCTTGTTGAACCTTGCCAGACAAGAGAGATGAAGAGCAATGTCACTGAAGAGGGTGCTTGTGGAGAGACCTTTCTTTTCAGCTTCAATGACTCTGTTTCGCTTTTGGTACAGCTCACTCTCCACTTTGGTGATGTTCTCTTCCAAAGACATCTTCTCATCCTGTATGTGGTCATCAAGTCGTTGAAACTGACCTCGCTCGTCTTTTAAGCATGCCAGTTGCTCCAGCAGGTGGACATGGCATCTAAGAGTTTCATTTGTGAGCTGTTGAAGTGAGAGCTGTTCATATATCCCACTCGTATGGGGGTGCCAAAGCAACCCATGAAGTGTATCACATATTGCAAATAAAAACCTTTGCCTCCAATTTTGATTTAGTCTTGACTCTGTATTGTCCTCCACAGTTGAAAGGTCCACAAGTGCCATACTGTCTTCATATGCCATTTCCTCAATCTTTCGTTGAACTTTAGTAACCACTATTTGTGCTGGTCACTTTATTGTATGCATGAATACATTTGATTGATATGGAAGAATTGTGGGAAAAGCGTTTTAATCAACTCTATAGCACATACCGTCAGTTGGAAGATGCACATGGTAGATTATCTCAGAAGTACAAGGAAGTAGAAGCACAGGTAAACATTGTCTCTGAAAGTAAGAGAAGGCTAGAGGATTCATTGAGAACACTGGGTGAAGAATGTAGAAATTTGAAATGTGAACAAGAGAAGTACGCTCAGGAAAGGTCAAGCCTGTTGCAAAAAAATGCCAGTCTCAAAGACTTTCTCCACACTGAAAGAGAAGATTCAAAGCGGATGGAGGCCAAAAGCACGAATGAAGTGGAACTTTTGCATAAGAGAGTGAAGCACATGAGAATCAAGGCTGTTGACAAGGAAAAAGTGATTCAACAGAAGCAAAATGAAAACGATAAGCTTCGTGAAGAAAATCAATGCCTGAAGGATACAATAACTGATCTAAAGGACACAGAAACGTGTAAGCAACTGAGAGTGGTTTCAAAGATGGACACCATTCTGGAAAAGTACATGGAGATGTTTCCTCAGGACCAATCACTGAATCACCTTCAGTTTGTTGACAAGACCACCAATGGAAGCAGCCACCTCTTTCGTCTTCTTTTGGAATTGTGCTATAGAGATGCCACAGGTAGCCTGAGAAATCTTAAGAGGAAGATTATTCGTGACTTTGACAGTATGATAGATACTGTGGTGTATTACAAACTGTACATTGACATGTGTCATTATGCACGAATTGTGTGGTGTAAGAACTTCTGTATATTTGAGGAGGCAAGTAGCATGATTTCCAAGATGAAGGAATTGACTCATCATCAAATCACATACCAAGAGGTTGTGTTGGTCAATGCCAGACAGGCCTTTGTGGCGGCAATTCTAAATGCAATGCAGGGGCTTGGTAGTTTACCACCAGACGACACTGTGCAAGATGATGCGTCAGATTGCGATGCACTGACCAAAAACCGTTCTCAGATGGAAAAGGCTATCGGATTTGATTGAATGGACAGTTTTACATAGATAGAATTTCAATACTGGATTGAGTGTCACTATGTCACTATTCATCGAATATGCAAAGTTCAAACATGCAGAAATCCAGAAAAAACTTCTTGACAGTCTTCTTCTCGGACAAAATTGTGCATTGCTTGGATTTCCAGGCTCTGGTAAGACTTATATGACTGCAAATATCATTCGTACACTCGTGACAGAGAAAAGAAAATCAATTGTGGTTGGGGGAAGCACTGGCTGCGCTGCTCAACAAGTAAAGAAGAGTTTAGATGGCATTGAAGTTACAATACAGACAATTCACTCTCTCCTACGATTTGGTTCAGAGGAGCTGTCACTCGTGCAGAAGGGAGACATGGAGGGGCTTGAAAAGAAGGTGCGTCAGAAAAAGGTTTACAGTGTTGGTACAGTCATGCAAAAGTGTGACTATCTGGTAGTGGAGGAAGTGTCAATGCTCACCCCAATGTTCATTGAAGCCATGGATGTGGCTCTGCGTCAGATTAGAGGGAGACCCAGTAAGGTATTTGGTGGAGTGGTGGTCCTGTTTGTTGGAGATTTCAGGCAATTGCCTCCTGTGTCACAGAGTAATTGCGTATATGCTTTTCAACATCCTAGATGGCAAGATGGAACTTGGATTGCTAAGGTATATTCTTTGCAGTATGTTCTCAGACAGTCCAGAGATAATCAATTTACCAATATGATTATGAAACTCTCCCATAATCAACTCTCAGATGATGAATACAAACTTCTTCAAGGATGCATTGTTCCGAATGGTCGACAGAAAATCATGGATGTGGACTTCTTATCTGATGCTCTGCGCGTCTTCCCATATCGCAAAGATGTGAAAACTTATAATGAGAGAGTAACCGAACGGGCAAGAAGAGACAATGTAGAGATTCGTTCGCTCAAAGTGAATTGGCAGTCCCTCCCAAAAATAAAGCCTGATCTGATGATGAATGTGCAAGATGAACTAAGTAAGGAGATGGATGCCTCTCTTGAAATTTTTGTAGGTGCCCATGTAATGGTGACAGCAAACATGAGTGTGGAATTTGGTATTGTAAACGGTACAATGGGAAAGGTGTTGGCCTTTGTCCCAGGATTAGAATGTGACTATGGCACTTCAGAATGTGACATGGGAGTTCTATTGGAATTGGACGATTGCACACGGGTCACTATAGGAGCCCATTGTATCACAAAGAAGATTGATCAATACAAGAGTGTGAAAATGCATTTCATTCCCTTGTTGCTGTGTCATGCAATAACAGCACATAAGCTTCAGGGTTCAACTGTACAAAGGAGAATTTTTTTCTCACCACCTTATATGAAAACAGAGTCTGTGTCATCTATGTTTTATGTCATCATCACACGCCTCACATCCCTTGATCTGCTGCACTTGACACATGTACCACATGAGATGAGGGTTATTGTCGACCCATCTGTTCTGAACTATTATGAAAATGTGAATAAAAGATAACACAAAAGCACAGATGCTGTAAAGTCTCTTTATTTTATCTACATGCTATATCTTACAATACGGGGTTTTGAATTACGACAATTCATGATAATATCAAAGTCATAATTTTGTCTGGCATCTCTATCATTTTCATGATGCACTTCGTAAGGACCCTTTCTCAATTTGGCAATGGGTGCAATAATGGATGCTGATTTCTTTCCATCTCTTGTCTTCACTGATATTCCCTCTGACGAGATCAGCATCTCTGCCTCCACTTGATCAATGGAGCTCGAAGTGAGAAGCATTCTTGGCCAAGCATAATTAAACTTGTTGTCACGAGGGATGAGCTCTTTCATTTCAATAATCAGAAATAGCGTGCCAACATCCATAGTGGTCCCTTGTTCATATAAGAAGTCACCATCTTCAACATCCACGGTAAGTTTTCCTGTCGTCTGCAAGGTGACAACAAAACTATCTCTTTTGTTGTTTGCGAAAGAACCACTGCATGTGCTACTACAAATTCCCCTTGGGCTAAAGGTCTCATAGAATATTTCTGGTGAGGCCATGTGTATCATGAGTGCATCAACACTGTCCACTCCATGCTGCGAGGTCACCTGTGCTTTGAGATTGGCATAATCTCCGCATGACTGCATATGTGTATATTGAGTTGTAAGTGTTTTATTACAGTTTTTCACATGGTCCTGTAGAAGGTGGAATGGTATCAGTGTGGATACAGGATCAAATGTAATGTCAGCCAGAGATAACTTGAAAGCCTGATCCACTTTGTCCCTCAAAAGACATTCATCTTCAAGATCAACCCTGAGCAGAGCAGATCCATCATCTGTCACCACTCTTGCATTTTCGTCACAATATACTCCCATTTCTACAACCCTTCCATGAAGGTCAGAGAAGCATGAATCTCTCTCCCCAATTGCATATGGTGAGTGAACAATACCCATATATTCCATAAGAAGTTTGTTGTGTTGAATTGGAGGAGCATCACAAGGATACAGAGGGGTCATTGTGTTTGAAATCAAATCAAACTTACCCCCAAGCTCGTCAACTGGGTCTGCACCAAATGCAGGTGAAGAGAGATGTGGAAAATTCACAGGAGCATCATTGGACATGTTCAACAGCTGTGTGCCAGTGTATGTGTATGGCATGGATAATTCATTACTGTTCATTTCTCTTTTGACATAATTTCTTCTCGCTTGCTCTATCTCTGGTCTAAACATGTCAGAGTATAACCTCTTGTTTAGAACACCAAACTCGACATCATAGTCCAATATTTCTTCCAATCTTCTCTTTCGAAGCGGGCCATTTCCTGTGCCTGGTGCCCTACTAGGACCACAAAAATTTGAATGACCAGAAATGAATTTTGCAAGAAGACTAGTTGAAGACATGTTTCACAAACACAATGATCAACCTATGCATTAACATATTTGATTCGCGAATAGGCTTGTTGTCTAACAATCATGGGTCTGTATCCAAGCTTGGCTCAAACAATCTTCCAAAAAGCAATGAGTGGTGAAACAAAATTACCCTTGCAACAGTCAAGTGCCATTGAAGTGCTACGCAACACATCTGTTGTCTTGATCGACCTTACACAGTTTTTGTACATCTCTCAATCTCAATTATCCTCAATGGTCCAACAACACATGTATTGCTACAGCAGTGTGATAGACTTCCTTTCATCTGAAGATCCCATAGGACAGGTGTTCATCGATTGGAAAACGGGACAAGTCAAAAATTCTGTTGACATATTCACATTGGACATAGCTGCAAGCTATCTCTCCAATAAAGTGGAACTTGTGGATAAGCGATGGAAAATGGCATGTGACAAAAAGGGTATGGAGTCGTCTCTGAATGCCATATTTCTGGCCGTGGATGGAGATTGCCCTGTGGCAAAATTGGAAACAAGAAGACAAAGGCAAACAAAGTCGCATGCATCAAGCATCTGCCGAAAGATAGAAGAGAACTGCAACCGCATCGGTGAGGTGGTCCCAGATAATCTATACAGTAGATTTTTTCTCTTTTCACAGACTGGTGACGGACGTATGGCTGGATCTTTACAACGTTACATCTTTAGCAGAGAGAATCGGGAAAATGTGCTGGGGAAAATGGTGGAATTTTTAGGAAGAAATACACACATGAATGCCAGTGTTTATTTGGCTCAAGGAAGAACTAAGATGGAACCTGGTCTCATCAGTCGAGTGTGTGGATCCTATGTCCTACCATGGGACAATGGCATGGAGGTTCCATATTATGAGGCAGACTCCATCATTCCATACATATGGTCATTTTTGCGGCATCATGAGCAATCAGCATCCATCGTTACCACAGACTCAGACATGCTGATGACTTTGCTTGCACTGGCCGATCCAAGATTATATCTGTTGCGTAAGGATAAAACAAAGGACGCTGATATTGTCTTCAACCAGAGTATTGCCTTTTCTGTGAACCCTGTCCATCTGCTCAACAATCCCCAAAAGCACTTGGATCTATTGCTGCACCTCTCCATGGGTGGCTGTGACTATGCTGAAAACTTTCATAGGTGTGGGGTCAAAACTTTACAGGTGGGTATTGAGAAAATAATGGATGGACAGAATCTGATCACATGCGTGAAATTGGCAAGACGAAATGAAATCTTAGAGTTGGATGGAAAGGGTCTTTTGGATAAGGAATTGGATGTATGGTCAACACCAAAGGAATTGCTACAGATAAATTGTGTGGATCAGAATATGTTGTTCCAATTATTGTCAAGCAGACATGATTTGTTTCCACTAAGAATGGGATCACATGTGTATCTGATGCGTCTGGATTGCAACCAAGATGTCATTGAGGGAACAATGAGATCATACTTGACAAGATTTACAAATGCCACTTCAACCCACACATTCAATGTCATCAGAAGCAAGATGAATTCTTTCCCATGGGAAATGCGCAGGAGGATGTTCTTTTTGGGCCTTGTGACAGAATGTGGATTGGGATTAGAGGTGGGCATGGAGCAGAATGTAGACATAGCCAATAAATGTGGCTATAATCCAAATAGCAAATATTCTTATGTGAAATAAAAAAAATCAACAAAATGGTTAGGTTTCATCGTTTTCTTTCATGTTTACAGTTCTATGTATTCGATCAATAATGTTCAATGTAAGGATGGTAGAAACCTTATTGAGATAAACCTTTCCATTGTCCATTTTTTCACAGCACCCAAATAGACTCAAATCAAGCATCCTTGAAAGGGCTCTCAAAAGCTTATCTCTTATCTTGGACTTTTGTGATCTTGAATGATCAAATTTAAAGTGCCTATAGACCTCCTCATCTGTGATGTCCTTTAACATGTCGCATTTGTCGGAGTACTTGTCGAGAGCTTCTTTTATCTCCTTAGCTATATCCATTGCAGGTCTCCCTTCATCAAGATCAAATTGATGATGAGCTATCTGTAGAAACTCACCAAGTGAAGCCCCCTTGCTTGTAATTCTTTCATCCATGTCATGTGCTGCATTCACTTTAATTTCACATATTTTACATGATACACAATCATCAAAGCCTGGAAGAGGCATGATGGATGAACAAAGCATTGGTATGTTAGGTAGATCAACACCACCATTCCCAGAGAGGGACTCTTGTATGCATATGGCACTCAACTCGTCGTCACTCACTTTTCTCTTGCGTTTTTTTGTAGCCATTCTCACATACATTCAAATCATGATTGGTAAATATGATTTTATCGAAATCATTGTCTATTGCAGCATTTTTGTCTTTGGTCAACAATATGGTCATTTCTTGCTTTCCGTACATTTTATCAACTCGACAGAACATTATCACTAGAAGATTGGATGAGTGTTCATATATTGTGGCATTAGTCTGAGAGTTTTCCTTCTCGGCATGCAAGAAAGGTTGACTTGAGACAACTAGATTGTTTCCACTTCCATTCCCTTGGACAAAATCTAGAGTCATCCCCTGCCATCCTTGTCTTTTAGATGTAAACCTGTTTAGGGGAAGATAATCGACTCTTGCTCTGATGTGTTTGTCATCAGTGGTGTTTACATCAAATGAGTACTTGGTGCAAGCATCTGTGTTGAGATGAGAGTGGTTGCTGTGCCCCAGTTCATACCATGTGTGGTTTGAAATGTCTTTTGGGAGATGAAAATTTGCTAGTTCACAGGCATTATCATCTTCATCATAATCAACCTTCCTCTGTTGACACATTTCACCAGTCCATCCCACTGGACAATGGCACTTGTATCCTTTTGTGTATGCTTTCTGCATACATGTCCCTCCATTGAGACAGTAATGACATGTGATAGATATGTCTGTTTTGTTGGTTTCGCAAAACTTTCCACTATAGAAATCTTTGCATTGACAAACAAAGTTTCCTGCACTCGTGTAAATGCATGCCGCTGTCCCCGCTGGGTTACAATGATCCATCTTGCATGGATGGTTCCAGCTCTCGCAATCTTTGTTTGTCTTACATGTGATGTCTGTGGGTAGCCTGGGATCATCAAATCTGCAAACATGGTGGTCACATTCACTAGAGATTTCCATGTTAGATGAGACTGTTCCAAATAATATGGCAACAGTGATGACAACAGAGACAATTGTGCTTGCTACAAGAATGAATAGAAATGTTCCTGATGATCTTCTTAGCTGAAGCATTTTCAAAGATATGGGCAGTGTTTTTCGCATTTCTTTGTTTTACAAACTTCTGTTTCATTTGGTAACAATCTCAATTGATTAATAGTGAAACGTGCACCCTCCTTAACACTAGAACTATACAGAACATGATTGATCTTTTACCAGGGATAATGGTCTCCCAAGACATGGCAAAACACCAAGCTCGGTCATTTAATGATTACTGGGATGATGTGAAGTGGAAGGGAATCTCAAAGCCACTTGTAGCGAATCAAGGAAAGTTTGTATTACCTTTCCAGGTTCAAAATCCACATGCACTTCAAATTGAAACGTTGTCTGACTTATTGGAACATCAAATGGACATAGATGATATGGCATCAAATGTCATCTCCTCCAGAGCATATCTCAATTCCATATTGTACAGGGGAGTTGAACAGTCTCGCTGCATGTTCTATTCCAAACCTCAAGAGGATGATCCTGGTTTAACAGTCATAAAGAAAATGATGAATCTTGTATCTCTTCTTGTCGAATACAATAACATGAAACTGGAACCTTTTCAACTGAAGGCCATTCGTGCTGGTATTTGTTCAAGTGGGGAACGATTGCTGGGACAGGAGCTACACAAAAATATCCCCAAAATTCTTGATAGCCTTGGTCTGCTTGAGGGGGCTGACATGAAAGATTCAAACGCCATCATGGACCTTTTTAGAAAATACAGCAAACGCATGGTTGCCATAATAGCGCCAAGAAGAAATGGAAAGTCAAAGGCTGGTAAGCTTTTTGTTTCAATCAATGCCATATGTGAGAGAGGATCAAGGATTGTCATCTTGGCACATCGCTTGGAAGCAACACTTTTGTACAAGAGTGAGATTCTACTTTATCTGGACCAGATACTTCAGATGGGCATGGATAAGTTTGAAGTTCATTCTTCTACATCAGAGATACGGCTGGATTTCCCTTGTGAGAAGAAATCATCCTTCATTTACTTTGTGTCTGGAGGGATAAATGTAAGTAAACACTTTCAATTTGTAGTGTTTTTTATTTTTTAATTTTGTCTCGTAAATTGTAACACAACACCTTCAACAGCAATTGAGCTCTGCCCATGTATAGTTACTCTGTACCATTTGCATAAGGGTTTTATCTTTCCATGCACAAATTTTGCTTGATGTTTGTCTCTATTTGTGATATTCACGTGTGAGAGAAAGTTTGTCTCGGAGCACGATTCTTCCTTAACATGCCAGATATTATTATGGGATCTTGGTTCCTGGAGCAGAAGACGCATACTACGCTTGGCAGCTCGGTGTTTACCATTTCTTGTCCTGTAGACTTTGTATGCGTGCCTGTTGGGGATGGTGCACAAAGTTGCCATCCTACGTAGACATCTGAAGGATGCTGGTGACAGTTTCAATCCATCGTCCCTCACTTCAACTATCGTTTTGCCAGTGTGACGCTCCTTGCATTTTGTTCCCTTAACTGCCAACACAGCATTCACATATGCTAATGCATTCCGTCGACATGCGTGGCCTTTTGATGATTCGCAAATTGATAACTGATCATTTTTCTTTATACACAATGACACATACCTCTTTGGAAACATTTTATCCTTAAAGAGTGGAAAGTCTAGTACAGGTAAATGTTTCACGCGATTTAGTGGTAGTTGACAATGTATACTGTTTTCATCATGACTACACTCATTATGTGGCAAAAAGTCTCTCATGGCCCTTTCTATATGATGTTGTTCTACACACTCGTGTGTTGAACAGAGACAATTGGTGACATTGTTGCAATGTTTAGCAAAGGGTGCCATCCAGTGATACTGAACTGATACAGATTTCAGTGGGTAACACTCTGGATCACATGCCACTGTGGTTACTGCATCAATGGATATAAAGCACATGTCTTCATTTTTGTTGGATGGCACCAAGGGATTTACAGATATCTTGACAAATGATTTCCCAGTCCAACACTTTGATGATGATTTCATGGACCTCACCTCTTCCCATCCATATTCTATATCTGTCAATAGACGGTAGTTAGCAGGTACCAAAAAGGATACGTAGGCCATATTTCACCTCTGTTATAATATCACTATTTGTGCATAACCTATCACAAGTATGAACCTCAGAAAAAAAAGACTTGCCAAGAGACGATGATGCAGGTAGAGACGATCTCATCTAGTGATAGTTTTGATTTGGTACCCCATTTGGTTATCAGCAAGAAATTTGAACATGATGATGCATTTCTAGCTGGCCGACAAAGTAAGACAGAACTTTCGTGTCTGGTCCACAAATGTGACAACACTGGGTGCATCATGGTTGGTGTTGGGGGAATGGAGGGGACTATCAATGAAAATGGGAACTATTCTGTCGTGGATGTCAAGACAGTCCTTGACAAACATGTTACCAATGGCACTTACAGTATAGTGAGTCATTACACAAAGCCTGTGGTGAAAACACTTCAAAGAACCATTCAACTATCTTACCCACTTATCATGTGGCAATGTGAACCAACCCCATGTGCTGATGGAAATGAAACTGAGAGCACAACATCCTTAAGTTTGTTTAAGGGTAATGATTTTAGAATGTTTACAACTATCGAGCCCCATACACATAGGATTTTAGGGCAGGGCACACATATGTTTATGAAGAAAATATATGAAGAGGTGGATCTTCATAAATCATTTGTTCCGTTCACAGAAAGGATGTTAAAGTTCACAATTGGTGATATTGGATACATGACAGCATTTGTGGACTTCAAAAAACTGGATAGTGATATCATGATATCTAGATGCATAAAGAAAAGTGTTGATAGTTGTGATGGGAGACAATGCCTGGGATTATCGAGAAAAGATAACAATGAAGTGGTGCAGGAGAAATACCCAAAGGCATTTCCAAGTGGTCTCGTTTGGAGTGAATCCTTTGAGTGAGTAACTATTAGCAGGGAAGAACTCTTTGATCTGTAAGACATGAACAAAGACAGACAGACATTGAAACATGTTATTCAACACGTTGGAAGAAATCAAATTGTCTTCAGCACCAAGAGTAAAGTACAGATGGAAGACCTTTACCATCCGACTACCATTCTCAAAATTGAAGGATCCAAAAACAAACAAGCCTCTACTGGAGCACATATTGTCGATGGAGCCAGTCAAAGCAGACCATCGAGATCTAATGATATTTTCTGCAAGACTTTTGCCAGATGGTGGGAGCAATGATCTGTTGTTCATTATAAGATATAGAGGCCACACAATCAAAGTAAAGATGAACAATCTTGATCAACCTGTTGACATGACTTATTGGTGTGGTTGTAAAGATTTATCAACTTTAACCATGTTGTTACATAGAGGGATTTGGACACTTAACAAACCTACAAGTCGTTCAGAAGATATGTATCTCACAGTCGAAGGTCAGCGTGATAAAGATGAAAAAACAGACATGATGCCATTTTCTATATATGATGTTCTTCCCTCACACATTATCCGTGAAGCCAATGTGAATCATTGGCAGATCCGAGTTGGGAATCCCACAGATGTGGAACTTGAGGGCAAGGACATTGGTCCTGCAGCAATGTATGCAAATAGAAAATGTGCCATGGCTCTTATGAACATTCCAGTGAAATGTTATTCTGTTGGGGAGGAAAAGGTTGTTGTTGAGAAAGAATACAGTCTAGATGTTAGAGAATTAAATGATTTAGATATGCTTTTCTTGGCAAGCAAGAATATGTTTGGCATGGGAAATGCCTGCTTCAATACGTTGGACTTATTCGATGCCATGATGGCATTTGGAATCATGTGGACTATTGATAAAAAGAGCGACTTCATTTATCTCCCAGTCTTGCCGGCTCCACCCAATGAAACAATATATCCTTTGGTCCCATTAAAGCATTCAAAAATAAACAAAAACTCTGTGTCCTTTAGTTCGATGATGTCAGTGATGGGAGAGGAAGATAAAAAAAACATTATGAAGACTATGTTCCCTTATGAGTCAACATGGACTCCTCACATGAAACATGAATTGATCAAACGCATCACAGCCGGTAGAGGGCCATGGAATATTGGACCTGGAACTTGTATGTTCACTCTTGACCAATGTCACTGCTGCATGCCTAGGGCAATAAAGTATATTTAATGTGTGTAAAATCTAATTTTCAACACCATGTACAATTATTTGTATAACTCTGATCAGATATTGTGATTACACATATAAAAATGACAGATGTCAACAAGTGTGCCTTTTGTAAGTACGATATGCCAGAGGGAGGAATGTCTCAATGTGACATTTGCAATAGCATGGTGTGTCATGAACCTTGTGCTGAAACATGTCCATCGTGTGACAGATGTGTTTGTCCAAAAGACACATTAGATTGCTCTGAATGCAACAATATCATCTGTAGACAATGTGCTGATATATCTGGTTGGATATCACCCGAATGTTGTTGGAGCAACGGAACAATCCTCTGCTCCAAATGTAAACCTCAACACAAATTAGTGACATGTGTGGATTGTGGATCAATTGTGTGTGGAGATTATTCGATAGAATGTGACCAATGTGAATTAACTTTCTGCAGTTCTTGTGAATGTCCACATAAGACACATTAGATTGCTCTGAATGCAACAATATCATCCATAGACAATGTGCTGATAAATCTGGTTGGATATCACCAGAATGGTGTTGGGGAAAAGGAACAATCCTCTGCTCCAAATGTATACCTCAACACAAATAAGTGACATGTGTGGATTATGGATCAATTGTGTGTGGAGATTATTCGATAGAATGTGACCAATGTGAATAAACTTTCTGCAGTTCTTGTGAATGTATACATGATGATTTCATTAAAATTGTAACATGAAATAAAAATAAAGACATTATAGAAATAAAAGTATTGTGCTTTGAATTCATTTGTCTTTTAATTCTCTGTAAAACCATACATATTTAACCTGTGTTCCCTTATGGATACAAGCATGTTTTATTGAATTGACACGCTTCATTAATTTGATACAATAGACATTCCTTCTCCTCTTGGCAACCACACTCATGCTATCTTTGTCAAATGAAAGATATCTCCATTCGCACATGAGCTTTGAAGAGTGCGGATCTAATGGTGCATTATTTGGCCATCCCCAAAAGCGAGTTCCAATCGAGAACTTGGGTATCCACAAACGTTTCAGATTGGGGAGTGCGCGAAACACAACAGCCACATCCCGGGCATTATAAACATGTCTCCATTGTCCACTGCATGTGGCATTGCCAAATGACAAGACCATTTTCACGCATCCTTTGCTGGGACAGTCCAAAACTATGTTGCTGCTATCAATTCCTATCATATTTGATCTCATCTTTTGTGTGATTTGAAATGGCAATTTCTCGATTTCCCTAGATATTGAATGCAATTTGCCTTCGACTCTTGACATCATTTTCTGTGTCCTAAGCATTTCTCTGTGAATATGAATGCCAGACTTGTTTGGGATTGCACTGACGTGACAGTTACAATTTATTGTTAGCCCTATCAAAATACTAAGAAAAACATCAATCATACTTTTCTTATTTCTCTTTAAAATCCCAGTAAATACCAATACAAAGCAATCATTTTTGTGTTTTTTATCTTTATTTTTCAAAAACAAATGAACATTACAATGATAACTTTATTTTCTTGCAAACAGGTCCTCCATCCTCATCGAGACCTTCTCGCATATAACTCTTTATACTTTCGATTTGATCAGAATCCAAAGAGAGAGCATCATATGCCTCTTCCTCTGTCAGGCCAGATTGACACAACATGAAAATCCTATTTGCAATGTTTTCTGCATTCTTGTCTACAGGCAACCAGGCATCAATCTCTGCACTATGCTTCTTATCGAAAAGTAGAGAAGACTTACAAACATAAACAGGGGTCACATTGGAAGCAAAAGGTGACATCATGGACTTTATGCCAGCCAACACATTGGGTGACTCTATCCCTTTGGATGATCTTGATATGTAAGAGCTCAGTGTGAGTGGAAGAGCCAATAAAGAATCACTCTCTGACTTATTGTTACTCAATGCTTTTCTATCTTTGTCAGGCAGATTCACACCAGAGGCAACATTGAGGAAGGGGATATACTGATACACACCATCAATCGTGTCATTTAACATTTCCACCTTCTTGGGATCCGCTCCCATTTTCTGTATGCGAGGCATCCACAGCTTGTTATATGATGAATTTGCAAATTTCCTCATTACTCTCTCTTTGATCTTCATGTAGGGGTTTCTGGTAGAAGACGATACCTTCAAAGGACTGGACGCCATCATCATGCCTCCACCACTAGCTTGAATGAAGTAGCGTAAAACAGCTTCGGCCATGTCTTGTACCTGCTCTTCCATGGATTCGTCATCGCTTCCTTCTCTATGGGCAATATAGCACTGGCATATGTACAGGAAGATCAACATGTTTCTTTTCATTGCAGATAGAGTAGACAAGAGTGAGTATGGTGTGGCATCTCCCAAGACGATCTGATACATGGCATCTAATATGTTTCCAGTGCCAGCATATTCTTCATACCATTTTGGTGCTTGATACACGTCTCCGTGTTGTCTTGCAAAGCTCTCTCTTGAGGCCCAACATTCAGTTATGGCCTCTTTCCTTTCTGTGTATTCCTCACCATCTCCATAGAGGTTTCCAAAGAAGTCCACATAACCTGATGTAATTTGACCAAAAACATAACAGTATTCTGTCTTTTGTTTGTTCAGCAAGTCAATTGCTGAAGTGGGTGGAACTTCTATGTTGGCATCATTCAGAAGAGAGGGTATCTTAAACGAATACCTTGGTCTACTTCTCACATACTGTGAGGTCTTCTTTGCATCCCCAACCACTTCACATGTCACGCTGTTGACATATAGGATGCACGTAGGAGACTCTAGATACATCTTCTCCAGTGCCGCTATGGACTCTGATGCAACAGTTTCATTTCTCAACTGCTTGACTGTCTGCCATGGTAAGTCAATGAGGTGCTTCATCATCATTACTCCAAACTTCGAGTAGAGCAATCTGCAGAGAATATCATCTCTTCTGATAGAGAAACCATCAATTTCTACCAAGGCAAGGTCCCGTGCTCTCTGGAATACCTTGCTCTGCTTGGGACATTTTGCAATGAGATCAACTAAGCTTGGTGTGTCTGCATGTTGTGAGTCAAGAGCACATCGTAGTAGAGCTGGTGATATGTGGCATTCTGGAAGCGACAATACATCCCAGATGTCTCCTATGACCCTCTTTGTCTGCTCTGAAGAAGAAGGGTCTCTCTCCAATTTGACCAGATTGCCTATGAAGAGAGGTGTTCTGACACCGTTGTCTTCTTGCACAGAGAAGATGGCACGGCCATCGATGCTGCTGTGATCGTTATTTTCTGATGTAGTTATATGTGATATTCCTTTGATCATGGTTGTGGTGATGTCTGGTTCTGGTGAAATATGACTCACCTCTTGCTTTAAACCAAGTAGTGTCACTGTGCTAAATCGGATTTTGAAAACACTTTTTTTCAGTTGTTCACAACATTGTTTGGTTCTGAATCAAGTAACATATCCAATAAAACGTCAAATGATGCGGCATCTAAATTGGAGGAGTTCATTGGTCCAATCATCAAACTGCAAGCTTCTAACAGTTCTTCGTCTGTTAAGCCCATGTCCCATTCTGGGAGCCAGGTTGGTTTTGATGTGGGTTTCTCTTGCTCAGACATCTCTTCTCTCTATATCCTTTAGTTGTGGTTGATATATCTTGTAATCAAATGTACACAATATCCTTTCTCTGAATCGCTTTTAGCACCGAATAAAGAATATCTTGCGAGAGAACAACTGAAGATGGACTCTTCAGAACAATGTTTACGTCAGAATCGTCCATTTTATAATGATCCTTTGCTGTGGAGGTAATGATCACGGTGTAACAGTTGGACTCTTGAGATGAGACAAATACAACATTTCTCACCATGCTCAACATAATTAGCAATACACAAGCATTTGACATCTCTTTGATGAGAACTCTGAGATCCAATGTCTCTGGTCTGTCGCCACTGATGATGAGTGGACATATGTGAAAGGGTCGAAACACTTCTTGGGTTGCAGCGATGGTTGCTGCCCCTTTCAAAACATCTGCAGATGTCAATGAATTGGTTAGACTCAAGTTACGGTCATGGGGATTAGGAATGTTGAGATTTTTACCTTGTGCCCACTGACAAAACTCGAGAGTTAGTTGTCTCATTTGATTGATTTGATCAACTTCTTTGCCCATTGGAATTGATTCCCAAAATGGCATTTGCAGCATTTCATTCAGTCTGTGGAGGTTCAGAGTCAATGCAGTTGATGGAATAAACTTTGTTTCTGAAAGAAACTGACCAAGGAGAGGAACTTGTCCCTGTACTCTTTGCTTGCCACTGCGTTCTGCAAAAATAAGATCATTCACATGTAAAGTATGTTTGCCAGCATGATGAATATGGTGGAGTGACTCGTTTAACATTTCTCCCTTTTCCCAGATTTGCTTGGAGCATGACACGAGGAGGAAGGAACTAAGGCAATGAGGATTTTTTTCAAGAAAGGTTTGATGTTTCTTCAAGTCAAAGCATGGTTCTTTAGCCAATATGGATAAAGTTTCCAATGGAAGAAGGTTGAGTGTGACGTTCAGGTCAATCAGAACATTGTCAATGTTGCCTGGCATGTCCGATGACATTCGCAACATAGAGAGTTGTTTCATTCTCTTCTTGACAATGGAAGCAAAGTGTGCTGCAAGTTCATTGGGCTCACTGTCATCAGCTACCCTGTCTCCCCCACTCATGAAGCTTGCAAAATGAGAAAAGATGGCCATTTTGCGTTTAGTTATTTCACTATCGTTATTTAATTTAGTGTGGTGAGTTTTAAAGGCAGGGATGTATTGAGAAATCAAAGCTTGGCATTCGCTTATTGTTTCTCGTAACCGGTTATCATAGATTGATGTCTGCTCACAAATTGGATTCCAGCAAACTTGCATGAGCGAGTAAAGCTGGTCTATCTCAGATTGCTTCTTAAGCATTTCGCGATATTGTCTTTTTGCCATTATGAGTTTCCAGCAAAAATTGTCTTTCCCATGTCCATTTTCATCCTCGTTGAGAAAATGGGATTTCATCTTTTCACCATATGGAACATTTGCTGAATCGATGAAATATTTTGCCTGAAGTAACTCAAATGGAAGTAGATAGATATCCAATACATCCACATCACCACTTTGGTTACCCAGATTACCAACAGTCAGACCACCAACTTTGGTGTCAAAAGATCTCTCAATTCCATTGTCACTATCATTTTCATCATCCCCTTTGTCATCACTACTTTCTTCCTCCTCATCATCATTGCTGTCCCCAGACAGACATGCTTTGCCTTTCAGTTCATAATTAATTGATCCAAACATCTCATTTTCTGCCCCAAAACTTAATTCCTCTTGCATTTCCATTTTCAGTGCTTCCCACATAGTCATGGTCAATAGGTTCGATGTCCATCTGAATGAATACCCAAACCAAAAAAGAGAGAAATATGAAATTTAGTCTTACCTGTGTTATGGTGTGATAATGGCATCTCTTTCATATGGAAGAGGTCTTTGACTTGATAGTCCATTGGAATAATGACATCATCCTGTCGCTTCAATTGGTCGATGATCATACGGAGGCGATTGACTTCCTTGCATTTGTTCTGAAGTCTACTCAGTACACCACTCATGTCTCTTTCTACAGTCTCCTTTTCAGCCACATTTTCTTCAAGCTTTTTTGTATTCTTTATATATTTAGTTTGTGTCTCTTTCAATTCCTGTTGCAAGTCAAATATATGTGATTTCAAGCGTAACATGTTCTCTGTGTGGCCGCTACGTTCACATTCAAACTTCTCATTTGATTGATGTATCTGCGATGTCAGAGTCACAATCTTGTCTCTAGCCATAGTGTATTTGGCCTCTAGGTCTGCTGCATAGTCTTCATTCCTCTTGATGCTCTTCTCACTTTCCTTCACCTTTCTCTCCAGACATTCTATCGTACTGGTGGCATGACTGAAGGATTCCTGCAATTTCTTCTTATCGCCGTATTGTCTTGTCAAAGACTCTGTCTCCTTCTTATTTCTATCATATTCAGCTATCAAATTTTCACAAGCATGTATCATATCATCGGAATGTTCTTTGAAACATTTCTTGATTTGATTTGCACAAGATGCACTCTTACTTTCACTCAGGATGGCAAGATATTGTCTGTGCAAGATGGCATGAATATTTGAAACAAGCCTTCTATAGTTTACATCAGAGGAATGATCTTCTGCACAGAGATTTGAATCAGATTGAACCTCTGACAATGGTGAACGCTTCATCATGGCCATGAACATGTCTAAATTGTTCTGTAGTGTTTGCATCTCCTCCCGAGTGGAGCACTCAATTGTTTCTTGTAATTTTTCCTTTTCCAGTTGAAGTATTCGGTCATGCTCACTGTCAAGTCCATTGAATTTCTGTTTCAGTTGTTTTATTATGTGTTCCTGTTCATTGGATTTGCTTTGTAGTAGGGTGTAATCTGCATTTGTCTTCTGTGTGAGGGTTTGTGAATCTCTTGTGTTGTCACCATGTTTGGTATTTTCTGCACCATCCCCCTTCTTACATGATAGCCTTGAATTGTTTTGCTCTAAAGTATTTTTCTCTCTCATTGCTGTTCCCAGCTCTATATTCAACTTGATCATGTCAGCATTCTGTTTTTTATTTAAATCAGTCAATTTCAAATTGCTTTCTTTCAAGTGGTAATTTTCCTCGGCCAGTGATGTCTTTTTATTCCTCAGCTGAGACAGTTCTGTCTCAAGTCTTTCGATGTCTAAATGAAGTTCATCCACTTGGTGACCATTAGACGACTCACAGTATGTCTCACGCAGCTTTTGTCTCAGCTGCCTGCGACTGTTTTCAAATGAGGCCAATCGACTGTCCATTTCTTTTTTCTCATCTTTTAGTGTAGAGATTTCATTTGATTTTGTCTGTATTTCTCTCTTAAGCCGTTTCACATCAGAATCCAGAGCATGATTGGAAGAGATAAGTAATGTGTTTTCCTTTACTTTTTCAGCCAAATCAGAGCTGGAACATGAATCTCTCAATTTCAGATGAAGTGCCTCTTGTGATCCTGTGAGTAAAGTCACTTGATGTTGCATATCTTTCTTGTCTTCAGACAGTGAAAGAAGAGTAGAAGCTTTGGATTGGTTCTCTCTCTTCAATTTCTTTATCTCAGATTTGAGGTCTTTGTTTGATACCTGAAGCAGGTTATTCTCTTGCGATTTCTCACTCAAGTCATTCTGAAATGTAGAGATCTGTCTCTTGTTCTTTGTTAATTTATTCTTGACATCTCGAAGTTCACTAAGCAACCCATCATTCTCTTCCTCTTTTTGTACAATTTCCTCTTTAAGTTTGCCTATATCCCTTATCACATTGTCAAATTTGGCATCTTCCTTGTTCATCTGCTTGATCAAGTTGTTCTTCTCATCCTCCAAGAGCTCACAGGTCGCTCTGATCATTTTGATTTCAGCATCCCTTTTGTTTAGTTTGTCTTTCAGGGCTAACAAACTAAGGTCTTTATCTGATTGCCGTTGATGAGAATTACTGGACTGATGCAATATTTCATTTTTTAATTGATGAATCACATTTTCTTGCTCCAGCAGCTGAGAACGCATCATTTCCACTTCCCTCCTTTTTTGCTCAAGGGCATCTGTATCAGTAGACTGACATTTTTGTTCAAGCTGATTGATGGAGTTCAGGGCAATTTGAAGTTTTTCATTCGCTTGCTTTTCCCGTATGGCTCCATTGCTTACAAGCGTTGCCATATTATTCTTTGCCTCTTCTATCTCCTGTTTGAGTGATCCTATCACCTCTTCTGTAGATGCAATTTCAGCTGCTCGCCGCTCTCCAAATTGTTTCATGACAAATTTAGATTCATTTTGCAATTTGTTTATCGTCTCCGTCTTTTGGGCAATCAGCTGAATTAACTCTTCATGGGTGCCATCCTTTTGCATTTTCTTTAAAGATATATTTTCAGCAGCCAATTCTTTGAGAGATGTTGCAAGACTTTCGATCATTGCTCTATTTTCCATTGTCTGTTGAAACAAAGTGTCCTTTTCCTGTTGTAAGTTCTCATCTTTGGACCGAAGTTGTGCCACCACCCCTATCAATTGTTTCCTGACACCTTTGCCTTCCTCAATTTCTCTATGAAGTGCAGCATTCTGTTCTACCAGTTTTGAATACTTTTCCTGCAAGATTTGGAAATTGCTCTCTTTCTGTGTCAATTCATTCACTAGCAAAAAATTTTCTGTGTTTGTCCTTTTCGACTCCTCGTTCAGGCGACCATATTGATTTTTCAATATCTCGACATTTTCAATACCAACAGATGCTGAGTCAACAAAAGATTGACATCTATCTAGGGGAGAATCTTCAGAATCAGTTTCATCTTCCTCAGAAGACCAATGTTGCCCATCATCCATATATCTGGGGTCCATACTAATAAATTGTGGTGACTCTTTTTCAGAGATACTCAGAGTACCCTCATCTAATTCTCTAACACTTGAAACTCCACCATGTATTTCACTATTCACATTTCTTCTGACATAACTCTTCTTATTTGGAACGGAGTTAGTTGATTTTTCGGAGCCACAATTCTCTTTGATATTGCTGAGTGGGGTTTTATTTTGACATTGCTCATCCGTGTCAATAATTCTATGCATTTGGTCTAGAGCAGGTCTGAATTTGTCTTCTACTGATTTACAAATGGCAAGTTGAGATTCTGCTTCACATTGAGAGCCATCCTTGGTTCTTTCATCACCTCTTTGTACCTCGGCAAACAATGCTTGCTTTACTTGGGCGAGTGGTCTGATCCCTCCTTTAGAAAGGGGTGTTTTTTCTGGGGTGTCCAGCTTCCCATCCCATTCTTTCAATGGAGAAGTGAAGGTAATATCAACAGAACTTAGGCTGGGAATAGTTTCTAGATCATCAAAACCAATAATTTCTTCATTTTCATTCAGAAATGTCCCATCGCCCTGTAGACGAAATGTACCTCCATCTTTTGATATATCTTCCACTTTAATTGTATCCGCTTTAGTTTTGATATCTGTAACACCTTTAGGTGTTTTAATGTCATCTACAGAGTGGTTGGAAGGTTCAGGTGTTGAACTAAAGAATGGAATCTCTGAAAGACCTTCCAGACACTTGTCACTGATTTTATAACCACCTTCATTCTCATCTTGAAATGTGTTATCACATTTGAGATGAAATTTGTCCCTAGAGTTTTCATTCTCAATTGATTCAGCAAAACAATCATCACCAGAATCTTTATCGGAACTAAGTGATGATGATTTTGCTTTGTTATCAAAAACCTTACTGTCATTCAAATTAGTTGTTTTGACTTGCTCTTTTGTTTCGTTTTCGTTCAAAGGAAAAGAGCTTGAGTCCAACTTGACTGAAGCTCCCTCAATTCGTTCATCATTTAGAATAAGTGTATCTTCTTGCCCTGTAATTTCACCTGTGGTCTGTGATTTATTGATTTCCCCTTTGGTCATAATATCAGTTCTAACAGCATTTTTACCATTATTCTGTGCATTATGGTCAATCTTCCATGTTTCATCCTCTTTTGTTCGTGACTCTGAATGGATAGGACGGATACCACATTCTCTCATTATGTTTTGTAGTGTGTCCTCGACTGTTGGGTCTTGAGTTTCATCGTCACTACATCCGTTGCTCTCATTATGCTTATCGTTTATCGTTGGTGCATCATAGAATAGTGTTTCCATTCGAAATGCTTCATCTGTGTCTTCATCATCACTCAGTATGATCAATGTAGGGTCATCTTGTGGAGTCAGGTTGGTCTGATCTCTGGGTCTGTCTTCCTCACAGTACAGACATGGAACAAAATGATTTGGTTGATGACAAACAAGAGATGTATATGTCCACATTACATTGAGTGGTCTCTTCTCATTGGTACAGGTGCTAGGATAAAAAAAGCGATGAAATACATGTCTCTTCAAGCAATCACGAGGAACCTTTCTGTGAGGGTATATTGATCTGATCGGAATTCCTAGCTCACATGCCATTGACCCAATGTGAATTAAGGAGCACCAAGAGTTTAATTCCAGTGTCTTCAGCACGGTCCCCATGATATATTCCTCTCTTGATTGTGTTGATTTGATATTGTATTTTCCTGTTATATTGCCATATTCCATCATCTGCTGTACCAGTTTCTCATCCTCTTCACGAAATAAAGCTGGGGATAGCAAATGCTCCATGTGCAGGAGCATAGATATGGCACATCGAACACGCATTTCAATGTGATGGTCTTCAGAACCAAAAACTAGCATGCTCATGGAACGGAAGAAGCAATTTCCATCGGCTCCAACCTGTCTTGCAAACAATTGTTCTTGTACATCAATTGGGAATATATCTCTAGATACTACATCTTCTGATTTGATCTCTTTGAGGATTTGACTGCCATAAAATTGTTTGTGTAGAGGATGTCTTTTGCAGATAGAGTCAGATAGTCCCTTTGCTATTTCAACAAGCTCTTTAAGTGGCAGAGAACCTCCATTGGCATTTTCACTAAGAGTAGAATGAACTTCCAGGAAATAATCTTCCCTTTTAGAATTGTCTTTCTTTCTTTGCTTGGCATCGGTCATGACGGTGCATGGATCACCGTCCTTTTCGTGCTCTTCTCTTTCAAGCTTCCTCTTATTTTTCCCATTCGTTTGTGGCACATTCCTGGGTACAACCACAGAATCAGTTGAATACTCAGTTGGTGCTACAGAAGGAGCCCTGACCCTAGACCTTAGGGGACCACGCCTGATCAGTTCCCTCTTCACATTTGTCCTCTCCTTAGTTGCATTCTTTAGAACAGACACTATATCTGGATCTACATTGGATCCGTCGAGCATGGTTTCAATCATCTTTTCTGCCTCGCTCTCTTGTCCATTGAGCCTGATTGACTCTCTACATTTCTCCATAAACCTCCCCATCTTGTTGTGGATAAATGAGACTTTCATCGATCTCACATCTCTGTTCCAGTAACCCATAGCAGTGAATATAAGAGTTACGAAATGCATCTCAGGAGAAGACCATCTGAACTTCGTCTTTCTGATTACTTCCATTGGTGTGATTGACTTAATTGCCAGTGACTCAGGAAATCCCTCTTCGAGATTATATGATGTTGCCAGTGTGAAGTCTTCAAGGGCGTCTCTCACCACTTCATCACCACCTCCTATCTCCATATTGCTTGCTTTTGCAAGGTGCAGAGCAAAGCGAATAGAAGCCTCTGCAATGTGATTGAAGTTAACTTTGAAATAAGTTCCCTGCCTGTGAGAAGAATGCTTCAAATCCATAAAGATTCGAGACATAGTCTTTGTCACAACATCCACTTGGTCTGGGACAGCAGTGTCCTGTGACATGACAGCCTCAAAACACTGGATGGATGAGAAGTGATCGAACTTGGATTCTAATGTTGCCCTGCCTTGCTTGGTTGAGTCGTTGGTGGTGTGGTACAGCCAAACTAGTGTCACATATCTGATCCGTTGCAAGAATCTTGAATCAGGGTGTCTCATCGACTGGTGTCTCACCCACTGGATCCAATTGATGATAAGTCGATCATTAGACTGTTGGTATTTGGCAATGAATGCTGATAGTCTACCTCTGTCACAGTCATTGGGAAATAAAGTGCTTAAATTTTCATTTGTGGACATTTGTTGATCCCTTAGAATTGTTCTCCCTTCCCCCTGGAATAGTGTGAGTCTTGCTTGCCCAACTTTATCGACCTGCACCTTTATTGGCTGTCCACCATAAAAACAAGAGAAAAGGGCAGTTCCTGCCAAATTTACATTACTTAATGTGTCTGTTATAAGTCCAGCAGTACGAATAATTAAGTCATCTGGATTTCTCATAAGACTACTTCCAATGACCACTCTCCACAGCAGCTCACAAGTTTCATTGTATGCAGTGTTCTGGATCGCATTGCTCCTCCTCCATTCTTGCCAGTGATGATTCATTGCATCCATACAACTCTTGACAAAGAACCAAAATTCCCTGAAGTGGTCACTCCTTGCAATATGATGATTCAAGAGAATCATCATATTATTATTTGGTGCATAAACATGGGGTTGTCTTGTGTCTTGATCGGCCAATGATGCCAAAAATCTCAAGAAATATATCTGATCACTACTGCTCCTAACAAACTCTTCAATGGCATCGCTTTTATCTTCTAAATTTACTGCTGGAAGTAAAGGTCTATCCACCTCAAGGGTGTCATCTTGTTGATGAGTTTCCTCAGTGAGAGTAAATGTATCCATCTCAACCCTCAAATAAGTGTGTTTGGTTCTATTAATATGTAATGAAAGTAGTATACTAAAACGAACACTAGTGACATGACTGACCTTGACATAAACGACATAGACAGACTGCTGAATGAAGAGAGGTTCCTGGAATTATGGGCAATGCAAGATGAGCTATCCAATAAAAGAAAATATGGCCTTCTGCATTCTGAATATGATCCAAAACATAAGAAAGCGAGGCAGGATGGGTTTAATATACAAAGTGATAGATGGGACAATCCCCTTGGTTCATTTACCATTTCAGAAGGCAAACCAATGGGTCTCAATGAAGGGGATGAAATTGCAAGTATACACAGTACAACAAATATACAACAGAGTAAAAACAATATGTTAAAATGGGATCATGTTATTGGTTCAATGCATGAAGAGGTGACTCCCTCTACCAATTTCAAAGAAAATGTGGATGACATTTTAATATCAGACGAGGAAGAGAGTTCGTTTGAGGTGATTGACTCAGATGGACCGCTAGTTCTTAATCTTCTTGAATCATCACATCCTCCAAATATCATTGGTCAAGATCAGCCTGCCGATCAAAGGGAGGTGATATGTGAAGATGATCAAACACATCTGGGAAAGGATGAAAAGGAAGATACTACAACACAACATGTGGATCATCAAGCAGATACATTGAGAAGCAAGATGCAAGTGAAACTGGGTGATATAACACTATTGCCAGTCGATGCAGTAGTCAATGCAGCCAATAAATCTCTACTTGGTGGAGGAGGTGTGGATTTTGCCATTCATGGGGCTGCTGGTCCACAGCTCTTGGAGGAATGTAAGACCATGGGGGGATGTGAAATAGGTGATGCAAAGGCAACAAAGGGTTATGATCTACCTGCAAAATGGGTCATTCATACTGTGGGTCCTTTCTTTCAAAGAGGAAGCATTGAGGAAAATGCAGCACAAGAGAAACAGTTGATGTCCTGCTACACCAATTCGTTAAACCTTGCAAAACAGCTTGGTGCAAGATCGATTGCTTTCCCTTGTATATCAACTGGAATTTATCATTATCCAGCACATGATGCAGCAAAAGTGGCCATCAAGAGCACCATAGGTTGGCTGAAGGAAAATTATCATGACATAGATCAGGTAGTTTTTTGTGTCTTTGGTGAGAAAGATCTCGAGATCTACAAAAAGACATTGGATGAAATATTCTCCAATAGAGTTTTACCACAAAAAACTCCCATATCACAAAAGAACTCAAGGAAGAAAAAAAGTAAAGCTAAAAATACACAAGGTAAAGCTGCACTGCATACGTTTGGGCAGGATGTCAAGAATGGTAGAATTCACCCAGAGGCCAGAGCCATAGATGTGAATTATGAAATGGGACACACAGAACCGACGCCTGTCATTGTTGATGAACACCTAATGGACTATGCCCTGACCTTTCCAATGGAGATGGTTACAACTGACACACAGAGCCTATACCAAGACGTAATCCAATCCAATGGGACATTTCTCATAGCAAAGAAAAGGACTCTTGTCATAGAAGAAACTGGTCTTGACAATGCCTGTCTCTTTGCAAGTCTTGCTGAATGGTTGAATCGGAACGATAGAGATGAACTCTCTGTCAGAGATCTGTCATCGTATTTTAGGGATTGGTTTGGGTGCTATGGTATCAACTATAAAAACAAGAGATTGAACTACAGAGACAATTTTTCTGTTTCGGAAAATACTTTATTTTTGAGGTCACACATCAACCGGGCACTTCTACAGCATAAACATGATTTTTTCGCCGCGTATAAAGAAAAGCTTGCATGTGATACAGATTGTGAAGAAGCCCTTGCAATCAGGTGCAAAAATGAACAAGGGTTGGGTGGTTTAGAGCACATCATCATGTTTTCAATCATGACTAACACACCAGTCTTTGTGTGGGAGCATCATGGTAAGGAGTATTATAAATTATACCTGAAAACAAATGATATGCTGCAAGCTCTTGCACTGTATGATACACCTCTCAATACAGTGTTGGGCACCATAAGCAATCAAAACCAAAATATTATTCATCTGCTCTTCAACAAAAGGAATTCTGAACATGCTGCACATTATGAATGTTTGGTAACATTTGACTCCACATCATCTAAATGAGCATGACTTGAAAAGGATGACAAGTTTGAGTTTGCAAGTTGTTGCTGGAAACTCTGCCTGGAAATGATTTCTTGGATGCAGTTTATACAATCAGAATATTTTGTCAGAGATAACCCAAACCAAAGAGACAGATCATCACTTGCAGGCAATGGTGTCAGTTGGCTAGCATACGCGGGTGGGTTTAACACAGAGTGCCCTTGGCTGAATATTCCCCTTACTATTCTGTAGCACAAGATTGAAATAAATGAAGATGCATTCTTCAACAATATCAGCGATTCTTGTTTGTTGTGTACATTTCTGAGGACAATCTCACATAGGATCAAAACATCCGCATGGAGAAGGTCTCTTGTCTGGCGAAACATAACTCTTTCCATCGGCAATGCTTTCAAATCAATGTGTTCTCTATGCTTGTGAGGTTTTCTTGCACTGATATATGTCCAATATTTATGAATCTTTTGGGCATCACAAAGAGCACCAACAACTTCATCCACTGTATTTGTGAGTTTATTGTACCTCATCTCAGATCTGTTCTGCTGAGAACCATATGATCGTCGTGACCTAAATGTTTGAGTTTCCTCAATATGGTCGCATCCTTCTGATTGCAAATTGTTCAACTTGGAACAACTGTAGACACAAGACGTTGTACCGTCCCTGTCTTCGTGTATTAGACATGTTCGTGATCCCACCGTGCACACATGAACCACAAAATGTCTGAGACATGCATACACAGAGTCGAAGAGGGGATGCATGAGACATCTAGACATACGACAGAAAATCAGAGATTCTTCTGCATTGCAAGATCCATCATCCACAAGAATTAGGGGAATCGCAAAAATTCCATAAGAATGGCAAAGTTCTTTCATGCCATGCTGTATCCTTTTGTTCAATATGATTTTATCTTTTTTGTGGACCTTGGCCTTGTGAATGAAAATAGCTCCTGTGTCCATGGTTTTCTTGATTCAAATTTCTGTACATGAGCATGTCACTTGCTGTTGAAAAAGATGTGTTGGTGCAAAATCGGATTTTCATGGGAAACAGAAATTTCTGTCTGACATTGCTGAAATCAGACTCAATCTAACAACGATTCTTTTATTTCTGTTTGTTTCAGAGCAACAGAGGATATGACCCAACATTTTGTGTGATGGACGAGTGTGGATACATGCATCCCAGTGCTGTTGCAAGCGCCCTAACATATGCCACCAATCGTGGTGTCAACATCATGTTGCTCTGTAGCCCGGTGGATGCATCACATTGGTTGTCGAGATTGGACGAAGTCACCGATGGTAAGTCTGGTGGAGTGTGTCTCATATCACTGAAATATCTCTGCGGAGCATGTTCTGAGAAGGGTCAAACAGGTGTTTGTATACACGGAGCCATGCAACTTCCATGGCATATCGATGCTGGTGGGCAACTCAGTGAAGATCCAGTCAGACAGGTCATGGAGCTTGTAGCTCCTGGAACATATCAACAAGAAATATGTGGGTTCAATGACCATACCAGAGAGAGAGATGCAGAGGTCTTCTCTCAGGTAGCACTGAAGAGGCTTGTGAATGAAAACACCATCACCCTAACTGTAGAAGATCAGAGGTCTGCTGATGCCATATACGTTAGTCTTGATCCAGTGCAAGCTGGAAGCAGTGTATCTGGGATAGGACTAGCTGTTGCTCTTTGTATAGGAGAAGTGTTTGTGGTAAGTGTAATTTTGATTACAACAGGTCCGTCACATTGATGGTTGAACTCTTTTTACCCAACATGGTTCGACCTTTCATCTTGTAATATAGTGCCACTTCTGTCCCTGTTATATTCATTTCTGATGAGGTACAATCGTGTGAAAGATGACTTCTTTGTATGTGTACGCTTGTGCCTACTATGGTGGCTGTATGTTTTAACAACGACATAGTTTGAGATCCATTATTCGCAAGAATGAAAGAGGCATCTGCTCCTTGCAATACACCCAGCACCATGGAAGTCAAATAGTGAATGATCCAGTGGCGAGACTTGTCTGTGTTTGTCAGATAATCTTCTTTGCAAAAGAGAGTCATGTTGCACAATTCAAATAATGTCAACACTTCAATTGCAAATTCATTGCTGTGCAACACACTCTCAACGAGACATCTAGCATCTTTAAGTGGTCCGTGGTGCACAGCTGCCAGAGCTGTACGTTCCAAAGGAGTCTTTGTCTTTTCCCATTTTTGTTCACCCATGATCATACCAGTAGACAGCTCCATATATGCTTTGAATGTGTCTTCATCCTGGTGCAGTAAGACAGCGCTGGTTGGGTGATGCCTACCAAATATCTTATGGATAATCTTTGGGTGCATACTGCAATGCTTCAATCTCCTTGTGTTATTTCTCATATCTATATGTCCCTTGTTGAGACAGAATGTTGTAAATCTTTTCAGTAACCATTCACGCTTCTGTATCATTGGATGAAAAGACAAGAGTAACCAGTCATCAATTTGAAATGTCATTTTGTTTTTGTACAGTAACAGCATCCGTGATGTGTATTGTAATATTCAAATATTTTTTATGATGTAAAATTGGTTTTTACAGATCGTGTTTTTTTTCCGAGTGTATCTTTCTCTTATCTCTTTTTTGCTATTTTTTTCAGATAATTGGTCTTGAACAGTTCACTACCAAACCAAGTCACCTTGGTAAGCTGAATGAGATTCATGCTGATCTCTTGATTACAAATCTGAAAACACTCTTCCTCCTATACCCCTTACTTTGTAAGAAAGAAGTGAGGGTTTTTGTGGAAGCTAACCTTTCTCATGACCTATCTGCCTATGTGCAGCATGCATTACACAACTACTTCCGCAGTACCACCCTTCGCATCAGATTTGCACAACAACATGATAGCCATGGACATCCTTTACCTGGTGTACTCACTCGACACAAAGAAAATATGGTCTCCTACTTTAAAAGAGCACTAAATGAGGGGGTAGTGTACATGGCATCTCAGATCAGTACCGTTTCCACTTTACTCACTCTGAAGTATGATGACGAATCCCAATTGTCAAATCAAAAAGGCTCCATGTCATTTGGAATGGGAACAATGATTCCAATGACAGAAGATTGTGAAGTCATGGTAAAGACTTTCCTTGAACAAGCTGGCAACTTCAGGTGTTACAGGAGGGGCCAAAGCATCATCTATTCGGGAAAGAGGAGTAGAAAGAACCAATCCAAAGTGGATGACATGGTGATGGCTGTAGTGATTGCAGTTGCATGGGCAAGACTACCAGAACACACATTCATGCTCGTATAAGACATATTTGTTATTTACACATTTTTATGCACATGCAGTAAATAAATCTCTGATATGCCTAAGTTCTTTTCCAAGTCAGCCACAACCACATTTCGTTCAATGTGCAAAGTGCCAAATATGGAGAAGGATACTTGGGTGTCTGTGGTCCTTGCAAGTGTGAATGACCTGGTCCCTCTGAAGGATAAGGTGTTGGGAGTAGACTCGTTCTCCATTCGGTGTTCACATCCTCATGTATGGTGCCCTTTCCTGGTGACCTGGTCAGGTCGGGATTTGGTAAAGAAGACTATTGCCTACAATGAAATCACATCGGAAGAACCCCAAAAAATGGGTTATGTTCATGGGGTGACTGAAGGAAGTGGACATGGTGGGTCATGGGATAGAAGAGAGGCAATTGATCCTATTCTAGACCATAATGTATGGGAATTTTTCTTGTCCGATTTGCATATGTCCTACATGAAACTGATGAATGCACTGTTGCGAAGAGGAACAGAGAATCAATATGCAGAACTCTTTGACTTGGTGCCCAAAGAAATGAGAAAGGTGTTTCGCACAGAAGAACATGAAAAAGTAGAGTGTTTGGCAATGCGAGCCATTGACAATTTTGAAGATAATGATGAGAGTGACATAAGCGATGATGATATGGAAGGAATGAATTTGGTGGACAGTGGTAAACATGGAAAGTGTCAAGAAAACAATGTTATCATGCAGTTCATGGTTGACTTGTTCAGTTGTGACCACTTGTTACAATCATACCTACAATTACAACAGCCATATATTCAACAGATAGAGGAATTTGGCATCAAGCTGGAACAAAATGAGGATAATTTGTATCAATACAATAAAAAATACATTCTGTTTCCTTTACCAGCTATTCGTAAAATATTAGCCACATGTCAAGAATTGGAAGTAAACAACTACATGTATTCGAATGGTGGTGGTGAGATTAAGCCAATTTTGGGCAAAATTCTGGTCCCTGCAGCGAGAGGTGAGCTTACGTTTGTCACCCAGCTGAAGGTTCTTGTGGGAACTTCAATTGAGAGTGGATGTTGCATGTCTTGTGTTGAAGGATCAAATGAAGATCTAGTTCAGGATGATGAGAGTGATGACTCAGAGAAAATCATAGACTACCGAGACGCTGTAAAGTCACACAAATTTGAAGTGGATGGGGGCATTGAAATGTGGAATAGAAACATCAAAGAATATTTTCTGGGACCGGCCTCAATCAAGAAGCTTGGATACATTCTCTTTAAAGAATGATTAAATCTTCAGCTCCTCACCTATTATTTGTGATTGTGGTTATTTACATAAAAGAGCACCAACATTATAGAAAGATGTGTATCTCATTTACTATTGAAGAATTAGGGGCAGACCACAGTGCTTCAGTTGTTGAAGTGGAATGTTCATTGAATGGTATATTTCATGGAAATAACTTTCACCAATCCCTTGTTGAGGATTTACATGGAGTGCACACCGAGGTAGCTGCCACAAGACTTGATGACATTATCACATATGTGGAAAGATGCATGAAATACCAAAGGATGAATTCTATGCAACATCTTGCATTCAGAAGATTGAGAGAATCTCTCTCAGACCTACAAATGTCATGCTCAGATGTTAAAGGCGTTGTAATGGTTCAATGAATAAAGATACAAAATAACTTTTTTTGTAATGTGTTTTTATTTCATTATCTTTAAAATATAATTAAGAAATTGACACTTGAACCAACATGTCAAAGGAGTGAAAGCAATTGTTCTAATCTGTGTATACATCTCTCTCCAAGCTGCATTTGATTGTTGGATAAAACCTCCTGAAGTCTTTTGGTAAAAAAGCTTTTGTTCTCCCGTATAAGATGCTCAATTTGATGACATATTTCTCGTCTTGGTTTTTTAGAAAAGAGAGCATCACATAGGGATGTTGGAATTATATCCTTTCTATCTTCTTCCATGTCTATCCCATACACACTTGATCCATTGCTGATGGTGTTGTACAAACCTGAGTCTCCAATACCCAATATACATCGAAAAATGAAATGCAGCCATAGTGTCAATGGTAACGAGGCAATCTCTCTTTCACTCAACTTATGCACTTGTACCAGTCCCAGTTGTTCTCTGGACACAAATGTCACTTTGCTCATGGCTCCTCTTTGAATGGCATCCTTGATACATCTCTCCTGTGGCTCCACCCGAGAACCATCTCCTTTTGTGACAAGGGGGAATACAAGGTATTTCTTGTCACCCTTTTTCCTTTCTACAACCCTCAATGTGTGCTGGTCCTGAAACACGTTGAGCATGGTATTGTGATGCTTCACTACATTACTATACTTTCTTGACTTTGGCTTGTAAGGACCCTTGATCACTTCCAATGCATTCAAGTCTACTCTCGTGTACACTTTGGAGGACGAAGTAGGCATTTGCAGCAAAGGGAGAGAACTATCATTCTTTGTGAAGAGAGATGGGAACCTGTCCATCAACACTTCGTAGAATTCTCTTGTCATGTCTGCAGTCTTTTGTCGTGTGGCACCTCTGTACACCTCCTTGGTCATTTCCCAATATGGGTTCTCAGTATAGGACACAGCCTCTTTTGTACCATCAACGAAGAAATCATCCATAGTTTGTTTCTTTCTAATTCCATGAAACTCATGAAACATGTCCTCGCTCAGAGATACTGGTTTTTCAACAAGAGGAGAGCTTCTTCCATATTTTCCCCTGTATGTGTGCTTATCAACTGCATAATGTGGCATCTCATTCAATGGTTGAGACTCAGACCAGTGGACTGTTATGGGCAACGACTCTTTTTCTTTACTGAGATGAGACCTAAAGATCAATTGTGTGACGGGTGCAAACAACATCAATCGATGTGGCATTGCACATGCAAATTTTGCACAGAGGAAAAGATATTTCCTTGTGATTAAGTCCTCTTTACTTGCAGCATTATGCAGAATGGCGAGGATCAGTTGTGCTGTGGAATAGCACTTTTGTGGTTTTGTTTCCATTTCCCAAGGCCTAAACATCTTGGTCACCAGTAACACACCCTTCTCTGATGGGCATCTTGTTGATTCCACATCTAGGAACATAGTTGCTAACTTCATGCTACCAATGAGTAAGTTGAAGTCTCCTTCGCTCCAAGCCATTTCCAAGCTAGCAAATATTTTTGATGAACTCAAACCTGTGACTGAATCAGCATTTTCCAATAAGTTATCCAAGTGCGATGGAATGACTGATGTTTGGGCAATCTTTTCAAAGACAGTCAACATTGTTTCATGCATAGCAAACACAGGCAAGCAAGCAGATATTCGACAAGTAGAGAGCCTAATCATTGTCTGTATGAAATTGTGTTTGTCTCTCTTTTGGTAGTAATGATACATCTGCATAATGGTATCCAAAGACATCAGTGAATGGTCCTCGAAGAGAAATACGAGGAGTTTGTCCCACGAAAGGTGGTCTATTTTTCCACATTGGAGTTCAAGAGCACTTTGAACTACCAGTTTTGGTTCCTTTCGTCTCAGTGACTTTTGCAGCAATGACTTCACCTCATCCAGCATAAAGTTGTGATGGGTCAGGTGACACTTCCCATACAAATACATATTGATCACTGTTGTTTACATGCGTTCTTGTCGGGGCACAAATGACTTGCCTATTGTGGGTGTGTCATGAAAATTCGATTTTACACTGTACCTATATGAGTTATATATTGAGGAGTTTTATATTGATGCAGTGAAACATATACAAAGCACAAAACAAAACATTTCAAAGATGCAATTATTGGTCATAATATTTTTCATGTTCATGGTGCAAGGTATGGCTAAGACCATCCGGCCTCCTTGTCAGATTGAAATTCAAAACATCACGAAGGTGGAGAACATGGGAATGATTTGTGCATCCTTCCAGATTGTAGAGGTGAGGGCCTCAATCACCTTTGAGCATAAAATGTTTTCCCTTGTTTATCAACGAGCCAGCGACAACTCTACACATGTGGTTCAAATGTCAGACAGACATTGTGCTATCAGTGAAAAGGAGAGTGTTTCATTTTCTCTTTGTGGAACATTGAATGATCAATCCCATGTGATGGAACAACTCCATGCAGTTATCAACGAAGAAACATATTTTATTGGCAGGGCAGCAGGTGAGACAGAAGCCAAGTGTAAGGTAACTTGGCCAACGCCCCAAAGCCAAATTGGGAGTCACAGAGTAGATGAGACAGATACATGCAGGAACATTTTCAGAAACAGGTGTGCAGAGTCTATTTGCAGACCCAATTGTCAGTCCATCATGGTAGGGAGTGGCAAAGAAATTACTTGTTCAAGTCCAATGTCAGAAGAGGAGGCATGGACAAGTGGCATCCATGTCTATGTCAATAGACTCTTTGCTATTCCAAAGTGGAGGAGTATTTGCATGGAGGTGATTTCTTACATATCAAATGCAAATGCAACGTACAGATTATCATCAACACAGGGTCTTCTTCTACAGCACAGCATAACAAAAAGGCCACATTTCATCAAAGAAAATGTGAAGGACACGAAGGGATGTATCAACACGGACTCACATCCTTTCCAAAATAAGCAGGGAAAATATTTTTGTGCCCGATTCAGTGAGCGAATTCCAAGAGGTTCTAGAATCACTGTCAATAGAGAAGCCACACTTACATATGAGACAGAAACAATGACAGGTCAAACATATACACGCACAGTACCACTTCGCATGAAAAAGAATGCAGGCCAATCTGCTGTTGAGAAGATAAAGTCTCCAGCCATTTGCATTGGACAGATGAGAGATCAGTGTAGTGGAGGATGCATCAGCTCTTGTGAAGCTGTAATCATGAGATATGGACCAGTTAAATGCAATGATTCCTGGACACACGTGACATCCATACAAAACACAGGCACAACACCAACTCCAGAAATTGAATCACATGTGGAAGATAGAGTTTTAAGACAAGGTTTGAAATTGGTAGATGGAGGCAATGAAACATCTCTTAACAAGCCAGATGATGAAAGCAGGGTGAGGCATAGAGACCACAGAAGTGATAATGCATCACAGCTTGTTGCTGCTTCAGGCATCAGGTCTCACGAAAAGGGTTTACAGAGAGGGAATCAAATCAACAACACTACCAATATACCCCATTCCATGCAAACCAAGTTGAAGGACATTGAGATACGCTCGGACAATGAGACTAAAATGTCTGATGTCAACATTACAACTAAAAACTCCCACACAGCTTCTGAGACTGAGAATACAACTGAGTCATTTGATGTTGGAGACGTGACAGTCAGTGACCATGAGGTTCAGTTTGATTCACACAGAGGTAGTAAAACTGAAAATATAACCAAAACATCTTATGCTGCAAACATAATAACCGGAGATGTAAAGGCTAAGTTTGATTCACAAACAAATAGAGGAACTGTGAACACAACTGAAACATTTGATACAGCAAACATTACATCTCAATATACAAATCTGACTTTGGAAACACACCCAGTTGAGGCAACTGAGAAATATGACAAAGACAATGAAATACCCAGAGATGATGTGGATGTTTTTAAAGCAGATGTGCAGGAGAAGGCAAACAGGAATGCAACAGATATGATATCTGACACTATCCCCTCCAATTCTGGAGATGACGAGGAGCTTGCAAGATCAAATATCAAAAAAGATGCATTCAATACAATTCAACAGAATGAAGTTGTTGACACAAAATTTGAGGAAGACTATAGATTTGAACCTATACATAATGAGTCTAAGGCCACTACATCCATGACGGATGACTCTGTGATTCATTCTAGAGATGATGAAGGACATGTAGTGAATGAAAAAACAGTTATAAGCAAACATGAAGACACAAAGAGTGACTTTATACAAGGGAGTGAAAAAGATGGTAATGATGATCATAATATTGATAAATCTACACTAAAAATGAATCACAGCGTAGAGCACATCACCGACAAGCCATCACTCCAGGGAAGACCCACATATGTAGGCGGGCAACTATCGCCCGTGTTATACAGTACTTTAGCACTGGTATCTATACCTATTCTAATGATAATATGTTTCAGTATGATTTGTTCTAAGAATGGATCTTGTGACTGTTGTTCTTGGATTAAAATAAAAGCATAGAATGAAAAAACACTTGCAGTTGCCCTTTCTACTTTTTTATTTTTGTATCACAAACTGAACATATTCCATCTCGACTTCTCATGTAGGCAATTGACGGGTAGCCTTTGCAGTTCATATGTCGTCTCGCACAGTCATGACAAATCCATCTGTGGACACAACGCATTTGAATCATATCCGATTTCTTCGGCACCCAATGACCATCTGAACACCACTTTTTGTTGTAAGGCACTGGAGGATGTCTGATATCTGTTCTGTAAAAACACATAAAGTAGAAACAAACTATTTGGTTATTTTGAGATAGCAATCAGAACTACTCAACGGTGCAATAGAAGCAGATTTTACAAACCCATAAATTATGCGATGAGATATGCTTTTTCCATGACAAAAACGAGCAATCTCCAGCAAATCTGTCCTTGATGAAATATGTAGAGTGTGATTCAAGACATCCTCTGCAAAGGCAATATGTTTCTCCAGTGCATACTGTTTGACTTCTGGAATTCTCCATTCATGTGTTATTGTCAGCTGGTGAGACATCTTTCATTAGCCGTATACAATGCATCTCATTGCATAAATGTCATGATTTTGTTAATATTTCCTTTTCAATATGAAAATCCATTTTAGCACTTCAACCATTTGTTATTATATAAGTGGATGTATTACAATCTGATGTAGTCAAAACCCACCGAAAACATGTTCATTGCATTGGAAGGTCTGATTGCTTCAGGCAAATCAACTCTGTTGACAAAACTCAAAGAAAAGTATCCATATTATACCTTTCTTGATGAACCATTAGAAAAATTCTGTCACTATTCCACAGAGGATGGTAGGGACATCAGTCCTCTAGAACTGTTCTATGAAGATCCGAGGAATGGCAGCAGCACACAATTGTACATACTTGATATTTTTGAAGAAAGTTTACGTCAACTTGAGAATACATCTGAAGAAGATGTGATTATTGGTGACAGGTGTATGCTGGCTTGTAATGTCTTTTCTCGTGTACTTCGACTCCAGGGACACATGGCAGAATTCAGCTGGGAATATTTCATGTCAAAGTATGGTAGGCTGGCTAGAGAGTACAAGCATGCCATACCAGATGCTATCTTCTTCTTGGACACAGATGTAGAGGTTTGTTTGGAGAGAATGGGAAAAAGAAACAGAAAGATGGAGACACAATTCGAGACCATGGAAGACTACATGAAGCTTTTACAAGTAACCTATGCCAGGACGATGAAAGAAAATCAGAGTCAGATTGTGGTACACAATTCTAAAGAACAATCATTGGATGGGAGACTGTGTGAGTTTGATGATTTTCTGAAAAAAATGCTTCAAAGACGCACTGGTCTAAACGAAAAAAGATTTGCAAGGAGTAAAAGTGAACCAGCATCTAAGTTTAGTGGCCATGAACCAATTGCTCAGTTCAAAATGGATAGGATACAAAACCTCTATAGTTTTGGTAGTGCTATCCAAAGTGGTATCTCAGCAGTGTATGCAGGAAAGAGAAACTCAGATGGAAAACCGGTGGCCATTAAGGTCGTTGAAAATCCCCCATTGTGTAATGAAGAATGTTGTAAGGGAAAGGTACCAAGCGAAATCTGTATATTGTCACAATGCCAACCAGTGATTGGAGTCATTCGCCTGCTCGAGTTCTTTGATGTTGGGAATGGCAAGTGGATCATTGTCATGAATAGGCTGACAAACAGTAAGGATGCATTTGACATGTTGGATGACATCCCATTCAACTATCTTACAGAATCCCAAGCAAGAGGGATCTTTACACAGGTAGTTCACACTGTGCTCAACATGGCTGAGATGGGTTTCTATCATGGTGACATCAAATCTGAGAATGTTGTGATAGACATGGATAGCAAAAAAGCCTTGTTGATTGACTTTGGCCTCGCAGGTAGGATATCTGCAAAGCCACTGACCAAGTTCCAAGGAACGGTCAGTTATGCCTCCCCGGAGATGTTACGCAAAGAACCATATATGTGGGAATCTAATAGCGTGTGGTGTCTTGGAGCCTTTTTATATCAGATGGTGCATGGTGACTTTCCATTTGACATAAGTGAAATTAAGTCTATCAATCCAATCACGATTGAAGGAGATGTATCCAGTGAGTTGCATGATATATTGACAAAATGTTTAGAGAAAAATGCAAAGAAGCGAGCCAATCTTGTTGAACTTATTCATCACCAATGGATGTTTTTTTAAATGTTCACATCCAAATAAAATCTTAAACAAAAAAAAACAATTTCATAGTTGTTCTTTGATGCAATGTATAATCTCAATGAAAATGATAAAGTCATATGTGAGATTGATTATTATACCAAAATAATTATTTCAAGCTTTTAGATAAACACACCAGAAAGATCAACTCAAACAATGGTCATTCGCTCTCATAATTTATTTCTTCACTATATTTCCTGTCTTTGTCACACACTCTGTCAGACAATGACATGACTTTTCACGGGAAACTCTCTTTCCTCTAACTCTGTCCAAATCTTCCAAAGATAGATTGGAAATGTTTTCCTGCATGTTTGCCACCACGAGAAGATCAAACTCGAGTGTTGAGTTCTTGACCTCTGGGAGATTGTCCATCATCATTATGAATTTCTTCTCTTGCTTTGTGGTCATGATTGCTGTTTTGAATGGTTTGATTATCATAGAAGAACAACTCCTTTTATACCAAAAGGATTATTTAATTAATTATGCACATTTTCAAATGTCTACTCTGATATTGTAATTAGTTAGGCACCATTCCAAACTTGTCCAATCAAGTTATGCTACAGCTTCGAAAAAAATTATCTATGCACAGTTTTGGATGGTGTACTCTCATTCATTGTATGTCTGGTGATCATATGGTCTTTCAAGATGACTAGTCAACCTCTCACTTTTGTGGTGTGTCAAAATATCAAACCAACATTCTTGTCCACCATGGCCAAGTGGTTAAGGTCTCTTTTTAACTACGCTGCGACTACGTGAAGACAACCTCTTTGCATCTCTCTCTCTCACCATGCACTTTAGGTCACAATACATGAGTGGCCTTATGTCTTCTGTTTTGATGCAAAGAAGTTCCTCTTCTGTCATATCACCAACAATTTTTAAAGCAGCTTCCTTACAAAGAGTCGTCAATTCCCATGCAGCATACCCATGGGTCAAATTGGCTATTTTTTCAAAGTCTTGATCTGTCAGTCCACATTGATCCCCTCGAGTTAACGTTCTCAGTAATTGTACACGCTCTTGGTGGTTTGGCATTGCAACATGGATCTGCATTGGAAATCTTCTGTGTATGGCATCGTCAAGATCACTAGGCCTGTTTGTTGCCGCTATCACCACAATTTTATCGTCTTTCTGTTTCAGAACTCCATCCAATTCAGTCATGAATTCGGTCTTAATACGCCGGTTCACCTCATTTTCACCATCCCTCCTCATACTGAGAAGTGAGTCTACTTCATCAATGAATATGATGCAAGGTTGCAAAAGACGTGCAAGAGCAAAGAGTGTCTTGACAGTCTTCTCGCTCTCTCCAACCCACTTGGATGTGATTGTAGAAGATGAGACATTAAACATCTTGTAACCTGACTCATTGGCTGCAGCCTTGGCCAAGAGAGTCTTTCCATTTCCTGGAGGACCATGCAGTAGTATCCCTTGAACGGGTGCTCTAAGACCAGTGTATATCTCTGGACGCATAGAGGGCATGATCACAGTGTCTCTAAGTGCCTGCTTAGCTTCTGCTTGGCCTATGATGTCTCTAAACATCGTTCCATCGTTGGAAGTAACCAACTCGTTCAAGATGGTGTGTGCCAGTGCCTCATCTATATGTTTAAATTGATCTGTCTCTGGCTGATCCCTATTTGCATCTTTTAGCTGGCCCATTCTATAATTTGCAGAATTTATCAGTTTCTTAGCGTGGACCTGTATTGATCGATCATTATCGCATGTGGCACTTTGTCGCATAATGTACTTCATCAAAGCCAAAGCTTTGTGGTACTTGCAGATGATGGCTTCCTTATCCTCCTGATTAGAGTTGATTGCTAATTGGTGTTTCTCTTCTCCTGTTAATTCTGTCATTTTTTCCTCCATGGTTAGTGCTTGATCAAGGATCTTCAGAGATACCTTGTACAGGTGTTTCAACTTTGTTTCATCCATGTAATTAAAATATATAGGTTTTATTTTTTCACCACAAGTACCAAGAACGCAATCTTCTCTGAACAAAAAAATAAAGTCATACCTCAAATATATTTTCTGTATTTTTTATTTCAACATCAACATCTTATTCACATCAGTTTCACTGTCCTCAACAGGGTCTTAGATTGATTCCTTAACTTTTTTGACAACTTTGACACACGATTAACATTGAATTTTAGAGATTCTTTGAAAAGAGCTAATGTTTTTTCACATTGGTTCAACTCATTATGAACAGAGACATTTTCTTCTGCTTTGACATGCCCATCGTCGTCCCCATCATCATCCCCACTGCCATCCGCATCATCTTCATCACTGAAAATTGGATCGTTATTCAAAATGCGTTCAAATTCTTCTGGTTTCCTATTATCACCTTTGATTGTAGAGTAATCCCCATCTGGAAGTTGGAGAGCTTTTCTGGTGGCCAATTCCATGTCATTTGAAAATACATTAGTGTTCATTTTCTTTATGCCATGATCTGAATTTACTGACATAGCTAAGATGGTTAGAAATGCGTTGGATAACATTAGGCAAGTCGCAATCTTGTGTGTGGACATGACTTTCTCTCTCTTTTTCTAACTTGTAGTACACATGACACTAGTATGTTCAACTAAAATGCAGCACAAGGTTGATCTGATTGACTAGATGTGAATCACTCTCCGGGGAACGTCATTTAATATGTGTATTGCCCTCTCGTACACCTCTTTGGCACTATATGTGTCTTTAATCACCTCGCATTTTGTGATACCAAGAACAATCTTGATTAAATTTGACCTGTCGTATGTGCACATTTTGACCGACACAGGAACACACGAATCCACTTGTCTGCTTGCAGTAGGATCCCTACAGGCAACTGTGCTTCTGTCCAAAATCCCGTCAGGCACGCTGTCACTATCAGTCTCGTCAATGTCTGGTCCATCACACTCCCACTGGTCACAGACTGGTTGAAGTTGCCGACGCATGGGACTTTCAACCCTTGCATCAACCACAGTCAGACGAGTGAGGACCCACTTGGCGTGACGTGGATTGAATGTGTCTATGTGATCTTTAAGCACCACCTCGTCAGGATAGTCTGCTCGATGTACCATGAGTCCAAACTGTAGCAAACCCCTCGTGTTTGATCCAGTCTTTTGGATCTGATCGAATGTCTTGTCCATTTCTGCCACAGACAAATGAACTGCCCCGTTTGAATGGTCCTCCTTCATGAGGTGTGTTGAGTGGGGCCTCATCACGTTCACGCTATTCAAACGTGTCAATCTATCATTTGCTTTCATGTCCAACGCCATGCCAAGTGGTGAGAAGTTGATGTGTCGCATATCATATTCTGTCCCCTCGGTGAACATCGCAGCATAGTCAGCAAATTCTGCCTTTTCATCCTTTCCAAAAAATGCCACACCTTTCTTTGGAACAAGGTAGCATGCATAGAGCGCTGTCTGTGCAGTCTCTGAGAAGAGCACAAGGGCAACCGTTGGAAACTGAACGGCGACCTTGTTCTCGTGGCCACTGATTGAATGAATATGAATGTCTGGAACACCTTTCAGCATCCTTTGAATTTGAGAGTTTTGATACATGTTTTCCATTGTTTGTTTTTATGTGTTGTCCTCATGCTAAAAATATGCATAAGTAGATTATTTGTTTGTGTGCAAAATTGAATTTAGTTTAGCCAAACTAATTCAAATAAGTACCACAATCAAACTGTGGGTTGATACATAAGCATGGGCAAGAAAAAGAATAGAGTATCAGGATTTTTCCTACTCCTTAGGGACATCAAGATCTTGGATCCAGAGATAACTTCCCTTCGACAGGCTGTACCAATGGCAGATTCACTCTGGCAAGGCAAATTTGGTCTCTGCAAGAAAAGAAGCTATAAAGAACTTGCCAACGTATATAGAAGACACTACACATATACCTGTGATTACCCAGAGGATATGCCAGTGACTGGATTATTGTCCTATGACACTATTAAAATGATGAAGGATCAAGTCACATTTGGGCCTTAACTAATTGAGAAACAGCTGTTGCACAATGATTTATCAAATTGAAATAAACAAAACCAACAATCTTTTTGTATTATTTTATTTTAATCTATCCGTTTGTTTGATTTAAGTGTGTATGAGCTTAAATAGAATAGTGTAACATACAAGCAATACTCCTACTGACTAATTTTGTGGTCCTCTTCCCAAGTAATGTATTGACCATCTAGTGATGATGATGTTTTGATATGGACATGTTAGTTGGAGCCAAGTGATCACACAGAAAATAATTCATTTTTATCCCTTACACCACATGCAAAAATAATATATTGCGATAGAGACTCAAAAGAGCAAAAGAGAGTACTATCTAGAAAATCCAATTTTTCACTTACATCACTTACTAACATAATATTTTGTGATGGAGACGGACCAAAAAAAGAAAAAGAGTGTAACAGAGATGGAATGTGTCAGTGTCAGTCTAGCTGTTGACGCAATAAAGTATGTAGCAATAGGCTATCCAAGGGACATGGCTTGCCCAAACGAAACAGCAAGGAAGATTCGGCAAATGTGCAGAGTTATATCTGAGAGGCATCATTCAAACTGGAAGAGTACTATCCAACAGCTACCAAAAACAAACGTGAGCGAGACGGTTATGCAAATCATGGCTGGAATGTTTGATGACAATATATGCAGTTGGAGTAGGATTGCTACTCTTTACTCTTTCTGTGGGATTTTTGGTGAGGTATGTGTGAAAGAGTATCAAATGCCAATAAACACACCGGACATGATAGGAGAAATTGCAGGAAGGCAAGTGCACCATAGATTTGCTGATTGGATTCGGGGACATGGTGGGTGGGAGGCTTTTGGAGAAAATTCTCAAAACAGAAGACAGTGCTCTTTGATGTGATTTTGATCAAATAAAATTCACAACGAAAAACAATATACGATTTTTGTCAATCATTTTTATTATCATAATGCAAACACAAGTAGGAATACCATGACTGATAAGGACGATAAATCTCTTGCAGCAGATCCTCTCAAAGCATGATGTGTGTAATTCTTTTGCGTTTCAATATGCTGTTTATTTTGACCCGTGTGTCTGATCTCACTCCCTCCATACCAATACCATTCATCATTACATGATACATAACCTCTCCCACGAAACATAGCAGAACACGACTCCTTGCATTTGTGGCACTTTTGTCCCAAAGTAGCACCATTGCAACTGGTAATTGGCCTTTTCATTGTATGTTTAACCGTAGAAAAGTACATCTTGTGCATGTTAGTTATGTCCAGTTCCATGTCAAACTTGTTCCCAGACACTGTTACTATTGTATATCTCAAGAATCCATAAAAGCGGAAAGAATCATTGTCTGACAAACGTCTATTGGGGTACCTAATTGGTACAGATGTACAAAACATTATGGGCTGCATCAATTCCAGCTCTGAAGGTCTCATCCAAGGTGACTGGCTGCCAAGGCATATATTGTTTACACTCAATGTCGATCTGACGTTGTGTTTGACTCTGTGTCCTGAGAAAATGTTAACATAGATTTCGCTGGTCTCATTAAGTTTGATAAATTTTATGTCTTGAGAAAGTTCCACAAACAATTGGATGCACACAACATTGTTGCTTTCTACAGTAAGCATTCGTGTGTCGTACACTTTTATGTGGCGAGCTACTCCAAAATCTCTATTGTCTACAACATTCTTTAAATTAGCACAGCCATATTCCATCCCATCACCTATTGACATGGAAGCACACCATGGCTTACAGTGAAATGCAGACCCTTCTTTTGCCCTGTCTGGCAAAGTCTCCATGACTTGATTTGTAGGAATCATATATCCTCTCTCATAGTAGTCAAGATGACAGACCCCTCTCTGCTCTTTTTGTCCACTATTACTAAAAAGCACTGGTGTTTTTGTCTCAGCCAATGTCCTAAATATGACTCCATCCATCTCCTGCAATCTTGCTGGTAGGGAACCACAAAGGTGCACTGACATCTTTGAATCCATTTGACTGCGTTCAATTCCTATGTTGAACTTTCCAAACTCATAACAAACTTGGTTCGAAAGCAACACATTGAAACTATTTTCAGGATACAATGATCTGGATGAGGCCTCTACTGTAAAAGTGATGTTGTCCATAATCACACTCTGTGTGAACATTGGTGTGGTAATGACAAATTCCCCACACAAGAGTTTGTCCCTAGGCACCACCTTGATGTTCTGAAGAGGCATTCGACATGGAGAAACCCCCTTGACAAGAACTATACAGGACACGATCCATAAGAGAAAGAACAGCCAAATTGCCATGTTACATTATTCCTTTTCAATAGCTTATCAACATAAATAATCCTTATAAACAAATCCGTTCCATGTGATGTAACATGATTCATATAGAAAGACACAAGACACGCGATATATATGTTTTTTATCTCTTTATTTTGAAAAAAAAAACTATGAAGCTAACAGGCAAGCAGGTTTTCTTTGTCACAAAAACAATCCCACAGTTCATCCACCAATTTAGAGTCCATGAACATTAGATCTCGCTCATCGGTTGTCTCATCACATTCTTTGACCTCTTGTTTCTCCTTCCTTTCATCCATCAGCATTGTTAGCTGTTGCTGCATGACACTCAACTGGCCCTTTTGTTCGGAATATTCCTTTTTCATTGATTTGAGGTCTGACATTAGGTTGTCTTGGGCTCGTTGTAATGCCCTCACATCCCTCTTCAGACATTTATTCTCCTCTCTGAGAATGTCTCTCTCCTGAGTGACAACCTCTAACAGAGCAGTCAACTCCTCTATTCTTGCTTCTAATTGTGAATTGTTCTTTTCAGTTTTTTTCGTTTCCTTCAATTTCAAGGCATCTATCTCTCTCCTCATGGTCTCGATCTCCTTCTCTTTGGCCTTCAAAGCTTCCTTGACTTGTTTTGAATTCAGTACAGCCCTGTTCAGCAAATCTTTTGATACCTGTGTCTGCACCATACCATTGACCTCATCAAGAGAATTCCACAAGTGATCTCCCCTTTTTAACAAGTGGATCTTTTTACCTTTCATGGTCTTTGTTCCCTTTGCTAGTAAGTTGCTTACAATGCCTGCCACAACAGACAGACCATACCGTCTAAAATTCTCCTTCTCTTCCCAGTTTGGGTGACACCACATGTTTCCGGCTGTGTACATGCCACCCCCTTCAGTAAGACGCATTGGTTCTTGTCTCTTCCCATCCAATCTTGTGGATGGTGAAACCAAAACCTGTGACTTGTGGATAAGCACTTGTCCCTCTTCATCCACTGTCTGAACACCAAACTTTCTTGTGGTATGAGATGATGGCAGGTCTATGGTCACCTTTGTCAATCCTCCTCCACTCTTTGTCACGCTAAAGGTGTCCTCCAGTCCTCTTAAATTTCTTTTCATATTCTTCGCTTGGACTTCAGTGGTGATGAAGTTCAACTTCTTGTTCAGGGATAGTGACATCTTAACTCTGGTAGCAACAGCTTTTATCCTGTGCTCTTGCCCATTGTTGTACACAAAGAGTTCTGTCAGATGTGCATTGTCGGGCTCAATACCATCCTCCACATCGATACCAAGTCCTGCTACACTATCTCTGATGCTATCAAGCGTCTTTGTCTTATCAAATGTGGTGGGAATGAACAATGTCACTGCAATACATTTTGTGTGTTGGTTCTTGCGCTGGGACACTACCTCCAAGTCCAACTTCAATTGCTTTGCACCAGACGAGGGCCAGACTCGCTCATATTTCGGTAGGTCGCCCACAGAAGTCACACCTATTGGGAGAAAGGTCTCCTTTTTTGATTTTGGGACTTCATAGTGGACAGTTCTTGAGCAACCCAAGTCCATCGTCTGTCGATTATTAGCCTCCCTTAGGACAAAGCTTGAAAGATTTTGTAACGTATTGTTACCACAGTTTGAGCAGAGAGTATTCATGACTGCTTCCCTCGTCTGATCTTCATCATTTGGCTTCCAGAGGTGGTTGTGCTCCCAGTGACAAATACTGCAGGCAACATATACTTGATACAAGATGGTGTCTGACCTGCCAAGTGCCATAATGCGTGTGGCTTGGTCTTCGTCACTTACTTTATAGAAAACCCCTGTGCTGTCAGCAGGTTTTTCATTGAGTTGAAGAGCACCACACTGATACAGCTCTTCAAGATAGAAGGCCTGGATCCTAAGAGAAATCTCAGTTGAGCTTGTCAGCAGCATTGGTTTGAGAGCACAGCCCATCATTCTTGTCTTCTCTGTGAAGTCAATCAAATGATGGGTGTCTTCGTACAGTACAGTTCTGCTACTCTCTAGTGCACACATCACTGGAAAATCATTGCTCCGCTTCAAAGCCTTGCCAATCGACTTGATGTCCACTTCTGGTTTCAAACTAAACACCTTTCTGTATGTTCGGTCGCAGGCATCAGAATATGACAATGACCCATCAAATGTGCTCGCTATCCAGTTAGGGTCACCAACCACCACACAGCTGACATCTTTTTGAATGTCGGGACAACTAGTATCTTGATCCACAACTCTCGTATTTCCTGCAGCTAATTTCTGACCTGCAAACATCAAATCAGCCATATCCTCACCACTGGGCTCGTCTGTAGTGGTTTCAGCCCATTCTTCATCTTTACACGTGTCCAGCCACATGTGTGGTTGCTCCAAGAAGGACAAAAACCAAAGTGTCTTGCAGTCCATCTTGGCAAGTTCATGCCACTCTATGTCCATCAACTTCATTCTCAGGTTTAGATTGTCACTGGTTTGGTGCCACGCAAGTTCCTCTAGGTTACTCCTTCGATATATTGGTGTCATGGGACTCAAGTGTTCATCATTCCTGTCATTGAAGATGATCGTGTCACAATTGTACTTTGGTATGGTAGCCACGAGCTTACCCCTTTCAAGTGCCTGCATGGCCCTCTTAGATATCTTCAATTTTCCTTTGTGGGCTTGAGCAATGATGTTATCAGATGTTGTTTGGGGAATGATGCAAGAGTGTTCAATATTCATAGGTTCTGTGTTTTGCTCTGTGCCATTCACTGCAGTACTAGATGATGGAGTTGTCACACAAGATTCAGGAGCGTGGGTTGTTGGTTGCAGGCAAGCAATGTTTGAATCCAAAGAAGCGCTCAATCCATTGAATTCATCAGTGACAGAACTGGCATTGCATGACAGTTCCCCTCGGGTATCTGCCTGCTGTTCCCTACAAATCCTTTTGGTGGGCAACTTGGTTTCATCAGGTGTCTCCTCTAGTGCTCTCTTAAAATGCTTTGAAGTATTTTCTTTAGTCTTGCGAGCCTTTCTCTTCTTTGCCCTCTTGATCTTAGAAGAACTGTCTGCTTTCATGTTTTGATTCATTATCTCAAATTGTTTGTGGTGGTAATGATAATACTTTTTTTCTTGGAATGATGAGTTTGAAGTTGTCTGGAGGCTTTATACTTTTCACACGAGTGACATTGTAGTGAATCAACCAATCAAATTCCAGGAAGACTAATTATGTATTCATTTCTTGATCACTAGCCTAATTCTTGGATGACTAATTATTTATTCATATCTTGATCACTAACCAATCAAATTCAAGGATGACTAATTATGTATTCATTTCTTGATCACTAACCAATCAAACTGTAGGAAGACTAATTATATATTTATTTCTTGATCACTAGCCTAATTCTTGGATGACTAAATATGTATTCATTTCTTGATCACTAACCTAATTCTTGGATGACTAAATATGTATTCATTTCTTGTTCACTAGCCTAATTCTTGGATGACTAATTATGTATTCATTTCTTGATCAATTACCAATGAAATTGTAGGAAGACTAATTATGTATTCATTTCTTGATCACTAACCAATCAAAGTGAGTACGATTAATTATCTATGCACAACCTTTAGAATTCAAATTCAAGAAAAGTATTCGGTTAATCAGTCATGATGATGTCTTACTTGGGAGAAGGTGTATTCATTATAAGTGATCAATGGGGTATAACTTTAGTTGAACAAAAGGGGCAAAGTGAAATAAGCCTCAATCATCTCTTGTGGCACGACTTGTGTTTGATTGTGTGTGGTGTAAATCGAAAGCTCACCAGATTATCAAAAGAAGGAATGGTGACCACAAAAGTGAAAAACTCTTCTCTGACACTTCGTGCAGTGAAAAGTAAGAGGAACACTTTAGCTTTGATAGGTTCTTTTGTCTCCATTTATTTGGGTCCACAGGCATGGAAAAATGTAGTAGCCATTTCACGGCGACACCTCATTCAACAGAGAAAAAAAGACACAGTGTTTAAAAAAATGGATGTTCTAACTTCCTTTGCTAACATGACTATTAAATGATTCTGCTATCTTATGAAGATTATCATTTGTGTACACCTGGGACCATCCTAATAAAAAATGACCTCCTCGATCAACATTGGTAATGAAAAACACATACTGGTCTTGTCCAAGCAGGAGGCATGGACATTTCTGTCCACCATCAGGAGCTCTGAGCTAGGTCAATTCTCATGGTTATCCCTCATCCCAATTGGTGAACCAATGCTAGGGGTTCAATGTTCCCAATTTGAGTGGAGTCACTTCTCTAGCAACAGTCTACTAAAAGCTGTTACACTACTACAGACATGGTCAAGAAAACCTGGCAAGCAAACCATTGTGGTAAGCTGTCTGGCAGGACTGCACAGAGCTCCAGTAGTAGTGGCATGTTTTTTGGCCATGCAAAACAAGTCACTCACATTTGACCAAGCATTTGTAAGAGTAAAAGAATCACGGCCAGGGGCTGTCTTGTTGGCACCATATGAAAGAGTGGCAAGGAAGGCAACATTTACAAAGTGAGAGTAAACCAATTCAGACTGAACACAAGAGGGGTGTTACATTCTGTTTCAAATGGATTAATTATAACATAATTGCCAATACATAGTGTGCATAGTGACAGCTAAACAAGCCATAGAGGAGTATAAAAATGATACTGGTTATAACACATGAAGCAATTCAGGTGACTTTTTACCAGCAATTACACCCAATGGTTGGGTATGTTATCTGTAGCTCTTTGACAATGAGCACACCAATTATTCCAATAAAAGGCAGAATATGACAAAACTATCGCTCATGTCATTGTTATTTGTTAAAATTAGAGAATGTGTTTTTTTGTGCATCTGAATATTTATTAATTTTGTGGAGTGAAATAAATAACCAAAACATACTATGTCCTTTATTTTTTGTGGTCATACAAGTGATGCCACTTGTTGTTCTAACATGAAATCTCAACAAGGGATAAATGGATGAAAATTGGTTTTTACATCCCAACATAAATGTTCATATAATTTGCGTTATTTGGAAGAATGAAGTTAAAAATATCAACCTCAACATCATGAAGTATATTGTGATATCATATCTACTCTTTATTTTCATGGCACAATGTATGGCAGCGACTATACGGCCGCCATGTCAAATATCAATCAAGGCTATCAAAAAGTTGAAGGATATGGAAATGATATGTGCATCTTTCCATCTAGAAGAGGTTGCTGCCTCAATGACATTTGCCAAGAGAAGTTTCTCATTCAAGTATGAACTGGACAGTGATTACTCACACCACACACTCGAACTATCAGAGCAAGTTTGCATTGCTGAAGATGTGGCCAATGGATCCTTCTCTCTCTGCAATACAGTGTTAGACGAGTCTCACATGAAACAGAGACTCAACATCCTTCCAGATGAAATCAACTTTACAGTCAGAAAGGAAGACAACACCACTGTGAAATGTGACATTGCTTCCTCCATTGAGGGGAGAATTCCTTCAGTAGAGGAGAAAGTTGTTTGCAAGGACAGACGCGTAAGCAGATGTCATGAACCTCACTGTCGACCAACCTGTGAATCTCTCATGTTAGACAAAAGAAATGATGAGATGTGCTCACACACAATCACAGACAGAGAAGCTTGGACAAGTGGCATTGACTTTCATGTTAGAAGAATCTTTGTCATACCAAAGTGGAGCAGCGTGTGTATAGAGGTAGTATCTGATATATACATTGCTGATGCCACTTATGTTTTAATGTCAGCGCGTCTACGAGTTCATTTCAGAAGTGGGGGAGACTCCACATTTATCCACCGGACTGTAAGAGACACAGACCGATGCATAAGCACAAGCTCTCGCCGCTTCAGTCACAAGGAGTCAAAGTACCTCTGTGTGTGGTTAGATAAACAATTCCCAACTTACACTCATTTCAATGTTACTGAAAAGCCTACTTTGACATACACAACATGGACCCCACAAGGAAAATCTTACAATCGCAAGGTAATTGTACCCACGAGGAGAGAAGATGCCGCTGATTTTGTTGAGTGGGTGAGGTCCCCCCATGAGTGTAACATAGAGAAGAGTACACACTGTAAGGGTGAATGCACCCATTCATGTGAGGCTGCCATCACAGGGAGTGGTCCATTCAGATGCAACAGGACATGGTCTGGTTTAGATACTGTAGATACTGAAAAGACCTCCACTGATGTCATGACAAAGGAGGGTCGTGTTCAAAGGAAAGATTATCAGACTGATGTCATCTATCAAGCGAATGGCAGTAGTGAAGGCATAGGAAGAGCTGGACAGTCAGCTGGCATTGTGGCATCACACTTGCTGAATGCCACAACCAAACTCTTGGGCAATGAAAGACCAGCCATTGTGGTTGGTAACATTTGGTCACCATATCTATATTCAATTATAGGTCTTTGCTCTCTCATTTTATGTATTGCTTTGATATGGATCTTGATATGGTACAAACGTGGTAAGAAGGTGTATTGTTGTTCAAAGGTCTATCGAATAAATAACAGACAATAACAAGAAATTGGACTTGTATTATATGTTTAGTTTGAGCAGGATTATCCCACCCAAACAGTCCACATTAGGTCATGAGAATTCATATAACAGACAATAACAAGAAATTGGACTTGTATTATATGTTCAGCTTGTGCAAGATCATCCCATCCAAACAGTCCACATTATGTCATGAGAGTTCATACCCTTTGGTTGGATTATAAATTATGTAATATGTAATATATCTCTAGGTGAAGCTATGTGTCATGAAATCTATTGATTAGGTAATGGACAATAAAAAGAAATTGGACTTGTGTTATATGTTCAGCTTGTGCAGGGTTATCCCATCCTACTGATCACATCAGGTCAAAAGAGTCTATACCATTTGGTTCAATTAACAAAGGTGTTAAATCTCCCATTGAGGCTTCTTACATGCAAAGGATCTAAAGAAATCAATTGAATAAATAACAGACCATAACAACAAGTTGGACTTGAGTTATATATTTAGCTTGTATAATTGCATATTTAAATTGAGGTTGGACTGTAGCATGATACGAGACTTCATACCCTTTAGGAGGACTGAAAATATGTTTGTGATATATGTGTTTCCCTTGATGCTTATGTCAAATGCCCACAACATCAGACAAATTACAAGACATGCATTCGTACTTGGAGATCACAAGCAGATATAAATCAATAGCATTAAAATTTTTTTTTTTTGAGTTTCAAAAGTTAGGTCGGGCACACACTAGACCATATCGAGGGGAAATGACACATGTTTTCATGGGTCCAGAACATGGCAGAACATGGCTAAGTCACTAAAGTGGCCCTTTTGTGCTACGTACGAATGTCTCACATGTTTTGACTCCACTAAGCTCCAACCGATCATGAAGCATCAAAATTTAATCAATCTGAATTGCTTTGAATTAATCAAATTAAGTAGGAATAAGTCAAAGAGGAGATTATAATTTGTCATGTTCATTTATTTTTTTTTTTTTTCAGCACATGTGCATACACCCATGCACGTACTTTCTCTGTTCTGATTGACTCATCTTTTGTAGTTTTGTGTAATAATTGAAATCAATAATGTCCATTCCTCCTTCTTCGCATATGCCTGCCAAGCAATGTGGGCATCGTGGTCTATGTTTGGAGTAAAACTCCAAAGACCACCGCAAACAGTCTTGGTGGAAGATATGGCAACATCTTGTCAAGATGAAAAGTTGTTGATCGTTCAATATGGACGACTGACAAACCGAGCATGAACCATCCATCCATTCCTTGACATGGATATAGCGTTCTTCAAAGTCTTTCTTTTTCAAAATGAGGATGGTCTCCAAAGACACCTGGAATTTCCCCACCGTATAGCAGCGGCATGAGGGGCATTCGTGAAAGTTATTGTTTTTGTCCAGGTCTTTCAACCATCTCATTGCACAATCTCTGTGGAAGACATGTGTGCATGGCCATAAAAGTACACAAGTGTCTCTTGCACCCAAATCCTCCATGCATATAGAACACTCCTCAACCTCGAGAGGTGTGGTTGGCTCGAGAGGGATCAACGTGGTATCCTTTGGACAGGAGCGATGGACTTGTCTGGTAGGATGAACCTTTGGAGGAGAAATACTTTCCAGAGATGGCCATCGGCGAGAGAATGATAAGCAGGAACCCATGTTGGAGATTGAATGAGGATAATTTCCAAAAGAAGCACTTTTAAACCATTTTAGTCTCATTATCTAGTCACACATGCCTTTTGAAAAGAGGTGATCTTTTTGGGGTTAGACCAATCAGAATGAAGTTTCAGTGGAGCTAATTAAATATGCACAGCAAAGGAAGGGTGGGCATCTCATTAAGTATGCACAGCTCATTAGGTAAGCTCTTTGAATGAATACAGCACATATTTGAATATTCATAGCTGGCTCATTAGGTAGGCACAGCTCATTAGGTAGGCACAGCTCATTAAGTAGGCACAGCTCATTAAGTAGGCACAGCTCATTATCTAGGCACAACATTTAGTAATGTCATCGCAACAAAAGGAAATAGATCCAAAAAGGTAACTTCTATGACATTAAAAATTGTACTTTTGGCTTATGCCACATGAACATATCCTTTCCATTTCTAAGCATTGTCTAAACACAAATCAAAGAGATAAGAGATAAAACAATATATAGAACTGTAGTGAACTCTAAACTGGCCATTATGGTTTGAGTAATCAGACCATATGCTATCTACATAGACCACAAACCATGTATTGATCATGTCTAAACATCAATCAAAGTCTTAAGAAATAGAACCATAGAAGTAATCTTAGAGAACTCTAAAGAACTGGCACTCTTTGCATAATTGATAAGACCACATACCATTGAATGAAGATGTTTAAACACTGCTCAACTGAGCCATAGAAGTAACTTTAATGAACTCTAAACTGGCACTCTTGGTAAAAAGTACAAGACCACAAACCATGTATTGATCATGTCTAAACATCAATAAAAGTCTTAAGAAATAGAACCATAGATTGAAGTAATCTTAGAGAACTCTAAACTGGCACTCTTTGCATAATTGATAAGACCATATGCTATCTATTGATCATGTCTAAACACCAATCAAGGTGATAAGAAATAGAACCATACAGGGATCTTCTTAGAGCTTCAAACTGGCACTCATAGTATAATTGATAGGACCACATGTTACTCAATTAACATGTCTAAACACCACTCAAAACGATAAGAAATAGAACCATATAGAGATCTTATGAGAGTTCCAAACTAACAGTCATGGTATAAGTGATAAGACCACATGTCACCAAATTAACATGTCTGAACACCAATCAAAGTGATAAGAGATAGACTGATACAGGGATCTTCTGGTTGCTCCAAACTGGCACTCATGGTATAAGTGATAAGACCATATACCATCTAATGAGCATGTCTAAACCCCACTCTGTGTGATAAAAAATAGAACCATATGGGGCACTTCAATGGACTCCAAAGTGGCTCTAATGGTATACACCATTGTCAATCTCATCTGGAAATAAGACACCAAGTGCCACTTTCGTGTGGTGTGAACTCAAAATGTTGTAAATGCCCGTTAGCCCGACGTAGGGTGAATAGTACCATTTCACCCAAAAAGTCTGTGCTGAAACTGGTGTGCAGTGACTAGCGCTAGCCCGACCTAGTGCCTCCGCTAGCCCGAGGTAGCCTTTTAGACGAGACTTGCCACTTTTCATATGCACAAAAGGGCCACTTAGTGACTTAGCCATGTTCTGCCATGTTCTGGACCCATGAAAACATGTGTCATTTCCCCTCGATATGGTCTAGTGTGTGCCCGACCTAACTTTTGAAACTCAAAAAAAAAAAATTTTAATGCTCTAGCTAAGATATTATTATAACAATGCCATGCACCAGAGTTGTCAACAGCTTTTTGACATCCCCACACAGCGAGTAGACAAGTGCAATTTACTTTGTGTCTCTGCTTGTTTATCAGCTTCTTCTCAGTTTATTAATCTGCTTGTTAATCTGCTTGTTTATCTGCTTGTTTTTTTGCTTGTTTATTAGCTTGTTCTAGCATGTTTACCACATACTCTTGTAATGATACATAAGTGAACACTTTCAGTGGTTTGTTAGTTTAGCCTGAAGAAGTTCCTTGGACTGAAACATGTCAAAATAAAAGGTTTTAACTCTTTGTCACCACAGACTTTGTTGGATTACTTTCATCACCAATACACTGAATACTACCTTTTTGGACATGAAATGTATATCTGAAATGACTGAAATAATGTTAAAAGTGATTTAAAAACCCCAAACTCATATTTTACATCACTTTCAACATTATTTCATTCATTTCATGACGACTCCTTTTTGTAGCAGATATAGTGCTGCCTCACTGAATTGTCATGTCGCAGGTCCTTGACATGACAACCCACCAGGTCACAGATTTACAAGGACAATGGGTTAACCCTTTAAGCACGGGCCTCAGCTCATATGAGTTCATATGAGTTCAAACTCTGCACGGCCGGGGTTCAAACCCACGACATTTGGTTCACCACAGAGGAACTGGTGCTAATAAGCTGGCACTCTGACCAACTGCACCATGGCCGGTGGCCCCCCAAACTTGTATATAAATCATATACTTTTCCAACAAGACATTTCCCAGCTGACGATTTTACATTTTTTTAAATGTTGTGTTTTGAATTATCAAAAGAATTATCATATTTGATTTTAAATTAAATACCAACATCAAAAGTAAACAAAAACAATTTTCTGATTGGTAAATCCAGGAAATAGACATGCTTTTCCTGGCTGTATCTAGGTTTTACGAAGTGATATCATGAGGGACACTATCAAAGATTTTAAACAATAGCAAGAATTTTCTGAATAGCAGCCTGAATTTACAATTAACACAACACATGTTTTTAGGCAAAAAGATTCTAGGGAGAACCTAAATATATCGATTAAATATTGCACATGTCTGAAACACCATTTTCTATAGTCTCTTTAGGTATGTACATAAGCTCTACATGGTACATACTGTATGGAATTGATTTGTTTGTTTGTTTTCTTTGGGAGTTTTTACATCATTTTCAACATTATTTCAGTCATTTCATGATGAGACCCACATGTAGCAGATATAGTGCTGCCTCACTGAAATATAATGTCGAAGGTCCTTGACATGACAATCCACCCAGTTACAGATTTACATAGACAATTGGTTAACGCTTTAGGCAAGGCTTCAGCTCGCATAGGAAAATGTATCATGAGTTCAATTTCAGCCCGGTCAGGGATCGAACCCATGACCTTTGTATAACCACAGAGGAATTGGTGCTAATAAGCTGACGCTGTAACCAACTTCACCACAGCCCATGACCTGTAAAGTGAATGATATCCCACCCTAGGTGTGAATATTTGTAAACACAGCCTGTTTAAACAAAAATAGAAAGATTCAGTTTTCTTTGTCTATTTTCCAAAAAGGTTCATTTATAATAAGTATGATTTGTGTGAATCTTATATCCTACATTCACATTCATCCTACATTCATCCCACATTCATCCCACATTCATCCCACATTCATCCCACATTCATCCCACATTCATCCTACATTCATCCCACATTATTCTCATATTAAGTTTGGCATTTTGTTACCTGACACCAGATTGTTATGTTCTTAATAGTATACAACATCTCGTGACTAGCACGAGTTTTGTTCTTCTTACACAAAGGTTCTGGATTAGATATGACATTTTGATGACATTCAGTATCAATGGACTCCTTACATGCATAGACAATGCATAAATATTTCTCTTTGATCTCTTTTTACTTCATTGATTCTATCTCAGTACCTCACAGGCTCCTTCCTTTAAGTGAGGGCCAATTTGCACAAATAAGCGTTCATAGATACACCTGAGACATCTATGGAGAGTAACTGAAGTAGATAACTAAGGTATTAGTTACAAAAGATGTATTGTACTTTGGTCATGCTGCAGGGTTGAGAAAGGCGAATATCTGCTACTAATTTCTTTTCCAACGAGTACTTGATGACTAGTTAATAAATCACCAAAACTTATCTTGACCGCAGAGCCACATATTATTATTATTATTATTATTATTATTATTATTATTATTATTATTATTATTATTATTATTATTATTATTATTATTATTATTATTATTATTATTATTATTATTATTATTATTATTATTATTATTACAAATGAGCCGACAACAATATGAAAAACAGGACACTATTATTTTCCTATTATACACATTGTTAGAAATTGGAGAAAGATTTCTTTCCACCATATATTCTTTCCATCATATATTCAAAAGACCACATTTTCGTCAATTATTAGTCTAAGAGTAGAAAGATGATTTAGCATGCTCTAAAACCGTAGTGACGTTGCAAGCAAGGAAAACACAGTTGTGTGAGGCTACGAGATGCACAACTCTTTCAATTGAATATTACTCATATAAAAGACCACAGTTTCGTCAATAATTGGTGTAGAAAGATGATTTAAATTGCAATGAAGACGTCTTGATGATGCAAGCAAGATAAGGCTACGAGATGCACATTTCTTTCCACTGAATATCGTATATACAAATGACCACAGTTTCGTCAATAATTCATGATAAATGGAGGAGAAAGATGATTTAACCTGGAGTGAAGTCTTCTTGACATTGCAAGTAAGATAAACATGATGACGTCATACAGAAATATGTATGTGACGTCATACAGGCAAATGTTGTCATAGTGACATCAGACAAGTGTCAACATAGTGACGTCATGGTAACATCATAAATTATGTTGATGTGATCATGTAAAATACTGCTGTCACCTTTATGTAAGTTCCTCCCTCTGTACTGCTTGAAATACCAGTTTTTGGCTATTTTGACTAATAATAAAAGGAATGTATGCTATGTCCCTTCCGCCTTTCTTAATATCTCAACTTTTTCTTTCAAATGAGACCAAGATCAAGCTGATTGGTGCAGCGGATGCTGCGTATGAGTTAATTAATGACTCTATCATTCCTATTCATATTATTGATAATAATAATTATTATTATTATTATTATTATTATTATTATTATTATTATTATTATTATTATTATTATTATTATTATTATTATTATTATTATTATTATTATTATTATTATTATTATTATTTAAGACACAGTGACAGGCTTCTATCTGACCTGAATTATATCATTCTCACTATATATCTCAGTTGGCTTCCTGTATTTCTAGCAGAAACATAATTTAAAGGTCATTTCAAAAGGTCACCGGCAATATTTTATTTTGAGAAAATAGCCAAAAAAGGTCCACATTCAATCATGAATCATTTATAGATGTATCCCACACAGTAAAAAGGTTATTGGCCTATGTCTTTCATTTTTACTGATGTGCTGGAACATTTCGCAGGATCTTACATTTCTCTCTCTGCTAAAAATGTGGTAGAACATTCTTAGGCTGCCCATAATACAGTAAAATATTTTCATTAAGTCAGGTATATTCTTTTATGGAAAAACATGTCATGTCTGACAATGTTTTGAAATTCCTAGTGTTCTCCAATCACCAATCAGCAAAGCCCAGATAGGTGATCTGGGGAGGTTTTATGCCAAATGCTGTTTGCATCAGATTTTTTAAATACCCAACTCTTTCAGTGGTAAATCATATTTTATGTCTGATCGTATCAAACGTGTATAAACGGCAGCTGAAACGGGTTCAATTTTGTCGTTTAAACGGGTTTGACTCAGTTTTTGCAGCTGGTGTCTATCAACTCCACAAAAAACCCATCCAGATCACCTGTCTGGGCTTTACCGATTGGAGATTGGAAAACACTATGAAATTCCATTAGGAAATTCCAATGTTTTGAAATTCCATTAGGAAATTCCTGTGTTATGAAATTCCATATATTTCTCAATATACTTACAACGGGTAACATATGCTGGGGCCATTTGGTGTTCTCATAATATGGTTAAAAGATGTTTTCCCGGGACCCTATCATTCTCTGTCCAATTATAAAGGAGCACCGTCCTCAGCCATGCCGAGATTGAATTCATGTTATAATTTCACACCAAAGCTTAAACCCATGCTTAAATGATTAATCCATTGTCCTTGTAAATCTATGACTGTGTAAGGCAGCAATATATCTGCTACAAGTATGTCTCATTAAGAAATGACTGAAATAATGTTGAAAGTATCAGAAAAAAATATTGGGAATTTTTATTATTCTTGCTTCTGATATGGATGTTGATCAATATTTGTTGATTCTTATGTAGGCTTAAAGAAGAAATAACAATTTTGGGAGAATAACAATATTGGGAGAAGAAAACAGGCCAAATCACATTGGTGCAGATCAGATTTGTGGATTGTTCAGAGTAAATGTAATTTTTATCCATTAGAGGGCACTACAATCTGTATGTGACTACTGTATGAGTTCATGGATGGGAACCATCAGAGCCCACTGCTGCCATGAAAGGCCTGTGTCATCACTAGAAATGGCAGACATTGAATATGAAATGGGTAGTACAAAACTTCCTATTGCAGTGGGTACATGGTGTCACTTTCACCCAGCATAAATGGCACCAAAAATAGAACACATTCTACAATTTATATTTCCACATACTTTTAATTTAGAGTTTATTATCATTTTTTATGAACCATTATCATTAGAGCAATTTATTGGGGGCTATTATCTAAAAATAGAAACTATCTGTGTTATTCTGTGATCGGTACGATCATGGGAAACATGTAGTCATATCCTGTGGTTTATAATTCGTTTTTTTCTGTGGTCATTATTGTTTAAGCAACTGACGCCACCGTGGAGTGTTTGTCGTATGCATGCGATTGATTCAAACTCGTGCATGCTTCCTGGCATATGAATACATATGTAAAAGAAGTAAAAAAAAAAGTGTGTGATGTAAACAAAGCAGAACATTCAAAACGATGTCGTCGCCTTCGCCCATAATTTCATAAAATTATCCGTTTAAATTGTTTGGAAATGCTTCCCAATCGCAAGAACAAGGAATTTTCAGTACGTTTAATTTAAATTTGGTGTAAATCGGACAATTAGAACAGAAATGACATGCAAAAGTCTGATCGATGATTTGCGATAGCGCCTGAGCGATAATTGAGCAACTTACATAATCAAGCCTAAAAAGGCACATCTTTGCATACAGTTGTGCTAAAAAATTGTTCATATATCAAATTAAATGTTTTTAAAAGATAAAATTTAAATAATTTCAACTACCCCATCAGTTTGCAATAATTGTTTGTGTTTAAATATATTTTGTTCTTTATCTATATTTTTGTTTTGTTTGTTGTAATTTTCGTTTTTGTTTGTTGTAATTTTTGTTTTGTTTATTGTAATTTTTGTTTTGTTTGTTGTAATTTTTGTTTTGTTTATTGTAATTTTTGTTTTGTCTGTTATTTTTCTTCCCGTCCTTGATACATGTGGAGTGCCACTTTTTCTTGTGTACATTATTTTGGACTATTAATGAAAAGAAACTATTCTGATGCACACTGAATGTCAAAATAATTGGGACTTGCCAGATGTAATATAGACAACATATCTGGGACTTGCCAGATGTAATATAGACAATATATAGACACGTACTGCATGTCAATATATCTGGGACTTACCAGATGTAATGAAGACAACATATAGACAAATACTGTATGTCAATATATCTGGGAGTTGCCAGCTGTAACATAGACAACATATAGACACATGCTGTGTGTCAATATATCTGGGACTTGCCAGCTGTAATGTAGAAAACATATAAATGCATAATATCAATACCTCATGAGATAATATGATAATATAGATCAATACACATTGCAACTGTGACCAAGGCCTGACAGCAGCAATCAGAAGAGCCCTTAAGTGTTGTTTCTGCCATATTTTGGTATTACGCTTTGTGATAATGGTAGGAGTCTATTTTGAAAAAATCTATATTGATTATTGTTTACCGAAATTGACCAAAAAAAACTTTTTCTAGCTCAATTTCTTGCATGCTTATATTAGGTGTACAGATATGAGCGTGTGATCATTTATACTTGAAAAAAAATACAAATATTGGAAATGACACTCTGAAATGGGAACAGGGAAACATCAGACAACGACCATATACAGGCATCTGTGAGGTGGTTTACTATCCCTGTTTGGGACATTTGTGTTTGTTTTCTCCCCTGTGGGTGCGGGGATTAAAGAATAGCCCCACTGCCCCCCAGCATGTCGTAAAAGGCGACTAAAGGGGCGTCCTGTTTGCCGTGGGATGCGACCTGTGTCGGGGAGGATATGGAATCCTGACGGGCTGAGCACTGGGCTGGTTTGACAGTAATACCGGTCCAGTTGCAACACGCCTGTCTTGGATCCAAATGTTCACCAGACAGGCAGATCAGATTAGGCCTGGATCTGATTTAACCGGCTTGTGGTATATTTCCTTTAATATATTCTGGCTATTTGATTTTTATTAATGATAATTTCAGTGTTTGAAATTTAGGAATAATTTTAAAATTTTCGATAAATATTTGCTGAAAGGAGATTACTGCTGATTGGGTCAATCGAGGGATATAAATAAAATCCGAAAGGGTGGAGTTTTTATTCTTAGAGTATGTCATGTTGGGTATCCTCACGGCGTCAGGGCTTGGAGTTACCGGCCCAGAAAGGCGTCCCCTTGTTGGGCTCCGTGGTGGGTAGGGGACCTAACTGATGAAATATAAAAAAACACACATGGCGCAAAACAAACAAAAACGACCAAGGAATGACATAGACAGCGACGATGATTCAAACAAAATAGAAAAATGGCCTAGATTTTTAATTGCGGAAAGTTCTGATGCTGAACATACCCTGGCAAAAATGTCCCCCTTTGCAATTGCAAAGGGGATTCAAGGCATTGCCGGGGTACCAAAAACCGTTAAAAAGATGGGAAATAAATTATTGATTGAGGTTGAGCGGAAAAGCCATGCGGACAATCTACTACGATGCCGAATGTTGGCCACAGTTCCTGTTATTATAACAGCTCACAAAACTCTCAACAATAAAAAAGGAGTAATCAGATGCCCCGATTTAGTGGGAGTTTCTGAGGAGGAGATAGTGGATGAGCTCAAAGACCAGGATGTTGTTCAATGCAAGCGGATATATATAAAAAAGGACGGTGTCAAAATTCCAATCAATACGTTTATTCTGACATTTGAAGCAGCGCAGCTTCCAACATCTATTAAAGTTGGATATTTGAACGTTAGAGTTGATGTATTTATTCCAAACCCTCTGCGCTGCTTCAAGTGTCAGAGGTATGGACATGGATCTGATCGATGTAAAGGTAATGAAACGTGTCCAAAATGTACCGCTCAGCACAGTGGAGACGATTGTTCTTCAAATATAATAAAATGTGTCAATTGCCAAGGCAATCATCCATCGTATTCGCGGAATTGTCCTTCCTTTTTAAAAGAGAAGGAAATTCAGCGAATACGACACACTGAAAATATATCTTTTCCAGAGGCACGGAAGCGAGTAGAAAGTTATAACACATCAAAGGCATCTTATGCCAGCTCTGTAAAAACTAAAGAAACAAAATCAATAGCAATTCAAACCGAAATTACATGGCCAATCGATGACAAAAATTATTCCTTTTTCACAAAAACCTCAAAATCTTCAGCTACATCTACTCAGACCACGACATCCACTATCCCAGTAATACCTCAACCAACAGCAACATCCACTAAACCCTCTTCACAAACTCCCTCCACATCATCCAGTAAAAATGTAAATAGCAACAGACCAGTTAAGAAATCAGACAAAAAAGAAATCAAAGATCAAAGCAAAACTAAAATAAATAGAACTAAATCCTTAGAAAGGATGGACACAGGTGATCCTTCCGATATACATTTTACACCTGTTCACTCAAAACATAATCATAAACTTAAATGATTATGTTAAATCCTATATTTATCCTCATTATTTTTAATATGGCTATCAGCAGTATCATACAATGGAACTGTAGAGGATTCGAGGCAAACAGGCCAGAACTGGAGTTATTAGCCCAAAAATATAACGCATCTGTAATTTGTTTACAAGAAACTAAATTCAAAGATAATTCCACAACATTTAAAGGGTATGTACCTTATAATAAAGTTGGTTCAATAGATGCAATGGACCGAGCACATGGCGGAGTTTCTGTTTTTGTTAAATCCTGTATACCACAAAGTAAAGTAACATTAAATACTAATTTACAAGCTTCTGCAGTCAGGGTTACCCTGCATAATACATTAACTATATGTTCAATATATTTACCGCCTAGTGAGCCAGTTAATATTACAGATTTAAATAATTTGATAACCCAGCTGCCACAGCCATATATGTTAGTTGGTGACTTTAATGCACACAACTATCTTTGGGGTGGCAGAAATAATACTGATGCCAAAGGACGTATAATAGAAGATTTTTTAAATAATAATAGTTTGTGCCTTTGGAATGACGATTCCCCGACATATTTACATCCTGCTACAGGCTCTTTAACATCAATAGATCTCTCCATGTGCACTCCAAATTTATTTTTAGACTATTCCTGGGAAGTAGAGGAAGCTCAATGGGGTAGTGATCATTATCCCATTATTTTAAATAACCATTTTCCTCCACCAGACGAAAGAATCCCCAAGTGGAAATTTCATAAAGCCGATTGGGCAAAATTTCAAACATCCTGTTTTAATAAAATAACTCCAGAACTTTTTAACAATGTAGATGATCCTCTTCAAGTTTTTACAGATACATTGTATGATATTGCTGATGGGTGTATTCCCAAATCAATGCCAAATTCTAAAATTAAAGAAAAACCCTGGTTTAATGATGAGTGCAAAAAAGCTGTCAAGGAGCGCAAAAAAGCTCTGAAAAAATTTAATCGACAGCCAACTCAATATAATTTGCACCAATTTCGAGTAAAAAGAGCTAAAGCCCGTTATATTATCAAAATAAGCAAGAGAAAAAGTTGGAAGGATTATGTTTCCAAATTAAATACGCGTACACCGATTAAAAAATGCTGGGATATGGTGCGTAAAATTTAGGGGAAGGGAGGTGGAGCAAGGATCAAACATCTAACTCATAATGGCCAATTAATTACAAATCCCACTGAAATAGGTAACACAATAGGTCAAACCATTTCTAAGAATTCCTCATCCAATAATTATTCTGCAAAATTTCAACAAATAAAAAATAGAAAAGAAAGAAACCAACTAAATTTTATATCTCATAACTTGGAAGAATATAATAAATCATTTACAATAGAAGATTTGAAACTTGCTTTGGATAAATCTCATGATACCGCTCCTGGGCCTGTCTAATTCACTACCAAATCCTTAAACACCTCCCTGATCAATCACTTGGGCATATTTTAAATATTTTTAATAACATTTGGGAAAGTGGTGATTTTCCTCCTTCATGGAGTGAAGCCACTATAATTCCCATTCCTAAGCCTGGCAAAGACTCCTCAGATTCAAATAATTATCGCCCCATTGCTTTAACCAGTTGTATCTGTAAAACAATGGAGCGAATGATTAATGAGCGTTTAGTTTGGTTTTTAGAAACTGCAGCTTTTATTTCTGTTGCACAGAGTGGCTTTAGAAAAACTCGAAGTACCATTGACCACCTGGTACGTTTAGAGACATTTATAAGAGAGGGTTTTTTAAAAGGTGAGCATGTGATTAGCATTTTCTTTGATTTAGAGAAAGCGTACGATACTACATGGAAATTTGGAATAATGAGCGATTCATATGATATGGGATTAAGGGGTCGTTTACCCCTTTTTATTCAAAATTTTCTATCAAACAGACATTTTAAAGTTCTAGTGGGTGCATCACTCTCTGATGCTTTTGATCAGGAAATGGGTGTTCCACAGGGAAGTATATTGTCAGTGACCCTTTTTATTATAAAAATTAACAGCATTGTTGATTGTATGAGGCCTGGAGCAGATTGCTCACTTTTTGTTGATGATTTCAACTTAAGCTACAGGTCCACAAGCATGCATACAATAGAACGACAGCTCCAACAACACTTAAATAGATTACAAGAATGGGCTGATCATAATGGATTTAAGTTTTCTTTTAAGAAAACTGTGTGTATGCACTTTTGTAAAAAATGGAAGGTTCACCCAGATCCTGATCTTTATTTAGGTCAAACTCGGATACCTGTTGTCGAAGAAACCAAGTTTCTTGGACTTATTTTTGACAGGAAATTATCTTTTATTCCTCACATTAAATACGTTACAAAGAAATGCCAGAAGGCATTAGATTTATTACGGGTTCTTGCCCATACCGATTGGGGAGGGGACCGCAATATTTTATTGCAATTATACAGAGCGCTGGTACGTTCTAAGCTTGATTATGGGTGTATGATATATGGATCAGCACGCCCATCTTATATTAAAATGCTTGATCCTGTACAAAATCAAGGTTTAAGATTATGCCTTGGTGCATTTCGTACCTCGCCTGCAGATAGCTTGGCAGTTGAGGCAGATGAACTGCCTCTTGATTTAAGAAGTATGCAGTATGCTGCAAAAATTGCAGCTTGTCCAGACAATCCTGCACATGATATTATATTCAATCCAAATTATGTTGATCTTTTTGAAAATAAACCAAATACAATACCAACTTTTGGCCTTCGCATCAAGGAATCTTTACAATCCTTAAATTTAAATCCAAATCAAATAGCTAAATTTCAATATCCAGAAACACCTCCATGGACCTATGAAACTTTAAATATAAATTTAGCCATGACGGAATTAAAGAAATACTCAACCGATCCATCCCTGTATATAAATAGATATAATGAAATAAAATCTATCTTCACTGGATATCAGTGTATATACACTGATGGATCATTTGACGATGAGAAGGCTGCTGCAGCTGCTGTTAAGGGCAATCATATTTATTCAGAACGTCTGCCAAATAAATCATCTATTTATTCTGCAGAACTTCATGCTTTATACCTAGCTTTAGATCATGTGGAGACGTCTCCACATCGGAAATTTTTAATATTTTCTGATTCTTTGTCTTGTTTACAAGCATTGAAAGCCAAGGATTGGAAAAATCCATTTATTTTAAATATCCTTGAACGGTATCATAAACTCTGTACTGAGGAAAATAAAGAGATTCGTTTTTACTGGATTCCCAGTCATATTGGAATCCTTGGAAATGAGGCTGCGGACCAAGCTGCCAAGGCAGCATTGGATAAGCGGCCAATAAATATGCTAATACCTTATACAGAATTTAAGAAATATATTACTGTTTTTTTACGTTCTAAATGGCAATTACGCTGGAACGAAGCTATTTTTAATAAATTACATGAAATTAAGCCCATTCTAGGCAAAACTAAAGGTGCTATTAGAATTAACCGTAGAGAAGAGTCAGTTTTAACCCGTATAAGAATAGGTCATAGTCATTTGACGCACTGTTATCTGCTTAAAGGTGAAGATCAACCGGAATGTATTGGTTGTCAAAGGGCTTTGACTATTAAACATATTTTAATTGAGTGTATCGATTTTGATATTATAAGAACTCAATATTTTAATGTACAAGATTTACATACGTTATTTGATACTGTAGATACTTCTGTGATAGTATCGTTTTTAACTCACATAGGACTTTATAATCAGTTTTAAGGGCAGAGCTTTTGTTTATTTATGTCATTGACTTATTTATCAAAAACTGCAAAACATCATACTGATAAAGTCTTTTAAACAAATCATCCATATTTATTATATTTGATTGATATTATATAAATGCTGTTCACAGTTGATAAATTCTTGTGTTATCTACATATTGTATTAACATTTACATTTTGTTTCTAGTCAATATTACGTTTCTATTTTTACTGTTTTGGCACTTTATTGTGTTAATGTGAAACCATTCATTCATTCATTTTTACCATTTTTAGGCACTAAATAACCTTAGTGGTTGATGTGCCTCTAAGCAACCATTCATTCATTTGTGTTTGTTTTGTTTTGTTTGGGTTTTAAGTCACTTTCAACATTATTTCAGTCATTTTGTGATGAGACCTACTTGTAGCAGATATCGTGCTGTCTCACTGAATTGTCACACCGCAGGTCCTTGACATGACAATGCACTCAGTTACAGGTTTACAAGGACAACAGGTTAAACCTTTGGCATGGGCCTTAGCTCATGTGTCACCACTCACTGATATTCTCGCTAAATATAATCTTAATTACCACATATACGCAGATAACACCCAAATTTACATCCCTGTTGATCACACCTCGGTCCATGATCAGGAAAAAAACAAACTTAAATTGAGAAATGTGTAAACGAAGTCAGAGCCTTCCTAATATCAAACAAAATGAAGATTAATGACAGCAAGACAGAAATGCTGCTCTGCCAGGACAGGAATAATACTGACAAAAATAGAGACATCACTACTATTAAAGTGGGTGACTCTTTCATATCACCCTATCCATCTGTGGTGGACTTAGGTATCACTTTTGATGAAAAAATGGATATGAAAGCACAAGTAAGGAAAATGTGTAAGAAGGGCTATTATCATATCAGAAACTTATCTGCAGTCTAGACAAGAAAACAGCCATAACATTAACCCACGCGTTTGTAACCTCAACCCTAGACTATGGGAATGGACTATTGGCTGGCCTACCAAAAACTGAAATTAAAAAATTACAATACCTGCAAAATTCAGTGGCCAGGGTTGTAGGGAGGATCAGAAAGTTTGAGCATATATTCTGGAAACTGAGAGAGTTGTACTGGCTACCAATACACGCCAGAATAGATTTCAAAATTATTCTGACACCTGGAAGGCCCTTAAAGCATTCATGAAACCTGACTTTCAGACACATTTTCTTTACATGAAATGAATATTTATACCCTAAACAGTGCTTTTATGTAGTATTACCCCAAATATTCCCTGTTAGCGACTTTCTGTGGCACTTGAAAGTTGATTAGTTGTCTGCTGAAACCTACACCAGCAATTGAACACTTGGTCAACAAGCTTTGTTTAGCTGGTCTGTGATCTTATGTAAACACCTAATGGGTTATAAGTTGGGCACCTGTCCAGCTTGGGAAACAGGGTGGAGATGTTTTGTACAATTAATTGCCTGGAGTATACTTCAGAACAACATAAGATTATTTTAATATTATTTTAATCAATGATATAACTATTTTATGGTTGTGACAAATATCTTATGTTTGTGAAAGATTTATCATTTATGGGAAAAGTATACTATTTATTTGAAACATATCTTATGCATGTGAAAACCTTTCTGTCAAAAAGGGAAGACATGACTCAAAGGCTTCATGGAATCCCCCTTAACTTAAAGGCCAAGATATGGAAAAAGTGACATAAAACCCTTTGATTACTGGTTTGGCCTTAAATCACAAGGACTTTGAATGACAAAACTGTGAATGCTGATAATTGGTATCAGTGAAATTTATGATTTGACCTTCTTTAATGAAATTTGGGGTTTTCCACACCACTGAATGGGAAGACATCAAAGGCTGCATGGATTCCCCCTTAAAGGCTGGGCTGTATAGAATTGTTTTTTTTTACTTTTCTTTGCAAACATATATATATAAAATGAGATGAAATGAAAAGATGAAATTTTCATAATGGGGTTCTATTTGAGAGAAATGCACATCAGAACATATAGAATTGAATTATTTTTTGCAAATGTAGAAAATATTAAGAATAGACAAAGATGAAATCTTCATATTCACTATCATTATAATAAGTGTTATCTTCCAATTCATTCTCTAAATAGTGAAAAAATGACCAAAAATGTGTTGCTCCAATTTTCACAATTGGTAAACAACACCTCCTGTGACTTACGGAGCCCCTTGACAGTTCAAAGGTCAAGGTCACACAGCACACTTCCTGTCCAGTACTGGCAGTACTTGGTGGTCACAAAAAATCATAATACTCAGAGCAGATGTTATTTTGTGGATTTCAGACAGATAGCCTATATGTATGTCAATTTTAAGACTATATATTGTTTTCAGATACCTTAAACCACTGTAAAATTGCCTGGAACCTTCCAGGTTTCATGAATGCTTTAATGGTAAGGCACCTCATTACATTAGGGTCCTCTTTCATGTGAAACAAGGGGAGAAATGTCTAAGATCGAACGATGACACTTAGCTATGTGTTCCAATTACTCGCCTGAGAACGATAGGTGATAGAGCCTTCTCTGCCATAGGACCAAAACTATGGAATGACCTTCCCACTGACCTCAGGACTGACCTCTTTTAGAGCAAGCTAAAAAAACTCACCTCTTCAAAACACATGTTTTATTATTATTATTATTATTATTATTATTATTATTATTATTATTATTATTATTATTATTATTATTATTATTATTATTATTATTATTATTATTATTATTATTATTATTATTATTATTATCATCATTATCATTATCATTATCATTATCATTATCATTTTTATTATTATTATTATTATTATTATTATTATTATCGAACCCAACCTTCAGATCACCATAGAGGAACTGGTGCTAATAAGCTGGCACTCTAACCAACTGCGCCATGACCTGTGGCCTCAGTTATTAGTGTTATTATTAGTGGGTACCTTGTTAAGTGGGTACCTGGTGAAGTAACTGGTCACATGATGCTGTCACATGGCACTGATTTATAATAAATCATCATATGATAATGAGAATTATGATTCATGATGATTTTACTTGAGGGAAATTTGTGAATATTTATCAAATACATTAACAATTTATTTGCGTTATGCTTCAAATATAAGCATAAAGGAGAACACATTTTGTAGGAAGGGACAAATGCTGTGGAAAAAATGTATAATTATATGATTCTATGAAGTGGATATAATTGACGTTATGTGGTCCTATGAAGTGGATATAATTTAAGTTATATGATTCTATGAAGTGGATATAATTTAAATTATATGGTTCTATGAAGTGGATATAATTTAAGTTATAGGATTCTATGAAGTGGATATAATTTAAGTTATAGGATTCTATGAAGTGGATATAATTTAAATTGTATGGTTCTTTGAAGTGGATATAATTTTAAGATATATAATTTCAACTTCATGTTTTTAAAATGATAATAGACTGAAGAATACTGAAAACACCCATCAAGAATAGAATAAACTTTCAAATCATTAAACAGTCAAAATTAAGGAGAACAGAATGGGCGAATTTGTGTCCTATGCTTTGAACACAACAGATATAACTTCAGTCACCACCAGTGGTGACGCGACATCCAGTTTTGATTTGTATAACACAAAAGTTCTCAGGACCAATTCCAACACTCTTCCTACTGGTGGAATCTTGACAATGATATTTGGCATTCAATGCTTCACTATGGTTGCTAATTTACCTGTTATGCTAGTAGTTCCCAGAGTTCCTTCCCTGCATAATAGCCTGGGAATTGTCATGTGTAATCTGGCAGCCACTGATTTCCTTCATGGTCTCTGTGTCTTCATTGAGGTTTTTTACTTGTACTGGATCAATTGGTTTTCCCATCCTGACCAAAATCATATAGTCTGTTTACTGGAAGCTTTTCAAGCCGAGTTCCTTTCAAGTGTTTCTATCCTGTTGATGACTGCTTTGGCAATTGACAAATTTCTCACTTTGAAATTTCCTCTGAGATACAAAATCTGGATGACGAAAGGAAAGATGTCCTTTGCAATTTCTGTCATTTGGATTTCGATGTTAGCTCTTTATGTTCCAAACCTATTCAATCTACCAACACTGAGAGTCAAATATTATCCTGGCGGTCTCTTCTGTTTGACAGATTTTAGAGGTAATATGATATTCACTACAATAGTTCTGATATTTGTTCAAGCCATTCCAACTTGTCTAATTCTTACATCCTTCTTGGGAATTCTCAGAATAATAAGATTGAGAAAGCAGGAAAAATCAGCTCTTCAGGCTGTAGGTCCAAATGTCACATCCTCCAAGATTGAGGACACTAAGATTGTCATAGTTCTCCTCATCATGACAGGAACATTCTTCATCATGTGGTTGCCTTTCTTCTGTTCTGTTTTATACTGGGATGTGACAACCGGGTATACTTATAGTCCTTTGGCAGAGAGAATAACAGTATGGATGGCTAATGCTAACTCAGCTGTGAATCCCCTGATTTACATTCCAACGCTCAGATCCTACAGAAAAGGACTTTGCAAAATGATCTTTTGTTTCAGAATGGATAAGAGGAAAAATTAGTCTTGGGTCGCGATAAAAGGCAAATAAAAGTGCTTAGGCAAGTGGAGGACATTGATCCAATTCTTTAAGGTCTGTAATCCACAATCAGTTTGAAGCATTTGGAGATAACTTCGTGTGGTCTCGTATATTTACGTAACTGCCTTCGGCTCCTACAGCACACATGGCGGACAAACTCTTTTAGTGATAATTCATATTTTATGCCTTGATTATATCTAAAATATCCCCCAAAAGATTGATTATTCTTTGGATGACATTAAATAAAGAAAATATAAAGACTTGATATAGGTCGCCAGCTGCAAAAACTGAGTCGAACCCGTTTTAACTACTGTTATAACGGGTTCAATTTAAATAATAAAAAATTAAGACTAGCTGGTTAAGTTTACTTTTTCTGTGCTAAATTAACAAATAACATTACTTTGAACACATTTAAGCCAAAAAAACATAAGTCTGTCCCAGTTTTTTCATTGTGGATTATAGACCTTAAATTCTTTTGATGCAGGTCAATAGGTCAGGTCAATAGGTCAGGTCAATAGGTCAGGGCAATTGGTCAGGTCAATAGGTCAAGATTAAACTCATCTATTTCGTTCTCATCCACTCTCCAACTTGGCCGTTGTTGTGTTACAGTAATTGTGTCAATGTGATATTGTTGATTATGAATAGAAAGAGGATTGTGTAAAAATGGAATATGAGGTTTTATTTTCTCAACTGGGAGAAAAAGGGGTCATAAAATTTCGATGGCTCAGAAAGTGAAGAAGCAATTCTATACTTCAATGAAAGTATATAAACCCAACAGTGAATGGAACAGCATGCTTCTTTGAACCAGGTTGTTCATATCCCAAACCCATGGTACCTGCAGTTTTTGGTGTCTTTATTTTTTGTATTGGGCCATGTACTGCTTTTTCCTGGTGACTGGTTTATTGCTTTAGAAGCCTGCATGGATTGAATATGTAGAAATTAGTAAACAAAAAATAGTATAAAATCAATGTTATTTTATCAACTTCTATGGTTCTCTGTCAGTTCATTTCTATGGGAAATCAATGTTTTAACGATATCTATCTGAAGAAGCCAAAACCCTGCTCACCACCACCAGAGACACCTCTGAATGTAACTCACCACTATTAGGACCCTGCTGACTGTAACTCACCACCATAAGGGACACCTCTGAATGTAACTCATCACTATTAGGACCCTGCTGACTGTAACTCACCACCATAATGGACACCTCTGAATGCAACTCACCACTATTAGGACCCTGCTGACTGTAACTCACCACCATAAGGGAAACCTTTGAATGTAACTCACCACCATCAGGGACACCTCTGAATGCAACTCACCACCATAAGGGACACCTCTGAATGCAACTCACCACCATCAGGGACACCTCTGAATGCAACTCACCACCATAAGGGACACCTCTGAATGTAACTTACCACCATAAGGGACACCTCTGAATGTAACTCACCACCATAAGGTACACGTCTGAATGTAACTTACCAGAAATAATGTTGAAAGTGATGTAAAACCCCAAACAAACAAACAAACTTATATTCAGCCCTCATTCATCCCACATTCATCCTATATTCATCCTGCATTCATCCCATATTTTTTATTTAACATTTTGTTCCCCAGCATCACATTGTTGTTTTCTCATACAACATCTCCTGACTGGCACTAGTTTTGTTCTTCTTGCACAAAGGTTCTGGATTAGATATGACATTCTGATGACCTTCAGTATTAATGGACATGCATAGACAATGCTTACATTTCTCTTTGTTCTCTTTTGACATCAATGTTTTCTCTCATTACCTCACAAGTTCCTTCCTTTAAGTGAGGGCCAATTTGCATAAATAGAAACACCTGAGACATCTATGGAGAGTAACTGGAGTAGATAATTAAGGTATTAGTTACAAAAGATGTTTTGTACTTTGGTCATGATGCAGGGTTTAGAAAGGTGAATATCTGCTACTAATTTGTTTTCCATCCAGGACTAGTTAATAAATCATATTATTATTATTATTATTATTATTATTATTATTATTATTATTATTATTCTTATTCTTATTCTTATTCTTATTCTTATTCTTATTCTTATTCTTATTCTTATTATTATTATTATCATTATTATTATTATTATTATAATTATTATTATTATTATTATTATTATTATTATTATTATTACAAGTGGACCGACAATAATATGAAATGCAGAGGTGCAAGTTAATATAAAGCATAGGAGTAAGCAAGGTAAACACAGTTGTGTGAGGCTACGAGATGCACATTTTCCCCCCTGAACAGCCTATATACAAAATACAGTTTCGTTCATTATTGGAGTAGAAAGATAATTTAACCTGGAGTGAAGTCGTTTTGACGTTGCAACCAAGGTAAACACAGTTGCGTGAGGCTATGAGATGCACATCTCCTCTAGTGAACATCGTGTATACAAATGACCACAGTTTCATAAATAATTGGAGTAGAAAGATGATTTAACCTGCTCCAGAACTGTAATGACGTTGTGAGCAAACACAGTTGTGTGAGGCTACGAGATGCACATTTCCTTCAACCGAATATTATATATACAGACCATACCTTCGTCAATAACTGCAGTAGAAAGGTGGTTTTTCGTGCTCTAAATCTGTGTTGACATTGCAAGCAAGATAAGCACAGTGACGTCATCCAGAAATGTGTCATAATGACGTCAGATAGGAAAGTGTTGTCATAGTGACGTCAAACATTGAAGTATCAACATAGTGACGTCATGGTAACATCATAAATTATGTTAATATGAATACTGCTGTTACCTTTTTGTAAGCTCCTCCCACCAGTTTTTGGCTATTTGGACTAATAATAAAGTAATTTATGCTATGTCCCTTCCACCCTTCTTAATATTTCATCTTTTCTCTTTCCAATGAGCCCAAGATCAAGCTGATCAGTGCAGCAGATGCTCTGTTTGAATTAATTAATGACTTTCTCATTCCTATTCATTCATATTATTATTATTATTATTATTATTATTATTATTATTATTATTATTATTATTATTATTATTATTATTATTATTATTATTATTATTATTATTATTATTATTTTTATTATTATTATTATTATTATTATTATTATTAATAATATTTTTATTATTATTATTATTATTAGGACCACGGGCCATGGCGCAGTTGGTTAGGGCGCCAGCTTATTAGCACCAGTTCCTCTGTGGTGATCCAAAGGTCGTGGGTTCGAAACCCGGCCGTGCCGGGATTGAACTCATGATACAATTTCCCACATGAGCTGAGGCCTGTGCCAAAGGGTTAACCCGTTGTCCTTGTAAATCTGTTACCGGTTGGGTTGTCATGTCAAGGACCTGCGGCATGACAATTCAGAGAGGCAGCACTATATCTGCTACAAGTAGGTCTCATCACGAAATAACTGAAATAATGTTGAAAGTGATGTAAAACCCCAAACAAACAAACAAACAAAATTATTATTATTATTATTATTATTATTATTATTATTATTATTACAGGTTGGCTTGCTGTATTTCTAACATCATTTAAAGGTCTTTTCAAAAGGTCACCTGCAATATTTTATTTTGAAAAAATTGCCAAAAAAGGTCCACATTCAATTATGAATCATTTGTAGATGTATTCCACACAGTAAAAAGGTTATTGGCCTATGTCTTTCATTTTTACTGATGTGCTGGAACATTTCCCAGGACCTTACATTTCTCTCTCTGCTAAAAATGTGGTAGAATATTTTCCTTAAGTCAGGTATATTCTTTTATGGAAAAACATGTCATGTCTCACAATGTTATGAAATTCTTCTCAATCACCAATTGGCAAAGCCCAGATAGGTGATCTGGGGAGGTTTTATGCCAAATGCCGTTTGCATGAGATTTTTTAAATACTCAAATCTTTCAGTGGTAAATCATATCTTATGTCTGATCATATCTAAAATATCCCAAAAAAGCTTTGTTATTCTTCAAATGACATTAAATAAAGAAAGAATAAATAGTCCAACCTGTATAAACGGGAGCTGGAACAGGTTCAATTTGGTCATTTAAACAGGTTTGACTCAGTTTTTGCAGTTGCCGACTATCAACTTCACTGGAGCTCTATCAACTCCACCAAACCTTTCTTTGGCTATTCCTGGTGAAATAGCTTTGAAACTTCCAGAACATGTCAAAATGAAATCAGCTCCTACACGGAAAAACCATGGAAATCGCTATATCGAAATGGCGACAAGCTGTGACCCTTATAAATACAGCTGTTTTCCAAGGACAGTGACTGACTGGAATAATCTTCCCCCTCAATTAACTACATTGGAACCAAGTAGCTCGGCATCCGTCAGGAACTCCCTTGCATTCTCGGCGAGATGCCAATTGGTTTTGCTGAGAAAACTTATAGATGTAGATGTAGATGTTGGTTGAAATAGAAAAGACCCTGCATGTTCCCCAAACCCCTCCAGATCCCTCCAAAACTGGGCTTTGTCAAATGGTGATTGGAGAACACTATGAAATTCCACTAGGAAACTCCAATATAAGGAAATCCCAATGTTATGAAATTCCATATATTTCTTGGTATACTTACAATGGGTAACATACGCTGGGGCCATTAGGTGTTCTCATAATATGGTTAAAAGTTGTTTTCCCGGGACCCTATCATTCTCTGTCAAATTATAAAGGAGCACCGTCCTCAGCCATGCCGAGATTGAATTCATGTTATAATTTCACACCTAAGCTTAGACCCATATGAGCTGAGGCCTGTGCTTAAATGATTAATCCATTGTCCTTGTAAATCTGTGACTGGGTAAGTTGTCATGTCTGCGACATGACAAATCTGTGAGGCAGCACTATATCTGCTACAAGTAGGTCTAATTGCGAAATGACTGAAATAATGTTGAAAGTATAAGAAAAAAATATTGGGAATTTTTACTATCCTTGCTTCTGATATGGATGTTGATCAATATTTGTTGATTCTTATGTAGGTTAAAAAAATAAATAACAATTTCCCACCAATAAAACTGATGTTGGGAGAAGAAAACAGGCCAAATCACATTGGTGCAGATCAGATTTGTGGATTGTTCAGAGTAAATGTAATTTTTATCCATTAGAGGGCACTACAATCTGTATGTGACTACCGTATGAGTTCATGGGTGGGAACCATCAGAGCCCACTGCTACCATGAAAGGCCTGTGTCATCACTAGAAATGGCAGACATTGAATATGAAATGAGTAGTACAAAATTTCCTATTGCAGTGGGTACATGGTGTCACTTTCACCCAGCATAAATGGCACCAAAATAGAACACATTCTACAGTTAATATTTCCACATACTTTTAGAGTTTATTATCATTTTTTATGTACCATTATCATTAGAGCAACTTATTGGGGGCTATTATCTAAAAATAGGAACTATCTGTGTTATTCTATGATCGGTACAATCATGGGAAACATGTACTCATATCCTGTGGTTTGTAATTCATTTTTTTTCTATGGTCATTATTGTTTAAGCAACTGATGTCACTGTGGAGTGTTCGTCGTATGCATGCGATTGTTTCAAACTCGTGCATGCGTCCTGGCATATGAATACATATGTGAAAGAAGTAAAACAAAAAAGAAGTGTGTGATGTAAACAAAGCAGAACCTTCAAAACAATGTCGTCGTCTTCGCCCATCGTTTCATAAAATTATCCATTTGAATTGTTTCGAAATGCTTCCCAATCGCAAGAACAAGGAATTTTCAGTAAGTTTAATTCAAATTTGGTGTAAATCGGACAATTAGAACAGAAATGACATGCAAAAGTCTGATCGATGATTTGCGATAGTTTTGTTTGTTGTAATTTTTGTTTTGCTTGTTGTAATTTTTGTTTTGTTTATTGTAATTTTTGTTTTGTCTGTTATTTTTGTCCCATCCTTGTTACATGTGGAGTGCCACTTTTTCTTGTGTACATTATTATGGACTATTAATGAAAAGAAAGCAAACTGATGCACACTGAATGTCAATATAATTGGGACTTGCCAGATGTTATATATAGACAATATGTAGACACGTACTGTATGTCAATATATCTGGGACTGTATGTCAATATATCTGGGACCAGATGTAGTGAAGACAACATATAGACAAATACTGTATGTCAATATATCTGGGTGTTGCCAGCTGTAACATAGACAACATATAGACACATGCTGTGTGTCAATATATCTGGGACTTGCCAGCTGTAATGTAGAAAACATATAAATGCATAATATCAATACCTCATAAGATAATATGATAATATAGATCAATACACATTGCAACTGTGACCAAGGCCTGACAGCAGCAATCAGAAGAGCCCTTAAGTGTTGTTTCTGCCATTTTTTGGTATTACGCTTTGTGATAATGGTAGGAGTCTATTTTGAAAAAATCTATATTGATTATTGTTTACCGAAATTGACCTAAATAACCCTTTTCTAGCTCAATTTCTTGCATGCTTATATTCGGTGTACAGATATGAGCGTGTGATCATTTAGACTTGAAAAAAATACAAATATTGGAAATGACACTCTGAAAAGGGAACAGGGAAACATCAAACGACCACATACAGGCACCTGTGAGGTGGTTTACTATCCCTATTTGGGACATTTGTGTTTGTTTTGATTTGTTTGGGTTTTAAGTCACTTTCAACATTATTTCAGTCATTTTGTGATGAGACCTACTTGTAGCAGATATCATGCTGTCTCACTGAATTGTCACACCGCAGGTCCTTGACATGACAATGCACTCAGTTACAGGTTTACAAGGACAACAGGTTAAACCTTTGGCATGGGCCTTAGCTCATGTGTCACCACTCACTGATATTCTCGCTAAATATAATCTTAATTACCACATATACGCAGATAACACCCAAATTTACATCCCTGTTGATCACACCTCGGTCCATGATCAGGAAAAAAACAAACTTAAATTGAGAAATGTGTAAACGAAGTCAGAGCCTTCCTAATATCAAACAAAATGAAGATTAATGACAGCAAGACAGAAATGCTGCTCTGCCAGGACAGGAATAATACTGACAAAAATAGAGACATCACTACTATTAAAGTGGGTGACTCTTTCATATCACCCTCTCCATCTGTGGTGGACTTAGGTATCACATTTGATGAAAAAATGGATATGAAAGCACAAGTAAGGAAAATGTGTAAGAAGGGCTACTATCATATCAGAAACTTATCTGTGGTCTAGACAAGAAAACAGCCATAACTTTAACCCACGCGTTTGTAACCTCAACCCTAGACTGTGTGAAATTGTATCATGTATTCAATCTCGGCATGGCCAGAGATCGAACCCAACCTTCGGATCACCATAGAGGAACTGGTGCTAATAAGCTGGCACTCTAACCAACTGCGCCATGACCTGTGGCCTCAGTTATTAGTGTTATTATTAGTGGGTACCTTGTTAAGTGGGTACCTGGTGAAGTAACTGGTCACATGATGCTGTCACATGGCACTGATTTATAATAAATCATCATATGATAATGAGAATTATGATTCATGATGATTTTACTTGAGGTAAACTTGTGAATATTTATCAAATACATTAACAATTTATTTGCGTTATGCTTCAAATATAAGCCAAAAGGAGAACACATTTTGTAGGAAGGGACATATGCTGTGGAAAAAATGTATAATTATATGATTCTATGAAGTGGATATAATTGACGTTATGTGGTCCTATGAAGTGGATATAATTTAAGTTACAATATGATTCTATGAAGTGGATATAATTTAAATTATATGGTTCTTTGAAGTGGATATAATTTCAACTTCATGTTTTTAAAATGATAATAGACTGAAGAATACTGACAACACCCATCAAGAATAGAATAAACTTTCAAATCATTAAACAGTCAAAATTAAGGAGAACAGAATGGGCGAATTTGTGTCCTATGCTTTGAACACATCAGATATAACTTCAGTCACCACCAGTGGTGACGCGACATCCAGTTTTGATTTGTATAACACAAAAGTTCTCAGGACCCATTCCAACACTCTTCCTACTGGTGGAATCTTGACAATGATATTTGGCATTCAATGCTTCACTATGGTTGCTAATTTACCTGTTATGCTAGTAGTTCCCAGAGTTCCTTCCCTGCATAATAGCCTGGGAATTGTCATGTGTAATCTGGCAGCCACTGATTTCCTTCATGGTCTCTGTGTCTTCATTGAGGTTTTTTACTTGTACTGGATCAATTGGTTTTCCCATCCTGACCAAAATAATATAGTCTGTTTACTGGAAGCTTTTCAAGCCGAGTTCCTTTCAAGTGTTTCTATCCTGTTGATGACTGCTTTGGCAATTGACAAATTTCTCACTTTGAAATTTCCTCTGAGATACAAAATCTGGATGACGAAAGGAAAGATGTCCTTTGCAATTTCTGTCATTTGGATTTCGATGTTAGCTCTTTATGTTCCAAACCTATTCAATCTACCAACACTGAGAGTCAAATATTATCCTGGCGGTCTCTTCTGTTTGACAGATTTTAGAGGTAATATGATATTCACTACAATAGTTCTGATATTTGTTCAAGCCATTCCAACTTGTCTAATTCTTACATCCTTCTTGGGAATTCTCAGAATAATAAGATTGAGAAAGCAGGAAAAATCAGCTCTTCAGGCTGGAGGTCCAAATGTCACATCCTCCAAGATTGAGGACACTAAGATTGTCATAGTTCTCCTCATCATGACAGGAACATTTTGAACTTTTTGGTCTCTTACAAAGGTGTACATATGAAATAGAAAATTTGAGGAGAAATGAAGGGCAAGTGAATAAATCACAAATTCAGACTCTTGTTCAAAACATATTTTCATCTGACAACAGCTGGCAGTCTAAGGAGGACAATATTGTTGATAAAAGGCATGGTCACACATACAATCATGATAAGGCAGAAGGGATATGTTGCCTCTTTCATGTGAATGGGTTCTTCAACCGAAAGAGAGACATCCTATACAGGAATTACCTCGGGTACTATCCACAGAGAGGACAACTTCCAAAATACATGGACATGGCAAGAGCTTATGCCATGATGAGACCACCACCACACTTGGATTATAACCACACATGGCAAGCATTGGACATGGACATGCCCACTGTTGGCAACCTAATTGTTGTCAACACGATGGTACAAGGAAAGAGTCACAGAGAGTTTGCAGTATTAGATCCAATGACCATTGTGGATTTCTGCCTCAAACAAGACCTTGGCACTTCAGAGGTTTTTACAAGTGAACTTTGGTGTTGTGCTCTCACATTGGACATTGATGGCAAGACAGTTGACTGCAAGAGGTATGGATGGAAGAGAGTCTATCCTGTATATGCCATGGGAGAAGAAATTTTAATGGAATTTAGAAAGCAGATGCTTAGATGGACAGAGAATAGATGGGATGCTAAGAAAAACCCACCGGCTCTACATGTATGGATGCCAGAGGATGGAGATAAGTTGAGCTTACGCATGTCTTTCCACTTTCCTTCCAATGTATGCTTTGAATCCATATCGGGATTGGCTACCTGTGTGAAGGACATGTGTAAAGGCTTGGTAGAGAGTAAAGCCAGGTTCACAACAGTCCAGTATGTCATCGTGAATGATTTGAGGTTTGAGAGGTCCATCAAAGAGTGTGGAAAATGGTATTGGTTGGAAAGACAAAGTGGCAGTGTTATGGAACTGATAGATTATATTTCAAACCAAGAGGATGGATGCAGGATAGAGTTGTCCAATAAAAGAATTGTTAACTTATCAAGATGCGAAAAGGGTTATCGCTTAACTGAGAATGGAAATGAAAGACATTTATTAGACATTCAAGGCTGGGTAGCACTAGATATGACACAGAAATCATTTCGAGAGTGTCTTATAGACTCTGGCATCTATGCTGATAAAAGATCCCTGAGATTACCACTTCAAAGTAAATATGTGGATGGCAAGGCCCACAGAAAATTCTTAGCAGCGAAAAAGAACAGCAGTGTGAGAGATGCTCTCATCCACTATCCCCACATGGACACCCCACCCATTCCCGGGGAATTTATCTTGCTGTCAGACAATCATTTTAAACCATGTTCATCCCATTTCATCCATGTTACCACTGATGCAGATGTACAATGTGCAAAGGAAGAGATTTCAAGTAGATATGGTATGGTTGTGACAAAGATAGTAAAAAAGAATGATACAGTTATCCTGGATGTAATGAAAGAACCATCGTTATCAACCGGAGGTGGTAACTATTGCCTTATCAAAGGGGATTGGCATACCACAGCTCGCATGTACTTCATTCTAAGTAATGGAACTCTGATACCAAAATGTTGGAGCACCAAATGTCAGACTCTGAAAAATGTTAAATAAAGCAAAACAAAATAAAACAAGTTAAATAGTGTAGGGTTTCTTTATTTCCCCAAAACAATTACAGTATTATACAACAGGAATCTGAATGATTTGAAACTTGTTTGAGTTCATTTTGAATAATTCTAGATATGCTTAAGTCAAATGCCAGTTCAATGTTAAAATTCAACTTTGCAGACACACATATGTGAGGCCACCTATATATCTCAGCTAACATCCTACCTTCTTCAACAACATCATCAGTCATGGAAAGGTCACATTTGTTTGCAACAACAACTACATGTGTCTCTGACTTGAATGGTTAAACCATGATAATATTTAGTATACCAATCATCTAATGTTCGCTCATGTTCAAGGGGAAATGTATTGTACAGAAAACGAGATACTATAGCAGTTTTGCCCACACCCTCCGATCCAAGAATACATATCGATGGCATTTTTTAATGTTTTCCCATTAGTTCACTCCTACCACAAATAGTATAACTTCATGTGGCAAATTCACAATAGTCCTTTATATCGACTATATTTCATTCCAAGTATCATCAAGGAAAATAATGCAAGGCGCCAAGAGTTGTAATGCCTGAATGTTTTTCATGCTTTCTATCCCTCAACATGAATAGTGCGACTATCATTGACATATTCACAGCAGTCCTTTATATCGACTGTATTTCAAACATTTGGTTAGAACCAACCAGTTACTAAACATGCAACAAATGTTTCTTTAAACATATCTAAAATATGGCAAGTATCTACAAGAAGTATAAAGCGAGTGGCCTGTAGTTTCAATGGTTGATAAAAGAGTTACAAAAATCATGACGTCATACAAAAGTAGGTCAAACCGGAGAAAGTGAAACAATGAAAATGTCTTTGTTTGGAGAGATCTTTATTCGGTTGAATACAATTTATCAACAACAATTTCACCATTTGTAAGGCGATATAAGAGTGGAATGACACTTCCTGGCATAGGCATTGACTTTGGTGGCTGAATATAGACACCTGTTTCAGAAAGTCTTAATCGCATGCAATACTGTTCTACGTCGATTGTTATGTCTGGACGAAGACCCTCAAACCTTGCAATGAAAGAAGATTGGTAAGAGGCCATGCTGATATCTTTTGCAAACGAGTTTGAGTCATCCATGATCATGATGAACATGTCCTTCATGTAACATAGCGCACACCTTGGCTGTGGCCACATGTCAACCCCAAGCGAAAGTGTAGATGCTATGTTTCCCTTTTCTGTTCTCCTCTCATTCAAACAGTCTTGAAACTGCTGAGTGGTATAACCCCCTGCTCTGAGCTCTCTCATCCTGTCAAGTGCGGCAACTGGAACCATCTCGGGCAATTTCAAATCACCTTCAAACCCTTCTTGGGTCTGTATGTATTCACCCATGCATGGCTTAGAGGCACACTGCCGGGAGAGAAATGGTTGCCTCACCCCATCAATGACACTCTGAAGCGTCAGCCATAGGTGGTCTCGGGTGTATATCATGGGTTGTAAGGTCAGACTAGAGAGGCATGGCCAATTCCCCCCTCTAATTTCCAACAACCCCATCAATTCCAACAACACATATATCAATCCCAACAAGTGATTGAAGTGTAATGAAGATATTTGATAAATCAGATCTATCTTATATGTTATATTTATCTAGAAATATGGTTGTATTCTATAAAGGAGAAGATTTGAACAAATCTATTTGTGTGTGTCCATCAATTCCAACAATTCCATCTATCCCATGAACCAATATAATTCAATATTGATCATACCTTCAGTAAGTATTCTATGTACAGACCTGCACAGTCCATAAGCTCTGTATATTTTCCTACACATATCTGGTAAACCCCATTTTTCTAGAAATGAGAAGAATCGGATGTATCTGAACAATTCCATCTTTGGCTACTTCCTATAAATTCCAACAATTCTATCAATCCCATCTATAGCATGTCCTGTCCTTCTGTCTTGATAAACTGAAAGAAACCCATTTATCTGAACTTTCTTCACATATATCAAACCACCCTGCTAATCTATTGATGGTGTTAATGAGGCCCACCTATGGTGAAGTGTGGAATTAATGACTTTATTGTTTCTATCAACCATTTCAATCAACCCCCTTGTAATCAGAATCAGATAAATCAGAACTAATGCATGTCTATTTGTAATCTACCCCTTGACTGTTACCATCCTTTATCAACCTTTTTATGCTGTGGGGGTCTATCAGGAAGGGGGATGAAGCTCAGTCAAATCTACTTCATACACTTATCAGAAAAGCATGAACGACTTAGTGGATTCCTTCATGTCTGCATGTCCCCCTACAAAAAATGGGATGTGTCTGGACAATACACTATAAGCATGTTTTCTATAAATTTATTTTCATAAATGGTTGGAAATGATGTTAAGATGAATCATATTTTATCCAATATCTAAGTCAACCAACTCATATTGCTCAAAAGATCAAGAATTCATTTGTGGAATGATAGTCCTGTCTTCTGTATGTGTTAATTGGTATTATGTCATGCCACCTGGGGTACCCACATCTACCCTCTGTCCTTCCCTCTGCTCTTACATACATCACCCAACTTGTGGTCAATCAGAATGGTCTGTCAGAGCAAGATATATTCCTGCACTTTGAGGACATGGTCTCACATCAAAGCATAACAGTGTAAACATTATGTAATAGTAAACAAAGGACAGGGTGTTCCTCTGACCTTAGAGTAATATACCTCTAAGCTCTGACTAAGATGGCACAGATACAATGTTAGCTAGAAATCGGCACATCCCTACAGCACACAAATTGATGTCTGCAGAGTTGTACTTCTTTAGTTTTTATTCAAATTGATCATGATTGATTGATAAAGTTGACTATCTTTACTTTATGTTGTCAAGACATAAGCTAATGATCCTGGTAATATATCAGACGTGTTGAGCAGATTAAGAGTCTGTCACCAGCAGGTCAATTGTGGGATGCATGTTAGTACTACAATGACTACAAGAAGTAGTTACCCACATGATTATCTTGCATGGGAAATTTAGACAAAAGATTGAAAGTGGTGTTATTAAAAGTTAGATGTGTTTTGAATGCCTTCACAGCAAGGTGGTTTCATGCCCCTGTGCCAGAGATGACAATCAGCCCCTTGTCTGATATTATCAACACCTCATGAGGTTTTGATATCATGTTTACCCACTTCCAGAATTTGCCACCTCCAGATATATATTGCTCTCAATTTCTGACCATCCTTTCTGCCAACATCCCAGTATAATTTTGTGACAATTAGAATTTTGATGAAAGCATGAAATATCTCTATCATTATCATTATTCAACTTTTTTCATGGATTTACCATTTTCAAAAGAAAGAAACTTAAAATGTATTAATAGATATGCTAATAATTATGTGATTTCTAGAGATAGTTTTCCAACAAAGATTTGTATATTGCAAAATATTGTGTCAAAGAAATAAAGTAAAAATCATCTTGATGAGATGATGTATAAAAGTAACATTCTAAGATCAAAATGTGTACAAAATATCACCAAAGTGACAAAGCAATCTGATATCATGTGGCATCAGTGTAGTGTCCATGGTGGTGGAGCATCTGTCACACCTCACAAATTGCAAAGAGCCTATATCAATTTTATAGGGTCTTTTCTGAATGTGTAATCACAACATTTGACAAGGTGGTGTGGGCACAGAAGGTTTGGTTATGGCATGGTCTTATCAGTCTAAATAAGTACATGCATCACATAACTTGAAAGACCTTAAATGCAGTGCTTGATTTTATGTGATGAAGTACTAATTCTATGTGATGAACTGATGACTTTATTGCCCCATTTAGCCACATGTGTTCTGCAGAATGTAAGTCAATCCACATTCAATTGATGGGATAGATATACATATTGTTGGAAAGATGGGATTGATGGTGAATTGCTTGGGCCTTTGGCCATGGATGAGACTAGATAACTTGTACATCTCCGTCAAAAGATCTGGCAAAGAGGAAACCTTATCAGTGACAGCATCTATTGGGTCTAAGATTGCAAAAAACTGGTTGACCTCAGATGGATCCATTCTTTCTAAGAGGGATTCACTGGCAGGTGTGGTCATGTCATGAAGTGTTTCTGTCCAGTGAGCCAGCAAGCGTTCCTTCAATTGACATGCAGTCATGAGATCATCTTTATTCCAAGATTTGTTGCAAAAGTTCTCCAATTCGCCTATGGAAACTGGCTTGGCTAAAATATTCATTTGGGTACACCTGTTCTTCTTATGGATAGTCTTTCTCTTCTCTCCATCCTGTTTGGTTGTCTTTTTCTTATGTGAGACCTTGTGGTGGTGGTCTCTCAACCTATTGATGATTGGCTTCAGAACAGTATCTCGCATTTCTTTCTCCATGGCCTTCTCTCTATATATGTAGTGCCAGCATTTGCATCTAGTTGATAGTAAACAGTTTGAGTAAAATCAAATTTTCATCGGTTGAAAACAGTCTGGTTGGTGCTGTGTTTTTGATTCCAAAATGGCAAGAAACACCCGTCTTTATCAAGACATTGCTTGGCAAGTAGAACCAGTGTGATGATGGTTGTAATGACCAATAAGATGCAAATGCAACAGCAATATTGGCTTGCCTTCATTCCACAAGTCAAAAGATGATCAATACACAGGAGGCATTTCATGAAGAGGTCCATTAGCCCAGGTGCTGGGTCTCTGTGGCTATATGCTTTTTCCACATCTCTATGCGACATGCTTACTGACACTATTTAACAATGCGCTTACTTAAATCGCTAATGTCACTCTTTGAAGTAGGTAAATCACCATAGCCTCTCAATTGCAACAAGAGTGAAACATCTGTGTTCTTGGGATTGGCTACCATCTGTTTGATTGCATGTTTGTAGCATGATCTGACCAGTTCTTCTTCATCATGTCTCTCTCTCATATATGCTGCTATCAGTGTTGAGAAAAGTGTAACAACCCAAGTAGACAAGAAAGCAATAATGGGGATGATCATATGTGAGAGTGCATTTGCCAATATGAAGATGAGAAGTAAGCTTGAAAACAGTGGTGTGAAAACAAAAAACAACATGCTCATAACCATAAGGCATGATGCCAACCACCCATGAACAAATGCTGGCACTACTATAGGCAAGCACAGCAGAATTGTTAGAAATGTCAAAAGAATAGCAAACCTGATCCACTGAGAAAAGTAGTACAGAATGTACAGTTCACTCCACAGACATGATCCAATGTGGGTGAGGAGCTTATGTTTCCTCAGAGTTTTTGAAGTGGGCTTATGACATGTGTAAACTTTACCACAGGATTCAAAACCTCCTTCCATGCGAAGTAAGAGTGCTTGTATCTTTTCAATGGTGACGACATCATGTACATCAGCCCTGTTCATGACCTCCCTCGAGAGGATTTGCACTTCTTCTGCAAGATAGCACCGCCAATGAAACTTGACATAAATCAATGGCACAACTATCATCATTACAAGACAAGAGACTGACACCAAATAACAACATCCTGTTGAAATGTCCATGTGGGACGGCATCCTATGAGGAGGGCAAATTGTCAGGATCTTATCCTCAAAAGTGTGTGTGTTACTTATAGATAACTAAAAGCAAAAAACAAACTAAAATATTTAAATTAAATATTTTAAATGACAATAATACAGACACAATACAATAATGCAAAACAAAAACTTGTAATTTGTAGTGAAGGTTCAGGCCTTGAGAGTCTTTTTGTGGTTACTAATAATAGTTCATAATAGTTCATGGTTTGATTCTCAGACTGAGTGTCTACTCATTTCTTGGTGTAGGTTTTCTTTGGTTCTCTCCTTTGTGCTTGTTCACCTGGATTCCATTCATGGTTCTATCTTCTGTTAGTCTTGTACCAACATGAATTGTGGTAAAATAGCTGAAAATGATATACCATTTTTACAATGTGGTATATGCATCCTATTATAAAGTTCCTTTTTAGCATATAAATACTGTATCAAATACACTTTGTTTTATAACTTGAAGTGATATTACACTAAATGTCACTGCATAAAATTATATGCCATACATAACCATTATAATTTAACCAGAATAATTAAATAATATTAAAATACAGTGTTTTCAGCTATACTGCTATACACTTATTGAATTTGAAATTATAATTGACTTAAAATACTAAACTCACATGGTCTAGGTGGTCATAATGCTCAGTAACTCAACCTAGGGCTAACACATGAATGTGTCCCACCTGAGTTCTGATCTGGTCTGAGGAAGATATAAGTCTTCTGAACTGTTTTATACCTGAAGATTCACCTGAGTGGAGCTATCCAATGATCACAGGGTTAACAAAATTGTTTTTTGACCTATATACCACAAAACTGACCATTCTCAGACAATCTTATATAACATCTGCACCATTCTTAGAGTACTGTCTTCATAATCAATAGACCATGTTATTACTGTCTGTACAACATATTCAGTCAATAATATTTTATACATAGAAATAATTATTATAACACAAATTGTATCAAAATACTTATTACATGATTAACTCAGCATCATAAACTCGGTAAACACCTTCATACATTTATGAAATAACAATTTTATGTGACAAAGGCCCCCCTGGAGAAATTAATTACGGTAGTAATTGATTCTATCCTGAAAGACCAATCTTGCATAAACATGGCCCATCTCATGATTCTCCTGTTGTGAATCTTGCTTTCATTAATGTATATCAATGGGCGGTGATCAGTGAGTAAGACAAATTCTCGGCCATAGAGAAAAACATACAGCTTGTCAATTGCCCAAATGATGGCCAGACATTCTTTCTCTATGGTTGAATAATTCACTTCAGCTCCCTTGAGTTTTCTGCTTAAAAACTTTGTGGGGTGAAAATTCTGTTCATGTTTTTGAAGCAATACACAACCCAACCCTCTGTCAGAAGCATCTGTTTGCACATACATGGTACGATCACAATCAATGATCTTCAGAACAGGTTCCTCAGATAATTTGAGTTTCAGTGTCTGAAATGACACTTCCATATCATCAGTCCATTCTACCTGACTTGGCTTGTCTTTAGTAGTAGCATCAGTAAGAGCTAATGTGACATCAGCATATCTGGGTATGAATTTTGAGTAATACCCAGTCATGCCACGAAATGATTGTATTTGTTTCTTTGTCTTGGGTCTATCAACCTGTAAGGTTTCTGTCACCTTCTCAACCCTGGGTTTTAATGTATCAATACCCACTGTGTGACCTACAAAGTCAATGTCACTGTAACCTATGTAGATTTTCGATGGTCTTACAGTTAAACCTGCTTCCTTCAAACTGTTTAACACCCTGGTGATCCCTTGAATATGGTCAGACCACTCATCATGTCCCAGAATACAATCATCGATGTATTTATCAACATCGGACAACCCATCTAAAACTTTCCTCATCAACCTGTTAAAACTGGCTGCAGAGTTTTTCAACCCAAACGGCATACGTAAAAATTCATATACACCACTTGGTGTTACAAAAGCTGTCTTTGGTATTGACTCTTCATCAAGTTTGATTTGCCAGTATCCTTTGGCTAAGTCAATTTTTGTTTTATATCTCTTTCCTCTAAGTTTCAAGTATATATCTTCTGGGTTTGGCATGGGCTCACCATCAAACACTGTAATGGCATTCAGCTTTTTGTATGAGACACAAAATCTCTTTGACCCATCTGGTTTGTCAACTAGTACAGGTGGTGCTGAATATGCTGAATTGGAGCGCCTCACAACTCCTAATTTTGTCATTTCCTTGACCTCATTTTCAATAATCTCTCTGAGAGTATATGGTACTGGATATGCTTTTGCCCTAACTGGGTCATCACTTGTTGTAGATATGTGATGTACCTCTACAACTGTTTCACCTGGCAATGTAGTCAGTATAGATTCATATGATCTAAGTGCTGCTATAGCTTCAGCTTTCTGCTCAGCTGTCAAATTGCTACTAAAATTCACATCATTCACTGTTTCACTTGAAGTCAATGGACACACTTGTATCCTTTCTGTGTCATTTTCATATGGATCAGTTCCATCTTTGATTACCACTGAGGCTAATAACTCATTGTCTTCAAAATCTACTTTATCTTCAGTATCACACCTGTCAGTGCTAATTACTGATGAATGACCACTACTGTTCAAAGTGCCATCAGGTGTTTCATTATTTTGAACATTTGATGCACTGCCATCTGGTGGCACCTTAAACTGAGATTCACTTCTCTCATAATAAGGTTTTAACATATTTACATGGAAGTTTTTCAACTTGTTGCCAATTTTAATCCTGTAATTGACTGGTGACATTTTCTCTGTGACTTCATATGGTCCTCTCCATTGAAGTAACAACTTGTTGCTTTTCATAGGCAACAACAACAAAACTCTAGATCCTATTTTGAGAGATTTAGGTTTTGCTTTCCTATCATAGTACATCTTCTGAGTTTCTTTGGCTTTTTCTAATTCACTTTGAGCTAATTTACATGTATCTTCGAGTTTCTGTTTCAAATCTAGTACATACTTGTATACTGATTTGACCTCTGTCTCACTAGACTCCTTTGTCCAGTATTGTCTCAATATATCCATTGGACCTCTAACTTTTCTACCATACACTAGTTCAAAAGGAGAGTATCCTGTGCTTTCTTGCACTGTGGACCTATATGCAAATAATACAGCAGGCAAATACCTGTCCCACTGTTTTGGGCATTCTACACACAATCTCTTCAGGATTGTTTTCAAAGTTCCATTGAACCTTTCTACAAGACCATTACATTTAGGATTGTATGGACTTGTGTGGATCTGTTTTATAGACAAGAGTCTATTCACTTCTTTCATAATATCTGACAAGAACTGAGTACCCCTGTCACTGAGTACTTCTTCTGGAAAACCCAGTCGGGAATAAAATTCTATCAGAGCATCAGCTACTGTTACTGTGTCTATATTCTTCAATGGTACTGCTTCCGGGTACCTAGTTGCATAATCAACTAATGTCAATATGTATCTATGCCCCCTCTCTGAGCAGGGTACAATTGGACCAATTAAATCCACAGCTTCACGCTTAAATGGTTGGTCAATTACTGGCATTTTCTGTAAAGGTACCTTACCCTGTTTCCCTTTTGGCATAGTTTTTTGACAAACATCACAAGACCTGCAATGTCTTACTACATCTCTATCAACACCTGGCCAATAGAAATTTGAAAGAACTCTTTCTTGTGTTCTTTTTATACCCATGTGACCACTCATCAAACCATCATGGGCTACTGATAACACCTTTGCTCTCTGTTCTTCTGGCACAACCAACTGCTTCAATGCTTGACCTCCATTCTTTGGAACAAACATTCTGTACAACAATCCCTTTTTTAACTCAAAACTAACTTTACCATTCTTGGTTTCCCTTGCCTTTTCTTTACCAACATGTTGCCAATACCTTGTCAATGTTGGATCTTTTTTCTGATTTTCTAACACTATTTCCCTTTCAACTGTATCTGGACTTGGAACTGCTAATGGACTTAAATGTTTCTTTTTGTCACTCTGACTCCTTGTAACAACTGCTGCCAAAACATGTTCATCACTAATCATCTTGTCATGCTGATCATCTAATACTGTGTCATGTTTCACTTGATCAAACTCTTCACTTTCAACAACTGATTTTGTACAGCTATCACTTTTCCCTATATCACCTGTAGACTCACTTGCATTCTGATTCAACTCATCACCACTATTGTTTGACTCACTACTTCTATTTGACTCACCACTTTTGTTTGACTCATAACTCAACTCAGATTTTACACTCCCATGAGATTTGTATGCTAACTCACCTGATGGATCTCCACCTATTATCAAGTCAAAAACTGGTTTTTTCATGACTAATGCATCAACAACGCCTGTATAAAAGTCACTGTATACTTGAACATGGGCTACTGGAAATCGCCTCACAGTTCCATCAATTAATGAACAATCTCTATATCTACCTGTGTATTGATCTGGTTCGATCAAAGATGCTTTAATTGCTGCTGTTGAACAACCACTGTCTTTGAGTACTTTTACCTGAAGTCCATTTACTTCACCTTTTGATACTGGTAACTTACCCACAACACATGCACAAGTTTTGACTGGTAATTCACACTGATCACTATGAACTATATGTTCCTCACCTTCATACTCAATGGTTTTGGACTGCAGAACCTCATTTGAACACACTTCTCTCAATACTTCATTGATACACGCACTGGCTAAATGCTGTTTTAAACAATGACAATTACCTGATTCATCACACTCATCTAATGTATCCACAATGCCGGCTGCTAATTCTCTCTTTGGACAATTTGAAACTACATGATTTGGATCATTGCACTTGAAGCATCTCTTACCTTGGCTATTTTGCTGTTCACTAGAATTGCTTTTTTTTTCTTTGAACCAACACATCTCTTCGCTGTGACCCGGTTTTTTACACACTGTACACACTGGCTTACTCTTGGAAAATGACTTCTCATTTGACCTTTCTGAACTTTCTTTACTTGATGTAGTGATTACCTTTTTTGGTTTGATTTTCTCATTTAGTGAACCTCCATGGGCATCTATATACACTTGAGCAGCTTTTGCACACTCAACTACATTTGTGATCTTTTTCTCTCTAAGATAAGCAGCTAACTCTGAATGACATCTCCTATAGAATTGTTCCCTGATGATAAGACTAGCCACATCCTCATAACTTTTTTGTTATTTTTGTAGCATCTACCCATTATGTAAACAATCGTTCCAACCTGGACATGAATTGTGATGGTGTTTCATTTGCCTCAACTTTAGTGGTAAACAGTTGTTTTCTAAATTCCTCCTCAGTAAGTGAATATCTCCTCAACAAAGCTTCCTTGACAACCTCATAATCTTTTTGCTCAACATCTGATAGTCCATAGAAAACATCCAATGCTTTCCCTGTTAGCAATATGCTCAATCGCACAGACCATTCATTCTTATTCCATTTCCTCAATGCTGCATAACTTTCAAACCTACTGATGTAAGCATCAAACTTATCCTTTTCATCATTGAAACATGGTAGTTTACACTTCTCTTTGCTCAAAGATGTATCTTCACCTTTCCTCCTTTGAAATTCTAACTTATCTTTTTCTAACTGTAATTTCTCTTGTTCATGCTTTAACTTTTCCATTTCTAATCTTTCCTGCAGTTTCCTATCTACATCTCTTTCTCTGATTCTATCTTCTTCTTGTTTTAACTTTTGTCTTTCTAAATTTCTCTTTTCTCTCTCAAGATCTTGCTGTTCTTTGACAAAATTCTTCAAAGCTTCATCACTGAAACCTAAGTCCTTCCCTGCTTGCACTATGGCTGCCAACTCCGCCATTTTGGATTCTCAAACAACTACAGTATTATCTCAACTGTCAATACAATTCTGTCTATGCTTACACAGACCTGTACTGTTTCTCTGTTTCTCTACAGTCCAGAGTTATTCAACTAAGACTGATATTTTGTTCTGTCTGACCTATGTCAGTTCTTCCTATCTGACCTATGTCAGTTCTTCTTATCTGACCTATGTCAGTTCTTCTTATCTGACCTACGTCAGTTCTTCCTATCTGACCTATGTCAGTTCTTCTTATCTGACCTACGTCAGTTCTTCCTATCTGACCTATGTCAGTTCTTCCTAGACCATCTATTGAATTTGGATATATCCCAATTACTGACGGCTCCCAATTGTACTAATAAACACAACTAAAACTGCCTGGTTTCAGTTATGATACAACACCCAACTGCTGTGACAAATAACATGAGTGACTGACGGACTCAGACGACCAACTCAGACGGACTCAGACATACCTAGACAGACTTAAGACATATAATCTTTCTTTGTTTTTGACGGACAACACCTGACTTGCTGCTATGTTTTGACAACGAGTTACATGTAGAATTTCAGCCTCAACTGCCAAATTTCTAAGTCCTTATTCTAGTGTTAGTATCAGTTATAGAAGTTACAAGGAACCCCCATTCAGTAATTTTGGAATACCCTGGAGTTATGTATGATGATATTTAAACTGGTTATTTCTGCTTTCATTATTACAAGTAGACAAACACACTTGAGAGTATCCCGGACGAGCCCCCAAATGTCAGGATCTTATCCTCAAAAGTGTGTGTGTTACTTATAGATAACTAAAAGCAAAAAACAAACTAAAATATTTAAATTAAATATTTTAAATGACAATAATACAGACACAATACAATAATGCAAAACAAAAACTTGTAATTTGTAGTGAAGGTTCAGGCCTTGAGAGTCTTTTTGTGGTTACTCATAATAGTTCATAATAGTTCATGGTTTGATTCTCAGACTGAGTGTCTACTCATTTCTTGGTGTAGGTTTTCTTTGGTTCTCTCCTTTGTGCTTGTTCACCTGGATTCCATTCATGGTTCTATCTTCTGTTAGTCTTGTACCAACATGAATTGTGGTAAAATAGCTGAAAATGATATACCATTTTTACAATGTGGTATATGCATCCTATTATAAAGTTCCTTTTTAGCATATAAATGCTGTATCAAATACACTTTGTTTTATAACTTGAAGTGATATTACACTAAATGTCACTGCATAAAATTATATGCCATACATAACCATTATAATTTAACCAGAATAATTAAATAATATTAAAATACAGTGTTTTCAGCTATACTGCTATACACTTATTGAATTTGAAATTATAATTGACTTAAAATACTAAACTCACATGGTCTAGGTGGTCATAATGCTCAGTAACTCAACCTAGGGCTAACACATGAATGTGTCCCACCTGAGTTCTGATCTGGTCTGAGGAAGATATAAGTCTTCTGAACTGTTTTATACCTGAAGATTCACCTGAGTGGAGCTATCCAATGATCACAGGGTTAACAAAATTGTTTTTTGACCTATATACCACAAAACTGACCATTCTCAGACAATCTTATATAACATCTGCACCATTCTTAGAGTACTGTCTTCATAATCAATAGACCATGTTATTACTGTCTGTACAACATATTCAGTCAATAATATTTTATACATAGAAATAATTATTATAACACAAATTGTATCAAAATACTTATTACATGATTAACTCAGCATCATAAACTCGGTAAACACCTTCATACATTTATGAAATAACAATTTTATGTGACACAAATATTTGGAAATCCCATGTCATAGTGTTTCCGGCACCTATACAAGTGGTGTCGTTCCCAAAAATAGAAGCGACCAACTATGGTAGACACGAAACCCACAAGAAAAAGCAGCAGCTGAGTGATGAACATCAATTTGTTTGTTAACACAAGGAGGTTGTAAGCTGAAGTCATGTATTGCAATTTTCTAAATGATGATAAAATGTTTCTCTGTGCCAACTGTATCGTTCTCATTCTGTTGAGGAGATGTTAATTCTTGTTTGATTCCCATGAATATTCTCAATTTCCTTGCACATCAACGTAGTGCTCCATATGCCAAGACAAAGAACCATGACACCAAGGCAAAGAAAGGCCACACACAAATGGTTCATCTCCTAGTTCAATCCCAGTTTTTCATGTCAAGTGGCAAAAACACAACTAATGCAAATCATATTTTCTTTCACTTAAATCTTTTATTTGCTTTGCTACATTCACTCAAAAATATAAGACAAAAGCCCACACAAGATGAGGAACACACAACAATTGCAAAGATGTATATCCACTGAACACAATATTGTTGGAAGAGCACAAGCATTGTTCCAATCAAGATGGACATGGCAAAAACAACAGCATATAGAAATGTAAACCAATAATCACTTGTCCATTGTCTCAACTCTCTCTTGTTTGTCGGTGTTCCTGTCTCACATAAATCACCATTCCATCCGTTATCGTAAGATCTGGCTATTGTGTGTTCCAATGAACAGGCAATATCATGGCTCATGTTTTGAAGTGAAGAGTATTCTTCTCTCAACGAGGCAGTCTCAGAGGGGATTCTCATATATGCATACAGTGCATTGACATAGTATGCAAGACAAAGTATGCCATGTCCCATTAGCCACATTGGTAAAATTCCCTTGGTGCAATAATGTAGTGATAATGAACCTATTGGAAGGCCACTGACACTCAGAGCTCCAAATAAGACATACCAAAGATGGGCTATCACAGAAAACCAATATGTGGAAGTCATTCTTCTCAGATCAATGTGTTGTGGAGTCGGTAATAGATAGGTTCTGAAGATGATTAGTGACGCGTCCAACGGCAGAGTTTGATCTTGTCCTATGCCTTGTCAGTTCTTTACCACATATAATTTTCATCCGTTTCCATTGATAGTCATTCAACACAAATCTGATGCCTGTATCTGTTCTTTCAATGTGTCCTGACAGATGACCATTTTGATTCTTCTTCAAACACAGTATCATGTGTTTCTTTATTCTCTCACATCGACTGATGGGCATCTGGTAGAGTTGCACCATGTCATACATTTGGTCAACCTTGTGGCACAGTCGATACCACAGGTTTCCTCCCAATGGCATCTTCTGTTCGATATTTCCATCCCTTTTGACATTCAATATCTCTGCAAAATAGTTTTGTGTGTAGATGAACATACGATCTCCAACTATGTATTTTCTCATATTTTTTACATTGGGTGATATAGTTACTTAACTCCACATCACCAAACCTGGCTAATACAACCAAGAGTTGCGTAGCTCACCAAAAGTCATTACACAGTGAATTGTTTTGTCCAAACTCCTGATACCACATCCTGGAGTGATGAGGGTTGTTACAACAGCCAGATTCCATGTGTGCATTTTCTACCATATCTCGAAAGAAGGTCTCCCGCAAACCATCAGATAATGTTTTAAAGTAATTTAAACCCTTTTGCCACATCACACATTTTCTGTGCAAGTCGATGCACATGGATGCTGAACACACTCGATTCAGAAACAACTGACTGATCAGGATATTATTCCTCTTTGAAAAGTGCCACACTCTTCGATTTAGGGATGTGTGAGGCTGTATCACATCATTTTCTTGGTCAATGCCATTCAGTCTGGCGAGACATTCAACAGCTGAAGGTCTCAGTTCTGGTACAGGGTGGATCATTTGTCTCAATGTGTCTGCAACATTCTTGCCACAGACAGGTGCAAGGTGGTCCAATACACCTGCTGTGTCTCCATCATCCATCTGTTGGTACTTTATTGCTTGAAGCAATGCCACTCTTCTTGAATCAGCTACCTCTGTGTTGCAAATCCTAGCACTAGCTCTGATAAGGCTTTCAAGCTTCCAAATCTCTGCTACAGAACACCCTCCTCTCAAAGAAGCAATTTTACAAAGAAATTTCATCAGCAGCCCATCTTTATTCCTTGCATGATCCTGACGAGAAAGAATCTCGCTTCCGAGCATGTGGCTGACCACAATCATGCCAACTGCAAAAATGTCTGTCTTGCCATCCACGATCACACCGGCATATGTACCCATTTGTTCCCCGCACATCAGCGCTGGGTCTCTATAACCAGGAATGTTTACAGCCTTTCCCAGCCTAGTGCACCCTGCCTTTGGGTGGATAAAACTGCTCTGGTGGAAGACCATGTCCGTGGCCATATTTGCCATAGGAAAGTCGAGCTTGCCAACATATCCAATTTCTTCAGGTGAGATGCTTCTTGGGGCATTCTCCCACTTTTGAATGCCAAAATCTGCCATGAGGTTGTGGAAAGAAGCAATCTCTGCCAATCCCAGGTCGATGATTTTCACTCGTTTCTCATTCAGATCAAATGTCACATTATTGGGTTTCAAGTCTAGATGCAAAACACCCGTTCGATGAAGGCATTCACATGCTTTGAGCAGCTGTGTGAGGAGCATCTCTGGTTCAAATAGAAATCCTAATTCATTGCACTGTTCTATGGTGGGTCCAACATACTCCATTTTTATTTCCTTCACCACTGTGGCAGTCCTGTAGCCATAGAAGTTCCATGTGTTTGTTCCATAATCAATCACCTCTGGGAAGATTTTACTTTTCTTCAAGTAGAGAAGCATGATCAACACCTTGGTGAGGGCTAACCTTGTCTTCTCGTACACATCATGGCAGTCACCTCTCAATGCTCTCTTCCTCACAGTCAACTTTCCTCCGATGGACTTGTCCACAAGGACCTCTCCAAAACCTCCTCCCAAAAAAAGTGGTAGGCCATGAAAGACCTGTAGATACGTTTCATTTGGTGATTGAGTCATTATCACTGCCAATATGGTTGAAGGCAGGTCCACCCATTGAATATAGATGGGGAAAAATCAGTGTGCAAAATTCAGTTTTCCATTGGCACACATAGAAGATATTATGGAAACACACAATCACAATACAGTACAAAACAAATACAGTAGATATGGAGGATGACAAACATTATTGTGCCATTGTGGGTTGCAACAGCAAACCCGTGAAAGACATGAAAGCTCAACTCAGAAGAGTGCATAAAGATCTGTCGGAGGAAGAGCGACAAATGCTTCTGATGACCAAACAAAATCTTAGAATGGAAGCACCAAAGACAAAATTGCAATCCGTGATAGATGAATTACAACTGTCTTCTTCAGATGATGATGATGATGCTCATGACGTAAGCCATGATGCTAAAAAGGGTCCTGATCAACATTGCTCTGTATCTAATGAGACAAATGCAAGGAGAGATAGATTTCAACTTCCAAGGATGAAAAGTAAAGAGATGGAGGAAACTAGGAAAAGGGAAGACAATAAAAATCTGGCTAGGTGCTTTTCAAAGGTTGGCCCAGAATCTATTGCCACCCACAAGATTGTTCCAAAACAAAGAGTGAGTAAACAATTGGAGGCAAATGAGATGGGTGTGGACGAGGATGATGTTGGGCCACCGAAAAAGAAAATGAAGAAATCAACGATGAGTAAACAGCATGAAACGATGAAGATGGATGAAAGTTGTGAAGATGATGAGCAACCAGAATTGAAACCAACGATGAGTAAACAAGTGGAAGCAATGGAGATGGATGAAAGTGAGGATGATGACGTGCCACCAGAATCGAATGTGAAGAAACTACTGTTGCCAATGAGAAGTGGTAGCAGCATCTTACTCTCAAGTAAAATTCTTCTGAAAGCAAAAAAGAGGAGACATGTTCGCAAGGCACAAAATAGAATTGCTGCCTCTATGAATACAATGTGGCATATCTGCAGTGCTTTCACCACCTGTATGGATGAACTTCAGTACAGCTACAAGTCTTTGATGAAAGCCACAAAGAGAGTTCATTTTGTTGATGATGAATAAAAGATATATATATGTATATAACCTTACTTCTTTATCTTGTTATATATGATCCAATATTGATTATGATTCACAATTCACAACCATGCCCCACTCTGAGCTCTCGAGAGCCACTCTCATGTTAATTCTCTCTTGCATACCCCTCCTATTTGAAATGCAAACTGAACTGAGAACTTTTCTAGACTGGAAGATCTCGATCATGGTGCTTGTCTACCTCATGTTTGCATGGAAGGCAACAAAGTCTTACTTAGGTCGGCAAGAAAGTTTTGAGGTGCATGTGCAGTGCTGCAAAGCAGCTCTCCTCACAGTGGTTCTGTACTCTTGGCTGTCCTTCCTCTTCGGTATGAAAGAGACATTTGTCACTTGTATCATCACCAGTGCCAAAGGTAGTTACCAGGCAGATGTCATTACAAACTGCAAGCGAGATGGGATATTCACCAAGTGCATGGATGCAGTAGCCTATGTGAATCATGTGAATTCCATCTCAAAAATGTGTCCCACCACTGTACTGGGACCAGTCCTTGGTTGGACTTACACTGTGAGCGTACTCTTCTTTAGATTTGTTCCAACAGCCATTTTCGGCATGTGGAACCTTCTCACCTTCTCCAATCTTCGATTCCACACAAGAGAAAGGTCATCGATCACTGAGACTGATGATTCCCGAGCAGAAAAGATGATGAACCCAAAGGTGCTCCTAGGTGGTTTGGCAGTCTTAATCTCCTGCATCATTGTGGAGGTTGGAACAAAGAACAATAGTCAACTGTCTAGCTTTGAGGTGATCCTTCCCTTTGCAGCAGCAGTGAGTCTACACGTGTCACTACGTACCAACCGTTATAGGGACTCGATCAAATATACTCTGACTCAGATTCAACACACATGCCTGCATACTTGTATCGTCTACACTAGCATGGACTTTCTCATGAACTGTGTTGGTCTTGTATCAAACTGTTTGCAACCAAGATTACAGAATGATGTAATTCAAGAGCAATGCAATCATGGGGTAACAACAGAGGAACTACACAGGTGTTATGAACTCATCAGTGACATGAGCGTATCTTCCTCTACATATACAAAGGAATGTCCAAACATGTCATCTCTACCTACCATTCTAACGATGACAGCTAATATTATTCAAGCCATGACATTGATTTTTATATGTGTGATATCCCTCCTTCCAAAATCAAATAAAAAATAATCAACAAGCAAGATATGTCTTTTTTTTTATTGTTTTATTAAATTTAAACCATGCATGTTTTTTGTTTCTTGGTTACAATATCAGTACTGCTCGAATCTTCCTCACAAGCACGTTTTGATGATATCAATACAGTGTTAGCGGTTAAAGTATCTCCGCTTGAATCTTCCTCGCAAGCACGTTTTGATGATATCAATACAGTGTTAGGGGTTAAAGTATCTCCATAATCATTGTATGCTCCTCCTGGGGTATGCAGTAATTGTGTCATTCCCTTCAGTGGTGTGTAGCATCGATGCACACTCTGGTTCATGGCTTGCTCTAAATCATTCTCAAGTTGAAGAATGTTCACTGCAGCATCTGATTTGTAGAGGTCTATCCAGTTTTGGTCTGTCATGAGGAGCTGTTTTGCTGCAAGTTTGCGAAGCCTATGGTTTGGTTTGAATGTTGCATATCCATTCTCAATCTCCTTGACATTAAGCTTTCTCAGAAAAGAGGCCATGTTCGAAGTATTCTTCAGTTTTCCATGTAAAATGTCACAGGCAAACTCAGGGAGTTGAGAGTATTGTTCTTGCACATTGACAAAATCAATCGAGTCTTCAATGCGATGTGTCTGGTAGACCACTTCTCTGTCAAATATCATCACTGTCTTCAAATCAGTCATGTCTTTACACAGGCACTTTTGGATGAGTGTCCGTGCAAAGTTTGAATATTGTGAATCTGTCAACTGGATAACAAGTGTGGTTGCACTCAGTACATCTGATGGATCCACCACAACCATATGGCGACTTATCATGTCTTTTGCATTTAGATGTCTCATGTTAACCTTCATAGCTCTCGCCAAATACATGTTGTAGTCATTCAGACTCTGATCAAGTCTTGGTGAACCAATCTTGTAGTCATAATGAATGCTTGCATAAACCTCAAGCACGGCTCTCCACTGGGCGATCACCTCTGCTATCTGTATGATCAGGACTTTATTTTTGCTGCTCAAAATTTCTTTGTGATTTAATCCCATGTCTTTCATAACATTTTGGATCCTTTGCATGGTCAGCACAATCTCTAGGTTGTCTAATGATTCTTCAGTGTCTGCAGGCCTTAAGGTATTGAGCAAGTATTGTCGATTGAAATCCTCTGAGATCAGATATCTAATACATGCAAATTGTTGTGGGATGAATGCTCTTTCCAGAGATTTTGCAATCAAATCTTCATCTTCTGCTATCACATTTCTCTTTGACTTGGGAACATTCAGTGTTGAACACTTTTCTATCAATTTTCTGTCGTTCATCTTTTTAGCCAGTATGATATACGAGTTGTTTTTAGTGACATGCTGATCCATGCTGCAACTCTCTATGTGATCAACAAACTTTTGTCCAAGAACATCATGATACTCCTTCTCGGGGATTGAGGGTTGTGAAATTCTTTTGTTGACATGCAAACTTATTTTCAGACTTTCCATTGCCATTGCTTATCATTTGTAAAGCCTTCATAAGAAATGACTTCCCTGACGCTGATGGTCCAACTAGAAGCAATGTTGGTTTTTCATTCAGTGGAGTGAAGCTGATGATATTACACATGAGAAGCAAATTTAACTCCACACTGAGATGACCAACCTTTGAGAGAGATGCCATCTCTTTGAGTTGATTAGCGAGAATTTCTTGATAAGCATCTACATCTGATGTCCTGTGTGTCAGAGAATACTGTACATCACCAGTTTCACTAAGCTTTGTGGCATAAAGAAATCCTCTTCGAAACACCATCTTTGTTATTTGGATTTTAATTTTACTCTGTATTAGTCTAGCATTGCTCATCAGAGTATTGTTAAACCCCATAGTGGACCTGTATCTGTCCATACAGAAATTTCGATAGTTTGTGTCCACGAAGAGACGACTGACATTACCATCATGTTCAATTTTTGCTACTTGATCATAGATTCGTTTCAGATAATTCAACGTTGGATACAGATCAAGCTTGTCATTTGAAGCACTGTTTGAGGGATGAACATACATCTGATTACTTTCAAACCAGCGATCTTCATATATGTGTTTGAGTTCCACTTGCCATGCCACCCTATTTACTAGATCTAGCTCCCATGTTTCTACATTTCCTGTTTCAGAGGGATGAAATGTTTTCTCCCACATGAAGAAAGATGCATAGTTTTGTAGCATGTCTGCCAAAGGACTCTGTTCTCTTTTAAGAACATCCACGATGTCAAGAACTTTCTTGAGGTCAGGTTTTCCTCCCCTATTCTGATTCTTGTGAACAAGTGTATCCATACAAGTGAGATATGCATATGCTCCATTCAGTCTCGTGCTCCTTTCAAACAGGTATGCTGGGGATAATGCTTCGGCTCTCATTTTCCAACTTTCTGCAGAGTCCCTCATTCTCAAGTCTGTTGGAATCAAATGTGTGTTACTGTGGTATAGTTGTAAGTCTATGTCCATCTGACACAGATTACATATTCCCACCATTTTCCCCCTTTTAGAAGATTTGGTATTGAACATGGTACCAAATGTTGCATCAAATGTCTGTAGTTTCTGTTCTATTTCTCTGAATGATAGCTTCAATGCACTTTCTTTATCGATGAAACCATTGTTCAATGCAATGACACACTTGGCCACAATGTGAAAATATCTATCAAAAATATCCTTTTCAATCAGCTGCAGAAAAATGTAGCCCTCGTTGATGTCCACATCTTGTTTGACGGGAAGTATGCACTCCTTTTGAATGAGGTAGACTTCACAATCTACATCCTTGCTCTTGAATATTCTTGCCACTGATATTGCAAAGTCAAAAATGTCCTTGATGTATTCAGGTGATTCTTTCAGTGTGTTGTATGGAATGTCTCTTGGTAGAAGGTCCACACACAATGCTGTCATTGCCTTGTCAAATGATATCACAGACCTTGTGGCAAGCAGTGCCTCCATTGAATAAGTGCTCTGAGGGGTATTCATCTTTGTGGTATTTGAATGTCTTATCTCAATATGGACAGAACGTGTTATTTAATGGACAGAACTCAACTGCAAAATTGGATTTTGCAGTTGACCTTTTTTTGAGAGGATAGAGACGTTGTGGAGAACACCACTAAGTTCATCACAGCTAGTATAATGAATGGATACCCGTCAAGAGTGTTCATTGTGGCATCAGCTTTTATAAGGGGATCGTGTGGAGTGCTTCTCCATGCATATGATGAGAAGCAAAGGACTGTAGTTTTGAAACTTACCGACCACACGTTTGAGGTGAGGTTACCTTTTAATCAATATACAACACACCTGGAACAGTGGTTGTATCAAAATGATATCATGAAACAGGTATCTATCACCAGGACTCCAAACAGAGGTGTTGCCCATGATACAACCACAGATGAAGAGGATCTCATATGTGTCAGGACACCCCATCGCCATCTTCATCAAAGGATAATTGCCATGTGTTTGACAAGAAAGATTTCATTATGCTCCCACCATGGGGAACAGACATCTGTGTTCCCTCATCGCGGCATAGGACATATGTGTGCCTGGTATGCAATTGATCCCTGTTCAACATGTTCAGAAAACAAAGATGACATGCCAATGGATTGGAGCAAGGATGATAAGGATAGAACCCATTGGTATATAAATTGTGAGACAAAGAGCCTTGTTCTCATGCCAGACATCCCAGCTCCTCCAATCCCCATAGCCTTTGTTATCGTCAAATTTACCACCGATGACAATCAGTTGCGACAGGGCAAAAGAAAACATCATGAAACCCATCAATTAGAAGAGAGATTTGGGATTGAACAACAAAAGTGGGTAGCATTGCCGGATGTCATCGGGGGAAAGTTCTACGCTGGTGACAAACATTTTAAGAAAAGAAGAGTCACTTCAGCCAGTGTGATTTCGGAGGGTAAGGAAATAAACATGGTGGTCGACGGTGATATGAAAACTATGAAAGAACCATACATAAAGCATATCAATGAAAAAGAACTCTTGCTTCATCTCTCAAAGGTCCTAACCAATGTTTCCATCATTGTGACCACTGACATCGATGAACAGTTACTCTGCCTCAAACAGAGATATTTGTATCAGGGGATTGGTTCTGCATTTGATAGGATCTGTTCGAAGAATTCGTTGTGTACAACTCATGTCCACGACAGAGAATCTGCAGGATATTCCCGTCTGATCACAGCCAATCTCACACTCCTACAACACAAACACTCCCCTGTGGGTGCGGGGATTAAAGAATAGCCCCACTGCCCCCCAGCATGTCGTAAAAGGCGACTAAAGGGGCGTCCTGTTTGCCGTGGGATGCAACCTGTGTCGGGGAGGATATGGAATCCTGACGGGCTGAGCACTGGGCTGGTTTGGCAGTAATACCGGTCCAGTTGCAACACGCCTGTCTTGGATCCAAATGTTCACCAGACAGGCAGATCAGATTAGGCCTGGATCTGATTTAACCGGCTTGTGGTATATTTCCTTTAATATATTCTGGCTATTTGATTTTTATTTATGACAATTTTAATGTTTGAAATTTAGGAACAATTGATAAATTTTTGATAAATATTTCTTGAAAGGAGATTACTGCTGATTGGGTCAATCGAGGGATATAAATAAAATCTGAAAGGGTGGAGTTTTTATTCTAAGAGTATGTCATGTTGGGTATCCTCATGGCGTCAGGGCTTGGAGTTACCGGCCCAGAAAGGCGTCCCCTTGTTGGGCTCCGTGGTGGGTAGGGGACCTAACTGATGAAATATAAAATAACACACATGGCGCAAAACAAACAAAAACGACCTAGGAATGACATAGACAGTGATGACGATTCAAATAAAACAGAAAAATGGCCGAGATTTTTAATTGCGGAAAGTTCCGATGCTGAACATACCCTGGCAAAAATGTCCCCCTTTGCAATTGCAAAGGGGATACAAGGCATTGCCGGGGTGCCGAAAACAGTTAAAAAGATGGGAACGCGTTTATTAATTGAAGTTGAGCGGAAAAGCCATGCGGACAATCTTTTAAGATGCCGAATGTTGGCCACAGTTCCAGTTTTGATAACAGCTCATAAGACCCTCAATAACAAAAAAGGAGTGATAAGATGCCCAGATCTGGTGGGAGTTTCTGAAGAGGAAATAGTGGAAGAATTAAAAGATCAAGATGTTGTCCAATGCAAACGAATTTTTATTAAGAAGGATGGAGCCAAAATTCCAATTAACACATTCATTCTGACATTTGAAGCAGCGCAGCTTCCAACATCTATTAAAGTTGGATATTTAAACGTCCGAGTTGATGTTTTTATCCCAAATCCTCTGCGCTGCTTCAAGTGTCAGAGGTATGGACATGGATCTGATCGATGCAAAGGAAATCTAACTTGCCCAAAATGTACAGCCCAGCATAGTGGAGAAGAGTGTTCTTCGGAAACCATGAAATGTGTGAATTGCCAAGGCAATCACGCATCGTATTCGCGGAATTGTCCTTCCTTTTTAAAAGAAAAGGAAATTCAGCGAATACGTCACACTGAGAACATTTCTTTTCCTGAGGCACGTAAACGTGTAGAAAGTTTTAACAATTCCAAAACATCTTATGCTAGCACCTTAAAAACCAAAGAGACAAAAACAATAGCAATACAGACAGAAATAACCTGGCCAATCAATGAAAAGAATTATTCCTATTTTTCAAATACCTCCAAATCTTCAGGAACATCCACTCAAACCCAAACACCCACTACCCCAGTAATAAATATACCAACAGTTCAATCCACTAAAACCTCTTCACAAACTCCCTCCACATCATCCAATAAAAATGTAAATAGCAACAGACCAGTTAAGAAATCAGACAAAAAAGAAATCAAAGATCAAAGCAAAACTAAAATAAATAGAACTAAATCCTTAGAAAGGATGGACACAGGTGATCCTTCCGATATAAATTTTACACCTGTTCACTCAAAACATAATCATAAACTTAAATGATTATGTTAAATCCTATATTTATCCTCATTATTTTTAATATGGCTATCAGTAGTATCATACAATGGAACTGTAGAGGATTCGAGGCAAACAGGCCAGAACTGGAGTTATTAGCCCAAAAATATAACGCATCTGTGATTTGTTTACAAGAAACTAAATTCAAAGATAATTCCACAACATTTAAGGGGTATGTACCTTATAATAACACTGCGTGAAAAAATAGATTTACAAGAGGCCAATATGTATATATTGTTGAAGTAAATTTGAAGTTAACATGACCTTTCAGGCATAATGTATGCATCAAAGACAGTAAAGACCGGAATTTGCAAGCCTTTACAAAATCAGAAAAGATGTTAAATTTCAAATAAACAAGACAAATACAAGATACTATATGCTTGTAAAGATGAACAAGATGCATGTGAAAAGCTTGTCAAATATGATCTTTACTTGATCTTTATAAAATCAGAAAAGATGCTAAATTTCAAATAAACAAGACAAATACAAGATACTATATTCATGTAAAGATGAACAAGATGCATGTGAAAAGCTTGTCAAATATGATCTTTACTTGGACACAAAATATGCTTAAATGTATTATTTTGACATTTACAATATTTAGCTAAGATGCTTATATATAAAGACAGCATATTTACAAGAGAGATCTTTATTTGAAGGTTATACCTCAGGGCATTTGGATAATTGATAATAAAGGGCATTTGGATTTTTGCACTGATGGCCATTGTTAGGAAAATAACAATTAAAAAGGTCATTGAAATAAAATTGCTGAAACAATCTGCCTGAAATGAAAATAATTTATAGAAATAAGAATAACATACACATTTGAAAGACATTTCCAAAAATGGCAAAAGGTCATTGACCATTTCTGCACAAAAGTTTTCTAAAATACAGATTCATTATCCTTGAAAGGAAACAAGGAGCCTAACTACAAAACATAAATATCCTGAAACTATGTGACCTTCTCAATCAAGTCCATTGTTAGAGCTGTATCATTACTTGTAAAAGGTCAATGACCTTGCCTGAAAATAAGCAGCCCTGAAACATAATTAAAATCAAGATATTTATCCTTGGATAGGTTGTGACCTTTTCAACCAGGGCCCTTATTATAATAATGCACAAACAGCAAAAGTTTATTAACATAGAAAAGGTCAATGCCCTAACATGGGAATAATCAATAGTGATACAGGACAAGGCACATCATAATATTGAATTGTGTGTCATCTTTTCAATCAAGGACCTTTTTCAGTAGTTGGCATCATTTAATTTTATAAGACTTTGTCAATCAAGGTCTTTGTTAGTGCAAAGAATAGTGATAGGTCATTGACCTTTCATGTAAAAAAAAAATAAAATAAAAAAGGTGAAACAAAATGACAGTTTATAAGATATTGAATAAATTGTGACTCTCTCGATTAAGGCCCATGATAGAACAGTGCACAAAACAGAAAAAGGTCATTGACCTTGCATCAAAACAAGCAGTCCTGGAAGAAGACAAAATGCAATGTATATCAATCCTTGATATATGTGAACCTTTTAACTGAGTCCTTGTTCGAACATTGCATAAACTGTTGGAAGGTCATTGACCTTTATTTGAAACCAGCAATCCTGAAACAAAACAAACTGTACATCAAAGTATGTTTCTTGTCAATGACCTTGCATCCAAATAAGTAGATATGAAACAAAACAAAAGGAAAGGTTGTGTAATGTATGGTTGTCATTGAATAACCATTCAAATCAAGGCCCTTGTGAGAACAGTATGTGGACTTGTCATTGACCCTATCTGAAAACTAGCACCTCTGAAACAAAACAAAAGACAATGTATGTTATATATTATATTTGACCTTGATGGTTTGATCTTTTCAATCAGCTCCCTTGTCAAAACAGTGCATAAACTCATAAAAGCTCATTGACCTTGCCTGGAGATATGCAGTCCTGAAACAGAGTAAAATCAAATTATATTGTTACAGTAAAAAGTATATCCTTGGAGGTAGTGTTTTCTGAAAGAAAATGCCCTGCAAAACAATATTTCTTTTTCTACCGTCTAAATTCATACTGTTAAATGAATCATGATATGTAAATGGCATGTGGAGGTTTCAGCCTGTCACTGCTCCTGTATGGAAATGGACATTCAATGTGTTACAAGTCTGTTAAAATAATGTTTTGTGAGGCACACAAGTATCCTAGTCCTGCCTGCTCATCTGCTGTGTGAGTGTTTTCTGCCAAATGGTAATTTTCCAGGAAGTTAAACAAGATTTATAGGTCACCATTGATGTAATGAGGGGGTGAATGAATGCCCCTTGTCCCAGATGAAAGAAGATAAATTATATGACCGGATGACCCAGACTGATTAACCCCAAAACATCTGGACATTTGCAAGAGTGGGAAAAAAGGGAAAACTATTGACAAGGATAATGTGTTCATGTCTCACATGCTGTCTGCAGTGTAAAACCAAACACCAACTGAATTTCTATCAGTATCTCATTTATAACTCAGCAAATACAAATGTCAACCAGAATTTGTCAAGAATTGTCAAGAAATGGATCTCTTCCCCAATGTAACTTACAAACCAACATTGGCTGATATCTTGGCTTGTAGTGAACATATTTTCACTCTGAAAAGTCCTAATAGTATCTAAACGACCTCAGGATCATGAAAATAGAGATATCTAAGAGATCTGTATGATAAATAGTACCATAAAGGTGTAAAAAACGGCAGGCGCAATTTTAATGTTTTATACCTTTCTTGTCACTTCCCATCCAAGATTTGCTAATATCTTGGCTTGTAGTGAACATATTTTCACTCTGAAAAGTCCTAACAGTATCTAAACAACCTCAGGATCATGGAAATAGAGATATCTAAGAGATCTGAGTATTGAATAGTGCCATAAAAGTATAAATAACGGTAGGCGCAATTTACACAATTTTTTGACATTTTATACCCTCTCTTGTCACTTACAATCCCAGATTTGCTTATATCTTAGTTTGCAGTGAACATATTTTCACTCTGAAAAGTCCTAACGGTATCTAGACAAACCCAAGATCATGGAAATAGAGATATCTAAGAGATCTGAATATTGAATAGTACCATAAAGGTGTAAAAAACGGCAGGCGCGATTTTAATGTTTTATACCATTCTTGTCACTTCCCATCCAAGATTTGCTAATATCTTGGCTTGTAGTGAACATATTTTCACTCTGAAAAGTCCTAACAGTATCTATACAACCTAAGGATCATGGAAATATATCTAAGAGATCTGAATGTTGAATAGTACCATAAAGGTGTAAAAAACGGCAGGCGCGATTTTAATGTTTTATACATTTCTTGTCACTTCCCATCCATGATTTGCTAATATCTTGGCTTGTAGTGAACATATTTTCACTCTGAAAAGTCCTAACAGTATCTAAACAATGTCAGGATCATGGTAATATAGATATCTAAGAGATCTGTATGTTAAATAGTACCATAAAAGTATAAAAAACGGCAGGCGCAATTTACACAATTTTTTGACATTTTATACCCTATCTTGTCACTTACAATCCAAGATTTGCATATATCTTAGTTTGCAGTGAACATATTTTCACTCTGAAAAGTCCTAACAGTATCTAGACAACCTCAGAATCATGGAAATATAGATATCTAAGAGATCTGAATGTTGAATAGTACCATAAAGGTGTCAAAACGGCAGGCGTGATTTTAATGTTTTATACATTTCTTGTCACTTCCCATCCAAGATTTGCTAATATCTTGGCTTGTAGTGAACATATTTTCACTCTGAAAAGTCCTAACAGTATCTAAACAACCTCAGGATCATGGAAATAGAGATATCTAAGAGATCTGAGTATTGAATAGTGCCATAAAAGTATAAATAACGGTAGGCGCAATTTACACAATTTTTTGACATTTTATACCCTCTCTTGTCACTTACAATCCCAGATTTGCTTATATCTTAGTTTGCAGTGAACATATTTTCACTCTGAAAAGTCCTAACGGTATCTAGACAACCCCAAGATCATGGAAATATAGATATCTAAGAGATCTCAATATTGAATAGTACCATAAAGGTGTAAAAAACGGCAGGCGCGATTTTAATGTTTTATACCATTCTTGTCACTTCCCATCCATGATTTGCTAATATCTTGGCTTGTAGTGAACATATTTTCACTCTGGAAAGACCAAACAGTATCTAAACAACCTCAGGATCATGGAAATAGAGATATCTAAGAGATCTGTATGATAAATAGTACCATAAAGGTGTAAAAAAACGGCAGGCGCGATTTTAATGTTTTATACATTTCTTGTCACTTCCCATCCATGATTTGCTAATATCTTGGCTTGTAGTGAACATATTTTCACTCTGAAAAGTCCTAACAGTATCTAAACAACCTAAGGATCATGGAAAAATAGATATCTAAGAGATCTGAATGTTGAATAGTACCATAAAGGTGTAAAAAACGGCAGGCGCGATTTTAATGTTTTATACATTTCTTGTCACTTCCCATCCATGATTTGCTAATATCTTGGCTTGTAGTGAACATATTTTCACTCTGAAAAGTCCTAACAGTATCTAAACAATGTCAGGATCATGGAAATATAGATATCTAAGAGATCTGAATGTTAAATAGTACCATAAAAGTATAAAAAACGGCAGGCGCAATTTACACAATTTTTTGACATTTTATACCCTCTCTTGTCACTTACAATCCAAGATTTGCTTATATCTTAGTTTGCAGTGAACATATTTTCACAAAAGTCCTAACAGTATCTAGACAACCCCAAGATCATGGAAATAGAGATATCTAAGAGATCTGAATATTGAATAGTACAATAAAGGTGTAAAAAACGGCAGGCGTGATTTTAATGTTTTATACATTTCTTGTCACTTCCCATCCAAGATTTGCTAATATCTTGGCTTGTAGTGAACATATTTTCACTCTGAAAAGTCCTATCAATATCTAAACAACCTCAGGATCATGAAAATAGAGATATCTAAGAGATCTTAATGATAAACAGTATCATAAAGGTGTAAAAAACGGCAGGCGCGATTTTAATGTTTTATATCTTTCTTGGCACTTCAAATCCAAGATTTTCTTATATCTTGGCTTGTAGTGAACATATTTTCACTCTGAAAAGTCCTAACAGTATCTAAGCAACCTCAGGATCATGGAAATATAGATATCTAAGAGGTTTGAATGTTAAATAGTACCATAAAGGTGTAAAAAACGGCAGGCGCGATTTTAATGTTTTATACATTTCTTGTCACTTCCCATCCAAGATTTGCTAATATCTTGTCTTGTAGTGAACATATTTTCACTCTGAAAAGTCCTATCAGTATCTAAACGACCTCAGAATCATGAAAATAGAGACATCTAAGAGATCTGTATGATAAATAGTACCATAAAGGTTTAAAAAACGGCAGGCGCAATTTTAATGTTTTATACCATTCTTGTCACTTCCCATCCAAGATTTGCTAATATCTTGGCTTGTAGTGAACATATTTTCACTCTGAATAGTCCTATCAATATCTAAACAACCTCAGGATCATGGAAATAGAGATATCTAAGAGATCTGTATGATAAATAGTACCATAAAGGTGTAAAAAACGGCAGGCGCGATTTTAATGTTTTATATCTTTCTTGGCACTTCAAATCCAAGATTTGCTAATATCTTGGCTTGTAGTGAACATATTTTCACTCTGAAAAGTCCTAACAGTATCTAAACAACCTCAGGATCATGAAAATAGAGACATCTAAGAGATCTGTATGATAAATAGTACCATAAAGGTGTAAAAAACGGCAGGCGCGATTTTAATGTTTTATACCATTCTTGTCACTTCCCATCCAAGCTAATATCTTGGCTTGTAGTGAACATATTTTCACTTTGAAAAGCCCTACCAGTATCTGAACAACCTGAGGAACATGCAAATAGAGATATCTTGTCACTTACAATGCAATATATAATATCCTGATGTAGTAATTTATCAATTTTTAAGTCCTCAAATAAAGTCCTCAAATGCACATTTTCCAATGTTGTATGCATATGTGGATATATGCAATTCCAAGAGCTATTGATTAAAGGTGATATGAATGTATACTGATATTAACAACATAAATACAATATTGTAAAGACATTCAACAATCTTTACAACATTGTTTATGAACTGATATGTGCAATTTGATATATTTGGTAAAATACAACATATTTAAGCATTGTAAATAAGTAAATGGTATTTACAAAATTGTTTATTAGCTGAAAGATCTTCATTGGTCTTTACAATGGAAAAACAATACATGTTTATTTTTGTAAATCTTATTTTTCGGGCAGTGTAAAGTTGGTTCAATAGATGCAATGGACCGAGCACATGGCGGAGTTTCTGTTTTTGTTAAATCCTGTATACCACAAAGTAAAGTAACATTAAATACTAATTTACAAGCTTCTGCAGTCAGGGTTACCCTGCATAATACATTAACTATATGTTCAATATATTTACCGCCTAGTGAGCCAGTTAATATTACAGATTTAAATAATTTGATAACCCAGCTGCCACAGCCATATATGTTAGTTGGTGACTTTAATGCACACAACTATCTTTGGGGTGGCAGAAATAATACTGATGCCAAAGGACGTATAATAGAAGATTTTTTAAATAATAATAGTTTGTGCCTTTGGAATGACGACTCCCCAACATATTTACATCCTGCTACAGGCTCTTTAACATCAATAGATCTCTCCATGTGCACTCCAAATTTATTTTTAGACTATTCCTGGGAAGTAGAGGAAGATCAATGGGGTAGTGATCATTATCCCATTATTTTAAATAACCATTTTCCTCCACCAGACGAACGAATCCCCAAGTGGAAATTTCATAAAGCCGATTGGGCAAAATTTCAAACATCCTGTTTTAATAAAATAACTCCAGAACTTTTTAACAATGTAGATGATCCTCTTCAAGTTTTTACAGATACATTGTATGATATTGCTGATGGGTGTATTCCCAAATCAAAGCCAAATTCTAAAATTAAAGAAAAACCCTGGTTTAATGATGAGTGCAAAAAAGCTGTCAAGGAGCGCAAAAAAGCTCTGAAAAAATTTAATCGACAGCCAACTCAATATAATTTGCACCAATTTCGAGTAAAAAGAGCTAAAGCCCGTTATATTATCAAAATAAGCAAGAGAAAAAGTTGGAAGGATTATGTTTCCAAATTAAATACGCGTTCACCAATTAAAAAATGCTGGGATATGGTGCGTAAAATTTCGGGGAAGGGAGGTGGAGCAAGGATCAAACATCTAACTCATAATGGCCAATTAATTACAAATCCCACTGAAATAGGTAACACAATAGGTCAAACAATTTCTAAGAATTCCTCATCCAATAATTATTCTGCAAAATTTCAACAAATAAAAAATAGAAAAGAAAGAAACCAACTAAATTTTATATCCCATAACTTGGAAGAATATAATAAATCATTTACAATAGAAGATTTGAAACTTGCTTTGGATAAATCTCATGATACCGCTCCTGGGCCTGATCAAATTCACTACCAAATCCTTAAACACCTCCCTGATCAATCACTTGGGCATCTTTTAAATATTTTTAATAACATTTGGGAAAGTGGTGATTTTCCTCCTTCATGGAGTGAAGCCACTATTATTCCCATTCCTAAGCCTGGCAAAGACTCCTCAGATTCAAATAATTATCGCCCCATTGCTTTAACCAGTTGTATCTGTAAAACAATGGAGCGAATGATTAATGAGCGTTTAGTTTGGTTTTTAGAAACTGCAGCTTTTATTTCTGTTGCACAGAGTGGCTTTAGAAAAACTCGAAGTACCATTGACCACCTGGTACGTTTAGAGACATTTATAAGAGAGGGTTTTTTAAAAGGTGAGCATGTGGTTAGCATTTTCTTTGATTTAGAGAAAGCGTACGATACTACATGGAAATTTGGAATAATGAGCGATTTATATGATATGGGATTAAGGGGTCGTTTACCCCTTTTTATTCAAAATTTTTTGTCAAATAGACATTTCAGGGTCCGAGTTGGTTCATCACTTTCTGATGCTTTTGATCAGGAAATGGGTGTTCCACAGGGAAGTATATTATCAGTGACCCTTTTTATTATTAAAATTAACAGCATTGTTGATTGTATGAGGCCTGGAGCAGATTGCTCACTTTTTGTTGATGATTTCAACTTAAGCTACAGGTCCACAAGCATGCATACAATAGAACGACAGCTCCAACAACATTTAAATAGATTACAAGAATGGGCTGATCATAACGGATTTAAGTTTTCTTTAAAGAAAACTGTGTGTATGCACTTTTGTAAAAAATGGAAGGTTCACCCAGATCCTGATCTTTATTTAGGCCAAACTCGGATACCTGTTGTCGAAGAAACCAAGTTTCTAGGACTTATTTTTGACAGGAAATTATCTTTTATTCCTCACATTAAATACGTTAAAAAGAAATGCCAGAAGGCATTGGATTTATTACGGGTTCTTGCCCATACCGATTGGGGAGGGGACCGTAATATTTTATTGCAATTTTACAGAGCGCTTGTACGTTCTAAGCTTGATTATGGATGTATGATATATGGATCAGCACGTCCATCTTATATTAAAATGCTTGATCCTATACAAAATCAAGGTTTACGACTTTGCCTTGGTGCATTTCGTACATCGCCTGCAGATAGCTTGGCAGTTGAGGCAGATGAGCTGCCTCTTGATTTAAGAAGAGAAAAGCTTGCCCTTCAGTATGCTGCAAAAATTGCAGCTTGTCCAGACAATCCTGCACATGATACTATATTTAATCCAAACTATGTTGACCTTTTTGAAAGTAAATCTTATACAATACCAACTTTTGGCATTCGCATCAAAGAATCTTTACAATCTTTAAATTTAAATCCAAATCAAATAGCTAAATTTCAATATCCAGAAACACCTCCATGGACCTACGAATCTTTAAATATTAATGTAGCCATGTCAGAATTAAAGAAATACTCAACCGATCCATCCCTGTATATAAATAGATATAATGAAATAAAATCTGTTTTCACTGGATATCAGTGTATATACACTGATGGATCATTTGATGATGACAAGGCTGCTGCAGCTGCTGTTAAGGGCAATCATATTTATTCAGAACGTCTGCCAAATAAATCGTCTATTTATTCTGCAGAACTTCATGCTTTATACCTTGCTTTAGATCATGTAGAGACTTCTCCACATCGAAAATTTTTAATATTTTCTGATTCTTTGTCTTGTTTACAAGCATTGAAAGCCAAGGATTGGAAAAATCCTTTTATTTTAAATATCCTTGAACGGTATCATAAACTCTGTACTGAGGAAAATAAAGAGATTCGTTTTTACTGGATTCCCAGTCATATTGGAATCCTTGGAAATGAGGCTGCTGACCAAGCTGCCAAAGCAGCATTGGATAAGCGCCCAATAGATATGCTTTTACCTTATACAGAGTTTAAAAAATATATTACTGTTTTTTTACGTTCTAAATGGCAATTGCGATGGAATGAAGCTATTTTTAATAAACTACACGAAATTAAGCCTGTTTTAGGTAAAACCAAAGGTGCTATTAGAATTAACCGAAGAGAAGAGTCTGTTTTATCACGTATAAGAATAGGACATAGTCATTTGACGCACTGTTATCTGCTTAAAGGTGAAGATCAACCGGAATGTATTGGTTGTCAAAGGGCTTTGACTATTAAACATATTTTAATTGAGTGTATCGATTTTGATATTATACGAACTCAATATTTTAATGTACAAGATTTACATACGTTATTTGATACTGTAGATACTTCTGTGATAGTATCGTTTTTAACTCACATAGGACTTTATAATCAGTTTTAAGGGCAGAGCTTTTGTTTATTTATGTCATTGACTTATTTATCAAGAACTGCAAAACATCATACTGATAAAGTCTTTTAAACAAATTATACATATTTATTATATTTGATTGATATTATATAAATGCTGTTCACAGTTGATAAATTCTTGTGTTATCTACATATTGTATTAACATTTACATTTTGTTTCTAGTCAATATTACGTTTCTATTTTTACTGTTTTGGCACTTTATTGTGTCAATGTGAAACCATTCATTCATTCATTTTTACCATTTTTAGGCACTAAATAACCTTAGTGGTTGATGTGCCTCTAAGCAACCATTCATTCATTCATTCAACACAAACAGACAGACCAACAGGGGAGGAGCAAGCTCAGGCACTCACTGAAGGCCCGCACATTGCCAGCATCTTACATCAAGGGATTTGGTGTGGCTTTTGTTCGGGCTGAAAAAAACAGAGAAGTAGCTGTTAGCAGAATGGAAGCACACAGTGCATGCAGGGCCTTGATGACGGAAGGAGGGAATGAAAATCACATAGCTCAGTTTATCAAGGAGGTTCAGTTTGCAGGAGTCAACTTTGTTCACTACAATGGTGACCTTAGCAGCTTGAAACCTTCAGAGATATATGATATGTCAGTGCAAAAGGTAATGGAAGAAGAAAACTTATCATGGAAGTCAAACTCTACAGGAATACATATGGCAGATCCTGTCAGTGGTGGTAGAGTTCTAACTCCCTCACCATGCTACACATTCGAACCTGTTGTAACATTTGACTTCTCATCCATGTATGCCAGCATAATTGAGACCTTCAACCTGTGTTTTACCACAGTGTGCAGAGATCAGATAGAGGGCAGTTTTGAGACTTGTGTGAAAGGTTTATATTGCATGCGTCCTTCCACGAAAAAAGGAATATTACCAAAGGTGTTCACCAGTTGGAAGGCGAAGAGAAAGGACATGGTCATCAGAGGTGATGAACTAGGCGAAAGGGCAGTGAAGAGATGTATGGTCAGCATGATTGGTCAGAACATGTCTTCCAATGCGACCTCACCCTTTCACATGCCAGCATTGGCCCATATCATCACATCAACTGGACGACAGTTGTTGGAAATCGTGGAGAAAACTGTCAAGGACATTGTTCACCCACTCATGGCAGGTCCAGCCAAGGTGATTTATGGTGATACAGACAGTGTGATGATTGCATTGTCCCTTGCAAAAAACAAAGACACTTCCAACATAGCAGAGTTGATGCTCCATGATAACAAGTCTGCCACTTCCATTGCAGCGCACATGAAAAATGAGATGATGAAACGGGTGAATACCTTTCTTTGCAATCATGTTGGAGAAGAGGTTGAAAATCACATGGACATCAAAGTGGAGAATATATCATGGGCATCACTTCACTATCCACAGAAGAGATATGTCCATGTGACAGACTCGGGATCACTACTGTGCAAAGGTGTCACTTGCATACAATCCAATGCTTTGCCTCTGCTCAGTAAATTAGAAAGACAAGCCCTGCAACTCTGTCTTTTGGGGTGGTTTCTTTGCAAGGATGGTGACGAGAGGAAAGTTTTGAGCCCAGAAGGTCTAAAACATGAAACTCTTGATGTCTTTATTCCCAGTGTTGGATGGGCGAAAGGACCAAAGATTTTGCAAGAGGAAACTGATGAGTATCTTAAAGTGACGATTCAGCATGAATGTGGTGTGTGGGCGAGAACATTTGATGCCTCCAGACAGTTCTGCATCGATCAGTTCTTGGGAGAGAGAGAGACGAAAAGGAGATGAGATGTAAAATGGTCAAATATCTAATCCATGATGCCATCTCGTGCTTAGAAGAAGGAAACTTTGATATAGGGGACTTGATTCATTATGCCACATTTAGAGGATTTGAGCCTGATGGAGATGGGTACAGTCACCAAGCTGCCTACATAGGTCAGTGTCGCAAGAGATACGGTTTGTGTGAACCTGTGTTCTATGAGAAAGTCCCTTATGTTCACACTGTCAAACATCAACAGGTTTCCAAGACATGGCAGACAGCACTTGTGTGCGAGAGCTACCAAGATCCCATCCTTACACTGAGAGAGAATATTCAAATAGATCTCAAATGGTATGCTGATTTACTCGAGCAACATTTCATTGAATCTGCAAACTCTTTGGTATCAATTATGGCACAATCTGGTGACGAGATATCTTGGCAAAGAGAATGCGTAATGCAAAGTGACAGGCATCAAAGGAGAGGAAAGGGTAATTCTTCTACACACATAACAAATTTACCAGAAGGTATCGAGGCCATCACACTGTCATTGGATGAGTCTAGGTTACTCCCAGGAAAGAAGTGCCTGATTGGCTCCAGATATAATGGCAACAGTGTAACTCACTTTTATGTTGATCCACCCATGGTATATAGTGAAAGAGTTATGACATTCGTGCAACGTGAATTGTTGAAAGTGTAATAAAATGTGCAATAAAGTATGGCTATCAAGGGCATGGGGTTTAGTAGTTACCGATTCATTAGAGTTAAATAAAACCAATCAAACAGACATTTTAACAAATCAAATTTTCTGAGAATATTCAGGCTGCTTCAAAATTGGATTTTGCACAACTACTCTTTATCAATCCATAAACATGTGATCATGTATGTTTTAAGATGAATAAGAGACGTTTGATCACAAGATAAACATGAATCTACCACACAGCAAGTATTGTCTAGAGGACTATCTGGTCACAAGGTCCGTCATCACCCTTGACAGACCGATGGTACCCCTATGCGTTGATGTTTGTGGCAAGGATCTTCGTAGCAACACATTGAAGTACTCCCCAGACTACATCAAACACCTGTTTAACTTTGTGTTGTCTGTGGTGAAAATATTCAAAGGAAAACACTGACGCTCTCATGGCAAACAAAGCAGAAGGCAAGAACAGATCCCATGATGTCGGCTTGTCATGGCAAAGACGTGTCAGATTTTTAGAGATAGACTGAACACTTCGTCCGGCCATGCCATTGCTGCGGGGGCAGTAAGGCGTAGTCATAACCTTTCTAGCCTGCATCAATTTACACAATTCCTCAGCGATAACACTGGCGTAACACCCTCCACGGTCGCTAACAATAGATTCAACATTTCCCCAGCGGCACCAAATATCTTCAAAAAGGCGTTCAGCCACCGAGACGGCCGACTGATCAGGGAGAGGGAAGGCTTCAGGAAAACGTGTGAGAGCGTCCTAAAAAACTAGAATGTATTTGTTGCCTCAGTCCGTTTTAGGGAGTGGGCCGATAAGATCAGTGTGAACCCTCTGAAAGGGGCGTGAAACAGGAATAGGATGTAAGGAACCCTGCCTATTTTTCGGGAGTTTGCTGGTCTTACTACAAACATGACAGGACTGAACCCAATTCATAATATCACTATGCATCCCTGGCCAATAATATTTCTGTCGTATCGTGGAATATGATTTGTCAGTCCCTAAATGAGCACCCATGGAGCTATCATGGAAGGCCTCAAGCAAATCATGGCGAAGAGTGGGTGGGATAACTAATTGAGTTTTACAGCGGTCCTTCGCCGGACCTCTACCCGGGGTAACATACAAATGGAATAAAACATCCTCCCTCAAGTAATAATCATCAACCTGGGCAAGGAGTTTTTGGGCCTCTCGTTGAGTGGAAGGGAGGTGTGCTGACTTGAAATACTTGATAAGGGATTGAAGGGAGGGATCGGCAGACTGTTTCACACTAATATCATCAAAGGTGTACATAGTGCCAGATGACTGATTGAGATCTGACAAACACTGATCGGCTACAGTGGGTGAGACAGGGTGTGTCTCAAGATCGCCAGGCGGATCAGAAACAGCAGCTAATTTGAGTTCTAACTCAGGTGTGGGACCAGATTCTAACGGATATGTGCGGCAGCTAAGGCTATCGGCATGCGGGATTGACTTCCCTTGTTTGTGGACAATATCGTAACGAAACTGTTGCAGGGTCAGCATCCATCTACCCAAACGTCCCTTCGGTTCTGAACGAAATAGCCATTGTAGGGCAGAATGATCGGTCACTATAGTGAATTTCTCGTATTTAAGATAGGGTTCATGTAACTTACAAGCAGCTATGATGCTGAGACATTCAGTACATGTATAATTTTGCTCTGCCGGATTTAGGGCACGACCGCCATATGCTATGACCCGTTCAGCGCCGTCTTGTATCTGACTTAAAACATTCCCAATCGCGAAAAGGCTGGCATCTGTCGTGATGATGAATGGATTATCAGGCTCGATACGAGGGAAAGCCAAAATCGGGGCCGAAACTAACTTCGCTTTGAGGGAATCGAAGGCGGCCTGTTTCGCGTCATCCCATTCGAAAGTACTCTTTTTGCTAGTAAGGATATTGAGTGGTTGCGCAATTTTCGCATAGCCCTCAACAAACCTACGGTAGTAACCCGACAAACCCAGAAATGCAAGAAGTGGGGACAGGATATTCGTCAACAGCCTTTGTTTTAGAGGGGTCAACCTCTATGCCATTCTTAGATATGATGTGACCGAGGTATTTAACCTGTTTCCTGGCAAAGAAACATTTATCGGTACGAAGCTTCAATTTAGCCTTACGAAAACGCGTAAAGACTTGAGTAAGGTCAGCCAAATGGCGTTCGAAAGAAGGGCTGTGGACGAGGACATCGTCCAAATATATGAGGCAGAGGTCAGAGAGGCCCTGTAACAGTTTCCATGAGTCTTTGAAATGTTGGAGGTCCATTAATGACACCAAACGGGAGGCGTTTGTATTCGTAAAGCCCACGATGAGTGATGAAGGCAGTGAGCGGCCGAGAGTCAGGGTGAACGCTCACTTGGTGAAACCCGCCCATGAGGTCAAGTGTACTTATGTGTGTTAATTTACGAGCTCCTAAGCTGTCTAAAGTGTCTTGAATATGTGGCAGCGGGTAGGAATCCGGCATGGTGACCTCGTTTAATTTTCGAAAGTCTATGCACATGCGGTATGAAACAGTGCCATCCTGGGCTGGCTTCTCTACCAAAACGGCGGGAAAAGCCCACAGACTATTGGAAGGCCTAATGATATCTTTGTCTAAAAGACGCTGCACTTCTTTGTCAATAATGCCCCGTTGTTTGTACCCGGCACGATAGGGCCGTAGTTTGATGGGACTAACAGATCCTTTGAGGTAAATAGTATGCTGGACGACATCTGTATCGCCAAACTCACCATCTCGGGTTGTAAAAATGTCACTAAACGAAGAAATGAGACGTTTGAGGGAGTCTTTCTGACTGGGAGACAAGTCTGAATTCGTAAGGTCTATTTTGTGGTGAGGATTAGAATCAGCAGGAGAGGTGGAGACAGGGGCTAGTTCTACATCATCCATACCTCTCGTCGGAGCGGCTCCCCATGTAAGGTCTAAAGTGGGAAGTTCTTGTGGCTCTGAACCTAGAGGAATGGGATCAAAATATCCGACCGAAACACCTTTGGGTAATGTGACGGCATTATCCGCCATTTTCATTAATCGTACAGGGACCCTCTGGTCATCGTGAACGGTGGCAAAAACTCTCGCCATAGCAATCTCAGGGTAGGAGGGTAATTCACCGTCCATAGTGCAGACCCCTAATATACCAGACATGTTGCTAGGTTTGAGGCGGGCATGAGTTATGTATTCAGACCTGGCTGGGATCCTAATTGTTTCTGACAAACGTAGCTCAGGTGTTAGTTTGAAAGCAACCCCACGTTGTGCAAAATCAAGGACCACACCATAAGCTGTGAAAAAGTCACGGCCCAATATAACAGGGTATTGTAAATCAGGGACCACCTGAAAGCAAACATGGCACAATTGATCTCCCACAAATAAATCAAGATGAGTCTGAAAGTGGATAGGAACGGAGCTACCTTCTGCAACAACCACTATTTTGCTGGCCGAGACTTGTCGTGAGAAGGAGTCATCAGGGCAGAATTCACGTAAGGAGGCAAGAGTGATAATACTACGTTGAGCGCCTGTATCTAATAATGCATCAATGGAGCTAAAATTTGTCCTTGTCGCGATACGACCATCAGGGGAAAGAGGGAAGAATTTAATATCATTGCCTAAAACAGTAGGGGTTTCCTCTGGTATAGAGGCGGGGCGAACAGGTATCAGAGAATCGTCCTGTGGACTAAGATGGCTAGAGGACATCTCTGCAAAATAACAGTGAACCGCGTTCAATATGTCTGGTTTACTTTGATTTATTGCGATATTAAACGAAGCACTACTCCTATCACGTGGCTCACGGGTCGGGACAGGAGTTAATAGTTTTCCTGCCGGTACTGGGGCCTACTGTCCTGCCGGGGCCCAGAACGACGTTGGTCATTGAAGGGAGGGCGGCCGGAATTGTTTCTTCCGTCGTTGCCTTGCCTGTTACCCGAATAAGGTCTATTCTGGAAAGAGCGTTGGCCATTCCTACCACTATTTGGATCATAGCGGCCACGGCCATCCCCAGGCTCGAATCGACCATTGGGCCGGTTAGACCGATTGTCAACCCATGGTGGAGCACGGGGGGCTTGGTCACGGGAGGCACGAAATTTATCAGGGCAATAAATGGACATGTGTGAATCCCGCCCGCAGAAGCCACAATCATGGCGGGCTTTGCAGTCTCTGATCCAGTGGCCGGAATTCCTACAGAAAAAGCAAAAGGAATCGCCTTCTTCGGGACGGTTACCAAGCCGATGGACCCCTTTACTCACATCCGCGACCTCTTCGCGAATAGCAGCAAGAGTGGAGGTCTGTTGTGAGACGTAGAATCGGAGGGCAAATCTAAGCCGTTTAGAGTGACTGATGAATCACTGGTCATTGTGCAAACCATCTCAGCCAATTTAATCTGCTCAATAGTGTCATCAAGTGTTTTAGGCGACTTTCCCACTACAAAAGCCTTAAGGTTAGGGAGGAGACCCCTGACTAATATTTTCTTTGTCTCCATGTCCTCCTTTTGTAACCTCTGGCACTGGCTCAGAACATCATTTATATAGGTTTCAGCAGATTCTTTCTTTTTCTGAATTCTAGCATCCAGCGATTGCTCAAGCAGCCAAGCGTTTGTCTCGCTACCGAAAAATTTAATAAAAGCTGCATAGAAGGAATCCCAGGAGCCAGTGACATCTGCAGGCAGAGAAGTGTACCAAACGTCTGCCGCACCATGTAACTGTTACCCACTAATGGAGAGTATCCGTCGTTGGGGGACGTGGACGGGGGATCAATACTCTACCAATTAGATAGATACTCTAATCTGTCCTACTCTATCGTACTGTACTGTACTGTACTTGTTAACCATAGCTCGCTGACTCGCTGGCTGTGAGTTTGGGCACGGATCCTAGCTATCATGTCATACCCTCATATAAATGACGGGAAGTAAGGACGGCAGACACAGGATATACACAGTGTAATATTTACCTTTATTCAGTGCTGTGATCCCTGCTTGTCTGGCTAGGCCGGCATGGCAATGAGCGAGGCATATGAATTACCAACTTTGCATGATACTTATGAAACCCTGACTATATGCTAAACACCCAAGTCTATGTGGTCATGATACTGAGAGTCATGGATCTTCCGTGGCAAGTGGTCGTTGATCTCCTTCTTGACTTCTGAACTACGGTCTGAACTTCTGAGCTTCTAAGAACCCGGATCCACGGTTGCGCGTCTCTTTTAAGGGGCCACTCTGCGTCATCCCTGGGGGCTTGCCTATGTGGCTTCCTCACGCGTCATCAGATGGACTCGTCCTGCCTGCGTATCTAACTTCGGCTCGTCCGTCTTACACGTGACTTTCACGGAGTGGTGGTTATGGTGACTCATCAGCCATCAGTATCGTGCATTATTGTCTATGAATGTTTATGTATTTCTGAGAGTCTCTGGGTGTGTATTCTATATCCTACACTCGGCCCTCCTTCGACTAAACACGTCCTCGTGTTTGAGACGGGAGTACCAACTTATAATTAAAAACAAAATCTCATATAGAGAACACTTACACAAAAACTAATTAAATTGCCAAGCGCTCATGCCAAAACTCAACCTAGACCAGACGTACAAACTATATAAGATACATCAATAGCTCATCATAATGAACGTAGTGTACATCGAGATAAAAATACTACGCCCAAGTACATGAGGTTTAAGCACAAATTTAAGGATACACAGTGGTATTATAGAACACGGTACAGACAACATCAAGATTACAACATCAAGAATAATAAAAAAACCCATTAACCAAAATATAAAGAACATCAAAGGTACAACATATACGAAGAGCGATTAAACACCATAAAGGTTCTAATATTTAAGACGAAATGTACGCTTTTAGGCGTTAAATACGAGTAATCGACAAAGCTAGTAATAATTTAAAAACTGCACATGAGGTTACATACGTAAGGTAATTGATAAGAAAAACTTGTTATACACGTCGTGCACAATACATAGATATAAGTGTTTTAAGTAAAAAAAAAATACAAACACAGAAGTTATACAATCAAAAATATCATATCGATACGTAATTACGAAATATTAAGAGTAGGCTGGCACACAAAGATACCACTTGCTCTGGATGCAACAGAGAAAACATTTTAAGAGTAGGCTGGCATACGGAGAATCCACTTACTCCGGATGCAGCACAGAAAACAAGCATCCAAGTACAGGTTTGGCGTAAGAGTTAACAGTTGTCCGATCAGTACAGAAAGGACGATATGACAATTTTACAGGGCGAGATAAGAGCTGGATTTATGGTGTGGGTATGGGTAGGTTATATATATATAAAAAGGATATGTATCTATGTATAAAAGCAAGTTTATACCCCGAATAAAGAATGCAATATATTCAAGTGTGCAGTACACCTTGGTCACCCGAGATAGGAGTAGGCACTTAGCATATTGGCCAGGAACTCACTCAGCCAAGCAAGTTTCCCCATATCTTCTGAGGCTGAGAGAGGTTGCGAAACTTTTCTAACAAGCTGAACGCCGTATGCCAATTTTGGGTGAAAAATCGGATGTTAATCTATACATTTAGAAAACAAGGAGCTGCCCATGGCGAATGAACATTAAGTCTTATTTCTGGACGAATTTCCAAAGTAACAAGAATTACAAAAGCAGCAAGAAATTGAAAAATGCATGAAACAATGTTACAATGGGCAGTAACCGAGCATGTAGCATGCAAGGCTGGTCTCCAGGTGTTCGAAGCGCAAGATGAGATCCGATGATCATCCACAGTCTAAAACAGAGTAGATGCAAAGTTATTGCAGGGAATGAGCCACATTACTTCTATTTCTTCAAGAATTCTGTGTTAGAACAATACATTATGCGAGACAACCATTTAGAAATATTAAAAATATCAAACCCAAAGAAAGTATACATAAAAATATAAAAAATACAAATCTGGTAGAAAACAATTGGCAGGTAATAGGTGACCCAAAGCAGTGTACAGTAAGCATTACAAAATACAAACACAGGATAATAAGTAAACAGAAGTATTGACCACAGTGCAAAATAAGGATTGTACATTATAGGTAAAGGACAACATTGCCCAAAATTAAATGAATTAATCATTAAGTGAAATGGTTTAAGTGGTGGACAGTCACTAGGTGGAACAATTCATAAATTATAAATTAATAGGAATGATGAAAATAATTTTTCACATATATATCAAACAGTTAACACGCACTCACCTGAGACGAAGGGCAGAGAGCATCAACCAACCAATTTTTATATTAATAATGAATCGGGGGAGAAAGAGAGGGAAGAAAGAGAGAAAAAAACTGATGGAATCAAAATCCCTTGAGCATCAACCAACCAATTTTTATATTAATAATGAATCGGGGGAGAAAGAGAGGGAAGAAAGAGAGAAAAAAACTGATGGAATCAAAATCCCTTCTTGTAGTTGGGAAGGAACCTTGAAGCAAATATTGGTTTTCTCTTAAAAGAACAGTAAGGTTCCGCATTTCAAGGAGATTTTAAAACGTTACCGGCTGTCTGATCCTCGTCCAGGGCACTGTCAGTAGGAGTGGGCTCAACCAGGAGCGAAGAAAAAGAAACAAAATATTACATAATCTTGGAGACTGGTAAAAGACGAATTTGGGTTTAAGATCTCTTTCCAGCAGCAAATAACGTAAGAGAACACAATGGAGTGGAGAAGATTTTCCACTAAGGCTTTTAGACCTTCTAATGGCAAACGTAAGATAATTACATAATACATACAGAGAGGACTTAAGTTTAACAAAATAAGTCAAGGTATGGTAATACAAAATAGTAGATCATTTCGACATGCCCAGTTAGGGGGGTCGTATTTTGTTGAGGCTACAATGGGAGGAACCAATGTGCATACAAGATAAGTGAGTTTGAGGAAGTTGACATATCATGTATGGGTGTAATTTGATGCAAAGGCAGGAAAGAAGAAGAAGAAGAAGAAGAAGAAGAATAAAAAAAAACAGGAAAATGGTCCATTATAACAGGAACTGACCCAGCGAAGATCTATATTTCTAATACTGATTAGACAGATTTTGGAAAATGCTATGGTAAATATCAAAGGTGTATATCGATATTGGCAGATGGTTTAGGTGACCTTTAAGGGTTGTGCCAATTTTATGGGTGGTAACACGCAGAAGAAGGAAGAAAAAAAGAGTGTTAGGCCGCGCGGTGGAGTTACGCCGCAACGACATATTTGGACACCCGCCAAATTTTAATTATGCAGGAAATGCAAAAAAATCAGGTGATCGCCAGATCATAACCGACACAAGTGACGCAACAATGCTACATTCTACGGAACATGGACAAAAATTAAATCAGGTATAAGGATGGCAAAGGTTTACAATCACGGATCCAAAGTGGATAGTGGAAAGATTAGAACAATACAAATGGATTAGTAGAACGAGGTCACGAATGAGGTCAACGGAACTTTGGCACAAATACAGCGTGGGGAATTCCTTTTTAGGCTACAAGGACAGTAGCGGAAGACACGAGAAGGAGGCGGAGAGAAAGTAGCCATGTGAAACCCGATCAGAACCAGGTAATGTGAAGATTGGTTTTTTTTTTATTTGTTATTTTTCTGAAAGCGAGCAAAAACATTCTCACCAAACGCAACGTTCTACCGTCAGTTCTGGCAAAAAGTTATGGTCACTATCCGTAGTGTACGTGCAGTTTTAGGGCGGCACAGTAACCAGATATTTCACATTATCATGTTGTCAACTAAAGTAGCGTCACACATCTCAGGGCAGGGGAGTGAAGATTTCAAACCACAAGCTCAGTCGGTGCACATCAGTAGATAGAGGTTTCGAAAATGATAACAGATGGCATGTCATACATGGTTGATCCTAGAAAATAATTAAAACTCCTCAGCCCGAGCACGGAGCTTCGGTACTTTTGGACGCAGACGGCAATAGCCAGTATATGTGTATTGATTCGAAGCTATATGGCTAGATTGACAAAACTGAAGGGCATACCCTATACAGTACGCCTGACTGACAGGAGGTTCTAGGAAAGCATGGATGACTGAGAGGGACAGACAAGTTGAACGGGCGAGCAGGACACGTAAAACGCGAACCAGCGCTCTGAGGATTGGTGATTGCACTCTCCAAATCGAAACAGCTGTTTCGTAGCTTGTATTCTTTTTTTTTTTTTTCTCAAATACAAGCTCGTAAGGATCACTCGTGTACGACAAAAAAAAATATACTCTTATTCGAAGTAGTTGAAAGCATATTCAATCGAGAAGACAGGGTAGTGTAGAAATCGACAATATATCGTAACGTTAATTAATACAGCATTACATCGAATGAGAGAATTATAATCATGGAAAAAGGTGTGATAAATGTGAATTGAACTAGTCAGACTTTTGAATAACTCAAAATTGACATATACATTTAATACTATCGGTGAAAATTTCCTCGTGTTTTCCACTTTGTATATTGTAGTGTACGGAGAAGAAAGGACAGAAGAGAGAGAGAGAAGAAGAGGAATGTAAAGAGAGGACAGAGGTTTTCATCAGATGTCGAGATACTCAACTATACCCTTGCAGGTTTAACATGATGCAATACAGTAGGTACGAACTAGAATAACACATAAGTCAGCAATATTATTATGATATATATATAAAAATAAGAATGTTTTCTTATCTACTTAGGTTCACATTGCTTAAAGTTTTTAGCGATATGATTATTACAGTCATGTATGATAAAAACAAATAGATCATCTTACATTGTAATGCATATGTTCATAGAGTCCTCATATAGCGAGTAAATAACTAACCAGGTGGCGCCAGGGGAAATCCATGCAGGCATACCTCTCATATAAAACCTTACACGCGGACGTCAATGCCTGGGTTATACAAGCAGTACAGAAGCGCCCCATGCGGAATGTAGTGTCTACCATTGAAAGATGTTATGCATATTCATCAGCCCATGGTGCTTGTAGTAAAATAATACAACATTAAGCTGTTATAGTAAAGCACAACATTAAAATGCAACACTTAAAATTATAAAAGCACAACATTTAAAATACAACACTTAAAATTATAAAAGCACAACATTTAAGATATTAAAATACAACACTTAAAATTATAAAAGCAGAACATTTAAGATATTAAAATACAACACTTAAAATTATAAAAGCAGAACATTTAAGATATTAAAATACAACACTTAAAATTATAAAAGCAGAACATTTAAGATATTAAAATACAACACTTAGAGGAACAGGTATTTTTGTATAGTAGTTAGGTTGTTCTAATGACTTGAGCCAAAATTGTGTGAATAGCCACTATAGTTGCGTTAAAAGGGTAAAATTGTTTCTAAGGGAATCATGACTTTGAACCCATATCATGATGTTTAGTAATTTATGAACCCATTTTTTTTTTATCATATAACTGTCCTAGTTATGGTTACAACACTTTGTGTATGGGTACCACCCACAACATTAATAGAGGCATTTTACAGCCAAACTACATACCTGAGGAGTTATACATTAATAATAATTACTATAAAATATTACTATAATGTTACTTCAAGCCTATAATATGAGACAAATTTGTTAAATTAAGCATAAAATGAAATAAGTACTTGTGTCTGTATGAGCAGTACAGATTGGTGGAGTGGTATCCTAACATAATATTGTTTGAAATGGAATTCAGGGTTGACAATTTAATTGATGTCCTTTCTAATTACAGGTAGAGACTCTGTACAAGTTTTTGTGTGAGGTGAAGTTACAAAAATGGAACCAGCAGAGATAACGGCTTGTGGATCATGACAGTGATTGTTAGCTTGTGGTGCAGTGGGGAGGCAGGACATGGTGATCAGTTGACAGTATAGGTGAAGGAATGCTGATTACAGATAAGGCAAGTATTGGGGAAGTTAGGAACATGATGAAGGGTATATGGAAAGTGTCAGGCAATTTAACATGTCTTTGATAATGGTTGTTTTTCATTTGTCATGAGGGAAATTATTGGTAGTTTTACCTCATTCATCTGCTACTCATTGAAGGAGATATTGAAATTGTCATTGGATATGCAGGGGTGCAGTTGTAGTGAATGGATCGTCCCTTATACATGGACGTGTCATTGAGATGGCACCATGGAGAACAAGGGAGAAACATGGAAAACAACAGTAGTGTGTAGAACTGTAAAGAGGACCTCCTTGTCTCCCATCCCAGGTACTGCACGACAGCATGATACGTGCAGGCTGGTGTGGGGGCTCCAGGGGGAACTCACAGGGCAGCCAAACAGCCAGGGGCCATCTCAGTGAGCCCAACATGGTTTCCTGTGCCCTGTCGAGGAAGTGCGTGCAATGTAGGCTGAGATCCCACTGCACCACAACCACGACAGAGTAGATGAAGCATAACAGCACATCTGTTGAAAGTTGTGGAGTTGGTCAACAGACTCAAAAGAAATATGCAAGAGGAAACCCAAAGACATGGAATTGGCAAGACACTGAAAAGCAATATGCAGGAAGAAACCCAAAGATATGGACTTGGATGAGAGGCTTCAAAACCCGTCATGGGCAGGGGGCGAGGAGCCTGCCTACTTGGCTGCAGCTGCAGGAAAAGGAAACATTTTACTAATTGTCAGGAGGGAGGGGGGGAGTCTCAAACCAAAGTCAAAATAAAGATGTGGACTGATATGGCATAGGAATAAACCAGGGGAGGTGATATATGTAGAAAACAAAGTTAATCCAGAAAGGATGAATGCAGCCAATCTGAATACCTGTGGGATCAATCCCATAAGTTGCTTGAAATAACTGACAAATGGACTGTTACCTGTTCCGCCAGACACAGTGGAGTAAAAATCTGTTGCCCTCAAGTGATGAGGAAAGATTTCATTTCAATACACATTTTATGTGGTATGCCTCAACCAATATGCTACTTTTTATAAAAGAAAAGGAAAGATAAGTAAAGACATGACCTTATTACTCAACAAATATGTGAGTTATGGCCATGTATGCTGTGGCCTGTTAAAATAGCCGATAAACAGCAATAAAAGTAAAGGGAGGAGAAAGAGGAACCCACCTAGGCTTGGCTGGCTAGGAAAGAGGAGAGAAAGGAAGGAGATGATAGAGACGAACAGCGCATGAATGATGCAATATAGCACTTGTCCTATTCTGACAGTAATGGCGCTGCATTTAAACAAAGGACAACAAAAAAAAGAGGAGAAAAAAAAAAAATGCAAGAGAGTCACATGGTCGAGGACACACCTGTCAGTGTACCTGGTGAATGTGATTTCCTCACAAAAATTGTTGGAGTCCGAAAAGGAAATTGACTCTAGGTGAACAAGGTTATAGATGAGGTAAAAGAGGAGGAAAAGTTTGAAACAGGAAAAGCCAAGACCCACATAATTGAGTCCGAAAAGGAAATTGACTGCAACAATAAGGGTAAAGCGCACTAATGGTCAGTGCCTCTGTTCAGTGGAGTGGGGTTGCTTGTAATTAAAGCCAAGCACCATGCACCACTGATAGGAAGACTGGGCGATAAACATGAATGATGTAAATCATGAAGACCATTTGCAAGGGATAATGATGAAAATTTTGTATGTGCACAAAAGAATCCAACTTGCAGATGGGATCTTTTAGTTGCCCTTAGATGAGCACAGAACAACCCCCTAATAGTTAGCCTTTTACAACATGCAGGGGATGCAGTGGGTATATTCTAATTCCCCAACCCACAGGGGTAATCCTGATCTATGGTTAAGTGAATGTAGTGACCTTATTTGTATGGGGTGACCCCACATGGTAATTCCACAAGTGCTGCATCAAGAAAACTAAACAAAAAGAAGGAGACAAATTAATGTTTGGAGTGGAATGTAAAAGAATGGGAGTGAGCTGTCATCGCTGTCATTCATCAGTAAGACGGTTCAAAGTTGAACAGGGTGAAAGGGGTGAGAAGGGGTCATGGAAAAAAAATAAAGCAACAAACTCCTCCATGAGAATGAGGGAAGTAGACGTCCAAAAAAAAATAATATCAACCGGAGCAGACGAAAGAAACGTGTGGATACGAAATTGAGGGCTGACGTGGCACATGAAAGTAATATTTGTGGGTCAACGAGAGAGAAAAAAAAATAAGCAACCATCCCACGACTTTTGGACAGCCCTCGAGCAGACGAGCTGACAGAAATCCCAAAATGATGAAACGATTTAAACGCGAGACATGGACCATATATGGGCGTCAGGGGGTGGTGGGCATGGAGATTTGTCATGACGTAAAAGCAATAAACAGAGATGCAGAGCGGAAGAGAAAACTAATGGAAATGAAGTGTCGGTGAAAATTAAATATCACTATACAATCGTAAGGAAGGGCAATCGGGCCAATATCTGGAGCGCCGTCGAGCGGCGAGGACACACGCACCGCGCAGGTGCAAAGTCAGTCATGGACATCGCAACACCGCTACGACGTGTAGAGGAGAGGGCCTGCGGCCTTCTCCATCAATTCATTGATGGAGAATGGTTGTGGGCCGAATTTGCCCACCTGTTGGTGGATGTCGCCGTTGTCGGCTACAGGGTAAGTACAAATTTCATTCCACAAGTCGTTTGTTAGGGAGAATTAGCGAGTTCAAAGTGGGGCGTGTATGAAGGCTGATGGAGAAAAATGGCGCCGGCATTAGATCACCGGCATGGATTAGCAAGAAGAACGGGGATGTTGTAGGGTGACGACTGGTCAATTATCATAACGAAACACGTAGATAGAAAGGAAAACATGTCAGGAATTGAACTGTGACACAGGCAAAGTTGGAAGTAGTCGGGTTTAGGCATAAAACGTAGTCATCGTGGGTAGGATCCAGCACCGGAGGGATCAATTTGAAACTACCGGGTTAGGAAGCTAGTGGTGGAAAGTTTCTCACGACTAAGTGGAAATGCGGGGCTCAGTTTCCAGACTGCATAGTCTAGCCAACGAGACGAACAGACAGATTCGTGCAGGGTTGAAAAGTGTGCATGTACGAGGGTTAGAAAAAAATGGTTGTGAACAAGGTGACTAGGGACTACACATGAGGGATGACCGGGCAATTGAGAAACGGGGAACAAGAGAGAAGTGAAATGATCACGGAGAAGCATCAAAATCAGGTCAGCATTGACCTGCGTAGTGGGGAAGATAAGGGGGGTTGTCATGTAAAGAAAAGGGGGGCGAAACAGGGAGAGGCAGGGATGGAGTGAACTAATGTCAGAGTGACCCAACGGTAAGTGAAGGCAAGAGCGTGGATGCTGTGTATGACATCGAACAGGGGTAGTTACACGAATGTTAATATGAAGTTATCTTTTCAGATTTACCAGGAGCGGCAACGGCGGCTCCGAGAGAGGAGGAGGATGGAGGTGGAGGGACCTGGGGAGGAGGTAGAGTAGGTTTGAGGGTAGGGTTTAGGTAGATAAGCGGGTAGGGCTGTTAAAGGTTTTAATTTTTTTTTCATATTCGGACTTTTCCTAATTTTTATCGGGGGTTTTTAAAATCTCCTTGTGAGCGGGGTGGGCAGCACTGTGATTAGTGCTGAGATAAGCACAGTGATTGGTGCTTCAATCAACCTCATTGTTTTAATCCAGACTGTTTTGTGATCAAGTAAAGTAGGCAGTTAATTGTTGTGTGTTTTTTTTAAGTAGGGACTATTAAATGATTTTATCTGATGATTCGCTCACGTCGCTCACAAGGAACGCCATGGCTATATTTTTTTTTATATGTAAAGGGCAGGTTGAAATGGGGATTCCAAATTCCAGTCCAAAATTGTATCAAAATTAGAAGGAATTTATTATTCAAAAAGGGGTCATTGAATTTTTATCACGATTTTCGGAACTTCGGCGTCATATACTTTCGGAACTCGTCACCCCGTCCTTTCAGAATAGGGCGGTCGGCTGTTTGAAAGGTACTCCAACCTCTCAAACAGGATTCAAATGGTATTAGTGTATAGGTATGATTAGATAGACAGGAGATGTGGGAAGGGCCTCCGAGAAGACCGCCTCTCGAAGCAGTCTACAAGTGCAACGCACCAGCTGGCGAAAGGGCCGAGAGACTGCAATGAGCCTGCGTGGCACAGGTGAAGCGGCACTGCCGGTAACAAAGACTGTAAGCAGGCGCCAAATAACGAAGCCACCGGACCGTCACAAGTGACTGCAAGTGACTGCACCGCTGTGTGGAAATGTCTACGTTTGCATACACCACCAACAAAAAATAGACAGTGTGGACCGGGAGGCTAGAATACAATGCCATAATGGTCAAAACACAACACGTTCAGATAAGAGAACGTGCAAGTACGAGCTGCGGAGCAATGAACACAGGACAATGTGAGTGCAGCATCGTCAAGGTCGAGTGACGGTCAGCAGCCGCTTGTGATTAAGAATACCTGACCAATGTAAACGGCGCAGTGTGAAACTGCTGTGTTAGCAAAAACACCCGAAGTAGGTGGTGTGAAATGTTGTGATATTTAAAGGACACCTGTGATAGCTGGTGACAGCAATGTGGCATAAAATAACCAGGGACTGGTGCTGAAGCAATCTGTGATACAGTCGGGACTCGTGAAATAGGGAGATGGGGCGACAATGGGGTGAGAAGCTGGACTCTTACAGTATGGACTATGGTGGAAATGTGTGATTATGGAAGGACCATAAAACAATTAACAAACAAAACTTAACATAAGGACAATGTAGAGTGACTGTGATATTTTAACAAAAGATGTTAAACGGGTGTTGGGTGAAGGGGACAGGGGTTAAACGGGTAAATTAAATGGCCAGATGCCAAAGGGTAATGGGTAATGGGGCAAGGGGTGATGCAATCAAAGTGAATATCAAAGTGTGATAATGATGTAAGAAAAGTCGTGGAGTAATAAAAAGAGATGTGTAAAGTATGTGAAAAAGAAAACTTTTGAAGTTGAATCAACAAAGGTGTCAAATGTTTGTCGTGAAGATGAAGGGCAAGGGAGTTTGTTAAAAATCAGATGAAGGGGGTGATTTTGGTCTAAATGTACAATCAAAGCATAAAGGTTTGCGGGTTCCATGAGATGGCCACGAACGTATCGGGGGGTTTAAACACAAGGGCCAGGAAGCTGGGAAATTGCAGGAAGTGGCGAAAGGGTCGGGAGAGTCAGGTGGGGGGACACAATGGGCGTCCGTGGGAGAAGGAATCAGGACAGGGGTTTGATTAGTGCAACCCGAAACGGAATGTACAGCATTTCTGATGAATAGGGCACACGGGGTACTGAAGGGGGAAGGTGACAGACGGTCGTGGCAGACAGACTGGGGGAGGGGTCCTGAAGGGACAAAGGGCAAATAGAAAAACCCGTAACCACCATATGAGGGGTCAGGGCGCGCAGTCCTAAAACGTGGGTTTGGGGAGAAGATCTGGGACAAGGGTGAATGAGGTAATATATAATCTGAGAAGACAACCACCTGAGATTCAGTGACAGGTGGGAGCAGGTCGGACACGGGGCTACGGAATTTCAAGGGGGGGCCAAGTAAGTCAAAGTAAAGCTCAGGGGGAGTTAGTAAGGAGATGCTGTATATGTCAGGCAACGGGGTTGTCCTACAACAGACACAGTCGGATAATATTCTATGCACCCATTTTGCAAGGTTAGGGAAGTATGCGAAATGGCATACTTCAGAGAGGGTCATAATAAATGACTTGTGGGTGCCACGGGGAATATCATAAAATCCCAACCCACAAGAAGTGTGTATCTCCATAACCACAAACCAAAAGGCACTGAAGCTATGGAGAAAAGGCACTCTCCTGTCTGGGGCGCACTCTCTCGGAATATCTATGAACCGAGGGAGACACCTGGCGGTTCCTGCCAGCGCAACGTTACCATCCCTATGGGAGATTATCGACTCTAGCATTAAACATTGTTCCATAGGGAGGTTTCCTATAGGGGTGCTACATACCTCAGTGAAGAAAATCTCGCGCCGTGAGGCCTGGCGAGATGTGAATTCATCAGGGTCCTCAAGATAAACCATCTGGCAGTAAAACATTAAAGACAACACGTGATAATATAAAGCATTAAACGGAAAAAAAATAAAACCTCGCCCAAAACGTTGTTTTGTGAATAATACATATGTCAGAGTTAAAAACAATAATTCTTGAGTTTTAAACGTTAGTTGTGTTAGACAATTATAAAGAGGGGTTAGAAAAGAAATAAGCAAAAGACACCGCACCATAAAGATGATAAGCACCTGAATTAAAAGCTTTTAGTAGAGCGTTTTCACTCCACAGAGGGAGGGCGAGTACCCACAGAGTCTGGAACACCAGGAGTGTGAACGGAAATAAATGACAGCCACGGGTCTAAAGATGCTAAAGCCATAAAATATTTAGGAGAAAAAATGTCTCAGCCTTCCATGCGAAAATATGAAAGGGCTCGACGCACAACGCGTTCGGCCATGGCCCATGTCATGGGATTGGACCCGAGAAATAGCTTCAAGAAGCGGAGCCCTAATTTTTCAAGGCATTTGGAGCTGCAAGGTTTGTCTATTTCAAAGCAAATATAACAACTAGCATTGTCACGATAAAGAACATAGTAGGCTAAAACGCCGGCCAGTGCCGCGTTAGTCCTGATTTTAATTAAGATTTGTGAGGTAAAATGGAGAGGCAAAGTTGGCGTGGCAGAATTCGTGACAAATGAAGCTAGCAGGTGTAATTCAAACATATCCGTTTTGAATTTCTGTGACTCCATGGGTACCATATGGTTATCGTTTGAGGGAGAACTTACCTGAGGCTGGGACGAGGGGTCAGCCATACTTACAGAAATTGAAAGTCCACAAAGGAAAGGGGTGAATATATGCCTGAAACGGAAACTGGCGAGTAAATATCGCACCCAGGAGCAGGCGCCATCTATCTTTCTATTAGTATGTATATTGTCTTTTTGTTTCCTGGGAATATTTACAGCCGATCACTCAAAGTGTCTGGTGTATCCCCGGGTGTGATGTGTGTACTAGTATGATCGCCCCACCGAACCTTCTTTGGGGGGGGTTCATGGAAAGTCAGGCAAGGTGATGATTTAGCGGGGGACAGCACACTCTTACGTGTAGAGCGATTGTTGTCCTGGGGATCGTCATGTAATTGATCAAATGTGGGGAAAACAGAGTTGAAATGCCTAATGCAACGTCTCTTATCTTGCTTACGGGGATCATCAGGTGATGACAGGGCTTTTCGGCTAAGGGGGGTAAGAACGTTGCCACGTGGGCGTAAGGGCAAGTCAGAGGGCAGTGCGTGGAGTATGTAATAGCTGTCGCATCCAATAAGTAAATTTAGGGCGTGGGAGGAAGATATGACAGACCTAGTGAGCATTCTGAGGTGTAAGGGTACTTTGATAACAGAGGGCATGTGAAACTTGAGTTCACGATGTGTGTCGCGTAGCATAGTCATATCCCAGTCAATTATGAGGTGGCGATTAAGGCATCCAACTGAAAGTTCAGCGTGTGGCATTGCCTCACCAGGGGCAACCTTAATACAACCAGGGAACGTAAGGATTTCTGTAACAAAGAGAACTACCCTAGATGTGCCAGAGAAAAGTTCCAAGAAAATACTCGACTTAGGGCATTTTGTGTCTCGGTCAAACATGCGCATGACCGAGGACAAGTCGTGTCTACGGCGATAAATACAATATATTTTCTGGGAGACAAGGACCGTGGCAACATAGGATAAGGTGGCAAGGCCAATGAGTTCAAATAGGTGTAGGGGACGGGTATTGGGGAAAACGGGTGTGGCATCTGAAGCGGGCACCTGGCTGAGTTGGTATAATAAGACTATCTTTTGAAGATGTGCGTATTTACCGTGTAGGACAAACAGGCAAATCGCGCATGCTATGGATAATCCAGTACCGATTGTATTTAGGAGGCTAAGCCAACCTGGGCTATCTTGCGTAGTAAAACTACCGGGCAAGGTCCATGAGGGATCAATGTACGGAACTTGTGAATCTTTCCATGCAGAAGCAGTGCGATTTAGGTCGGCAATGACCATACCCTGTCTGTCAACGAACTCATCTACGCCCAAAGTTAGCAAGTCTAAATCCGGTACCTCTAAACCAGGCGGCTCAGGGAACAAGGTGTCAGCTGTCATGCCATGCATGGCAGTGTCATTGTGAAACAGGGAAATAAACAATAAATTTGCAATGTAGGACTTAGCCACCCTAGTCATGACATTATTGTCACAATGGATCAGGCTCGGCGGTATATACACGCCCGAACTAGATCGCATACTACACCCGCAACCCAGAGTCAATGTGCAGAAAGTGCAGGGTTCAACTTCAGTGGGGGTGACATCTAACTGACACGTGACCAACCAAGGTTCACTATGGCCGATGACTAAGAAGGATGAGTTCTGTAAATCCCTGACAACTCGCAACGGTGCTTTAAGCTCTATGAGGTCCACCTGGCAATATGACATAATGTCACGCACCCCGCCTTTATAAATGGACAAAGCACAAGACGGGATGTCAACCGGAAATTCCGGGAAGGTCCTGTAGCAATGGCGAACTCCCGTCCCAAAACATTCCGCCAAATCGGCCCTAGACAATTCTATATAGAATCTCTCGTCACGGGATATACCAATGAAATCGGAGAACCCCGAGAGACGAGTGAATTGATTTGGCTTCTTGCCTCCCGTCGGTATCGGGAAAGACGATACCTCATATATTGTGAAGGCATTATCTTTCACCACAAGTGGCAGGCTAACATCAATATACAAATGGGAGTCACTGTTGAGGGCCGTTACGCCTGGAATGGCGTAAATAGCACTTGGTTGGTCATACATCAACTTGAAATTCGGGTACTGCACACGCAGTAATCTGGCAACCTGTCTCATGGATTTATGTAACACATCAGGGGGGACTAAAATGGGAGACAACTTGTTTGCAGCGATGGTTTCTAAAGCAAGAAGGGTTGCCCGGGCTTCAGATTCTAATAACGTTAAAGCCTGAATGTGACCGATTTCAGAAACACTGGCGTATGTGAAATCAGATAAAGACCTCAAAAGGAGCCGTTGGGCATCGGTCTGGACCTGCACAACTTCGAGTCTGTGAACAAGTGACTCGCTGTTGTGGAGAAGTCTGGCAATGTTCAAAGTATTATTTACCACCCCATCAGAAACAATGTCCAGGCGTTCGTTTGTAACTCTTACCAGCGAAGAGGTTTGGGTATGCAGGGTATTGAGATTTGTTTGCAACCGTTTGGAATTACCTTCCACCACGCTGACTCTCTTCATCAGTTTATTTCGTTGCTTGTCAGTGACTAAACCGAAAGCGGAACCGAGGAAGGAACCTACAAATGGTAGGAACGAACGTTTCTGTCGTCCGTTTTTGCGGGGTGGGGGCTGCGAGATCGGCCACAATTTCTTGATAGATCGCCAATAGCGATGGATATGGTTAGTGAAGGAATCGTTAAGATTCCGATAAGCAGCAGTTAAGGAAACAAAGGTGGTGCAAAACCCGTGGGCGATAGAAACATCTCGCCTTCGTCGAGGGGAGAGAACCAACGGAATTTCTTCATCACACATGCTGAACGGAGGCGTAGAAGCCGGTAGCTCAAGATGTGGGACGGCAAACGTGACTTGCCACGTTGCTGCACTGTTTGCAACGTAACCTTGCTTGGTCAGGAGGGCACCGACATTTGGGCGGCCCAAAACACTGACAGCAGATACCGTGGGCGTAAGAACCAGAAGGACCCAAAATGTATACATGACCCTTTAGAAGCGAGTACTCTGGCCCAAATGAGTCAAGCAATGATATGGGATAAGAGTGAACTCCTGGACGCGGACACTAGCGTTACACTTGGGGCAAGCCTGTACCACTGAGGCGAAGGCAGGTTGGTTTCGGGGGACGTAGAGAACGGGATGCGTGGCACTAGGATCTGGTTGCTGTGGAGTAGGAGGTGGGGGTGGAATATGTGGTGGATGTAGGGCAGGTGGGAATTGTGGAGTAATTGGGAGGAGGTGGGGTCTGCCGTTTATTGAGGCAAAACGAGGGAGGGGTACAGAAGGATCGGGAGAGACAGAAGCTGGTGGCGTATATGTAAAGGGACAGAGGGGATTGGAAATGACGGGTCTTCTGTATCAAAAACGTTAGCCCATAAAGTTTTATCACTGGGGAGTGCGTCCAAAATGTCGTTAACTTCCTCATCCGAAAGAAAGGCTAGTGGTGGAGCATCAGGAAGGGTGATAGAAGTGTCTGCAGGAGTCATGACAGGAACATAGTCGTCTCACCTGGGGGGTGAACGATTCAATGATTAGTTATGTTATTCAGGCGTGCGGGGGTAAAAGAGAAGAATGAGAAACTGGTAGGGAAGCATGCCATCAAAGTCTGTGTAAATTGAATAGCACATGGCCAGGCAACGTAACCGAGGAGTAGGGATGAGATAATAACATGGTATAAGATACAAGAACACAGTCTACATTATAAGATAAGATCAAGCATCAAACAGCTAATAGCTGGGTGTCAACGTATAGTCTAATATCGGCAGTAAAAGGGCAGTCGTTACCTCAAATAGATCCTAATCAGTGAACATACAATTGACACAAGGTAAATTACAGGGATGGCGTGAAACGGCACTCAAGATTCGCATCAAGCAGTCAACTTAATAATAATCAGCACAGTGTGCGCTAGAGCAATCAACAGACACAGCGTTATTAGCGGTGTGAGTTATATAAAAGTGAAATCAAACATCCGGATCAGGCTAACCGTCGTAGTGTGTCGTCGGAAAAATGCTAACAAAACAGCCGTTGTAACCGTCTCTCTGCGTAAATACTCATGAGCCTAAAAAAAAATCGTCCATGTACCGGTACACATAAGGCAATCCTTCCATCATTAGTGGAGGAGTGCTAAAAAAAGTCATCGCAGCCTGTGTCCCGAGGCGCGGAATATATATTAATCATTTCATCGCGTCTTACACCCGATCGCGCGGAATATACATAAGATACAGCCACCCAACGCCGTGGAATGCGCCGTCTTCACAACTCCATTACTGTTGTGGTACAGAGAGGGACAGTTTGAGTAATACAGCCAACCAACACCCTGTGGAATGCACTGTCTTCATAAACCAATCGGTCCTTGTTTACGGTACAGAGAAGAGGCAGGAAACCAAAATACAACCATTGAACACCCCGTGTAATGCGTTGTCTACGTAAACTTTGTTTACTAGTTTACGGAATAAATGGGAATAAGAAAGCCAAAACGCAACCATTGAACACCCCGTGTAATGTGTTGCCTGCACAAGCTCTATTACTGCTTGTGGTATAAGTGAAAAATACGAATTCTCGATGCAAACTACAAAGCGCTCTATGTGATGCGTTACCTTCGCAAACTTTATTACTGTATTGCGGTATAAGTTGAAAATAAGGAAGCCCGATGCAACCATCGAACACCCCGTGTGATGCGTTGCCTTCATAAACTTAGTTTCTTCGTTTACGGAATTAAATGGGAATAAGAAGCCAAAATGCAACCATTTAACAACCCGTGTAATGTGTTGCCTTCGCAAATGTTTTCTACTGTTTGCGGAATAAGTGAAGAATAAGAAAACCCGATGCAACCATTGAACACCCTGTGTGATGCGTTGCCTTCGCAAACTTTTACTACTAGCTGCGGTATATGTGAAGAATAAGAAAACCCGATGCTACCATCGAACACCCTGTGTGATGCGTTGCCTTCGCAAACTTTACTACTAGTTGCGGTATATGTGAAGAATAAGAAATCTCAATGTAATCATCAAACACTCTGTGCTATGCGTCGCTTTTGCAAATTATATTTACTGTTTGCGGTTAAGTAGTCATGGCTCAATCAACATATTCGTTCGCAAGAGGACCGGAGGAAACACTCACGTTTTAGGCTACAACGCTGGAGGGTTGTCAAAGTCAAGTCAGAAGTCAATGTATAATCAGAGACACAAGTATTACTATAACAAAAGAAGGATCCACTGTATAAAATGAGAATACTCACGATAATGTGCAGCGGGACACAACTTTAGGAACTGGCCAGTCAGTAACACAAAAGTCAATCTAATATACGAAGCATGGAGACCACAACGATGGAACGAAGCACGTAGGCAGGAGGAAGCTACTTGAAGGCGCGGATGCTGAAAGTGTCTGAGATGTCAGCGGAACCACTATATCATCCAGCAGCATCGCGCACAGAGCTTCTAATCCTGCGCACGCAGGTAACAAAGTGGTAGGCAGCCTGTCATGAGTCATGCAGGGAACAGAGGGAGACACACTAACGAGGAGAGAAGCCAATTTCACAGGGTCAATTAGTAAGGGTCCGATGGGCACAGATCAGAGTGTCACCAACAACGGACAAAAGGCCACATGGAAATGTGGGAAAACAGATGTCAATCGAATCATCATGAAGAACAAGGCTATACATAAATAAATTCTAATAAGCCGACATAAACGGGGCCATACGAAGGTCATCAGAGTAAAGTACCCGAAAGGATGCTTGTGAGATAAAGTGGGACAGGATGTCTAAATTGGCAACTTCGTGTACCAATTGATTTTTCGGCTAAGGCAATTATAGCAGGCTGTTTGTAGGATACGAGAAACGAGTCAACAAAGAATATGGAGACAATTATATGTGGCTGAAGCAACAACTAAACACAACGAAAAAGGGAAGAGATTTGAAAGAAACTACAAAATCACAACAATACAACACCTAATAAACTAATCAATTCACTTCTTTCGCTCCCGAACAGTAGGGGGAGGGGTGGCAAGTACATCTGCCTGAGTCTTTTTTCCCAAGAAGGAAAACGGTTCCCATGTATTGTCTTTGGTACTATAATTCTTCCATTTAATCAAGTATTCCATTTCTTGCGAGCCTTTACGCTGTTTCAGAATACGCTCAATTTCATACTGTGTATCAGACTCGTCATCCGCGTCATCAGCATCAGAATCGGGGGGGACGTCAGCTTGAGCCGGTACATCACTACCACCGGGGTCTGGTGGGTCATTTTCGGGCAAGAGGTCCGAGGGTGGGATTGCATCTGCGGGAAGGTCGTCACCCGGTGGATTGCCGTCTCCGAATTGCAGTGGGGAAACGGGGCGATCGAAACGCATGATGCAAGGGCGAAATCTGTTAACATGAATAGAGGACTTGGGTTCTACATGGGTGTCACATGCACGTACTTTGAAATTGAGTGGAGCGGTTTGCTCGATCAAGTAATATGGGCCACTGTAGGGGGATTTAAGCTTACGGCCAGGGACTTTGGTAGCGGGGGAGTAAATCCATACTTTATCACCAACTTGAAATTTCCAACCTTTATTCCGGGAATCGTGATAAGACTTCATGTTAGCTTGCATGACTTCGTTATTTTCCTTCGCCCATTTGCGCGCGGTCTCAACACGTTCAAACATGTTGCGCACATAGTGCCTGACAGAGGGACTGGGGTGCGTAGGGTCGGGCAGGGATGTCTCAAACGGGTGTTTGGCATCACGACCAGTCATTAAGAATAGCGGGCTATACATCGTGGCTTGGTGGACCGACAATCGCATGGCAAACAATGCAGAGGGCAAGAACAGATCCCAAGAAGTAGGCTTATCATGGCAAAGTCGTGTCAGATTTTTAGAGATTGACTGAACGCTGCGTTCGGCCATTCCATTGCTACGAGGGCAGTAAGGCGTAGTCATGACCTTACGAGCCTGCATCAATTTACACAATTCCTCTGCGATAACGCTAGCGTAACACCCACCACGATCGCTTACAATAGATTCAACATTTCCCCAGCGGCACCAAATATCTTCAAAGAGGCGTTCTGCCACCGAGACGGCTGACTGATCAGGGAGGGGAAAAGCTTCAGGGAAACGTGTGAGAGCGTCTTGAAAAACAAGAATATATTTGTTACCGCGGTCTGTTTTGGGTAGTGGGCCTTTAAGATCAGTGTGAACCCGCTGAAAGGGGCGTGAAACAGGAATAGGGCGTAGGGAACCTTGTCTATTTTTCGGAAGTTTACTAGTTTTACTACAAACTGGACAGGACTGAACCCAGTTCATGATATCACTATGCATACCGGGCCAATAATATTTCTGGCGAATTGTAGAATACAATTTGTCAGTTCCCAAATGAGCACCCATTGAGCTATCATGAAAAGCCTCGAGTAAATCATGGCGGAGGGTGGGTGGGATAACCAGTTGAGTTTTGCAACGGTCCTTGGCCGGGCCCTTACCTGGGGTCACGTACAAATGAAACAAAACATCTTCTTGCAAGTAATAGTCGTCTACTTGCACGAGGAGTTTGCGGGCCTCGCGCTGGGTAGAAGGGAGGTGGGCCGATTTAAAATACTTGATGAAGGACTGAAGGGAGGGATCAGCAGATTGTTTCACACCAATGTCACTGAAGGTGTACAAAGTGCCGGATGACTGGTTAAGATCAGACAAACATTGGGTAGCCTCATCGGGGGGGACCGGTTGAGGGTCAATATCGTAGGGCAAGTCAGAGACAGCAGCTAATTTAAGCTCTAGCTCCGGGGTGGGGCCCGGTTCCAACGGATACGTGCGGCGACTGAGGCTGTCAGCGTGCGGGATCGATTTCCCTTGTTTGTGGACAATCTCATAACGAAATTGTTGCAGGGTCAACATCCACCTTCCCAGGCGGCCTTTAGGTTCAGAACGAAATAGCCACTGTAGGGCAGAATGGTCAGTCACTATAGTGAATTTCTCGTATTTAAGATACGGCTCATGTTGTTTACAAGCAGCAATGATGCTGAGGCATTCCCGCTCGGTGCATGTATAATTTTGCTCAGCGGCGTTTAGGGCTCGGCCACCATAAGCAATGACATGCTCGGAACCATCCTGTAATTGACTTAAAACGTTCCCGATCGCAAAAAGACTGGCATCTGTTGTAATAATGAATGGGTTATCGGGTTCAATGCGAGGGAAAGCTAGTATCGGAGCCGATACCAATTTCGCCTTGAGAGAGTCAAAGGCAGCCTGTTTTATTTTATCCCATTCAAATGTGCTCTTTTTACTGGTGAGAACATTAAGCGGCTGAGCAATTTTCGCATATCCCTCCACAAACCGACGATAATATCCTGACAGACCCAGAAAGGCTCGTACATCTTTGCAAGAGGTGGGCACAGGGTATTCGTCAACAGCCATAGTTTTCGAGGGATCTACTTCTATACCGTTTTTAGATATGATGTGACCGAGGTATTTAACCTGTTTTTTCGCGAAAAAACATTTGTCAGTGCGGAGCTTCAATTTAGCCTTGCGGAAACGCGTAAAAACTCGTGTAAGATCGGTCAAATGACGCTCGAAAGAGGGGCTGTGGACCAGGACATCGTCTAAATATATGAGGCAGAGGTCAGAGAGGCCCTGTAACACAGTTTCCATGAGACGTTGGAATGTTGGGGGTCCGTTGATGACACCAAACGGGAGACGTTTATATTCATAAAGACCACGATGGGTGATGAAAGCGGTCAGGGGTCGGGAGTCGGGGTGAACGCTCACTTGGTGGAACCCGCCCATGAGGTCAAGTGTGCTTATGTGTGTTAATCTACGAGCTCCCAAGCTGTCCAGGGTGTCCTGAATATGCGGCTTCTCAACTAGAACGGCTGGGAAAGCCCACGGACTGTTGGAGGATCGAATAATGTGTTTGTCTAGGAGGCGTTGTACCTCTTTGTCTATAATACCCCGTTGCTTATAACCGGCACGGTATGGCCGTAGCTTAATGGGACTAACCGACCCTTTGAGATAAATAGTATGTTGTACAACATTTGTGTCACCGAACTCGCCATCAGGGGTCGTGAATATGTCACTAAAAGACGAAATGAGACGTTTCAGGGAGTCTTTCTGGGTAGATGACAGATCAGAATTTGTAAGGTCAATTTTGTGATGGGGGTCTGGGTCAGCAGGAGATGCCGAAATGGGAGCTAATTCTATATCATTTGCGGTGTCACCGGCAGGGGTTCCCCATGTGAGGTCCAAAGTGGGGAGCTCTTGCGGCTCAGAACCAAGGGGAATGGGGTCGAAATAGCCGACTGCAACGCCCTTTGGTAAGGTGACAGCATTATCGGCCATATTCATTAAACGTACGGGCACCCTCTGATCGTCATGGACAGTAGCAAAAACTCTTGCCATGGCAACCTCAGGGTAGGAGGGTAATTCACCATCCATAGTGCAAACACCTAAAAGGCCAGACAGATTACTAGGTTTGAGGCGAGCATGAGTTATAAATTCAGACTTGGCAGGGATTCTGATTGTTTCAGACAGACGTAATTTCGGGGACAATTTAAAGGCAACACCGCGTTGAGCGAAGTCAAGGACTACCCCATAAGCTGTAAAAAAATCGCGCCCCAGTATAACGGGATATTGTAAGTCAGGGACCACCTGAAAACAGACAAGACACTCTTGATCTCCGATGAGTAGGTTAAGATGGGTTTGAAAGTGGATAGGGACTGAGCTGCCCTCTGCAACCACAACAATCTTGCTGGCCGAGGCTTGTCGTGGGAATGAGTCGTCAGGACAGAATGCATGTACGGAGGCAAGCGTGATGATGCTACGTTGCGCTCCGGAGTCTAATAAGGCCTCTATGGTGCTAAACTTGGTTTTTGTCGCGATGCGGCCATCAGGAGAGAGGGGGAAGAATTTTATATCATTGTTCAAAAGGATAGGGGGATCTAGTGGTACAGAAGCGGGGCAGGCGAAGACCAAGGGATCGTCATGTGAGTCAAGGGAATGAGGGGACATCTTTGCAAAGTAACAGTGAACCTCGTTCAATATGTCTGATTTACTATGGTTTATTGCGATATTAAACGAATTACTACTCCTATCACGTGGCTCACGGGGCGGGACAGGAGTTAGTAGTTTTCCTGCCGATATTGAGGCCTACTGTCCTGTCTTGGCCCTGAACGGCGTTGGTCATTGAAAGGGGGGCGGCTTGAATTATATCTACCATCGTTTCCCTGCCTGTTGTTTGGATAAGGTCTATTTTGGGACGGGCACAGACCGTTTCTACCGTTATTTCGTTCATAACGGTCCCGGCCATACCCTGTCTCGAAACGGCCAGTAGGTCGGTTAGAACGGTTATCTGACCTCGGGGGGGTACGAGGGGCCTGGTCACGGGAAGCACGGAATTTATCGGGGCAGAAGATAGACAGGTGAGAGTCCCGTCCACAGAAACTGCAGTCATGGCGCGCCTTGCAATCTCTGATCCAATGACCGGAGTTTCTGCAGAAAAAACAGAAGGAGTCGCCCTCCTCCGGACGGTTGCCAAGCCTATGTAGCCCTTTCCCAACATCTGCGACCTCTTCACGGAGGGCAGCCAAAGTGGAGGATTGCTGTGCCAAAAACTGAGACGTGGAGTCGGGTGGTGAATCTAACCCATTTAAAGTGATGGAGGAATCACTAGTCATTGTACAAACTGTTTCAGCTAATTTAATTTGCTCAATGGTGTCGTCAAGTGTTTTAGGCGACTTCCCCACCACAAAAGCTTTGAGACTAGGAAGGACACCCCTAACCAATATTTTCTTAGTCTCCATATCATCTTTTTGCAACCTCTGGCACTGACTGAGGACATCATTGATGTACGTTTCAGCAGATTCTTTCTTTTTCTGACTTCTAGCATCCAAAGATTGCTCGAGCAGCCAAGCGTTCGTCTCACTGCCGAAAAACTTGACAAAAGCTGCATAGAAGGAGTCCCAAGAGCTAGTGACATCTGGGGGCAGGGAAAGGTACCAAACGTCTGCTGCGCCATGTAGCAACATGCGACAAGCGGGTACTTTCAAATCTGCGGGGGTATGGGAAAGTTGGGTGTAAGTAAGGAATTTGTTCATAAAACGGAGGGGATCATCCGTGGACCTACCATAAAATGGAGGGGGGAGAAGCGACTTAGAACCTTGTCTCTGTTGGTGGATCTTGTTATCTTTCGACTGTGCATTCAACATGTCTACAATGTCAGTTTGAGCACCGGCAATATCAACGCTACGCAAGTGGTCTATAATTTGATGTAGCATCTCTTGTACATTTTCACCTTCAGCCATCTCTACCGAGGGGGATCGGGAGCGATCAGGACCCGAATTGTCAGAGTTAGCAAACTTGATAGGCGCCTTTGGTATGGGGAAAGCCTCTCGGTCGTTCTCTGCGACGAGGAAGGGGCCAAATTGAACGTCTGAATCTGAGTCGGAGTCAGATGAGGTAGAAGCGCGAGGGTGAAGCGGAGAAGTGCTGCCTGTACTGGCAGATGTATGAGACAAAGGAGCCTTGCTACCACTAAAAGACAGGGGGGTGTGCACACCAGAAGGAGAGTTGAGATCTGACAAGGAAGGGCTAGAGGGGGGTTCCACGCGTACGGAACCACTCACGAGATCATTTTGCCTCTCGGAGGAATCTTGGAAAAGTAAATCAAACTCACCTGCAGATGTAGAATCGTCTTCAGCAAACGGAGGATCACGAGCCACTTGCAGCTTGGTGGAAAGCTTTTTAGAAGACCGGAGCAACATAGACTTATATTCAAGTAACAGGGCGGCAGTCAGGATCTCCATACAGTATCAGCAACGCTCAAAGCCATGGATCGATTCGGATATTCTCCACCATATTGTTACCCACTAATGGAGAGTATCCGTCGAATGGGGACGTGGACGGGGGATCAATACTCTACCAATTAGATAGATACTCTAATCTGTCCTACTCTATCGTACTGTACTGTACTGTACTTGTTAACCATAGCTCGCTGACTCGCTGGCTGTGAGTTTGGGCACGGATCCTAGCTATCATGTCATACCCTCATATAAATGACGGGAAGTAAGGACGGCAGACACAGGATATACACAGTGTAATAGTTACCTTTATTCAGTGCTGTGATCCCTGCTTGTCTGGCTAGGCCGGCATGGCAATGAGCGAGGCATATGAATTACCAACTTTGCATGATACTTATGAAACCCTGACTATATGCTAAACACCCAAGTCTATGTGGTCATGATACTGAGAGTCATGGATCTTCCGTGGCAAGTGGTCGTTGATCTCCTTCTTGACTTCTGAACTACGGTCTGAACTTCTGAGCTTCTAAGAACCCGGATCCACGGTTGCGCGTCTCTTTTAAGGGGCCACTCCGCATCATCCCTGGGGGCTTGCCTATGTGGCTTCCTCACGCGTCATCAGATGGACTCGTCCTGCCTGCGTATCTAACTTTGGCTCGTCCGTCTTACACGTGACTTTCACGGAGTGGTGGTTATGGTGACTCATCAGCCATCAGTATCGTGCATTATTGTCTATGAATGTTTATGTATTTCTGAGAGTATCTGGGTGTGTATTCTATATCCTACAGTAACAACATGCGACAAGCGGGAACCTTCAATTCCTCTGAAGTATGTGAGAGTTGGGTGTAAGTAAGAAATTTGTTCATAAAACGGAATGGATCATCTGTGGATCTACCATAGAATGGGGGCGGGAGGAGTGATTTAGAGCCTTGCCTCTGGTGGTGAATTTTGTTATCTCTAGATTGCGCGTGTAACATATCTACAATGTCAGTTTGAGCGCCAGCTATATTAACTGCGTAGGTGGCCTATAATTTGATGGAACATCTCCTGTATATTCTCGTCTTCAGCCATCTCCACCGATGGGGATCGTGCACGATCAGAGCCTGATTGATCAGAGTCAGCAACTTAAGCAGGCACCTCAGAAATGATGAAGGACTCTTGGTCGCTGTCCGCAACAAGGAAGGGACCAAATTGGACGTCTGAGTCGGAATCAGACGAGACAGAAGCCCGTGGGCGAAGTGTGAGAGCTTCAGGTGGAGAAGTGCTACCTGTACTGGCAGACGTATGAGACAGAGGGGCTTTAGCACCACTCACAGAAGGGGAGGTGTGCACACCAGAGGAGGTGGTGAGATCTGACGGGGAGGACTAGAGGGAGGTTCCACTCTCACGGAACCACTCACTTGGTCATTTCGTTTCTCTGGAGGGTCTCGAAAAAGTAATTCTAACTCACCTTGATATGTAGAATCGTCTTCTGCTACCGGAGGATCGCGCGCCACTTGCAGCTTGGTGGAAAGCTTTTTCGAAGATCTGAGCAACATAGACTTATATTCAAGTAGCAGGGCGGCAGTCAGGATCTCCATACAGTATCAGCAACACTCAAAGCCATGGATCGATTCTCCACCATATTGTTACCCACTAATGGAGAGTATCCTTCGTTGGGGGACGTGGACGGCGGATCAATACTCTACCAATAGATAGATACTCTATCCTACTCTACCGTACTGTACTGTACAATAAGCATAGCTCGCTAACTCGCTGACTGTGAGTTGGGGCACGGATCCTAGCTACCCTATATACCCAAGTGAAGGTGGCAGGTAATAAGGACTGCAGACACAGGATATACACGACACAATAGTTACCTTTATTCGGTGCTGTGAATCCTCCTTGTCTGGCTAGGCCGGCATGGCATTGAGCGAGGCATGTGAACTACCCAAATGCATGATACTTATGAGATCCTATCTATACACAAAACACCCAAGTCTATGCAGTCACGATACTGAGAGTCGTGGATCTTCTGTGGCAAGTGGTCGCTCTATCTCCGTCTGTTCCGTCTGTGCATCTGCATCTCCCGGTTCTGCTCTCCTAGGATCCAACGGTTGCGCGCCTCTTTAAGGGGTCACTGCGCGTCATCTGTGGGGTTTGCCTACGTGGCTTCCTCACGCGTCATCGAATGGACTCGTCTTGCCTGCGTATCCGACATGGGCTCGTCTGCCTGCACGTGATCTCTCAGAGTGGTGGTTATGGTGACGCATCAACCATCAATAGCGTTCGTGATTGTCTATGAATGTCTATATGTTTCCAAGAGTCTCTGGGTGTGTAATCTATATCCTACACTAAAGCCTAAAACAGGGCTAAGGGCTCTTAGATCTATAGAGAACAGTAAATATGTCAGTGTTTGTTTGTGTTTTCATTGTCTGCAGTGCCACCTGGTGACGAATTGTATTTATTTCTTTGGATGTTATACAATTCTTTATCAATGTGAAGTCCTGTTTTGTTCATTTTTCTCTCAAGTTTCCCCTTAAGAGACATTTTCAGCTTTATTTGGTCATAGATCCAAGGTACAGGCTTGCATTCAGTAACCTTTGCATGCTTGAGAGGAGCATGTTTATCCATAAGTGATGTGAGCTCCTTATCATAGTAATTTACCATGTCATGTAGGGATAGATGTGCCCATGATGTGTTGGTATTAGTTTGGGATTTAATGTCATTTCTTAGGGATGAAGATCCCAGCCCCTAAAGTTCCTGTACTTGATTGATTGTTTAGGGGCTTTAGGGGGTGAGATGCCTAAGTATAGCTTAATCATTTTATGATCAGATATATACTCATCCACCAGGTGGCTCTTATGATATTTGTTCCCCTTGAAAGTGGTAATTAGATCAAGGGTGTTTCCTAATTTGTGGGTTGGTTCATGTACCAATTGGTTCATGTCGAAGGTGGATAGGATGTCATTGAACTTTAGGACATCATATTTGGTGGGCTTATTGACATGAAAATTATAGTCACCAAGGAAGATGACTTCATGACCAAAAGACCCGTAATGCGCCACCAGTTGAGTGAACTCGTCATAGAACTCAGAATAGGTGTACCTATTCCTGCTTGATGGTTCAGGTCTGTAGATGGTTACAAAAGTGAACTTTTTACCTTTGATTAGCAAGGATACTTCAATGAGCTCCATTGTCTTAACAATGGGTGGGTTCAGCCTGTTGGTTTCCAAGGTTCAGCCCAATGTAATAAACCTAAACCTCCCCCTGAGCGACCAATCCGGGGGAAGGAGTGAAATTTGAGGGAACCCTCCTCAAGTCCACTTTTAACCCTCTCATCACAAGTTTCATGCAGCCATGTTTCAGTTATGAATAAAGCATCAAGGTCATGTTCAGAGAAGTAATCTTTCACAATCAAAACCTTGCCAGATATACTCTGGACATTGTATGAACCAATTAAGATCTGGTTGCTAGGTTTGTATTGTGATGACTGGCAATTGATTCCTGTGGTGCCCTCTATGTTTAAATTATTAAACTGGGCACTTGTTAAGATTTCTCTTGCAGTTTTGATGGAGAAATCTGGTAGGGGCACGTCAGAGCCACCTCGTGGTGGAACCCAGCATAACAGGGCAGCACAAGGATTTTCTATTATTTTTAATGAAATGTTTTCTTTAAAAATAGGAAAATGACCAGAGATAGAATATTTAGGGAGAATTGAATTATTTACTTCTGGTTTCGATAGCTGGATGAAGATTATGTTTTCCAACGTGTTATTTAGGAGCTGAAGATGTCTTTCACATATTTAGCGCTTTGAGCAGACCTGGTCTGGTATAGCGCTGTATAAATTGTTATTATTACATACATATATAAAAAAAGCATGAACGTGATCAGAGAGGAAGGGTGACGAGATTTGAAAAAAAAAAAAAATTGCTATATGAGGTATTGGCCGCGATAAAAGTCGCCACTGATAAGAGTGTGTGATCTCGCTGTTCCGTCACCACGTTGCCTGCCATCTGGTGGAAGTGACGCTAAACTAATCTCCACTTCACTTTTGTTTTGCAAGTTTATGTGAAGGGTTGCGCTTTTAGCATATTATGAATGGCACAGTTATCACTTATTTTTTGTCAGAATTATGTTAGATGTGAAATAGTACTCACAACGTGCATATATTTCTGTATTAGTGCTTTGTTTTCAACCATCAGTAAATTGACCTATTTATTGACCTACTTATTGAGGCCCTGCTAGGTTTTGAACAAAGGGGTCTATATGGGTGAAATGCAGATATTTTTAGCCACCACGATCATGCAATTGGGAGATAGCTGCACAAGTGAGAGATAGCAATTGATAGACTGCTACAACAGCAAGAGATAGCTGCATAAATAAGAGATAGCTACATAAATAAGAGATAGCTGCATAAATAAGAGATAACTGCATAAATAAGAGATAGCTGCATAAATAAGATATAGCTGTATAAATAAGAGATAGCTGCATAAATAAGAGATAACTGCATAAATAAGAGATAGCTGCATAAATAAGATATAGCTGTATAAATAAGAGATAGCTGCATAAATAAGAAATAACTGCATAAATAAGAGATAGATGTATAAATAAGAGATAGATGTGCATGAATAAGAGATAGCTGCATAATTGGGAGATAGCTGTATAAATAAGAGATAGCTGCATAACTGAGAGATAGCTGTATTGAGACATGAAAAATAGCTGCACACATAAGAGATAGATGCATAGCTAAGAGATAGCTGCATAAATAAGAGATAGCTGCATAAATAAGAGATAGCTGCATAAATAAGAGATAACTGTATAAATAAGAGATAGCTGCATAATGAGAGATAGCTGTGGGAGAGACAGCTGCACATGGTGAGAGATAGCTGCACATGGTGAGATAGCTGCACATGGTGAGAGATAGCTGCATATGGGGATAGATAGCTGCACATGGGGAGAGATAGCTGCACATGGGGAGATAAAGCTGCACATGGTGAGATAGCTACACATGGTGAGAGATAGCTGCACATGGGGAGATAGCTGCACATGGGGAGAGATAGCTGCACAGTTTGAGAGATAGCTGCACATGGGGAGAGATAGCTGCACATGGGGAGAGACAGCTGCACATGGTGAGAGATAGCTGCACATGGGGAGAGACAGCTGCACATGGTGAGAGATAGCTGCACATGGGGAGAGATAGCTGCACATGGGGAGAGATAGCTGCACATGGTGAGACATAGCTGCACATGGTGAGATATAGCTGCACATGGTGAGATATAGCTGCATAATGAGAGATAGCTGTGGGAGAGACAGCTGCACATGGTAAGAGATAGCTGCACATGGTGAGATAGCTGCACATGGGGAGAGATAGCTGCACATGGGGATAGATAGCTGCACATGGTGAGAGATAGCTGCACATGGGGAGAGACAGCTGCACATGGTGAGAGATAGCTGCACATGGGGAGAGACAGCTGCGCATGGTGAGAGATAGCTGCACATGGGGAGATATAGCTGCACATGGGGAGAGATAGCTGCACAGTTTGAGAGAGAGTTACAACAGTGAGAGACAACTGCACAACTGAATGACAGCTGCACACGTGGTAGTTGCACATGGGGAGAGACAGCTGCACATGGAGAGAGATAGCTGCACATTGGGAGAGATAGCTCTACATGGTGAGAGATAGCTGCACATGGGGAAAGATAGCTGCACAGTTTGAGAGATAGCTGCACATGGGGAGAGATAGCTGCACATGGGGAGAGATAGCTGCACATGGTGAGAGAGAGTTACAACAGTGAGAGACAACTGCACAACTGAATGACAGCTGCACACGTGGTAGTTGCACAAGTGAGAGACAGCTGCACATGTGAGAGATAGCTGCACATGGTGAGAGATAGCTGCATATGGGGAGAGATAGCTGCACATGGTGAGAGATAGCTGCACATGGTGAGAGATAGTTACAACAGTGAGAGACAACTGCACAACTGAATGACAGCTGCACACGTGGTAGTTGCACAAGTGAGAGACAGCTGCACATGTGAGAGATAGCTGTATAGGTGAGGGATGGCTGCATAGGTTAGAGATAGCTGCACAATTGAGAGACAGCTGCACAGGTGAGGGATAGCTACAACAGTGAGGGACAGCATCACTTCCCAGCCGAAGGCACTTGTTATTATTTATTATTATTATTAAGAATGGATTGGGTTTGCAGCCACCGGTCAGGCAGCGAGGGGCTAAGACATCCAGCTTTAGAGAAAAAGGAAGATGCAGTTTTTTTCATTTTTTGATGTTGAAAAACATGTACAGGAGAAAATTTGATTTACTACAACTCTACAATCTTCATCATTAGATATTTTATATGAACATGACATTGAACAAATACTATTAAGTATACAGTTCAGCTTAGACATGTCCATGATTAATGATGGCTCTGAACAGTAGCATCACATTGTTTTTACAATATTAATCTTCTGGACTTCTGCTTCAGTTCTAGCCACGACATCTGGGGGGGCGACCTACTTGTAGCAGATAGAGTGCTGCCTCACTGAATTGTCATGTCGCAGGTCCTTGACATGACAACCCACCCAAATATTTACAAGGACAACGGGTTAACCCTTTGGCACAGGCCTCAGCTCATATGAGAAATTGTATCATGAGTTCAATCTCGCCATTGCCGGGGATCGAACCCACGACCTTTGGATCACCACAGAGGAACTGGTGCTAATAAGGTGGCACTCTAACCAACTGCGCCATGGCCCGTGGCCCTCTGGGTGATTAGACAAGGTTGCCTAGGTGATTAGGAAACCTGTACAGCGAGAAGGTGATTCCAAGCTTTTTGTGAGAGAGGAAGGTTTGTAAACACTCGCCACAACCGCTGTGCTCCGTTCAAAGCAAATCCAATACCAGCCCTCATTACAGATCTATGAAGCGCTGGAGGTATCATTCGTGCTTTGTACTTCGCCCTTAACTTCGCCCTTCTACTTCGCTATCTTCGCCCTTTGCCTTCGTTATCTTCGCCCTTCGCCTTCGCTATCTTCACACTTCGCCTTTCTTATCTTCGCACTTCGTATTGCATTGCCAAGTAGCCAATCAGTGAGCTATGAAGCTCTGGAGGTATCATTCGTGCTTCGTACTTCGCCCCTAACTTCGCCCTTCTACTTCGCTATTTTCGCCCTTCTACATCGCTATCTTCGCCCTTCGCCTTTGCTATCTTCGCCTTTCTTATCTTCGCACTTCATATTGCATTGTCAAGTAGCCAATCAGTGAGCAGCTTAATTTAGTATATAAAGTTTGCTAAAGGCGAAGGCCGAAAATAACAAAGTAGAAATGCGAATATAGCAAAGTAGAAGGGCGAAAAAGCAAAATTATGAAGCTCTGGAGGTATCATTCGTGCTTCGTACTTCGCCCCTAACTTCGCCCTTCTACTTCGCTATTTTCGCCCTTCTACTTCGTTATCTTCGCACTTCGCCTGCGCTATCTTCGCCTTTCTTATTTTCACACTTCGTATTGCATTGCCAAGTATAGCCAATCAGTGAGCAGCTTACTGGAGTATATACAGTTTGCTAAAGGCGAAGGGAGACGATTAGAAGACGAAGGCCGAAAATAACAAAGTAGAAATGCGAAAATAGCGAAGTAGAAGGGCGAAAAAGCAAAGTGGAAATGCGAATACAGCGAAGTAGAAATGCGAATATGGCGAAGTAGAAGTACGAATATAGCGAAGCTTGAAAAGCGAAGTGCGAGGCACGAATGATACCTCCAGAGCTTCATATATGAAGCTCTGGAGGTATCATTCGTGCTTCGTACTTCGCCCCTAACTTCGCCCTTCTACTTCGCTATTTTCGCCCTTCTACTTCGTTATCTTCGCACTTCGCCTGCGCTATCTTCGCCTTTCTTATTTTCACACTTCGTATTGCATTGCCAAGTTTAGCCAATCAGTGAGCAGCTTACTGGAGTATATAAAGTTTGCTAAAGGCGAAGGGAGACGATTAGAAGACTAAGGCCGAAAATAACAAAGTAGAAATGCGAAAATAGCGAAGTAGAAGGGCGAAAAAGCAAAGTGGAAATGCGAATACAGCGAAGTAGAAATGCGAATATGGCGAAGTAGAAGTACGAATATAGCGAAGCTTGAAAAGCGAAGTGCGAGGCACGAACGATACCTCCAGAGCTTCATATTATCTTGGAGTAATAATGAATGGAGGGGTGACGGGGAAAGATCAGAGGGGATATCATAGATGCCGCCATCGCTATTGTTATAATGACGCCATATAGGTGCAAGATATGAAAGTTTTGACGTAATTTTTTTTCAGAACTATTTTAAGTTATCAAAACTACAATTTAGAGCTACACATATCGCGAATGAAATGTTTGTTTATTTATGCAGATTATGGGGATATAAATTTTACTTCTCTGCTCCAAGTATTGACGATTTTATGACAAGATTTTCAAATTCATATCATATTTATGAAAATGATTAAAATTTCCATTTTCCTCTCAGATTATCGGGAAATCATGTACTTTTTTGTTATTTTTGTCTTTAAAGTTTATTTTTAATTATCGGCGCATATATTGGCAGCTTAGAAAAATATACCAAGTTGTTCAATGAAAAAAATACTATCAGAAAATGTAATTTATAGCCCTGCCAATTTATGCGCCGTTGTAAATAAATTGACCTAATACATATCATGTCATCATTTAAAATCAACAAAAAATAGCAATAAAAAATTGCAACAAAAATTTTATAAATGCTATATCATAAACAATATTTTGTTTTAAAAGTTTTTATAAAGTAATATGAATAGTGACACATTTTTTTACAAACATGTATAAAAAACAGAAGGTCTGGAATATGCATTTTTCTTTTTTTCATAATATCTATTATTGAAGAAATCAGAACAGAAATGAATGGATTTATTTGAAGTAATTTTTAGTGGATGGTATTGTCAGCTTCAAAAGAGCAACTATTTTGAATTTTTCTTTAAAAAAAATAAACCAAAATGTGGTATAATACTTCAAAAAAACGTAAGCCAATTTATTTTTTTAAAATATGAATCTTCAATTTTTCACTGTTTTAGAAGTCGGCAACTATGATAGGATCAAAGGATTTTGAATCCATTGTGTGAAACAATGCGTTGCTATGACGCCATAGCTCAAATAACCGCCGTTGCGCCTCCATTCATAATTACTCCAAGATATTATGAAGCTCTGGAGGTATCATTCGTGCTTCGTACTTCGCCCCTAACTTCGCCCTTCTACTTCGCTATTTTCGCCCTTCTACTTCGTTATCTTCGCACTTCGCCTGCGCTATCTTCGCCTTTCTTATTTTCACACTTCGTATTGCATTGCCAAGTATAGCCAATCAGTGAGCAGCTTACTGGAGTATATAAAGTTTGCTAAAGGCGAAGGGAGACGATTAGAAGACGAAGGCCGAAAATAACAAAGTAGAAATGCGAAAATAGCGAAGTAGAAGGGCGAAAAAGCAAAGTGGAAATGCGAATACAGCGAAGTAGAAATGCGAATATGGCGAAGTAGAAGTACGAATATAGCGAAGCTTGAAAAGTGAAGTGCGAGGCACGAATGATATCTCCAGAGCTTCATAGTGAGCAGCTTACTGTAGTTTTATTAAGTTTGCTTAAGGTGAAGGAAGAAGATTAGAAGACGAAGGGTGAAAATAACAAAGTAGAGATGCAAAAATAGCGAAGTAGAAGGGCGAAAAAGCAAAGTGGAACTGTGAATATAGCGAAGTAGAAATGCGAATATGGTGAAGTAGAAATGCGAATGCGAAAAAGCAAAGTGGAACTGCGAATATAGCGAAGAAGAAATGCGAATATGGCGAAGTAGAAATGCGAATATGGCGAAGTAGAAGTGCAAGTATAGCGAAGTAGAAGTGCAAATATAGCGAAGGTGAAAAGCAAAGTGCGAGGCACGAATGATACCTCCAGAGCTTCATACAGATCAGATTTCACACTGCTAGTGTTCACTCGAGTCGGCAGAAAAGTGTAGACTCAAGGCAGAGGTGTGCTGGGACAGGTGAGTTTGAGGTTTTAGATATGACGAGAATGCCCGGTTGCCTACTGTTTTCAGCCTAGTGCTAGGTATACACGGGTAAGTTCCTTCGTTTGACCTTAGATCCCTTTCTCCCTGTTTCAATACTAGGAGATCACGCAAGTAAGGGAGAGCCTTACCATATAGCGCCTTCCATGTGGTGAGTAAGATTTTAAAATCAATTCTTGCATGTACAGGCAACCAGTGTAGTTCCTTCAATTTATCAGAGATATGGTCAAATTTTTTCCCACCACTTGTGCTGCGGAATTCTGCAAGTATTGCAACTTCTTGATTTCGGTTTTGGGAAGGCCCGCAAGAAGCCCTTTCCATAGTCCAATGTGGAAGTGACGAAAGCATGTATTAGTGTCGTTGCCGTTTTCTCGTCTAGACACTGTCTGATTGCTGCAATGTTCCTGATGTGATAGTAACCCTCATGTCCATTCTAGTGTCTAGTGTAAGGTCCACCACTGTATCCTTTGGCGAAATATCCGCAGTTCCTACTCTGACAGTATCTATATTATTTTGTTTGTCATGTCTGTCAGTGCATACTAGCATTTCATTTCTTTTCATTTTATTCGCAACTAGGAAGTTCCTCACATCACTTACACATTTTTCTAGTTTTACCTTGCATGTTTCCACATTTACAGTAGAGGAACCATCCACAGGTATGTATATTTGTGTGTCGTCTGCATATATGTGGTAATTCAATCCATATTTTTTTTAGTATATCTGCTAATGGGGACATATAGATTGAGAAAAGGATGGGACCTAGGACCATGTTTCCTGGATTGCAGGTAGGATTTAATCCATGCTAGTGCTTTACCCTGTATCTTACATCTGGTATGAAATCTATTCAATAGTATTTGATAGTCAATAGTGTCAAATGAAGCCAACAGGTCTAACAATAGTAGAATAATTGATTTTCTATCATCAAGATTCCTCAGGATATCATTTTGCACCTTCAGCAGTGCTGTCTCAGTGCTATGATAGTCTTTATATGCGGATTGGAATTTGTCTGTAAGATTGTTCCTTACTAGGTGTGATACTAGTTGATTGGCTACAGCTCTCTCTGTTAGTTTCGAGATATAGGTTAAGTTATATACTGGTCTGTAGCTGCTTTCAATTAATTCTAGTCCCAGTTTCTTTAATAGTGGCATTATGATAGCAATCTTCATATTGTCAGATGTATACCACTGCATCCTCCAAGGATTTATTTATGATGGCAGTAATTATTGGTGATATTGTTACCCACTAATGGAGAGTATCCGTCGTTGGGGGACGTGGACGGGGGATCAATACTCTACCAATTAGATAGATACTCTAATCTGTCCTACTCTATCGTACTGTACTGTACTTGTTAACCATAGCTCACTGACTCGCTGGCTGTGAGTTTGGGCACGGATCCTAGCTATCATGTCATACCCTCATATAAATGACGGGAAGTAAGGACTGCAGACACAGGATATACACAGTGTAATAGTTACCTTTATTCAGTGCTGTGATCCCTGCTTGTCTGGCTAGGCCGGCATGGCAATGAGCGAGGCATGTGAATTACCAACTTTGCATGATACTTATGAAACCCTGACTATATGCTAAACACCCAAGTCTATGTGGTCATGATACTGAGAGTCATGGATCTTCAGTGGCAAGTGGTCGTTGATCTCCTTCTTGACTTCTGAACTACGGTCTGAGCCCGGATCCATGGTTGCGCGTCTCTTTTAAGGGGCCACTCCGCGTCATCTGTGGGGGTTTGCCTACGTGGCTTCCTCACGCGTCATCAGATGGACTCGTCCTGCCTGCGTATCTAACTTCGGCTCGTCCGTCTTACACGTGACTTCACAGAGTGGTGGTTATGGTGACTCATCAACCATCAGTATCGTGCCTTATTGTCTATGAATGTTTATGTATTTCTGAGAGTCTCTGGGTGTGTATTCTATATCCTACAGTATATCCTCTATTAATTCAAGTAACAGCTGGTTGGAATAGGGTCTAATTCACAGGATTTATTTGCAGCGAGTTTCACTAGTTTGCGTACATCTTCCACTCCCAACTTCTCGAACTCGCTCAGTTTTTGTAGTCTATCAGTTGCACCAGTGTCATCTGGTGTTGACTCACTAGCACTTAAATTTACACTGTGAATCTATTAGTGCGACCTATGGTGGTGAATTTTCATGGCTTGTATTGATATCCATGTCCTTTCGAATTTTTTCTATCTTTCCTAGAAAATATTCATTAAATTTATCCGCTTGTGCCATTTCTGAATTTGATTGTGGTATTGGAGTGTCCCTCTCCTTATGCATAACCCTGTTTATAACTTTGAATAATTTTTTGGGGTCATGTTTATTATCCTGGACTAATTTAGTAAAGTATTTTGATTGTGTTGAATTTAATGAGGCATTATATTTATTTCTCTGTGTATTGTGATTTTCCTTATCTATATAATTTCCTGATTTGTTCATTTTTCTCTCTAGTCTCCTTTTGAGAGACCTCTCAGTTTTCAATTGCTCATTCATCTAGTTTGCGCTGAGAGATGAGCACTTTTTTCAATGGCGCATATTTATCCATTAATTTTGTGAGTTTATTGTCATAGTAATCCACTAACTCATTTAGTGGAAGTTGTTCCCATTCTTGTTTTTGACATACCACTGCCTTCAGTTCTGTTTTGAGAGCTGCTATGTTTAATTTTTTGTAGTTCCTGTACTTGATTGATTTTTTTAGTTAATTTCGGGGGTATAATATTCAGCCATAATTTTTTTGCTTTATGGTCTGATGCCTGGCATTAAAAGGAATATTGTAACAGGGGTCATATATAGACATCCAAAAGGTAGAATTGATATTTTCAGTGCAAACTTAGAAAAATCTCTCAGTTATATCAATGCAGATGACAAGCTGTGTTTTATTTGTGGTGACCTTAACACAAACCCCCTTCAAACTAATGTCCGTGAAGCTCGTCCCACATTCACTTTCGTCCCATATTCGTCCTACATTCGTCCCACATTCGTCCCATATTCGGTTTGTCAATTTTTGGCCCGTATACCCATCAGACTATAACAGGAAGGTCAAGATCTTTCTGGGGGGACCCCTTTAAAGGTCAGAGGCCTTTAAAAAGGTCAGGGCCCTTTTACCCTGACAAACATATAAAATATAAGGTCGAAAACAAAGAGAAGACTAAAGTGACGAGATGCCGATTTTCGCCGTTAAATTCCCCCTTTTTTCAAGATGAATATTAAGCTAGGGGGGTCTATGATTTTTTTTAACCAAAACCATTTTGGTGCGAGACCGGTTTTGATATGCTAGAGACCCGTAAATAGGAGAAAACCTGGAATTTTACCCATTTTTTTGTGTTTGGGTACCCGGATGCCGATTTTCGCCGTTAAATTCCCCCCTTTTTTCAATTGAAATATTAAGCTAGGGGGGTCTATGATTTTTCTGAACCAAAACCATTTTGGTGCGAGACCGGTTTTAATATGCTAGAGACCCGTAAATCGGAGAAAACCTGGAATTTTACCCATTATTTTGTGTTTGGGTACCCATATGCCGATTTTCGCCGTTAAATTCTCCCCTTTTTTCAATTGGAATATTAAGCTAGGGGGGTCTATGATTTTTCTGAACCAAAACCATTTTGGTGCGAGACCGGTTTTGATATGCTAGAGACCCGTAAATCGGAGAAAACCTGGAATTTTACCCATTATTTTGTGTTTGGGTACCCATATGCCGATTTTCGCCGTTAAATTCCCCCCTTTTTTCAATTGGAATATTAAGCTAGGGGGGTCTATGATTTTTCTGAACCAAAACCATTTTGGTGCGAGACCGGTTTTAATATGCTAGAGACCCGTAAATCGGAGAAAACCTGGAATATTACCCATTATTTTGTGTTTGGGTACCCGGATGCCGATTTTCGCCATTAAATTTCCCCCTTTTTTCAATTGGAATATTAAGCTAGGGGGGTCTTTGATTTTTCTGAACCAAAACCATTTTGGTGCGAGACCGGTTTTGATGTGAAAACCTGCCGATTTTCGCCGTGAAATTCCCCCCTTTTTTCAATTAGAATATTAAGCTAGGGGGGTCTATGATTTTTCTGAACCAAAACCATTTTGGTGCGAGACCGGTTTTAATATGCTAGAGACCCGTAAATCGGAGAAAACCTGGAATATTACCCATTAATCCTTTCAAAGCATATAGCAAAATATTTTGGCGGTGAACCCCACTTAAAAATTTATGTGAAGAAACTAGAATGCACATTTTATAATTTGGGCCCAAAATACGAGAATTACACCCGGGATGTTAAGGGGGTTCAAAGTGGAAATGTAATTTTTCAGTGCCAGAGGGCAGCCCCTGTAACTCCCGCGAGAGGCTTATTGCATTCGGCACGTTGCGCGTTTGATAAATGGCGCGTTCAACACAGACTGACTTGTATCAGTGTGACGTCACAGAAGGACAGTGTGTGAAAGGCATCAGTGGCAGGTCCAGGGTTTTACATTTGTTAAAATGGGGTACACTACAATATCTTTTCTGTACAAGTATTTATTATTGTTTTGGCATATTCGTGTTCACAAATATCATACAAAGTCCTATAAGAAGAAGAAATGCCAAATGATATAAATTGTGAAATTTGTTAAATTGAACACCCCCTTCAATATCCATTTCTGGACACGCCAATATACAAAAGCTGATTCCCGCCAAATTCAGTGAAGTGTCATTTTTAAAACTTGCAAATGGTTAGGTTTTATGATTTAAATCCAAGTTTGATGTTATCTAGTATGTACATACAAACATTTCTATTCAAACATTTTGATCCCAAAAGCCCCCAAAAATACCAGAACTGACACAACGCGCATAACTGACACAACGCGCACTACGCGCCGAATGCAATACGCCCCCGCGAGACCATGCTTATGGATTAGATAAATAATCATCAAATTAGAATCAACTAATATTAGGTATTTTGTGATATGTAGTCAATTATCAAAAGGGACTTTGCCAGAACTGCCATTGAATTCTATGTGAATGTTTGTGACAATATGATTCTTGAGGCTTGAGAATGAAAATATCCAAAGAACCTACCATGAGCCCCTCACTAAGTTTGTGATTCATTTGCCTCGTGCCTCATTTGCTTAGTGACACTCTTTTACTGCAGTCCTTTACTTCTTTTTGTCAGGTATTTTGGCTCAGGGGAAAAACGTGTGATGAACCTCTTTTTACACTGCATTGGATATCAAGACTGGAGCATTTTTTTGTGATCATGGTGAATGTGTATTGAGTGGTTATTTTGTTTATATGATCTCTGCAGTGTTTCCGTGTACTCATATGGTTTGTAATCTACTATGTTTAAACCATGGTATTATTGTTACCTTATTTCAGAGAAATCAGACAAAGAAATCATATTTCCGTACCCTACTTTCCAAACGAAGCTTTTGAGTTTCAATTCTGATACAAAATCCGCATTAAAGCAAAGAAGACTAAGTTTATTGGAAACTGCATTAAAAAACTTGAAAAGCAACTTTACAAGTAGGAATATAGTATCATATGGTGATATTTGATATTGCTGTCTCTGTATAGCAAACAACGAGCATTTTTGAGGGACCATTGCGATAAGTTCAAAGTTTGTTGACAGTATAAAGTTGAGCTTTCACTTTTTTGAGTCATGCCATCATCATGCACTACCTTTTTTGTTCAAATGATACGGGATTCATACATAGAAGTTCATGCATAAAATTTAGTTTAGTGGGCCACATTACAACCCACAGATAATGACTACACATTCACCATGATCATACTTATCACAAAAAATTACAGATGCTCCAGTCTGGATATCCAATGCAGTGTAAAAAGAGGTTCATCACACGTTTTTCCCCTGAGCCAAAATACCTGACAAAAAGAAGTAAAGGACTGCAGTAAAAGAGTGTCACTAAGCAAATGAGGCACGAGGCAAATGAATCACAAACTGTGCTTATTACTTCATTCACAATGTCAAATGGTGAATGAAGTAAAGACGAGACACATCTGGACTTAATTACACATCTTTCATCTTGGTCTATTACATCAATTGGTAGGGAGTTTTTGCACTATAAATGCTGTCCCCTACTATTTTCAAGTGAGTTTTCAGGACCATCAGGCACATGCCATCACTAGACATGCCTAATGTGGAGCAGGTCACACAGGTACCTTACCACTTGGTGCCTTCCAGGTAGTCAGGAGAATATTATTCTGGCACACACTTGGAGCCAGTGTAGTGCCTTCAGTTTTTCAGATATGTGATCAAATTTCCTGATCCTCCCCACTACACGTGCTGAAGAGTTCTGCAGATAGTGCCGCATCTTAGCGTCTGAGGTATGGAGACCAGCTAATAAATCATTACCAAAGTCCAGGGTGGAGGTGTAAAGGGCATGGGTTAGGGTTTCACCTGTTTAATCATCTAGACACTGTTTGATGCCAGCAATATTCCTAATGAGGTAATTTTGCACATTTTGCTAATTTGTACCTTCATGTCCAATTTTTGGTCAAGAGTAAATACAGAGGTCAACCACCAACTCGCATTTCTCAGTGCTGATGTCATGTGTACCAGCAGTACTATGCCTATCATGCCACGGTCGTGGCACAGTTGGTTAGAGCGCCACCTTATTAGCACCAGTTCCTCTGTGGTGATCTAAAGGTCGTGGGTTTGATCCCCGGCCGTGCCGTGATTGAACTCATGATACAATTTCCTATTTGAGCGGAGACCCATGCCTAAAGGGTTAACCTGTTGTCCTTGTTAATCTGTGGTCGGGTGGGTTGTCATGTCAAGGACCTGCGACATGACAATTCAGTGAGGCAGCACTATATCTGCTACAAGTAGGTCTCATCATGAAATGACTGAAAAAATGTTGAAAGTGATGTAAAACCCCAAACAAACTAAAAACTATGCCTATCAGCATCTCAGTTTTGCCATTGTTGATTTTCATCTTATTTACAATCAAGAAAGACTACCTCATCTGTGCATGTCTACTTTTATAATTATGGTTTTGCAATATGCTCAGGAACACAAGATGATTAATGATATTTTAACTCCGACAACTGGTACAATACAAATTTAGCTAGCCCTACAGAATTTAAGAACAAGACGTTCACCTGATTGAGCCATGTACAATTATAAAAATTTATTGTGTTTAACAAATGAAGATTCACCAATGCCAATTTAGTTTTGTTTCCATTGCATTTGATCAGTTTTATGATTCAAAACAAACTAACAAAAGAACATGTGTATATGTTGTGATGTCCTCTACTTTTTATTTGCTAAAATACATCCTCACACATTAAGGGTTTTACAAAAACCTACAGAATTTCATGGTCCAGCTTGTACATCCGCTATCATCAACAATTTATATTTAACATTGTGTTTGTCACACTTGACCCTGTTTATAAACTAGAGGGAATTGTACAACAATGTACTAGACTTAAAACAACAAAAAAGTATGGAAAGGACCTCAGGTACTAGAACTTAAGCACAGAAATTATGGTTTAATTAAATTCAGCTGTACAAAGTAATTCTTAAATTTGACAAATCCCCAAAGATTTCAGTCTGTCTGATGGTGTAATGACTTGCAGCACAGTGACCCGAGATCTAAGATCTACAGTGCCACCTTGTGGCCATTTGTTCATTGAAGGATGCTGCCACCTCAATGTCTCTGGATTGACAACTATGGTGTTAATTAATGGTGGTGCCATCTAGTGAATGATTTATGACGAGTCACGTGAGTAAACATATTGGATGAGGTCATTTACTCTGCAGCTGTAGCCAAACTCATTGTCGTACCTGAAATAACAAATGTATATTAAAATCTATTTCATATTTAATACTATTATAGAACGGGATAAAAAAAAAAATTAACCCTTGATTAGTTTGCGAAATATTTTAGAAATTCATTTTGTGCTTCATATGAAGGAAGTTCATCAGGAAGTTATTATAATGATAATAATAATAACAATAATCATAATAAGAATAATAATAATAAAAATAATAATGAAGGTTATCTAATCATTATCAAAAAAAAAAGATTGTTTGACAGAGAAGGGGAATGTCGCAGAAACTGACCATGTGATGAGTTTGACGAAGTTGGGGCTGAGTGCAATGCCAGCACGGGCATCAAAGATGGAACTGTTGGTATCTCCGATGAAGTCACTGGATACCACCTGGTCCTCTGTGTATCCCAGAATTCCCTTCATTTTCTCACTCTCTGAGGCCTTCTTAACGGCAGCCTTGATCTCGTCATAGCTAGCCTGCAACATAGAAAATGCAAAGTAAATACATACATATCTATACCTATGAAATCTTGAAATTCGATTAAATCTAATTTAGAGGCAACAAAAATCCACCAAAACATTGCTTCTCTCCTCTGACATTTAAACAAAAATCAAAGTATTCTTTTTATAATTCTATCAGGATAGGTTTTGATCAGACAAGTTGTATTCAATTTTAAGGCACTCTGGCAATGTGACACATACCCCCTTCTTGAGTCTGCAGGTGAGGTCCACGACGGAGACATCCGGTACAGGAACACGGAAGGCCATGCCAGTCAGCTTGCCGTTGAGTTCCGGGATGACCTTGCCGACGGCCTTGGCAGCACCAGTGGAGGCTGGGATAATGTTCTGTGAGGCAGTGCGGCCATCACGCCACGCCTAAACAACACAAAATAACACTTCATCTTAGCAAACAGAGTTTAACAAACAATGCTACTTAAATCAGCATCACAAACTCCCTCCAAACAAAAAAATTATGAGCTTACGAGTTCAAATCTTAAAGCATAAAGCTCCAGTCACACTTGCACTATCTTTAACAAGACTGTTTGGGAATTGGCACGATTGTGATGATGGCACAAAAAACGAATGTCAGACGACCACATGCTGAGACAGGAGGCGTTCAGACCCAGACCCCCACTCGACCATAACAAGACCACCACGTGTTCAACACGTCCTTCTCTATCACGTGACTATCTGTGCAAAATGGCCAGGTCTTCCTGTGCATGTCTACTTTTATAATTATGGTTTTGCAATATGCTCAGGAACACAAGATGATTAATGATATTTTAAGTCTTTACAAGTCCTCAAAGGTCGTATGTTATCTGCCGTGCTCGCTAGTTGAGCGTAACAGATCGTCAGGCCATCCTACCAAGGACGTATGACATGACATACGCACATCGTAGATGAATATCTATACAACAGTCAGCAGATTATGCATGACCGCCACAAGTTCACACCAGAGTGCATAGCAACTGTGTAGGGACTCCCACAGGATTCCCTCCAGACCACCTTCACATCGTGGCTGTGACACGATTGTTTTGAACAGTTCAAGACAGTCGTGGGCTTGTGCCAACTTCAGCAGACCAAACAAGACCTTGGCAGGCCATTGTAGACCACCTCGCGTGTGTTCCCGTTCTGATAAATGATTTGAGACGAATTAACAGATCATGAAAGTATGACTGGGGCTTAAGCTCATTAAAAATAGAGCATAAACTAAGCTCAACAAAAAATAGACCATAAGCTAATGAAAAATATATGGGCATATGGACAAAATACGAGCTTAAATCTTAAAGCAGACTTTTGGTGGCTGTACCTTGGAAGAGGGTCCATCTACGGTCTTCTGTGTGGCGGTGAATGCGTGCACGGTGGTCATGAGACCTTCCTCGATTCCGAACTCGTCGTTGATGACCTTGGCGAGGGGGGCCAGACAGTTGGTGGTGCAGGAAGCATTGGAGATGATGGCCATTGAAGGGTCGTACTTCTCCTGGTTGACACCCATCACAAACATGGGGGCGTCAGCAGAGGGCGCTGAGATCACAACCTGGCCAAATACAGAGTCCAAAATGTACCATCTCAGTGATATCATAATAAATCATAATAAATATGCATGCCAGTCCAAATCACATCAAACACTTCTTTATTTAGTTCTTAGCAATATATTTTGCGCATTACTTAACATGAACAAGAAACAAGTCTTGTTTATTTTGTTAAACAGTCTATTCCAAACCTCACAGCTCTGTTCTTAATGCTAATTTTCCACCCCTTTTCCCTAAAACTATATCCAAATCTTTCGAAACACTGTTTGGCATGCCATTATTTTACATAGATGACAAGTCAATCTGATATAATTTCCAGGAAATTTCCATCAATATCAAGTTTTTTCTCTAATGATTCAAAACTTTGTACACATAAAAGATTAAATCTATAAAATTTTTAGATATACCTTCTTGGCGCCTCCCTTCAAATGAGCTGAGGCCTTCTCAATGGTGGTGAAGACACCGGTAGATTCTACCACGTAATCTGCCCCATCAGCACCCCATGGGATCTCATCTGGCTTCATGCTGAAAAACAATCCCACATAATAACACCAGAAGCCATTAAACCCTTTAAATATTCCAATCTAGTATGGGACAGTAATTATCATAAAATTTCTTCTTTACAAAATATTAGTGAAAAATGCCAAATATATTCTGACTGTTTGCTAAAAACCAAGGTGTGCGCTGCTGGACTTTCATGTAAATTTTGCATTTGTAATATATAGAATATTTACCATTGGTGGACCTTGATTTTGTGTCCATCTACAACCAGGTAGTCTCCGTCGACCTTGACCTCGCCCTTGTACCTGCAGTGGGTGGAGTCATACTTGAACATATAAACCTACAAGACAAAAACACCCCCAATCAATATCTCCCAACAGCGGTCAAATATAAAAATATTTGTTAAATGATCTTTTGGTGTGGTTCATTCTTAATTATTTCATTAAAGTCCAAAAGTCCTTTGTAAAGAGCTATGATTTGAACTGTTGTAATAATATGATCAAAGTACAAGAACTAAAAACCTTTGGCGACCTTAAAAATCTAGGGGTTAATATCTTTTAAATCAATACTGAGTTTGACAAAAACAAACTATTTTCTGAGGATAACATCAAAACTATATGCTCATTGAGGAGGTATTTTTTGTGTCTCACCATGTAGTCCTTGTCGATGAAGGGGTCATTGACAGCTACTACATTCACTCCTTTCTGCAGGGCGGCGCGCAGCACCAGGCGGCCGATACGGCCAAATCTGTCAAGATGAGAAAAATTATATCATCAACATCACATCATTCCACAAAGTTCTATCAATCTATATTCATCAGATACACAATGTTGCTGTTGCGAAAAGTATTCATAGAAAATGCATTGCAGCCCGTTATGAAATCAAGAGACAGGCCCCAACCTTCCTATTTCTGTGGTTTCATATCCCCCCCAAGAAAAAGAAAAATTCATAACAGCTCAAAGCATACCACAGTATGTTAAAAATAAAAGCTATCTAAATTTCTATCAATCTATATTTATCATCTTGCTGTTCTGAAATATATCAGGTCTTGACATATGCACTGGCCTGGTGCTCAGGGGCCACCAGATCCTCTGTTTGGACCAATGAATCCTCTGTTGTAATGACCCAGTTGGGCAATCATATTTTTGGTCTTTTAGTGGCCCAAACTATCTTGATTTTATTGTAATCCTTGATAGATATTTGTCTCATATCATAGTAAGCCCCACTAGTAAGCATACCACTAATACCAGGTTGTATGAAAAATATCGAATATCCATGATATCAGATTTTGTAGTTGTAATTCATTTTTAAAACAGGTTATTTTGACCAAATACATTGTTTCCAACCCTAGCAGCATGTTTTGTTTCAATCTATCAATTGTGAATTAAACAGCTTTAGTTTGGTGGGAGGCTTAGGAGTTAAGAAAGTAAAAGCCAGCCTTAAATGGTATAAGTCTGTCTGACATTAACCACAGACTTTGTACACAGGTTCATTATGAGGTCAACATGAGGACCATTCCTGTTACTTATCACGTTCAAACTGACATGATTTAAATCTACATAACATCGTAGAGGGTCACAGTCTGATCAGGGAATCAAACCTGATGGCGACCAAAAGTAAAAACAACAAAGACCAAATGATTATGAAATGACTTGATTTTGCTACACAGAAAAAGTACAATTCTACAGTAGACATTTACAATTCAAGAACTGACGTTTCATCATGGCAACAACACATCAAATATTGGGTTGTTCTTGAGCCTGCTGTTGTTTACTTTTTATGTTTATTGGTTTACTTTTCATCAATTACTCCTAAATAAATCATCAAGTGATACTAATTCTGAAGAATGTCATGTGAATGTGAATGATGAATGTGACTTACCCATTGATTCCTACTTTTGGTCCACCCATGTTGAATAATGTGTACAGCTGAATAATCACAGACACCTGAAATTACAATATGCACTTCATTATTACCTTGCTTCAATCCAAATATCAGCTGTCATTTCAATGTCAAAAAAAAAAAAAAAACAACTTGTAGAAAATTCCTGTGAAATATGTGTACCTTTCGATTCTATATTCTAAATGACTCAGAGGAGTTGAAAAAATGATCAATATAGTTTGCTTATGTGGCAGCCACTGTTTGTTCAGAGTGAGACAATACGTTTTGCAGGCCTTTGATTGGTTGTTCAGATTGAGGTGTGGCTCTGACCTTGAATATGATTGGCTGTGACAGCTGGTGTGTCCTGCAACATGTTTACCCACATCACAATTTCTAAACACCACCATAGATTAAAAAAATTACAATCTTGTCACTGGGACTCATGTTTACCTTACACTCGCACACACACAAAGCAGCGAGCTGATGACATAATGTTTCACGATCATCCCCTATTGTTTGTCTTCCTACTGTGAGATAACACAGATAAGATATATATTGATTATATTATGAGGAATGGATATTCTGATCTTTGGCATGCTTGCTCATTTAGTCCAGTCAGTCTGGGCCAAAACAGGCTGAACATAAAACAAATTGAAACAGAATTTATTTTGATTGTTTTAGGTCCACCAGTCAATAACAAAATAATACCACAAAAGGATTTGTAAAGCACTATGGATTTCTTGAACTCACACTTGAACTCACACTTTACACTTTCAGTGTGCCTATTATATTGAGGAAGATTTCCAGAGTTGAGGTCCAGCTTTACTGAAGCTATTACCTTCAAAGCTATCTAACTCATTTTACTCTTAGTAAATTAAATGCTTTATACACTAACAGGACAGGACTGTAAACCTTGAAGATCCACAAAACAATGAGGAATATGTTAATAATAAGTTAACTATGGTAACATGTGGTGTTATGGTCAGACTTACAGCTCTTACTAAATATTGCAATAAATGACATATGTTGTGCTGGACAATGAATTAATTGCAAGACTTCCACTGACAATGCTATAGTAGTATTACACATCCTGTTACCATGGCTATCAGTTCCATCAATTAGCATAATCATTTATACCAGTAGTGGATAAGGGCAAAAGGAATAATTATTTCAATCTAAAATTGGTTGAGAGCCTAAAAGCTGTGCTAATGCTTGATTTTTTATGTGTACGATTATTTTTTTCAAAATGCCTGCAAATTGCTTAAATAATAATTTTTAGTTTTTACCCAGTTTTGCAGGTTAAGTTATTGACAACATTACAAATTATGTATCCCATATTGTAGCCAAGTTCTCTTTAGATTACAAGGCTGAAGCAAGTTCTCTTTAGATTACAAGGCTGAAGCAAGTTCTCTTTAGATTACAAGGCTGAAGCAAGTTCTCTTTAGATTACAAGGCTGAAGCATATATCGGATATTTCTAATGCCTTAGTGAAGCCACAGTCTTGCATACTTCACTGATTGCTTTGGAATTTAGGCAGAATGACAACAAATCCCTTTACCATAGCACAAAAAAAAATGTCCTTGACCTGGGCCATAATTCACCCCATCTCTATTAATTCCAAACAACTGATCTAGAACTAACTAAAGTGGCAGGAGACTGCATTTATTTTAAATCTAAATATTTACTTGATACTGATGCTAAGTAAGCATTGAAAATTTGAAATGAGGTGTAAAAATTGATTGCAGGATTCTGATCAAAGCACAGCTGTTTGCAACTTTGCTTTTACATCATTGATAATTATACACCTTGATAATATATCAATTTTGCTACTATAATAGAACAATTGTGGTCTTTCTGACATTTCAGGGAAATTAAAAAAAGAAAAAAAAAAGAAAGAAGAAATTCTCAACTTGTTTTTTATTTAGAAAACCAGGAATATGCAATGATTTTGTGGGTGGAAGAAGATGCAGTATCTACTTATGTGAGAAAATGTTAAGAACGACAGGGTAGTGCAGTGCCTGCAGACTGCAACTCCGAGGTGGGCTGAGCAAATACTGCAGAGATCCCTGCCACCTCAGGTATATTTAGAATCACAGCCACCATGCTCAAGGTCTCCAGACGGCCCAGGTCTCCAAGAATTCTATTTTGAAATTAGGCTGTTAAGATCAAAACCATGGCTTGGAATTATCCCAAGAAATATAAAAGTATCAAGTTGCAAACCAATGTTTATATGGGCATGTACCATTTGAGCATCTTTTCCTTGAATGTCTCATTCATCATGTTTTGATCACTTGATTATCTTAATCAAATCATACCACATTTTCATATAATATCCATCTTTATTATTTATTTTACCCAGAAAGTACTGCATTTTTACATGAAAATTCAACATCATGTTATTCTTTTAATTGTTAACCATTATGTAGTTATAGTTATGTCAACTGTATCATAAATTATCTTCCATACCTGAAATTATTTTGCTAAATTCTATGAATTGGTCAGGCCATAACACTAAAATCAGACACTATGAGTTTAATAATTTAAGCCTTAATGTATTAATAATTAATATTTATATTTGTGATATTATGATCTATTTTTGTGACAATTGGAAATTTTAACTGTGTGATAAAAAATGAGATTGCTATTTTGGGATCAAGTGATATTTGAGGGTAATCTAGGGTTAGTAGCTGAGGATTATTCTCTGCAATAACCAGCTGATAAACATATACCCCCAATCAGCTGTTTGCAGGTGAAAAAGTCAAGGACAGTCTATGACCTTGACATGAAGACCTTGCCCTTGTCAATATATACAAGTGCTATAAAGCAGACGATTTCACCACAAACTAATTTGACATTAAAACACTCAAGATTATTTCATGACAAGCTGTCTCATTCGAGGTGTCATCGTTATTTTTCTCCAAAGAAAAATGAAGTATCTTTTGTGTCTGAAATCTGATGTCAGACAATATGCACGTAGACCGGTTATCATCAAATTTCCGATTTAAACTACTCGAATTAAATAATCCAACTCATTCCATTGTGAACACTGTCAAGGTGGCAAAATATGTGCTGATGAAGAAGTGTATAAACTCAAATTGTCTTGATTTATTTTTCATTCAATCATTTTTTTTTGTCTTTTGGAAAAAGCTAATGACACTGACAAGTGACATTGGCAAAATGTTACCAACTTCACAGGCTTAATACTATTCGTATAATTATTCCTGATTTATAAAAATTAGTACAGGTGTTCTATATATTACACTCCATGTAATGTGCTATTCTGATAAATGTGTTCATTTTTAATAATCGAGAAATTCAAGATAAAATTTGAAGAAGAAAACGACTTACCCACTCAGTTCTGACAAGCCGGCGAGAGAGTGAGCATGCGCACAACGTCTGAGAAGTGAATTCACGGAAATACCCGAATATAAATCCACTTTAAATCTTTAAATTAAATGATACCCTAAAACTTAGATGATAGTAATCATAAAATTAAACAGCCATTCCACGAATAATACAAAAGATATGAATCCATTTGTTACACTCAGAGAAATATTCACATTTTTATCCAAGAAAACACGAACATAAATTGACCTTGACCTTCGGTGAAATTGACTCTATCTTTCAGCCCATTAGCGTGAAATTGGAAAGAGATACTCGAGACTTCACATTTAAACACCATCACGTGATTTTCTAGAGCACGTGTCGCCTGTAAACAATAACATGGTTGGGTGTAACTTTTTCTTGCATCTGTTAGGATTTCACCCGTCTGTGCTCAAGAGATTATCACGTGGATACGATTGGTGACAAATCCTACGTTTTAAGCTTGTGAGTACATATAATTTCTATTATAATCGTGTTCATATTGTACGTAAATCGTGAAAACTTACCCCGTGACTGCAAATGTAGATTAACTGATTCAGTGACTTCCATCTTTACCGTCTTCATAATTTGAGTCGCCTACTTGACTGTCCAAAACTTGAAAAAAAGTCTGATACTGTGAAAGGTTGGAGCAATTATTTTACTCTCGGCAAGATGGCTAGTGTAGTTTTAAATGTAGACGGATGAATAAGTTCAGAATAGTCAGCTGGTTATTTATCAGCCAGGTATTTAAATAAGTTGACCTTCTTATGTAAAAATACTAAAATAGGTTGATGCCATCTCATTTTTTGCCACCACAAAACATCTTTGTTTTTGGTCAAAGTTTCAACTCAATAGAATTCTTTATTTTTGCAATAAATACTTAATTACTGACATGCCATAAATGACCATTTGATGTTGTTGGCACTTTTAATTACAAGACAATCTGATGAGAATATTTTCAAAAGTGGAGATTTATTTAAAAGACTGAAAATGGAACCATATATCTTGTCGTTCGCAGCTCTGTAATATCGGCTATCTCCCGACTAATCCAAACAAATTTAGAATGAGTTGTGAGTGGAGTGTGAGCTGTAAATTATCATTTGTGGACCTTTTATAGATTTTGTTATTGATTAAATTATGATTTGTTTTGGTGGCATTAAAATGATGAAAGATTTTTGTGAATATGTCAAATTTGGAACCGCAAATTCAAAGTGTTATGTAGCATGAAGCTTGTGACTAACATGTCTGATTATCTGCATTTAACATGTTTAACCTTAGTCATGTAAATTGCTCACTGAACGCTTATCAATAAATCCTGAATCCCAATACAATCTTGGACTGCTCTGGTAAAGAGAGCATAACTCCAACATAAGATTTGCATATTATCCTTTCAAAACAAATCTATTCACAATTTTTTGTTTCAAATTATAGACTGGCATAAATTTCAACATGTCAACCATGATGAAAATCAGCAGGTCATGTTATCATGGCAAATGTGCACTGAATTGATTTTCCTGTGAAACAGAGGAAGTAGATCTACCTGCCCATGTCACCAAATCTCATTGATTGCTTTCACAAAGAATATTCATAAGAAACCCAGGTTATCAATGGGCTCAGCCAAGGGGAAGTGAACATTAACATGAAAAAGTGAAACTCAAAATATGTGCTTCTTTTAAATTGTACCCTATAAACTAAAAACTGTAGTTTCTGAAACTGTTTTATTTTTTTCTCTACCCTTATTGGTTGCGAAATAATCACAATTTGTTTAAGACCCTATTTTGTTGGTTCATTTTGCGGTCTGTCGTCGTTTTTCTATCAATTTAGAAAATATGGTGTATTTTATTAGAAATCACATGCAAAGTAGTGGAAATGGGACTTTAATAAAGTTGAGATGCTATGTTATCATGATTTAAAGTCAAATTCTTGGCACACAAGTCTAAAGATGTTTTGGGGGAAAAACTTTAAAATATGAATTTGTCCCTCCGTTACATGTCCCTCCGTTACAAAAAATATTGAAATTTTTACCTCATGCTATAATGCATATCACAAGGAATGTGAAACTTTCTAGAAGTAAGGTGCTTATAGTGAAGTATCATAACCTTCTGTATGCTTTATGAAACTCATTTAATTTTTGGTTGATTTTATATGAAGAGTACCTGTCCCTCCGTTACTAGTAACGGAGGGACAAATGTTCAGGTTCATGCAAGTTGTTATTATTTCAGTTATTTGCCAGAAATTTTTATTTCTTAAAGTGGTTTATGTCAAGTGGAAATGGACACAAACAATTTATTTGGTTAAACATGTATTGGTTGGCTAATATATGGTCTGTCACCTGAGAGATAATAGTCACTTCATGTTTATACTCATGCATCAATCAACATGGTCAGTGATACATAATTCTATTTCCCTGTCTACATACTCATGTATTATAAACACTGGTTTTCAATACTGTCTGAGTTTGTGGCAAAAAAAATCATATTTGTTTGCATTGGTACTTTAGTCAGAGGAAGAAAGCCACCAGCTGACCTGCACTGGGTACACAAGCTGTCCCATCAGAGACAACACAATTGCTGTTTGATAGGTGTGATTCCTTGTGACACTATGTAACCGTTTGATCTTGTCAAAGTGTCTAATTTACCTGACAAATCCATTCTTAGGGATAGTGCAGTGTTCCTGGCTTACAGTTAGGATAACACAAGGCTAAGAACATGATGATGTAATGGAATGAGTTGTGTGTGTCATCCTTATGATGACCAAAATGACCATGGTCAAAATGACCATGATACGAAGTGGACTGCTGGACCAAGTGCATGTGCATTTCATTTGATAGCTATATATTCCCTCCTCTTATCTAAAACCTGAACATAGCTGCCAATCTTAATCTTATTCAGCTACTTTCTGCCGTCATTATACCTCATGTCCGTTATATCTTTCTGTTAATATTTTCACTTTTCACTCAGGCCTGGACATTAGCATAACCTTTAAAGCTTGGCGTCCATTTTAAGTCTTTGTCTTCAAAAATGTAAATAGTATGCATTTCTAAGCATTGTTAAACTCATATTTTCTCCAACTTGTAGATAATTTACACTTGTGGATAATTTAGATTCATAAAATGTCCAAATTCTGTCTAATGTGGCAGTTCAGTACCACGGTCACCTCTGTCACATGGTTATTTTGACCATAATCCATCCTTAGTACCCAGTTGTCAGTTGTGGTGTGTATTTGGTCTTTGTACTTATGTTATTTCATTAAATTTATTCTGTAAATTTATTCTGTCAAGTTCATAAAGATTTAGCACCTAAATAGTACATGTACAGTTTGCTACAGAAGTTACTTGTTGAAAAGATTACAGCTGAACATTTGTGTCCCTCCGTTACTATTTTCTGTTGTCCCTCCGTTACGACAATATTTCTTTAATAAATAAAACAGTGTTAGGGTTATAAACTTGATATTTTGGTATTTACTACTTAGGTATGTGTAGATGATATATGATATAGTGATTTTTAAGAATATTCATAAGAACTTTATGTTAAGCCCATTTTGCTACATGACTCCAAAGCTGCTGTTCAAAAGTGTCCCTCCGTTACAGAAAACATATTTTGATACCATACATAAACTGTTACAGTATGATCCTCAATACTTTGGCATATTGTAATGTTCAGTGGGCTTTGTCAAAAACAATAATTAAGTATTTCTAATAATTTTGTATTTCTGGAATAAATGCATTTATGTTATGCTGTTCAGTGATGCTGTCCCTCCGTTACCGCTTGGCCGAGCCCCAATAAATATACAGATTGGCTCCTCCATCAACACACATCATCAGATAAACAGGTGCCATTATATACATCTGTGGTATATCAACCTGTTGAAAATATTTGGGCCAGACAAAGCCTGATAGGTTAGTGAGAAAAGCAATTCTCATTAATTGTTGATATTGTAATTATTGACTTGTGGACTAATCAAATGCGAGCATAAGCATAGATAAGTTAAGAAAAACAACAACAATTCGTGTATACTGCTCAAACAAGATAATCTAATGATGCTATGAATATTCATTTTTTGTTGTTGATAATATGAATATTCATTATCCATAGGCAGTTCTGTCCCCATGTCAGGTGTTTGGAGGCAGAAGTAGGTGGAGGATAGAATACCTAGGTCTGTCTAGCAGAATAGGCGTATATTGTATGACATCCAAAGAGGGAGAGGTATTGATAACTTGAGGTCTGTCATGTTCCTTGTGAAAATAGTCGGAGAGAGTTAAATACAGAAATAGGTAGGGGATCAACTGCCTCTGTCAGAGCAGAGCAGCCAGGCCTTGACATACGCACTTGCCCGGTTGCCCAGGGCCACCAGATCCTTTGTTTGGGCAAGTGAATGCTCTGTTGTAGTGGTCCAGTTGGACAACCATATTTTTGGTCTTTAAGTGGCCCAAACTATCTTGATTTTATTCTAGTGCTTGATAGATATCACGATCAATGGACTTATGCACGATACACTAGTCACTATACAGCCTTATATACAATGCTCTTTACTGTATCACGCATCCTATTATCCTTCGGGCCACCACTTCTCATGCTCTGGTGGCCCAGCTGGGCAACCAACATCTTTCTCATTATGTCAAGGCCTGGCAGCCATCTTGTACATCAATCAGGTCCTAGTCAAACACGAAAAGATTCATCTCACACATCATATAACTTCATTATACTCACATGACATGCATGACTTACACATTATACAGTGCAAGTCATCACAACTTTTCAAGATATAATTAGTTTGTCAATAATTAAACAATTTTACGCGTCAGATCAATTTCAGGGTCAACAGCTATACAAATCTTTACATCTTTCTTGTACCGTGTTAAACAGAGTTGATCCTCTGCCTACCTCTGCCTCCAAAGCCCACCCATTGTTTTCACAAGGACTGTGAAAAATGTTCCGTAGTTTACTTACATCTTGACCCTTGTTGGACCTGATGAAGCAATTTAGGAAAATATGTAAACATTCCTCATTCAGTATTGATGTTGTAATTAGTTAATTCCTGGTCAAAGGAAAGAAAGTGCAACTAGTGGGCACTGTTAGTTTGACGTGACTGATGATGCACCTCTGAAATACACATTTTCATAATATGAATATTCATGATCTGCCATGAATAATGGTGGCCATGAATTTCTAAGGCAGAAGTAGGGAGAGCAGAGTATGTTTTGTGATGAAATAAATTCTTCCAACTGGTTCATGATCAAAGTTCATGACACTATTCAAGAGTCTTGACTTTTCACTTGGATCATTAAGTTGAAGCTACTTGTCTTATTGATAAGCCATAAACATATCAATGTATGTTATGTCACACTTGTCAATATATTACGCTTGTCAATATATTATAGAGATTTGTTTGTTCCTTTCAGTGTTCATTTGAGGTGATTGGATTTACTTTGGATTTATTCAGGCCTTGGATTACGGTGATCATGATATAATTGCCGGTGCACGACCGGTGGTGAACTTTGGCTTAGCATGTACATGTATAGCGGACAGATGTGAACTTAACATGACTTAGCCTCAATCCACTGCCAAGGATTCCACAAGCCCATCAGAATATCATTATATTGGAGATACATAGGCACATCTGAACAGTCTGTGTGATTTATCGGCAATATTTGGTGGCCAAAATGGATGACGTTAATGTGAGTTCCTTGGCGGAGAGTGCAGAGGTGTTGAATCCGCACGTTACGGTGCTGGTCCAGACTATCACCTCTGTCGCTTGCCTCCTCTCCATTGTCGGGTCCATCCTCATCATCATCACCTTCATAGCATGGAAAGATTTAAGAACTCGGCCCAGAGAGATCCTGGTGTACTTGTCCATAGCTGACTTCCTCACCTCCTTAGGATATCTTTACGGAACGCTGGAAAACTTCGAGCGAAACAGCTGGAACTGCATAGCGCAAAGTGCCGTGACAACTTTCGCAAACATGTCCTCGTTTTTCTGGACTGTGTCCATAGCAGTTTATTTGTACATTCTCATTGTGAAGATGAACACGAAATCGGCCAATCAGGCGGTGGTGGGCTTCCACATTGTCAACTGGGGCGTGCCTTTCGTGATAGTGGTGTTTGGAGTGGCGCTGGATGGACTCGGCTGGGACGCTAACTATGTGTCCGTGGGCTGGTGCTGGATCAATATTGAGAGCGACTACGTCCTGCTGTGGATGCTCATTGCTGGCAAAATCTGGGAGGTTCTGTCGTACGTGATCCTTCCCATGGTCTACTTCATGATCAAGCAACACATTCACCTGCAGGTCTGTACATTCTCATAATTGTTTATAAATTTGAACCATTTTCTACTCTCTCATATATGTAAAAGTGACCAAATGAGGTCACAGGATCATTGTGTGACCTTGACCCCATTTGCTCATGTTTATGCATGACTGAATAAATGTTTGGCTCCAATCAATCATGATTTCTATACATTAAATCTAAAATTTTAGGCACCAAAAATGTTATCGGCCGCCTTTTCATGATATTGAAATCCAGTAATTTGAGTTTTTTATATTGAAATCATATCACATGGTGTTATTTAATCATTTTTTCATTGGTTACCAGGCATCTCGCTTCCACGAGTTACCGCGGCGAGCGCAGGCTAACGTGGACCTGATGGTACGGGTGGACGCCAAGATGACGGCCATCCCTCTGGTGTACATCCTGCTGAGAGTCTGGGGAACCACGAGATTCTTCCTCCATCTTGCCTCCTCCCCCGCCTCATCAAACACCCTGCTCATCATCCTACATGTAAGTAGCTCTACTTTGTGCTACCTTATCACTCCTAGTTGTATCACTCCTCTGTCCCAATTGTATCACTGCTCTGTCCCAGTTGTATCACTCCTCTGTCCCAATTGTATCACTCCTCTGTCCCAATTGTATCACTCCTCTGTCCCAATTGTATCACTCCTCTGTCTCATTTGTATCACTCTGTCCCAATTGTATCCCTCCTCTGTCTCATTTGTATCACTCCACTGTCTCATTTGTATCACTCCTTTGTCCCAATTGTATCACTCCTCTGTCCCAATTGTATCACTCCTCTGTCCCAATTGTATCGATCCACTGTCCCAATTGTATCACTCCTCCGTCCCAATTGTATCACTCCTCTGTCCCAATTGTATCGCTCCACTGTCCCAATTGTATCACTCCTCCATCACAATTGTATCACTCCTCCATCACAATTGTATCGCTCCACTGTTCCAATTGTATCACTCCTCTGTCCCAATTGTATCACTCCTCTGTCTCATTTGTATCACTCCTCTGTCCCAATTGTATCACTCCTCTGTCCCAATTGTATCACTCCTCTGTCCCAATTGTATCACTCCTCTGTCCCAATTGTATCACTCCTCTGTCCCAATTGTATCACTCCTCTGTCTCATTTGTATCGCTCCTCTGTCCCAATTGTATCGCTCCACTGTCCCAATTGTATTGCTCCTCTGTCCCAATTGTATCACTCTGTCCCAATTGTATCACTCCTCTGTCTCATTTGTATCACTCCTCTGTCCAATTGTGTCGTTCTACTGTCCCGATTGTATCATTCCTCTGTCCCAATTGTATCACTCCTCTGTCCCAATTGTATCGCTCCACTGTGCCAATTGTATCTATCCTCTGTCCCAATTGTATCTCTCCTCTGTCCTATGTGTATCACTTCTCTCTCCTTTGTGTATCACTCCTCTGTCCTGTGTGTATCACTTCTCTCTCCTATGTGTATCACTCCTCTGTCCTATGTGTATCACTTTGCTGTCCTATGTGTATCACTTCTCTGTTCTATGTGTATCACTTCTCTGTTCTATGTGTATCACTCCTCTGTCCTATGTGTATCACTCCTCTGTCCTATGTGTATCACTCCTCTGTCCTATGTGTATCACTTCTCTGTCCTATGTGTATCACATAACCAATAGGAAACCAGCTCCGTGGTTATCTGATGAGATCAGAAATGAAAAAAGGAAAAAAAGGAAACTTGAAAGAAAACATGATAAAAGTCGTCTTTCCTCTGATAAAATTCAATATCAACTACAGCGAAATAAATACAACAATATGATTAAGGATTCTAGAAACAGTTATTATGCAGGAATAATAAATACAAATAAATCGGATCCAAAAAGGCTGTTCAAAATACTAAATAAACTACTACACACTAAAGAGGACACCCCCTTCCCCAGCCATAAGGATGGCAAAGAGTTGGCATCAGAATTTAATAATTTTTTTCTGGAAAAAATCTCGAACTTGAGGGAAAATATGGACAAAAATGATAAAACAACACCACCAATGATCGAAAAAGTAAAATTCAGTACTCACCTGGAAAAATTTGCACTATTGGATGATGCTGATGTATCAAAGTTAATCAAAGAATCAGCTAAGAAGTCGTGTGAACTGGATCCCATCCCAACCTGGCTTCTGGCTGAGTGTATGGGTCCCTTATTACCGCTAATAAAAGCAATTATAAATAAATCTATTTCGATGGGAAGCATGCCTGATGACTTAAAGATGGCCATCATTAGACCATTAATTAAGAAATTGGGTCTGGAATTGATAAAGAAAAATTACAGACCGGTATCTAATCTTGCCTATTTATCTAAATTAATAGAAAGGGCGATTGCTGCACAATTTGTTGGTCACCTCATTAAGAATGATATTCAATGTATATTTCAATCTGCATATAAGGAATTTCATAGTACTGAGACTGCACTGTTAAAGGTACAAAATGACATTTTAATGGATATCGATAATGGTAAAACGGTAATGTTAGTGTTACTTGATTTATCAGCGGCATTTGACACCATTGATCATAACATATTATTGAATAGACTGGAAAAAAGATGTGGTATCAGGGGCACAGCCTTACAGTGGTTTCGGTCATATCTAGCAAATAGAAAACAATGTGTAACAATTGATGGTAAGAGATCTGAAAACATGAAGATTAGTTATGGGGTTCCTCAGGGTTCTGTGCTGGGACCACTATTGTTCACAGCATATATGGAGCCTCTGTCTGACATTGTCGGGGAGTTTGGTCTCAAACATCACATCTATGCTGATGATACCCAATTATATATTACAATAGATCCAAAATCTGAAGAAGATAGAAATAGGTCTTGTAGAGAAATGGAAAAATGTATTAAATTAATAAGGAAATTCTTAATAGAAAATAAAATGAAGATAAATGATGAGAAAACAGAAATGCTTTTATGCGGTAAAAGCTGTGATTTCAGAAAAGACAATGTACCTAATGAAATCTTAGTAGGCGATACCAATATCACTAGATCAAAAACAGTTAAGGATCTAGGGGTTATTCTAGATCAGGAGTTATCAATGAAATCACAAATTAAAAAAATGTGCAAAAATGGCTATTATCATGTTAGAAATTTAGCAAGCATTAGAAACTGTTTAGATGAGAAAACAGCAAACACTCTTGCTCACTCTTTTGTCACTTCTACACTTGACTATGGAAATTCACTTTTAGCAGGTTTACCAAAGTGTGAAATTGCCAAACTGCAGAAGTTACAGAATGCTGCAGCGAGAGTAGTAGGTAAACTCAAAAAGAGGGATCACATTACACAAAAGCTTATGGACCTTCATTGGTTGCCAGTTGAAGCAAGGATTGACTTTAAAATTTCTCTGTTAACATGGAAGGTGCAAAATGGCTTTGCCCCTGAATACCTTGCCCAATTATTAACTGGTAAGAAATCGGATATGGGACTAAGATCAAACAATAAAAATGAATATAGTATACCCAAGACTAATATGAAAACATATGGTGACAGGGCTTTCATGGTATATGCTCCGAAAAACTGGAATGCCCTGCCCCTTGAAGTGAAAAATTGTAAAACTATAGACAGGTTCAAGAAAAAACTAAAGACACATTTATTTAGGAAGCATTATCTCGGGACGCGCTTAGAGCAGACTTAGTCTGATACAGCGCTATATAAATTTTTATTATTATTATTATTATTATCACTCCTCTGTCCTATGTGTATCACTCCTCTGTCCTATGTGTATCACTTCTCTGTCCTATGTGTATCACTCCTCTGTCCTATGTGTATCACTTTGCTGTCCTATGTGTATCACTTCTCTGTCCTATGTGTATCACTTCTCTGTCCTATGTGTATCACTCCTCTGTCCTGCGTGTATCACTTTGCTGTCCTATGTGTATCACTTTGCTGTCCTATGTGTATCACTTCTCTGTCCTGTGTGTATCACTTCTATGTCATATATTTTTATGTTGCTATAAAGACATGTAAAGTACTTTGATATAATGGTTACAATATTACCATGGGTAGTGATGTTGATTATATTGCCATAACAACCTGCAAAGTAATTAGATATAATGGTTGCTATGTTACCGGTGTAACCTGGACAATGGGTAGTGATGTTGGTTATATTTCCATGAAAACCTGCAAAGTAATTAGTGATTATGATTGCAATGTTACCAGGGTTACTACAATGGGTAGTGATGCTGGTTATATTGTCATGATAACCTGCAAAGTTGTTTGATATGATGGTTGCTATGTTACCAGGGTAACCTGGACAATGGGTAGTGATGTTGGCTGATATATACTGTAGTTATGACAATCTGCACAATACAGTTGGAGATGATGAATGCTTTGTTTTGTCTTGCAGGGAGTTGGGAACACATCACAGGGAGCAGCCAACTGCATTCTCTTCTGTCTCCTCACCAAAAAGGTTTGTACTCTGGCCTCAGCAGTCCTGTCCAGACACATATACAGTCACAATAGTCTTATACACTAGTCGTCTTATATTCAAGTAAATATGGTAGTTTTTGGCTAAAAGATGGAATTTCTTTTCATAAATGCAGTACTTCAGGCTGGGTCAAATACTTTTTAGGCTACTAAACAGTTTGGCTAGTAAGCAGAAATTTACACTAGCCCAAATCAGAGTGTACTAGCAAGAACCAGTGCTGTTATTCATATTTAGTAAGATTTACTCAATCGACAAAAGGACATTTTGCAAATACTTGAAAATTATGATTAGCTACGAAACAGTTAGGCTAACATCAGGGGAATGTGTACTAGCCTGACAGTGTATCTACTAGTCTGGGACTACGGGCTAATGCTAATATCCCAGACTGAAGGTGCACTAGCCTGACAGTGTATGTACTAGTCTGGGACTACGGGCTAATGCTAATATCCCAGACTGAAGGTTTACTAGCCTGACAGTGTATCTACTAGTCTGGGACTACAGGCTAGTGCTAATATCCCAGACTGAAGGTGCACTAGCCTGACAGTGTATCTACTAGTCTGGGACTACAGGCTAATGCTAATATCCCAGACTGAAGGTGTACTAGCCTGACAGTGCATCTACTAGTCTGGGACTACGGGCTAATGCTAATATCCCAGACTGAAGGTGTACTAGCCCAACAGTGTATCTACTAGTCTGGGACTACAGGCTAATGCTAATATCCCAGACTGAAGGTGCACTAGCCTGACAGTGTATCTACTAGTCTGGGACTACAGGCTAATGCTAATATCCCAGACTGAAGGTGTACTAGCCTGACAGTGCATCTACTAGTCTGGGACTACAGGCTAATGCTAATATCCCAGACTGAAGGTGTACTAGCCTGACAGTGTATGTACTAGTCTGGGACTACGGGCTAATGCTAATATCCCAGACTGAAGGTTTACTAGCCTGACAGTGTATCTACTAGTCTGGGACTACGGGCTAATGCTAATATCCCAGACTGAAGGTGTACTAGCCCAACAGTGTATCTACTAGTCTGGGACTACAGGCTAATGCTAATATCCCAGACTGAAGGTGTACTAGCCAGACAGTATATCTACTAGTCTGGGACTACAGGCTAATGTTAATATCCCAGACTGAAGGTGTACTAGCCCAACAGTGTATCTACTAGTCTGGGACTACGGGCTAATGCTAATATCCCAGACTGAAGGTGTACTAGCCCAACAGTGTATCTACTAGTCTGGGACTACAGGCTAATGCTAATATCCCAGACTGAAGGTGTACTAGCCAGACAGTATATCTACTAGTCTGGGACTACGGGCTAATGCTAATATCCCAGACTGAAGGTGTACTAGCCCAACAGTGTATCTACTAGTCTGGGACTACAGGCTAATGCTAATATCCCAGACTGAAGGTTTACTAGCCAGACAGTATATCTACTAGTCTGGGACTACGGGCTAGTGCTAATATCCCAGACTGAAGGTGTACTAGCCTGACAGTGTATCTACTAATCTGTGACTACGGGCTAATGCTAATATCCCAGACTGAAGGTTTACTAGCCAGACAGTATATCTACTAGTCTGGGACTACGGGCTAATGCTAATATCCCAGACTGAAGGTGTACTAGCCTGACAGTGTATCTACTAGTCTGGGACTACGGGCTAATGCTAATATCCCAGACTGAAGGTTTACTAGCCTGACAGTGTATCTACTAGTCTGGGACTACGGGCTAATGCTAATATCCCAGACTAAAGGTTTACTAGCCTGACAGTGTATCTACTAGTCTGGGACTACGGGCTAGTGCTAATATCCCAGACTGGTATATATATTCAGTCAGAAGCAATCCTTCAGATAGTCACGCATAAAAGTGGCCCCACACACAGCTTCATTAGAAATTTTACTGCCATAACTAGTAATATCTGAATTACTGATAAGGGATTGGCATTAGAAAAATGGATTTTGAAAGATTTTTGTGTAGTGTTAATTGAGTCAAACGATTTCTGATGAAATTTGTATTTAAAACAGTTTTTGTATAAAACAGTTTTTGTTTTTTATTTTTGAAAACAGTGAAATACAAATTTAGATATCAGAATTAAGTATAAGACAGATAAGATTTAAATGAAGCCAATGTTAAAAAAATATTGGATTTCACATTATAAATTTATATTGATATTTTTTACAGGTTCGTGACCGGCTATTTGTGCAAAGTTGCTGTTCTTCCGAGTCTCGAAGGCCGTCTACTCACGACCTGGATACTTCCGAGGAGGAGGAGGAGGATTGGCATGAGAGGACCGGATTATTATCCGATATCAGACATCCGGCTAGATATTCACGATAGTAGTAATGATCCGGATATTTCTGAGCAGGAGCAGGACTGGCATGAGAGAACCGGATTATAATCCGACATCATATATCCGGCCAGATATTCACGATAGTAGTAATGATCCGGAAACTTCCAAGCAGGAGGAGGATTGGCAAGAGAGAACCATATGTGCCAAAAAAAAAAATCCCAATTAAGGCATTAAGTGATAGAAAATATGTACACATCCATGACAAATACATATTTTGTGGCATTCCGTCAGCTGGATCACAATTTCGCATACATTTTCTATAAAAGTGTTCAAGCTCAAACATATGTTAAAGGGATTAAGCACCGATTTTGAAAAAACGTTCAAAATTCACATATTGGTGATAAATGATGTCTATTTTGATGACTATTTTCTATTTTATTAATGCATCCCCATGTTTGCCTGTTAATTCTATTTTAACAAGACCCTAATCTATTGAACCTATATGAAAGCACACTTCTTTCTTGGCGTCATTTTTATGTGGAGTGTGACCATAGAGGCACTGAAAGGTAAAATGACTTCATAAGAGTATGGCAATATGCTTATGACATCATCAAAGTTATTGTCCTTTGAATAGTGCCAGAATGACGTCAAACAGTGCTACCCTACTTTGAGCCTCAATTGAGGTCAAACAAAGTTCACGCTATCCGTGTTTACCCGTCACATGTAGCTTATGGCTCAGACAGACCTCAGCTTAGAGTGCAACTCTTACATCTTATTGCAACTTATATTATTACTCTATTATAATATTAATTTGTCATGATGTTCATATGGGGCTAAGCTTTCAATTTCACAAAATTGTAGAATTGGTGCTTAATACCTTTAAAGGTATATTGTTTAATTGTTTAATGCCTTTAAAGGTATTAAGCATCAATTCTACAATTGGTGTTTTTGAAAGCTTAGCCATATATGAGCATAATGACAGATTGAAATTATAATAGAGTAATAAGATAAGTTGCTATAAGTTGCTATAAGACGTAAGAGTTGCACTCCCAGCAAAGGTCTGTCTGAGCCATAAGCTGCACGTGACGGGTAAACACGGGTAGCATGAACTTTATTTGACCTCAATTGAGGCTCAAAGTAGGGTAGCACTGTTTGACGTCATTTTGGTACTATTCAAAGGACAATACATTTCATGACGTCATAAGCATATTGCCATACTCTTATGACGTCATTTTACCTTTCAGTGGAGTGTGCTTTCATTAGGGGCCTATATGTTAAGGTCTTGTTCAAATAGGTTTTACAGACAATGATGGGGATGCATTTTATAGACTGAAAGACAAATACATTTACCACCAATATGTGAATTTTAAACGTTTTTTTTTTTCAAAATCGGTGCTTAATCCCTTTAATAAGTACATGTTTATTGTGATATGAACTTTTGCTGTCAGGCTATGACTTTTCTCAGCTGTCAGTCACAATTTTTTTTTTTCAGCTGTCAGTCATGGCATATCCAGCTGTCAGTCACAGCTGTTTTTATTTCATTTTTATTATCGCAGGATAAGTAGTGAAGCTGAGATAAGTCCAGACTTCTTTTATTTGGTTATATTATGGCTTTTATTTGGTTATATAAACTTTTGCTGTCAGTCATGGCTGTTCTTTGCTTATCAGGCATGGCATAACTTGCTGTCAGTCACAGCTGTTTTATTTCATTTTTAGTATCGCAGGATAACTAACAAAGCTGAGATGAGCTTAGTCTTCTTTTAATTCATGACTGGCTTTTGTTTGGTGATAGAAATCTTTGCTGTCTGTCATGGCTGTCGTTCTCAGCTGTCAGTCAAAACTTTTTCTACCTGTCAGTCACAGTTACATGTAGGTTGAGAGAAGTGCAGACTTCTGTTGAATGAGGGTTGGTCCTTGATGTGAATTTTATTTGGTTTTTAGCTATTTGTCGTTTAATATGAATGATAGACATCAATATTCTCAACAATGGTGCATTAAATATTGAGTGACAAAATGAATTCAAGAGTAAACCTTAAAGAGATATTTCCTTGTAAAATAAATTCTATGAATCATTTTTTTCCACCATGTGCATTTGAAAAACCTACTTTTCTCTTTAAGAAAAATCATGTTTCCCATGCGCAGTCAAACCAACAGAGCCAACAGATCAATGTGTGTTATAATTCACCTTCATGCTACAAAGGTGTGTCAGAGATTTGAAAGTTGCCCTTTAACTAACCCTACCTTTTAGGTGTTAAATCTGAGAGAACCAAATAATTATATTGCTCTCAGGTTGAATGACTTTTATGGTGTATACTATTTTGTCAACATTTGTGTTAAAAATAATATGAGGATTTAAGATTTTTTTAAATGTGTGTCTCCAAAACACCTATCTTTTTACATGTTCATTTTTATATATGAATATTTCCAAAAACATTGCTTAATTTGCATAATACATTCATTGGACAAAAAAGTAAGAAATCCCATGAAATTTGAAGATACCCACATCAAATTTCTAAATCATCTGATGTTTTTGGAGGGAAATTGCAATAAAATAAACCCTATTTTTTTTTACAAGAATTGTTTAGAATAATATTACAGTTTCAAAAACATAGGTGTTGTGACATCAACCCCCAAGATTACAAAACCATGATTTTCTGAGTGATTTGTCATTCTATAAAACCAGATTACAAAATAATAATAAATCCTTTATTTATCCTGGGTAAAGATGGATCACAACAAGTAGTTTTCATCATGGCCCAACAGCATTAACTTTCATATTCCAAAAAGCTTCAGACATTCTATAATTTGACCAGCACTGCTTTTAAGTAAATTATTATTTTAATTGAATGGAAAGGTCAGAGTGATTTGCCTTTTAAGGAGGTCTAATTTTTGTACCCAACATTGCCAGCCAACCTCACCCCATTCACAGTATATATGTATATATTTTAGTACGCCAAAAGCTAAGAGAAGGATCTAAAAAAAGACAAAGTGTGATTTTATTTTTCCTGCTGAGCATATTTATACTGACCGACTAAAAATAGAAAAATTGGAACTGAACTGAAACTGTCCATTATATATATATATATGTATATGTATATATTGCCCAGCAAATCTACAACGTCAATGATCACGTGACTAGGGGTCATGTGACCAAGCGGCCGCCATTCCGGTGAAACTGGAGTTAAATATTTGTTAAATTTAATTCAATATCTTGTGAGAAAACGAAAATAATTTGACTGTCAGTGTACAGAGATAATTGCTGCTAAGATCGTATGCAAACACCTGACTCTGGCTTGAAATCTTGTAAGAATTTTACGACACGACTTCACCGGTCCCCCCAGGGCCGTGACGTCAGTGGGCGATAATTGGGCACTTTTGCGAACTCGAATATATTGTTTCTCCCTCAATATATTATCCTTCGTCTGGCAAGTTTATTCTTCTCCATTCATCTATTATAATTGATTATATTTGGTTAATATGATAGTTTATATTTAAGGCAATGAAAGAATGATTTTAGATGGAATACATTTAAATTGTATATACATGCAATTTATGCTCTATGCTATATTTTTTATAGAACTAAGATATATTTTATAGTATAAAGTTTTCATCATAAGAATATTAGGCATTTAATAATCGTGAGTGATTTTATATCTTTGGAGTAAATTTTTATAAAGGGTTTACAATAATACTACTCTGCATGGCGAGGTAGAGTCATATACTACCTCTGCCGCAATACGTTGTTCTTAGCACAGAATTAGTCCGCACATTAGCATGCAATTACCATATAGTTGGCCAGTTGGTTGGCTCATGTACGTGCTCATGCACAACAACACACCTGTACACGTGCACATGCTTATTTCATATGTTCAAAAGTAATTTAGAATGGATCATTCGTAATTTGGGAGAGGAGTGTATTTGAAATATTTGGTTGAAAGATTATACCATTTATATAATTTTGTTCAGGATTTTACATCACTTACAGTGCTATTCAGTCAGTTCATGGTGAGGCCTGACATATAAGTTTTGCCGAAGAAGAAAAAGTTAAGATTTTAAGATCCACGCTTGAGGATTAATGATCCATCCCCTGCTGACTATTTTGTCTGACTATTTGGGTACACATGTCACTAAAATCTCAATCCTTATTGTACTCACTTTCTTATAATAACAATGACACCAATTGGCCATGTTACCCCATGTGATGAAATATTTTACTCATTGTGTCCTGGTTGCTTGCACTGGGTGTGTCCCTGTGCACTCAACCAAAGAGTTGAATATGCCGTTTACTTGCAGAGCCAGGTATAAATCCTGGATCTGCTGTGGAGAGTACAATAATACTCACTATGTCTATATTATTATTACTTGAATTTACAGATATATTGTTTGTATTATGTGTAAACAGTTCAGGTCAGACTTATGTTAGGTTGTGCACACTTTGGACTAGTGAGGTCGGACACATGACTCTATCTAATCATGCTTGGTGGTCGCTTGAATTAGTTTCTGAGACACACACTGAGATTTATCAAAATGTCTGCGGTTAAATCAGTGCATGACCTGATATGTTCACTGTAATATGTTACCATATTGTTGTTTGGACCCGACTGCTAAATATAATCATTCTATTATCATGCTAATTAACATTATATTATCATTATAATGTCATGCCTCGCAAGAGTCCAGGATGTGATAAAAGATATTTTATACTGGAAAATATATATACAAATTGTTTTGCCTATGAAACAAATACTTTTATATTTTATATATACATATATATAGATATGCATATTTATGTATATGATATTTTATAAATATTTTAAATGACATTGATATAACAATAAGGAAGAAAAGGCAGATTTATCTAACAAAATATTGAATATAAACCTGATCTAAGTGAGCATAAGAGGATATGTAAGAAAGTGTACACATACAAGTATGCACATTTTGATATTTAATACCACATGAATTGTCTACATGTATATGCACACTATAAAATAAAATGGCATTAACAGATGATTTTGATTTTATTTGTCTTGTTTAATTAGCTTTAAAATGAATGATTTACATGTATGTAAGCAGAGACATTTAAAACAGAGATTGGAAACAAGCTTAAGTTCTGCATTATCGCTCAGGTGAACCGATCTTTTGACAGCACCGCCATCGCCACTTCCTGTTTCCCACATGTGGCCATTTGGCCAGCTTATCAAGGGAATTTTCACTGTTTTTTGTACAAATAGACCATGTTATCGTCTTTGATTCATCATGTTGACATTAAGTGGCTGCAGTAGATTATAAAGGTACTATTTTATAGAAGTTAGATGGAGAATTGTATTGTAATTTGTGCAAAAACGATTGTGCGAGACCATGTGAGAGTTGGATGGTGCACTGTGTTGACACCTCGTGGCAGACCTGCTCTTCCCCATCCCGGTTGAAATATCTCTGATGTAAGGTTTTGTCCTAAGCTGTGACCTACATTTTAATATAATTCTATATGGGGGGGGGGGGGGGGGGGGGGGAAATTGATGCTTAAGCATGTATCCCAGATCTATTTATGCTTTCAAAATATTTATTTTCAGAAATAAGGCCGATAAAAGGAGAATCCTTGTTTCTCATAATAGTTTTGTTTCACAGCTAAACTCAGCTCAGCATGGTTAGTTTGGGCCCATTGATAGCTTGATACCTTATGATACCATAGTCACAAGTGAGACACTTGTAACTTTAATGTGAAAAAAGGGCTAGGTGCCAACAAGAACTCAGATTACATGTACTTTAATTACTTCATCAGCTGGAATGGTCCAGCTGTACTCCTGGTTTTATACAATTCTTTTGATGGAATGCCTTTTGGTTTTGAGAAGTAATTTTTTGGATGTAGATATACCAGTTTAGTGATGGATGAAAAAAATTCCTGCATCATAAAATTAGGCTTTCTATCTCTCCCTGCATTCATCCCTGCATTTCTGCCCTCCGATACCAAAAGGCAGCAATGGCCAAAAATAACATTTTGCATAAAAGAGTAGATTTTCACAGTTATATTTGTGACTTAAGCATAATTGAACCAATCAATCTGAGGCATAAGGGATGGCCCAATCAGAAACAATCAGAAACTGCACAATGTCGCCGCCTTCTGGTGGCTTTTTGACAGATTACTAATAATACATGTAATGTATACCACTTGCAGTAAAAGGATTTTGTCATTTTATCAAAAAATTTAAACAAGTTATTTATTTTCTCTCAAAGTCCAAACAAATTATATAAAATTGGATCATCTCTCCGCCCCAAATGACCTGGCCCATTGTCAGTTATTTGAACTTTCCACCATTATCATTAGTATGATTATTGTTATCAATTTTTTCTCAGCTGTTTAATGATTTGTCTCTTTTGTATATACTGAGAAAAAAAAATCACGATCTTTGTATTTGCACATATTTCGCTAAATATTTCAAGTGCTCATTCAATGTGCATTGCATTTCACCTGCCATACTGTACTCATACAAGGTTTTTGGGAGCATTCACAGACACTCCACATGTGAAGGAGCAGGTTTTAAAGAGATTTTATAAAATGGTATTTACTATGGCAAACAGTGACAATAAAAGGTTAGCATGTTTAACGCAATATATGTTGGAAGATGCTCGCAGTATAATTGGAAAAAATATTAGAATTTTATCTAGTCATTTTAATATTGATGTAACAGGAATGCCACGTCATGTGCACATGAGAACAGAGGTTAATGAGAATGACATGCAGACTATTGCCATGATAAAGGAACTTAGAGATGTATTGAGAGGAGCAGCTTCCATTCCCGGTTTTGACCGAATGGAAGTAATGGATATTATTGCAGATTTGTGCTGCGATTGATTTTAGTGCCATAATTTTTATTTATTAACTCTTACAAATGCTATGCCAATGATATGTTGCATAATTTATTGTGCTTTGTATTATGTGTGTATGAAATAAAATGATAATAATAATAATATAAGGGGCAAGTGTGCGTGCAGAGGTCATCATTTATACAATTAAGAATGGTTTAAATTAAATTTTAGATTTTTTGACATTTGATTTATGTGCCTTGTCTTAATTCAATCAAACTTCAGTCAAATTCACGATATTTGTATTTGCGCATATTGCGCTAAATATTTCAAGCGCTCATTCAATGCGCGTTGCATATTAGGGCAAGCGTACGCACAGAGGTCACCTTTTGCACGTGAAGTGGGACAGCTTGAAGGACGACCTTGACCTCTACAAAATGGCGACTCCAAACAAGCAGCCGGCAAGCATCCCCAAAGCCATCAAGTTTCTCTTTGGAGGAAGTGCCGGGTAAGTTAACATATTCAATTATTATGTATCTATGCAGTTTGGAGAAGTTGTCTTGATAAAATCTTCACACATTTTGTACAACAATGTCAACAATTCTTGTCCAAGAAAACTTATGTCATTGTCAGTCAAAATCACAACAAGCAAAGTGAACTGTCACTGTCAACTCGAAGTTGAAGTTGCTCTGTCACATCGTATTTGTGTTTTCTGTTCTTGACAACAACATGTCAGCATAATATTAGTTTACACAGTAATTAATTCACAAAATAAATAACGAGAGAATAGAATTTTTGTTTTAATCTTGATATTGTTAACGAACATGACTTTACATTGGCATTGGCAATGATTCATTTAAAAAACAGCCTCTCCTTTTGATTTGTGGATTGAGCCGTGAGTAAATTATTGGGCATATCTCATTAATTTGACCTTAAAGACAGTTAATAAATTAAAGGTGCGCATGCGTGAGGTACAAGATGGCAGTGTTTTGATCTAGCTCCGTATTTTGTTGGCTTTTCTGACAATTTACGGCGCTCTAACGAATCTGAAACCTGTTAAAATCCACACCCACCTGTTCTAGCACACCTCTGCCTCAAGTCTGCACTATTTAGCTGACTTTTGTGAACACTAGCAGTGTAAAATCTGATCTGTAACGAGGGCTGGTTTTGGATTCGCTTTGCACGAAGCGCGGTGCTCGTCACACAGATCTTTTTGTACTCGTGGCGAGTGTTTACTTCATAACTCCTCTCTCATACAAGCTTGGAACCACCTCCTTGCTGTATCAGGTGCCTAATCACCTAGGCAACCTTGTCTAATCACCTAGACAAAACTGTCCAATCACCTGGACATTATCAAACATCCTATCTTAACTGACAAGCCGAACCACCTCGGCAACTGGGCTTGCCCCACACAAACATTGTCAGTCTCTACTTTTGTAGATCAATCCTTCTACCTCGGTAGATCAATCCTTCTACTTCGGTAGATCAATCCTTCTACTTCGGTAGATCAATCCTTCTACTTCGGTAGATCAATCCTTCTACTTCGGTAGATCAAACTAATTTCTACTACAGTAGATCAATACAATGAATCAGTATCAAACAAAATTGATCTTGAGCTTTCTTGTTTGCATTTGGGTGGCAAGCATATCCCACACAGGAAATCCTGACATTACTTCCAACAGACCTGGAAGTAATGCATACTTCCTGAATAATGGCTCAATCCAGAAGCAAAATATGATACAGAGAAACCCAATACTGAGCATTGCCATACACAAAGCCAGTATCATATACTGTATACCGAGAAAAATTCGCGCCTAGTTATTTTCGCGCCATCGCCGTTTAAGACAGGTTCGCGCCGTTTTATTTTCGCGAATTTTGGATTTCTAGTACATAATATTATCACAAATTATACTTTGCAGGTCGAGAACAGAACAAAACAAAAAAATTCGAAACACTTTGTTTTGACTTTGTTCTCACTGATTCCAATTATCAGCGTTCACGGTTTTGCATTTCGTCATTGTTTCCACTGCTTTGAGTCGTGTCTTCCCTGTTGACAGAAATGCTTTCACACGTGGATCGATCTTAATTGCGTTTTAAATGATAAATAAAGGTATATACATAATATTATGACAAATTACGCTTTGCAGGTCGAGAACAGAACAAACCATACATTATTGCGCAATATATTAACTATCGTTTTCGCGCTAAAAACAAGAGCCTCTTCCCGTCACTTCCGCCTTTCAAAATTGCGACCACGTGTTGAGTTGTGTCATCCCTTTTTGACAGAAATGCTTTCACACGTGGCTCGATTTTAATTGCGTCTTAAATGATAAATAAAGGTATATACATAATATTATCACCAATTACGCTTCGCAGGTCGAGAATTTATCACAAATTGTTCGAGAACAGAACAAAACCATCAAAGCATTTCTGTCAAAAAGGGGAAGACACGACTCAAAGCAAGGACGTCACGTACATCGTATTACGTTCTACATCGTGGAGAAATTCTTGCGAAAAATAATTTGTGATAGTATTGGGTAAATACCTTTATATATCATTTAAAACATATTATTTCGAAATGCTTTGTTTTGTTTTGTTCTCACTGATTCCAATTATCAGCGTTCACAGTTTTGCGTTTCGTCATTGTCTCCACTGCTTTGAGTCGTGTCTTCCCTTTTTGGCAGAAATGCTTTCACACGTGGATCGATTTTAATTGCGTTTTAAATGATAAATAAAGGTATTTACCCAATATTATCACAAATTATGCTTCGCAGGTCGAGAATTTATCCATGAAGTAAAACGTAAATATCATGTACGTGACGTCGCGGTAATTCATGTCCGCAACACGAGGAGAAGCCAGGGATCCATCATTGCGCAATATATTAATATTTCAATGCGTGTTGATAGACTCCACATTGTTTTCGCGCCAAAAATAAGAGCTTGTCCCCGTCACTCCCGCTTTTTAACATGACGACCTCATATTGCGTAATGCATCTTCAATTTCGCGTCCATTTAATTTCGCGAATGACGTCCTGGCGCGAATTAACGCGAAAATAAAAAGGTCGCGAAAATTTGTCTGTATACAGTATAGAAAACAAAATCTCTGCTACTGGAATAAATCAAATCAAAAGAAAAGATGCAATATCTATGTGCTACTTTTCCTAATATCACTGCTACTATTATGTGGTGATGTTCACCCACATCCAGGGCCTGTTCAATTTCCCTGTGGAGTGTGTGAACGTCCAGTTGCCAACAATCACAGAGCCATGCAGTGTGATGAATGTGACTCATACGTACACATTAAATGTGATGGGCTCACAAATAGAGATTATGAGTTATTCAATAAACAAAGATGGCTGTCATGGGAATGCTGGAAATGTCGCCTTCCTAATATTTCCAATGCTTTCTTTGAAAATGAATTTGAAACAAGTAACCTCTTTGAAACACTAAGTGATGACAGTGTCACAAGTGCAAGAACAGAAGATCAATCTGTAGGGAAAACCTACACCACAAGACCAAAGCAAGGTAGAAAAAAGCAACAAATTCAAAAGCTTAAAGTTATGACAGTGAACTGTAGAGGCCTAAACTCAACCAAAAAGCAATTGGAGCTACAGGAACTAATAACTGAGCATAATTACCCTGATATATTATGCATAACAGAATCCCACATTGACCACACTATTGCAGACAGTGTCATCCACCCTGATTATGATATAGGGAGAGAAGACAGATGCAAGGGTGGTGGTGGGGTACTGATTGGTATACATAAAAGGTGGCTGTCAGACCCTAAGGAGGAGAGTCTAAAAACTGACTGTGAAATTGTATGGAGAAAACTGAACATAACTGGAACAAAACCACTGTTCATAGGATGTTACTATAGGCCAACAGACAGAAATATATCTAATGTCCATGAACTAAATGCATCTCTTGGAAAGATTCCCCAGTCTGACACAAATACCCCTAATATATTACTAACAGGGGATTTCAATGTACCAGATATCACATGGGAGAATATGTCCTATAAGCCAAGCCCTGCATATGGGATCGACCTAAATACAGCAATGGTTGATACTTTCAATGAACATTGTCTCACACAAGTAAATCCTCACCCAACCAGGGGAGGCAATAGGTTAGATTTGGTCGGTACAACAAACCCTAGCCTAGTAAATAAAGTATCTGTCCATCCAGGCATGAGTGACCATGATGTAGTGATAACAGAAATCAATGCAAAAGCCACACTAGCCAAGAAAAAGCCAAGAAACGTATTGCTGTACAAAAAAGGAGACATGAATGCAATAAAACAAGACATGCATGTCTTTTTTGAAGACGAAGTTAAGGATTCAAGTCTCCCAGTTGAAACTCTGAACAATAAGTTCACAACCAAGCTTATGGAGTCCATCAATAAACACATTCCTATTAAGAAAATAACTGGTAGATGGGATGTGCCATGGATGACAAAGGAACTCAAGAGACAAATTAGAAGGAAACAAAGACTATACAACAAGGCTGAAAAAACTAAAAAGGATTCTGACCGTAGAAAATTCAGAAACCTTAGGAAACACATAAAACATAAATTGAGAGAATCCCACAATGAATATGTCGTTGGGCTACTCGATTTACCTGACATTGAATTCAGCAGACCATCAATGGGAAAAAGGTTCTGGAACTATATTAGATCCAGGCGCAAAGATACTGTTGGTGTACCAACACTAACAGAAAATGGCATTGAGGTGAAAGACAGTAAAGGAAAGGCAGAAGTTCTTTCACGTCAGTACGAATCTGTTTTTTCTACTGAAAACATGGAAAATATTCCTGACAAAGGTGATCCAACTTCTCCGCGAATAGAACCAATTACCATCACAGTTGCTGGTGTGGAAAAATTGCTCTCTAACCTAAACTGCAAAAAAGCCAATGGCCCAGATCAAATACCCACAAGAGTCTTGAAAGAATGCTCATATGAAATAGCTCCAATCCTCCAAAAAATATTCCAAGACTCACTCGACAAAGGAGAAGTTCCAAAAGCATGGCGCACAGCAAATATAGTTGCAGTCTTTAAAAAAGGAGATAAAAGTTGTGCCGCTAACTACAGGCCAGTTTCCTTGACATCTGTCCCCTGTAAGATTTTGGAGCATATAATTGTTAGACATATGATGAATCACTGTGAACTTTACAATATCCTGGTAAATTTTCAGCATGGATTCAGGACAGGCCACTCGTGTGAAACTCAGTTAATCACAACCCTACAGGACATACTCAAGGCAAGAAATGATGGGCAAAATGTTGACATGCTCATTCTCGATTTTAGTAAAGCCTTTGACACAGTCTGCCACGAGCGACTGAATCGCAAGCTTGAGCATTATGGAATCTCAGGACAGGTCGGTTCATGGATAAAAAACTGGCTTACAAACCGTGAACAGAGGGTGGTTATTGACGGTGATGAATCTGACCCCGTCCATGTTAAATCTGGAGTGCCTCAGGGTACAGTACTTGGACCAATACTATTTCTACTCTATATCAATGACATTGGAAAGAAGCTAAAATATTCAAACATAAGGCTCTTTGCTGATGACAGCCTCCTATATAGAATAGTTGAAGATGATGACGATGCAGTAAAACTGCAAGAGGACCTAAATATGCTGGAGGAATGGTCAAGTGAATGGCAAATGGACTTCAATGCTCAGAAATGTTACACCCTGAGCAGCAAGAAAAAAAGCCAAGCTCTTGATTCAAGAAAATATACATTAAATGGTCACATCCTGCAACATGTTGAACATCATCCCTACCTTGGAGTTGAGCTCCAAACAGATATGAAATGGGATGAGCATATTAACAACATTGTCTGCAAAGCAAACCAAGTACTGGGATTTGTAAGAAGAAATTTCAATATGTGCCCAGGAAATATCAAAGAGGCTGCCTACAATACACTTGTGCGCCCTCACTTAGAATATGCATCAAGTGTGTGGGACCCTTACCTAAAAAAAGACATAGACCGCATAGAATCAGTTCAAAGACGAGCTGCTCGATTTGTGGCTGGCAACTGGAAGAGAGAAACAGGCACTGTAACAAAAATCCTGGAAGACCTAAAATGGGATTCACTAGCAGGGAGAAGAAGGACCCAGAGGCTGGTTTTATTGTACAAGGCTATAAATGGTGAAATAGCTTTGAAACTTCCAGATCATGTCAAAATGAAATCAGCTCCTACAAGGAAAAACCATGGAAACCGCTATATTGAAATGGCAACAAGCTGTGACCCTTATAAATACAGCTACTTTCCAAGAACAGTGACAGACTGGAATAACCTTCCCCCTCATTTAACTACATTGGAAACAGGTAGCTCGGCATCCTCCAGAAACTCCCTTGCCAGAGTATAAAGGCTGGCAACAAGCACCTGGTGTGTACCAGCTGCACCCCTTAGTGCAATTTTGCACTCTCGGCGGGATGCCAATTGGTTTTGCCGAGTAAACTTATAGATGTAGATGTAGAGAAAGCCTTTATGCTAACCTCAAGGTGTTTATTGATCAGATATCAGTTTTTATCACATTGTTCCAATACATTTTTTAATTTGTATATAAATGGTACAACATTGTCAGCTATTTAGAACATTTACACTTGAGCTCAGTTCCAATAGGAGAAATTGAATACGAACAATCGTGGTTATAAGTTACGATGTGGTTATTAATTATAGTGTGGTTAATTATGATCGAATTACAACATGGAAATAAATTACAATATGGTTATTAACGACCCCAAAAAATGTTTCCTCATCAAACCTCAGCACTCCAACTTGTTGCTCAATATAAAGACACAGTTGTGATAGAATTTCCCGATGATCAGGAAAATAATTTCTCTTTCTGATAGTCACTGCAACTGTACTGTATTAGTGAAGTTGACAGCTTTGCAAATTGCTAGACTGAAAGCATTTTTACCAGATTGAAAAGCAATTAAGTTAAAATTGGCAGCCACCTATTTTTCTTGTGATTTTTTTATCATTTTTGGTAGATTTATTAAATTGTTCTTATCTTATCATTTTTCATTCTTGTTTAACGTTCATTCAACCAGGTTCTGGTATTATCCTGTCTGAACCCATTGCGAGGTTGTCAACAAATTATCAAGAGAGATTTTCACTTGAGGTCATTTATTTATTTCAGGATGGCGGCCACGTTATTTGTGCAGCCGCTGGACCTGGTCAAGAATCGCATGCAGCTGAGTGGTGAGTTTGGTTGAGAAAATGCCACATTTTTGGTGAATATTCTTAGTTTTTTTCATAGATTCACAAGCATAGATTGTATATAATTTTGATTTTTTAGGCGAAGGAGGCAAAGCCAGGGAACACAAAACAAGTCTTCATGCTCTGCGATCCATCTTGAAAAATGAAGGTGTTGGAGGCATTTACACTGGGTAAGAGTATTGCTATTCAAAGCTGTGAAGAGTTTGTACAGGAGCAGAGAACTTTTAAATGTACCACTATTTAAAGAGTTTTAAGAAATATCATTTTTATTTTGTTATCATTTCATCATTTTGAATTATAAAAGTTGTTGATGAGGTTTAAGGAGCAGAGAGTAATCTTGTAATTTGCCAAAAAAATGTCTAATGTGTTTCATCACCTTCAGTAATCTTCAGAGACTTACAAAAGAATGAATTGACTTGCAGAGAATCAAAACAAACAAAGATTAAAGTAACTTCATGGTTCCATTGAACATAGCAACCATGATGTAACTCTCAAAGCGTTATTCATAAAAAAAAGTGTCATTTTGAAGCATAGAGGTATCTCATGGCTATGTGTATTTGTTTGTAGTTTATCTGCTGGTCTCCTGAGGCAAGCAACATACACCACCACGAGGCTCGGCGTCTATACTATGCTGTTTGAAAAGTTCTCCAAGTAAGTTTTATCGACCTGTCATGCCAAACATCTACCGTATTTACTCGTGTATAAGTCGACTCGTGTATAAGACGACCCCCCAAAATTGAGATTATTTTACTTGAAAAAAACCAATTTCCGATTATAAGACGAGTTGGTTTTTCTTGAGATATCGGCTCTGCTACCATTCAAGCTTCAGCTGAAGCTTGGCGGTCATTTTAAAAGTGAAACGTAAATATGCTTACGATATAAGATATTAGCCGTCTTATACACGAGTATATACGGTAAAACGTAAATACGATGTTCGTATTTTCGAAATAACGTATATCAGACGCAGCGGATCGATTTTGATTGCGTTTTAAATGATAAATAAAGGTATTTACCCAATATTATCACAAAACGTAATACGATGTACGTGACGTCCTTTATCTTAGCGTCTGGGTGCCCACGAGACAAAAGTGGAGCGGCCAACATGTCAAATTGAACTTTCATATCCGTAGCTGATCGATTTTAATTGCGTTTTAAATGATAAATAAAGGTATGTACTTAATATTATCACAATTACGTCGAGAATTTCTCCACATCGTTGATTTTAGCCTCAAAACAAAGCGTTTTCATTATTTATCATTTGAAATGCAATTAAAATCGATCCGCGTGTGAAAGCATTTCTGTCAACAAGGAAGACACGACTCAACGCAACACGTGGTCGCAATTTTGAAAGGCGGAAGTGACGGGAAGAGGCTCTTGTTTTAGCGCTAAAACGATTGTTAATATATTGCGCAATAATGGATGGTTTTGTTCTGTTCTCGACCTGCAAAACGTAATTTGTGATAATATTATGTATATACCTTTATTTATCATTTAAAACGCAATTAAAATCGATCCACGTGTGAAAGCATTTCTGTCAACAGGGAAGACACAACTCAAAGCAGTGGAAACAAAGACGAAATGCAAAACTGTGAACGCTGATAATTTAAATCAGTGAGAACAAAGTCAAAACAAAGCGTTTCGAAATAATAGACCAAAAATATTGGGTAAATACCTTTATTTATCGTTTAAAACGCAAGTAAAATCGATCCGGTAAATTCTGTGGCAAATCTGCAAAGTCAATGATCACATGACTTGTCAGTCACGTGGCCAAACGATCCGCTACGTCACGGACATCGTATTTACGTTTTACTTCTATGTCTGTTAAAATTATTATTTAAATATATCGCACAATTCAATTCTGCCCTTGATGTGGTGTGAAAATTAGTAAATTTTCACTGATACCAATTATCAGCGTTCACAGTTTGTTTCCACTGCTTTGAGTCGTGTCTTCCCTTTTTGACAGAAATGCTTTCACACGTGGATCGATTTTAATTGCGTTTTAAATGGATTGATGGTTTTGTTCTGTTCTCGAACAATTTGTGATAATATTGGGTAAATACCTTTATTTATCATTTAAAACGCAATCAAAAAGGGAAGACACGACTCAAAGCAGTGGAGACAATGACAAAACGCAAAACTGAACGCTGATAATTGGAATCAGCGAGAACAAAGTCAAAACAAAGCATTTTGAAATAATAGACCAATAATATTGGGTAAATACCTTTATTTATCATTTAAAACGCAATTAAAATCAATCTGCTACGTCTGATATTCGTTATTTCGAAAATATGAACATCGTATTTACGTTTTACCGTATTTACGTTTTACCGTAAATACTCGAGTATAAGACTGCTCTCGTGTATAAGACGACCCCCTAAACATTAACTAAGAGTTTTTGGAAAAAACCTCGTCTTATACATGAGTAAATACGGTATATGGTCATGTAAAACCGGGAATGCCATCAAATGAGGCCATGTGTGACCAAATGAGGCCATTTGTGACCAAATAAGGCCATGTGTGACCAAATGAGGCCATGTGTGACCAAATAAGGCCATATGTGACCAAATGAGGCCATGTTTGACCAAATGAGGCCATGTGTGACCAAATGAGGCCATGTGTGACCAAATAAGGCCATGTGTGACCAAATAAGGCCATGTGTGACCAAATAAGGCCATGTGTGACCAAATGAGGCTTTGCATAACCAAATGAGGCAATGTGTGTCCAAATAAGGCCATGTGTGACCAAATAAGGCCAGAGCTACATCCAAGCCAAATGTTCCAGACAGTTCTAAATTATTGTTTTGTTTTTTTCTCAAAATTCCCATGATTTGACTACCATGCCATGGTCAGTTGTATGTTTATGAAAATATTAATCTATAATAATTGAAAGAAACATTATGATTTCATTAAAGTCCTTATATGGGGTATGTTTCAGGGATGGAAAGCCTCCAAACTTCTTCATGAAGGCAGGTATTGGCATGTCGGCCGGTGCCGTCGGGGCGTTTGTTGGAACCCCAGCTGAGATATCACTCATCAGAATGACTGCTGACGGCAGGTAAATCACAACCAATACCTCAACAGTCTGTGTTAACTTCGAAATTCTTCTCATACTGAAAAGATATAGATTTTTTTGCGGAATGTACATCATTGTACTTGCAAAATTAATTTTTATCTGTCTCGTATTTCTATGCGTGAATATGAGGCAATATGTAATTTGTAATGAAGCATGAGGAAAACATTTGAGTAATTTTTCTTTACCTTCCCATTCAAATACATGATTCAATAGAGTCACAATTTGTCAATTCATCCCAGTAAATCTTTTTTAATGATTTTCCAAAGAATTTTTTGTTTAGCAGATAGGATCTTATTGAGTATTTGGTTTAAATCAAGAAATATTCTGTCTTGTATAAGATTTGCTGCTGCCAACATTTTGTCAGCTGACCATTTATGGTTTAATGTTAAAAAAGAAATTAAATTGCTAAATGATTATTTTTGTGTATTTTTGTGTATTTTTTGCAGATTACCAGCGGCAGAGAAGAGGGGATACACCAATGTGTTTAATGCCCTGGCGAGAATATCAAGAGAAGAGGGCGTCCTGACTCTGTGGAGGGTAAGTAACTCCAACGTTCATCTTAACCAGCTAACTTTCATGAGAAGTCCTGACTCTGTGGAGGGTAAGTAAGAAGAAGAGGGGGTCCTGACTCTGTGGAGGGTAAGTAACAAGAAGGGGGAGTCCTGACTCTGTGGAGGGTAAGTAAGGAGAAGAGGGGGTCCTGACTCTGTGGGGGGTAAGTAAGGAGAAGAGGGGGTCCTGACTCTGTGGAGAGTAAGTAAGGAGAAGAGGGGGTCCTGACTCTGGGGAGGGTAAGTAAGGAGAAGAGGGGGTCCTGACTCTGTGGAGGGTAAGTAACAAGAAGAGGGGGTCCTGACTCTGTGGAGGGTAAGTAACGAGATGAGGGGGTCCTGACTCTGTGGAGGGTAAGTAAGGAGAAGAGGGGGTCCTGACTCTGGGGAAGGTTAGTAAGGAGAAGAGGGGGTCCTGACTCTGGGGAGGGTAAGTAACAAGAAGAGGGGGTCCTGACTCAGTGGAGGGTAAGTAAGGAGAAGAGGGGGTCCTGACTCTGGGGAGGGTAAGTAACAAGAAGAGGGGGTCCTGACTCTGTGGAGGGTAAGTAAGGAGAAGAGGGGGTCCTGATTCTGGGGAGGGTAAGTAAGGAGAAGAGGGGGTCCTGACTCTGTGGAGGGTAAGTAACGAGAAGAGGGGGTCCTGACTCTGTGGAGGGTAAGTAATGAGAAGAAAGAATCTTAACTTTGTGGAGGGTAAGTAAAGCCAATATTCAATGTAACCAAATGTGAAGCAATTGTTTGGAGTGAATTTTTAGAACATGTATATAACTCCGAATTGCTTTCTTCTCCAATTAAACTTTGGTCTGATATTTGAGACTTTGTGTGCATAAATAGTTTTAAATAGACATGGATAAAATCAATATTCCTTGTTCAATTTGAAGACAGATAGCTGGAATTTTGGTTGTTTTCCCTTTTAACAGGTTAAAATTTTAATCCAGGATTCCATTCAAATACATTTTATGTGCTTTCCCATTTAAGACACATGGCATATAGCTTGAGCTAGTGTTGGCTTTCCAGTGCCGTTATTCAGTAATATTACCCTCCCCAAACTTACAAGATAAATAGCTGATGTTGAAATTTATAAAAAAATGTCTTGAGGGAAATTTCTGGTCTGGGATGTAAATTTTATGACTGCAGCTTCTTTTAAGTTGGCAGATACTTAATTTATCATCTTTATGTTAGCATAATATCACTAAAAAGCTTTAAGAGGGATTTATCAATCCTGCACAATAGTTTCTAAAACTGACAACTATCATTTTCAAATAATTTCAACAGATTTTATGTTATTGGTTTCAAAGCCTTTTTTATCAGATAACAAACAAAGAGGAGACATCATTGGGTAGATTGTCACTTCATTTGTATTATTCTACAATAGTTGCTACAATTTACCTTTCCATGGCTTGTGCTGATGTGAGTTGCTGATGTGGTGTTTTTGTTTCGGCAGGGTTGTGGTCCCACGGTGGCGCGAGCGATGGTGGTGAACGCTGCGCAATTGGCCTCCTACTCTCAAGCCAAACAATTTGTCCTCGGCACAGGTGAGCATGGGGCCCCCGCAGGGTTGATACTACATCTGCTTCTCTTGAAATCAAAACTTAAGATTTTATTTCTTTGGATTAATGAAATATTGATGATTTTTTTCGACTTTTGAAAAGAAGTCTAACGAGTTTTCATCAATGCAATGAGAAAATGATTATATTATTGTTTTATGAAATTGTTAATTAGCAGCTAAAATTAAATGTTGAGGCTTCAACTTTGATCATCGCAGAATGTTAAATGAAGATATGGTAGATCAGAATGGAGCCAATTCCCTTAACAGGTCTGAATTTTAAAGAATTTAATTCTTTTTGCAGGATACTTTAAGGACAACATATTTTGTCATTTTGTGGCCAGTATGATCAGTGGTTTGGTGACAACTGCTGCCTCTATGCCTGTAGATATAGCCAAAACTAGGTAAGTGGTAGCCAAATCTAGGCAAGTTAAAGCCTGCTCCTGTTGCAGCCAAAAGTAGGTAAGTTGCAGCCAAAAGTTGGTTAAATATAGTCAAAACTAGGTAAGATGTAGCTAAAACTAGGTGAATTGTAGCCATACTAGGCAAGTTATAGTCAGAATGTTAAAACCATATCTAGGCAAGTTATAATGCAGTGAATGTATAGATACAGTCAGAAGTAGGGAAGTTAAAATGTGGTGAATGTATAGATACAATCAGAAGTAGGGAATTTATAATGTGGTGAATGTATAGATACAATCAGAAGTAGGGAAGTTATAATGTGGTGAATGTATAGATACAATCAAAAGTTGGCAAGTTATAATGTGGTGAATATATAGATGGTCAAAAGTAGGCAAGTTATAATGTGGTGAATGTATAGATACAATCAGAAGTAGGCAAGTTATAATGTGGTGAATGTATAGATACAATCAGAAGTAGGCAAGTTATAATGTGGTGAATGTATAGATGGTCAGAAGAAGGCAAGTTGTAATATGGTGAATGTATAAATACAATCAAAAGTAGGCAAGTTATAATGTGCTGAATGTAACAACTAAAATTAGGCAAGTTAAGATTTCTATCACTCATTATTTTGAAGTAAAGTAATTGAACTGTAAATATATATGGAAATAATTGTTTTCAGAATTCAGAATATGAAAATTATTGATGGGAAACCAGAATACAAAGGTGCAGTGGTACGTATTGGTCCAAGCTTCAGTAATATTTTGCAATTCCTATATGAGATAATCACTGTAGTATCTAATAAACATATAATAAGCAGTTCTCCTATTAGTCCAGTCAATATATGAGAAAAAATGGCCTAACCCAGAACAAATTAGAACAGAAATGAAACTGATAGAAAATGTTTCAGTAGAGCCTAGAGAATAACATAGTAAAAGTCTACCAAAATCCAAGTAGTGGAACAATGCTTAATTTGCATAAATCCAAAATGGCAGACACATATTATGAAGTTACTTTGTATTATAGATTTCCTAGATATTTTTTTTTCCCTTAACTTTCATTTATTTATGAAATATTTAGATAAAACATTTCTCTGTGTGTTACAATTTCAGGATGTGTTGACGAAAGTGATACGTGGAGAGGGATTTTTCAGTTTATGGAAAGGATTTACTCCATACTACGCCCGCCTGGGGCCCCACACGGTCCTCACCTTCATCTTCCTGGAACAGATGAACAAGGGCTACAGGAAGTACGTCCTCAAAGACGATTCCGGTATAGGAGGGGGACTGTAAGGAATTCTACAAAGATACGGAAAATCTTGATGACATGCCTTACGGAAAGTTATATACTAGTTTAACCCTCCAAGCAGAAAGCGGATTTATCTGATAGGATTTCACTGCTGATGTTTGTGAATAATACCAGGGTTGTTGTGAATATTATAGAATCTGAATGTATATTTAAAATCAAGTGGAAGGGATAAGACATATTATATAGAAGCTCGACCTGGAAGTATATTTGTAGGAATATGTTTTGAGTGACTGTGATTATGGGAGTTTTTTTCATGCTGAGAAAAGTGATCGGCAGAACAAGGCTTTGGTGTGTTCGGTGTGACTATATTTGGTCACACTTCAGGCATGAGGCTTTATACTGATAGGTTGAATGCTGGTAGCCATTTTTATGACCTCATTTGATCACTTCTACATGTGACAAAATTGATCTCTGGACTCTCTGCACTAAATGATGATAATGATAATAATTGTAAAGTGCATTTAAGATATATGGTGCCACAAGCCAAGAGTGCTTCTATTCTGTATGATGTGTCTGATATTGGGTGCTCATCATTCAACTCGTGTCTCCCTGCACTGCAAGTTTTTGCTTGGTTCACGAGGGAGGGGCCGAAGCTCAGTCAACGAGCAATAACAAACTCTGTGATCATGCTGAATGCGAAAGTCAACGAGCTCAGTCAACGAGCAATAACAAACTGCGATCATGCTGAATGCGAAATTGAAATATAAAAAAAGAGGGAACTCTGCAGATGACCGGACACAGTTTGAATGCTGACCCCTTGACCATTGTCCAGAACGGTTCATACCACAAGTCTCCTCCATGTATAGTGGAGCCGACTTGAATCCTATGTCTTCAATCCTTTTTACAAGGAATCCTCTATTTTTCATTAAATTTAATGTTAAATATAGATAGATGCTGGTCTGAGACAGGAAATAAAGGGAAGCTGCTATATTAGGGTTAACCACACTCAAGGTCTGAATGTACACTTGACAGTGTTATGCTGTAATGAAACACTTGACAGTGTTACACTGTAATGAAACACTTGACAGTGTTACACTAATGAAACACTTGACAGTGTTACGCTGTAATGAAACATTTGACAGTGTTACACTGTAATGAAACACTTGACAGTGTTATGCTGTAATGAAACACTTGACAGTGTTACGCTGTAATGAAACACTTGACAGTGTTACACTGTAATGAAACACTTGACAGTGTTACACTGTAATGAGACACTTGACAGTGTTACGCTGTAATGAAACACTTGACAGTGTTACACTGTAATGAAACACTTGACAGTGTTACACTGTAATGAAACACTTGACAGTGTTACACTGTAATGAAATATTTTTTGAGGTCACCAAATATTCAATATGTTACTTAAGATAACAAGCTGAATAATACCTTTTATCTTACAAAAAATGGATTTAGGATAGGGAGACCTTGAATTTTTGATAAAACATAACTTGGAGATGGAGGTTACAGGTTTGATTTTTCATGTTCCATGACTACCTCCGGTGACCTTGATTGTGGCAAACCTTATACAGAACTAAATAAATGAAGGGAAACATATAATATAAATTATAACACCATGATTCCTATGGGCAGCAGATAAACAACAATTCATCAAAAGAAAAGAATTTTCACTTTGAAATATTAATTTGCATTTGGTGTTTGAATTCTGTTATGCTGTATCATAAAGACAAAAGCAAAGATAAGCAGTGCCAACCATGATTTAAAATTTATAATTTTTTGTTTTTTTATCATTATATGGCGACTGAATTGCATCCCATTTTATCATTATAATACGAGTATTGGTAAGATCTTGAAATTCAAAGAACAAATGGTGCTTATTTAATTCACATAAAACCTGGAATATAAAATCTGACATAAATAGGGGATAATCACGTTTATAGATGTATACAGATCTGTTTATTTTCTTAATAGTTCTTCTCCAACTTTATTTATCGCCAACATATAAATAAAGAAAATGTGTAAGGATTTTTTCATGAAAAGTTATGGAGTAATTCTTTAAACTACTTTGTTTTCAAAGTTTGACTCTAATCATGCCATTCTGTCTCCTGTGCTTCTCATCATATCTATTTGTTTTCATCACTTTAATTAATCAGCTTCATTGTTGGAATATGAAAAGCCAGAGGAGATATTACCCGATTTTGTGATCTGAATTTTGGAACAAGTCCAAAAGTCACACCAAGACCATTCAAAAGAGAGGACAACTGGTTAACCCTTTAAGTGCAAAATTGATACGATGTCAATCATAATTTTTTTTTATTTGATTTAGATTTATTCTGTTTTGAATTTATTTTGTTTCGACATATTTTTTGTGACTGTTTCCATCTTTGATGCCCCGTTTTATGATGCTCTGGTCCATGCAGGAGGGAAGCTTACTCAGTCATAATATTAATATTAAAACATCAGTGAACACCATCCATAAAGACTGCTGTGCGTTTGGAGTTGTTCATCGGCTACCAGGTCTCGGGTTTCTTCCATCACAGAAACTAGACTCTGTGTCGCAAAGACTTTAAACAAGCATTTGCTCAATAAAATTTTAAGAATATATCTTGTGTCAAGACTTGCTGGAAGAGCCGAACAACTTCTCAGGGCTATTCCATAATTATTGTGGATTGAAAAGTATGATTACTTCCAGAATGGAATTAATTAGAAATGGAATTTAAAAAAAATGGTATCAAAATAAGCCTGAGGTTAGTTTGTGATGGATTGAATTAAAATAGTTTGTTAGGTTCTTAATCAGTCTTGGTGAAAGGTTTCATTTTGCTTTTAGATTAGCGATGCAAAGTTTGTACATATAAAGTTCCATGTGTACCATTCTACAATCAACTTGTCTCAGTACAAAAGCAAATGGAAAATTGTAATCGTTGATTTTTCCTTATTGAAGTTATATGGGATATGCAAGGGAAAACTTTAATTTTTTTCACAGAGCTATAATAGTTGAATGCAATATGGAAACCAAGATGTGTGATATATAAATATATATATAATAATATATATAATTTATATACATTATATATTTTGAAATTGATGTAAATTATAAATGGGCTATACATTATCAAGCTATGTGGTAAGGACCTTGTAGTATTACGTATGTTTGTTCTGTACGTCTTGGGTTGAGCGGTGCTGGTTTGCAAGGGAAGTGATTTATAGAAACATACGGAGTGTCAACTTTAAGACAGTGCAGTTCAGAAATTTATAAACTCAAATGAGATTCTTATGTTTGCCAAGTAAACATTGAATGCAAAAGAAAGCAATGATCGAATTGTCTATGATGTACAATAAAGTAAAATAAAATACAAATTAGAAGCAAGATTTTTACAAGAGAAAAGTCTAAAAATTATGAGATGGTGTTTTGACTTATTCTTTACTATTGGCATGAAGATATTTATCAGTCCGGAGTTTGAGACAGAACAAATCTTAGAAGTGATGTAGAACTTTGCACTTTTGTTTTAGTAATGAAAAGATGTTGCACTCTCGGAACAGGAACAATTTAAATTTTTTGTTTCTCATCAATTTTTTTCCAAAAGATTTAGAGGATTTTTCTTATTTTGAACCAGAAATGATATGTATATACATATATATCAATATTGTATGCTTTAGTTATGTTGGCAAAGTGGAAAAAATGTTTACCCAACGAAAAAAAGTTTTGTTTCTCCTAATTTCTTGGAGGTAAAATGAGTGGGAGGGACATGGTTTTTTAAAAATCAAATTTATATGCATCTGTATTTGGCTATTTCATCATGTGGAATCAATTACTACTTTTTCTTTATAGTAAAAATCTTTACAGTAAAAATACATTGTCAGAGGTCCCAGCTGTGTGTAGAACTTTTTTGTCCTCAAGATTGTGCTTTTCTTGAAATGTGAAAATCGATCAACATTCACTCCATACAGTGCCCCTCAACTGGTAATAAAGAGCTCTGGACTGTGCTATGTTAATGTGAGAATGCAAAAGAAAGATCCCTAATGATTCTTCAAAAGGAGATCAGCATTGACTCCAAGTGACTGGCTTTTTTCTGACCTACTGTAGTCATAAATGTGACAAAATTCACATAGAAACAAGGATTAAAACAGTGCTGTTTTAGATTGTGTAGAAATTTATTATCACAGAACTTCCAAGATATAAAACTTCGCAAACAGGATGAAAATTAGCAAATTTTCGAATGTTTACATAAAAAGTATATAATTATAAATGTACAGTGTATTGTAAATCTCAAATTCCATCTCGCCTACCTTCATTTTTAAATTAACCAACAATGTATAAATTGAAATTCCAACTGTATTGACATGGAGTGTGTATTCACAGATGATATTACTGTGTCTTCTATAATTTAACAGCAGAAGCATATTATTATTTTGAAAATTTTCTGATATTCCCAAGAGACCGAGGGATGTATCACAGATATCTCATATTTAATACTGAAACATTCAAAAACAAGATATGTTATGCCATTTCAAGGCATATTACTAACATTCTCATATTCATACTGAATTTAGGGGTCATTTTGTGGAATATTCACATTTACATTTTGGGGACAAATTGTGGAAATTGTCCGGAGTCATGAAAAAGAATTAATTTTTCTCCACAATTAACTGCTGTCATTGACCATGATGGGAATTTTGAAACAGTGATGCAGAAATTGTAACAATATCAGTTTAATAAATACATAAAAGTTAGCACACTCCAGTAGCCATTCTAAATCAGATATTCTCAAAATCAAAATGTCTTCCTATTAATTGTTTTCAACATGGAGCATTTACATGTAGTGTGACAGTTTCCCACCAGGTGACATTGGTGACTGCCACTAGGGGGCTTGGTGCCTCATTCTGACACCACCAGGTGGCATTTCTGACTCTGCCACCAGGGGGAGAGGTGCCTCATTCTGACACCACCAGGTTGCATTGCTGACTGCCACCAGGGGGCGTGGTGCCTCATTCTGATACTACTAGGTGGCATTGCTGACTCTGCCACCAGGGGGCGTGGTGCCTCATTCTGACACCACCATGGCTCGCAGCATGACGGTGATGGTCTCCTTCACGTCTCCTGTGAGTGTTGCATTAATGTTGGCTTCCACTGTCTTATTGGGCTGGAAATAAACAGAATATTTTAACGATACAAACGATGTCCAGGTACATATGGCTAGGAAGCTTATCTGTATGAGAGATGGGCATGGACGTGGCTCAGGGGACGTGGCTCACGGGACGTGGCTCAGGGGACGTGGCTCAGGGGACGTGGCTCGGGGAACGTGGCTCGGGGGACGTGGCTCAGGGGACGTGGCTCGGGGAACGTGGCTCAGGGGACGTGGACATGGCTCAGGGACGTGGCTCAGGGAACGTGGCTCAGGGGACGTGGCTCAGGGAACGTGGCTCAGGGAACGTGGCTCAGGGGACGTGGCTCAGGGGACGTGGCTCAGGGGGCGTGGCACAGGGGACGTGGCTCAGGGGACGTGGCTCAGGGAACGTGGCTCGGGGGACGTGGCTCGAGGGACGTGGCTCAGGGGACGTGGCTCAGGGACGTGGCTCAGGGGACGTGGCTCAGGGACGTGGCTCAGGGGACGTGGCTCAGGGACGTGGCTCAGGGGTAGAGTGTCTGCCCCTCATGCTTGCAATGGGGGTTTAAATCCTGGTTGGGATGAGGACTTGGTTCAGACATCATTGAGAAGGAGAGCGTTTTTCTATTGACTACTTGTTATTTATTTTAAAAAGAGCCACTGCCTGGTGATCGAAGGTTATGGCTGGTGCTATTCTGTCTATGTGATGCAAAGAAATACCCTGGTGACTCCTCAGAAAGAGTTGGGCACTGATCCCAAGACAGATAATGTACTTACAAAATTACAGATCATGTAGATTATGGGCTGAATGTTAGGAAGGAGAAGGGGACAGGAAGGAGGGGAAATGTTAGGAAAGAGGAGTAGGAAGGAGGGAGAGGTTAGAAAGGAGGTGAGGGGCTAGGATGGAGGGGGAGGGTTAGGGTGGAGGGGTAGGGGTTAGGAAAGAGGGGGAGGGGTTAGGAAAGAGGGGGAGGGGTTAGGAAGGAGGAGTTAGGATGGAGGGGAGGGGTTAGGAAGGAGGGGGAGGGGGTAGGGGATAGGAAGGAGGGGTAGGGGATAGGAAGGAGGGGGAGGGGTTAGGAAGGAGGGGGAGGGGTTAGGAAGGAGGAGTTAGGATGGAGGGGTTAGGAAGGAGGAGTTAGGATGGAGGGGAGGGGTTAGGAAGGAGGGGGAGGGGATAGGAAGGAGGGGGAGGGGTTAGGAGGGAGGGGTTAGGGGTTAGGAAGGAGGAGTTAGGATGGAGGGGAGGGGTTAGGAAGGAGGGGGAGGGATTAGGAAGGAGGGGGAGGGGTTAGGAAGGAGGGGGGAGGGATTAGGAAGGAGGGGGAGGGGTTAGGAGGGAGGGGAGGGGTAGGAGGGAGGGGTTAGGAAGGAGGGGGAGAGGTTAGGAAGTAGAGGGAGGGGTTATGAAGGAGGGGGAGGGGTTAGGGTGGAGGGGTAGGGGATAGGAAGGAGGGGGAGGGGATAGGAAGGAGGGGGAGGGGTTAGGAGGGAGGGGTTAGGGGTTAGGAAGGAGGAGTTAGGATGGAGGGGAGGGGTTAGGAAGGAGGGGGAGAGGTTAGGAAGTAGAGGGAGGGGTTATGAAGGAGGGGGAGGGGTTAGGGTGGAGGGGTAGGGGATAGGAAGGAGGGGGAGGGGATAGGAAGGAGGGGGAGGGGTTAGGAGGGAGGGGTTAGGGGTTAGGAAGGAGGAGTTAGGATGGAGGGGAGGGGTTAGGAAGGAGGGGGAGGGATTAGGAAGGAGGGGGAGGGGTTAGGAAGGAGGGGGGAGGGATTAGGAAGGAGGGGGAGGGGTTAGGAGGGAGGGAAGGGGTAGGAGGGAGGGGTTAGGAAGGAGGGGGAGAGGTTAGGAAGTAGAGGGAGGGGTTATGAAGGAGGGGGAGGGGTTAGGATGGAGGGGTTAGGAAGGAGGGGGAGGAGTTAGGAAGGAGGAGGGAGAGGTTAGGAAGGAGGGGGAGGGGTTAGTCAGGAGGGGGGGGGTTAGGTTACTTACATCATGTCCGGGAGGTGGTGTCCACGTGATTGTGATCCCACGTCTTGTTCCAGCCTCTATCATTCCCTGATAAAAACACCAAAATAACAAATCATTACAAAATATCTTTTAATTAATTGTAATTCAAACAATTCAAAATCAAACTTCTTTTTCACATGTTCATAATGATTTCATAAACTATTTAAGTTTTTAGAGATCGGATTGTTCATCTTCAACCTACTTGAAAAGGAGCCATCTGTCTTAGGTAAGGTAAGAAAATATTGTAAAAAGACTGATAAAGACTGATGCTACCCTGAGAAAAAGGCCTTATAAAAAGCAATTTCTTACTGAACAAATAACAAGAATGCACCCTTAGTCTGAGGGGTAAATAAAACCTCTGGTTTAACAATCAGTGTGGTGTCTTACCTTGATTGGGTCAATGTTAAACCCGAATGGTGTGATGGCTGTCAGACTATCAAATAACCACTCTCCATTCTGAAAACCACAAAAGGACAGCCATGCTTTCAAACAGGAAATGATTCTTGGATGTTTTTGTTATTCGCTATTCATTAATTCTGTAATATAGAATCAAGATATGTTAGAATCAGTCAATTAACAAGGAAAGTGTTATCGTTTATGACAAAGTAAATTCTTGAAAAATGATTTAGTATCTTTTATTTATAATTTGCCCTTTTTAAACAGCAAAATCAGATGGTAATAAAAACAAACAATTCAACTTCTAATTAATTTTCTGATTTGAACAGGCAACACAGTTCTTATAGAATGTTAATACAAATTTCAGGTTAACATGGAAAAAAGATCAAACACTATGATGTTGACTGTGTTTTAAGTTACCGGTAGTTAAGAGTGATCTTTGAAAAGGTATATTTGTGAAATAACAAAATTCTATACCCATACATGCAAGTAGAATATATATATTTCTTTTCTTCATTTATTTAATAAAAGGAATTTAAATTTGTATACTGTTATGTTGTAATGGGTTAATTCAATGGATTATGTATGAATCAAAGGGGTAATTAAGATCTATACAATCACAGGGTAATTAAAGATAACATATTACATTTCAAGTAATAAAAGTCCCTAACTACAAGGTAATCAAATATGACCCATATGTAATAACAGGGTAATCATACATGGCCTATAATCACCAAAGGGTAATCAAGTATGACCCCTTGTAATAACAGGGTAATCAAATATCTGATTTGATCTGCTACATTTGATTTGATCTGCTACATTTGATTTGATCTGCTTCATTTGATTTGATCTGCTACATTCGATTTGATCTGCTACATTTGATTTGATCTGCTACATTTGATTTGATCTGCTTCATTTGATTTAATCTGCTTCATTTGATTTGATCTGCTACATTTGATTTGATCTGCTACATTTGATTTGATCTGCTTCATTAGATTTGATCTGCTACATTAGATTTGATCTGCTCCATTTGATTTGATCTGCTACATTCAATTTAATCTGCTTCATTTGATTTGATCTGCTTCATTTGATTTGATCTGCTTCATTTGATTTGATCTGCTTCATTTGATTTGATCTGCTTCATTTGATTTGATCTGCTTCATTTGATTTGATCTGCTTCATTTGATTTGATCTGCTTCATTTGATTTGATCTGCTACATTAGATTTGATCTGCTTCATTTGATTTGATCTGCTTCATTTGATTTGATTTACGTCATTTGATTTGATCTTCATTTGATTTGATCTATTAAATTGTATCACTGATGCTCACTAATTCAAAGTCATAAATGTTTAAAGATTCCATTTTTTTTGGCTCTAGATTTATTTGATTTTATGTATTATTTGATTTTATAAAACTCTTGTTCATAATTTATGATCAGAGTTTAAAATGTAATGATCTGTTATACATCTTAAATACTAATCCATTATTCTACCTATAAGTTAATTAAAAAATATAGTCATTGCTTAAGTCAAAGAGAAATATTTCTATTCAACAAAAGTCATCTATTTAGAGGCCTAGTGGGTTGATGAGAACTTAGAGGTGAATGATGAACTTGTTTCTCCCTAGAGGGCGCCTGCTAATGAAGCAATTACCATGACTACCAAGTACCTGTTTTGCACCCTGGATCATGTGCACATACAACACCATGCAGAACCAGCAAATACACAAAAAATAACCACATGAAAGGGGAAAAATGCAATCACATATTAATCAATATATTAGTCGGAAACAATAACAATGTCACACAATCCTATCTTTCAAGCTTAATATCCTACTGATATTTGATTCAATAGTAAATAAATAAATTTCATCTTTGTGTTAGTCAACCAATATAGAAAAAAAAGTTTAAGTTCATGTTTTGAAAATTAAAGTGAAAATTATTTCAAATAAACTAAATAAACTTTGCTGAAGCAACACAATCTTCCCATCTTTTTTTCATTTTTAAGGGTTAAATCATTGACAACATGGCTCTGACCAGTTCTATTTTTATTTTTTATTTTTTGATTGCGCAGTCCAATTTTATGGTGGTCTCATGGTGAAAGACAATAAACAAATAATATATATGTACATATGTAGTACTCAGTCCATCTCTGTAACTTATGTTTAGAGAGCGAATTATCATCATGTTGATGACTGTAATGAAATACTGAATAAAACATGGACGTTTGTAGTAACCCACACTTGTAAACTAATTTCATATATGGCTGAAGCTGTATGGCAAAATATCAAATAATCTTTTTTGTACTCATTCATTTGATTTATATATGTGTCCTATAGGTCAAGTTTTTCCATGAAAATATTTTGTATGAAAATGAGAAGAATTAAAAAAATATATATAAATAAATTAAATGATTAAACAAATCAATAACTTTGGACTTTCTATTGACGTAATCACAATGGTCTACCAATACTTTTCAGAGATGAAGGTTTTCTGATGTTTTTATTTTTGGCACATACCTTCTAAAAAATATTTTTTAAAATCAAGTGAAAAGTGAAAAATGTTAAAGTAAACAACAGTATGGCATGTAATACATTATAACAAAGATTTACTGTTTATTCTCTCGTCAAGTGACGTAATACAAAATGGATCTGAGTGACATGGCATGTTTGATGAATGACATGACATGTTTGATGAATGACATGACAAGTTTGATGAATGACATGGCATGTTTGATGAATGACATGACATGTTTGATGAATGACATGGCATGTTTGATGAATGACATGACATGTTTGATGAATGACATGACAAGTTTGATGAATGACATGACATGTTTGATGAATGACATGGCATGTTTGATGAATGACATGGCATGTTTGATGAATGACATGACATGTTTGATGAATGACATGGCATGTTTGATGAATGACATGGCATGTTTGATGAATGACATGGCATGTTTGATGAATGACATGACATGCTTGATGAATGACATGGCATGTTTGATGAATGACATGGCATGTTTGATGAATGACATGGCATGTTTGATGAATGACATGACATGTTTGATGAATGACATGACATGTTTGATGAATGACATGACATGTTTGATGAATGACAGGTATGTAACATGAATGACAAGCATGCCAACATTCTTACAGATATGTATGTTTGCAGATCGCAACTTGTATAGTGCAAATATATGTGTGAAGTCTCTTGTGAAATCTGTTCAGAATGTGAACAGTCCTGTAGGTGTGAATTTTATGCAGCATATATGCAGGTGTAAATGTAATGTAAATACAGTATGCAATGTCATGTAAATGTTATGCAGTATACATGCCACAAATGCTATAGGCTGATTGCCGATCTCCATGTTTTTTTTTCCCCATTGAAAAGTATACACCGGAACTGTACAACTTTGCCAGAACCAGAACTGTACAACTCCACTATATTTAATCATTGGTCAGAGAGATTGGCAGGGGGCCTATGTAGTATACATGCACATGTTATACAGTATACAATGTCATGTAAATGCTATACAGTATACAATGTCATGCAAATGTTATACAGTATACAATGTCATGTAAATGCTATACAGTATACAATGTCATGTAAATGCTATACAGTATACAATGTCATGTAAATGCTATACAGTATACAATGTCATGTAAATGTTATACAGTATACAATGTCATGTAAATGCTATACAGTATACAATGTCATGCAAATGTTTTACAGTATACATGTCAATTCTATGAGTGATAGAAACAAGCATTCACCAACTAGCCAAGGCTAGTACTAAATCCATTTGGCTAGTACTAAATTAGCCTTTTTCTTATTAAATTGAATCATTCACTCGCCAAAGATTTCCAGTTGGCTAGTACTGCTGAACATCTGTTTCCATCAATGGGCTAATGGGCTATACAATAAACATGGTGGTGAAAATGTTATGAAGTGTTGTACATGCAGGAATATATTTAATTCAATATACATGTACATGTAGATCTAATTGCATGTCATGTAGTTTGGTTGTGAATGATGGGTCAGTGACACCAATTTGATTCTTGTGATGCATAATAGTTTTTCTTTCTATTGTGTGACATGCAATATACAGAAGTTTATATTGTGTGACATGCAATGTATAGAAGTTTGTATTGTGTGACATGCAATGTACAGAAGTTTCTATTGTATGACATGCAATGTACAGAAGTTTCTATTGTGTGACATGCAATGTATAAAAGTTTCTATTGTGTGACATGCAATGTACAGAAGTTTCTATTGTGTGACATGCAATGTATAAAAGTTTCTATTGTATGACATAGAATGTACATGTATAGAAGTTTCTATTGTGTGACATGCAATGTATAGAAGTTTCTATTGCATGACATGCAATGTACAGAAGTTCTGATTTATATTATGTGTGTCATGGTACCACACAACTTACATCACGCTGAGGTCAGGAAATAGAACATAAATTCCATATTCAATGTGTGAAAATCATTCACATGTGTCAAAGACTCATGAAACTCACTCAACATGCGATTTAATGACCAAAAAACTGCTCCATTTTTATATTTGTATACATGTGTAGGTGGAATATATTTTCAATATATACATGTCTATATGACCATAGTCCTGTTTAGATCTGCTTATTTTCAGTTATAATTCTTGTGTAATAATTTTTTATCTTTCTGGCAATTCATGCAAATGCAATTTATATTTAACAATGATGGTATCCAATGATATAGAGATAAAAGATATCAGACTCGGTAAATTTTAATTTCTTGACTTTCTTTTAGAAAGGATCGCTGTTACAGTAGTTTTGGTTGAAAATTTGTAGCATTACAGAACTTGGTCATTCCGGTTATATTTGACTACTATTGTGAAAGATTACATAGGCATGATTTATTAACAATGGATATATTTTACCTTTTTCTGACTGACAGCCATTGTTCTCACACACCCGACGTTTATTTCTCTGGTTGCCGTGGTGAACTCATTCTCCTTGGATACGCTATGTAAAGTGACTAATAAGGGCTTGGCTACCAACGCTCCTGGAAATATGAGGAATTGCAGTAGAGTAGAGTCAATACATAATATTCATATAAATATACATTGTGTGTGTGTGTGTGTGTGTGTGTGTGTGTGTGTGTGTGTGTGTGTGTGTGTGTGTGTGTGTGTGTGTGTGTGTGTGTGTGTGTGTGTGTACCTTCGTCCTCCTCCAGAGCTGGTTGTATGGCTAGAGACTCAACATCCGGAGTGAGTTCATCTCCTCCAGACATGTACATTATATGCTTCTTGGACTCTCCAAATACCCGGAAGACGTGATTTTCTTCCTGGAAAAAACAATAAATTCAATATCTTATAACATTGTAAGAAAATCTGATAACTAAAATGGATATCTTACATTTATTTTAAATAATATGCATTCAAAGTATTCAAACCATAACAACAAGATTCGAAAAATCTTACAAAAAAATTGTGATGTTTGCCCCGAAAAAAATTACAATCCTATGAGAAAACTCACTTGTCCAAATAATTCGATTCTGCAGCCATCTGAGAAATAGTCGCTCGTGTGGTCAGGAGCAAACGTGACGAGGATGTCACGTGACCCGCCGGCTGCAATCACGCCCTCTGCTGGCACACAGTCAAACACCTGCTGACCATTCAGGTTCTGAGTGCCTGCATTACATAATGTACACTACCTTTTATAAAGCCTTACACACAAGTTTGTAGCATAAAACATTTTTCAAGACCATTTTACAGTGTATCTTTATGATGGTGAAGTTTATAAACTTCCCTCAAGCTTTCTTAAAGCAATGGGAGAACTTCAACCTGAAAAGCTGTTTTAGATTTCATAAAAAAATTATTGATATGTTTACAATAACTATTGATAGAACAAAGCCTTTACAAAAAAGAATCTACCGACAAAATCATATTATATGTTTTAGATTCTTCATAACATATATATTGTTAGTCCTGAGGGACCAGCTTTCGACACAACCAATAACTGCTGATTACAGCAGCTAAGAAAGGACCCTTTAGCTGCTGAAAGTCACGGTCTACTTCATGAGCGGTAACTGCTGAAAGTCACGGTCTACTTCATTAGCGGTAACTGGTCCAGAGGGTGTATCACTCACCGACGAGGTTGCGGTGTTTGGCGTCTTTGTTGATGAAGGACGGCAGAGCTTGAGCCTTGGAGTGTCGCAGCAGAGACTGGCTGTCCAGCTTGATGCTATATTGCACCGCCAGCGACGATGTGTTCACGATCTGCAACATTACAAACCTCTTACTTATCATCAACATATCTGTTTGGACCCCTTCAAAGTGTGATTTATTACCAGTCATCAAATCTTTAAAGGAGATTAGGTCAGCCCTTTCTAGCAATTAGAATTTAAAAGATATAAAAAAACAACAACAACAAAAACAACAAAACAACAAAACAAATAAAATATCAGCTACAAGTGTTCCTCAGTGAGCGCCAGTCAGTGCCCCCCTAGTGTGCAGCCAGTCAGTGCCCCCTGGTGTGCAGCCAGTCAGTGCCACCTGGTGAGCAACCGGTCAGTGCCACCTGGTGAGCAGCCAGTCAGTGCCACCTGGTGAGCAGCCAGTCATGCCCCCTAGTGAGCATCCAGTCAGTGCCCTCTGTTGGTCGTACCTTGAATGTTTCTTCTTTATATTCTCCTGCTATGAGCGCCCCCATGTCCATCTCGCCGTCCTTGATGGAGAGACTGACCACGGGACTGACCCCTTTGCCCTTGAGGGTGATGAAGAGAGTCGCCGTGGGCGACTTTATCTCCTGCACTTCTTGGAACTGAAAACAATACATATTTATTATCTTGTCTTATTGTACAAACTCTACAGACAGCATAATCACGTCTTCATTTCTGTAATTTAATCTCATTAAATTAAATACGAGTCTAATTCAGTCATATTATTTAGCACTGTTTAGAACTGAAATCAAAGACAGGCAATCACTGAACCCTATTCACTTTTAGAGAATCATCAGGTTCTACTTTTCAGCAAGGCAATATAATTTTTTATAATGGTTCTGTGTTGTGAGCTTTGAGATGTTTTACTTTTATGAGTGAATTGTGATTATGGAAGCCCAGCTGTGAAATGAAGTCGGCTGAAAATACAACTTGGTAGAAAACAACCCCAATAATACAGGTAGAAAACAACCCCAATAATACAGGTAGAAACAACCCCAATAATACAGGTAGAAAACAACCCCAATAATACAGGTAGAAAACAACCCCAATAATACAGGTAGAAACAAGCCCAATAATACAGGTAGAAAACAACCCCAATAATACAGGTAGAAAACAACTCCCATAATACAGGTAGAAAACAACCCCAATAATACAGGTAGAAAACAATACCAATAATACAGGTAGAAACAACCCCAATAATACAGGTAGAAAACAACCCCAATAATACAGGTAGAAAACAACCCCAATAATACAGGTAGAAAACAACCCCAATAATACAGGTAGGAAACAACCCCAATAATACAGGTAGGAAACAACCCCAATAATACAGGTAGAAACAACCCCAATAATACAGGTAGAAACCAACCCTAATAATACAGGTAGAAAATAACACCCATAATACATGTAGAAAACAACCCCATTAATACAGGTAGAAAACAACCCCAATAATACAGGTAGGAAACAACTCCAATAATACAGGTAGAAAACAAGCCCAATAATACAGGTAGAAAACAACCCCAATAATACAGGTAGAAAACAAGCCCAATAATACAGGTAGAAAACAACACCAATAATACAGGTAGAAACAACCCCAATAATACAGGTAGAGACAACCCCAATAATACAGGTAGAGACAACCCCAATAATACAGGTAATGGAATCTCCTACAGGGCGTACATGTAGGTGTGATAAACCTACCACTTGTCCCTTGTGAGGTGTGAAGCACACCAGTAAGGTATGTGAGGCATCCGGTGGTAGCAACCGGAGCGCGTTCAACATCTGGAATGGTCCGGCCGTATCCAGGAGGGATGATCTCAACTCCCAAGGTTAAAGAAAACACAGTGTCTCAAGAAATATCAAACTGTAGTGGATATACAATGTAATATCAAAATATAATATCAAGATTGGAAGTTTTGATAAAGGGAAAGATGAATACTTTGGAAAAAAAGGAACTTTTTTTTTTAAAACAAAAACAGATATTTCATCTAACATGATACTAGTATGATAATCGTACATACAATTCATGTCTTTGAGAAACATATTGTTTCAGTTATAATTTCATTTATATATTTACATTATTTTTTGGCCTGTCACAAGACACTTCAAGTTGCCATTATTAACAAAGACCCTCAATAGCACACCCATGTTGAAGTCCTAATAAATAGATATTTTTGACAAAATTCTTAAAATGCATTTTTCCTGAAAGAAATCTACATTTTCCAGAAAAAAATCTTCTGATCACTACTATCCATACAAATTTGACCTGACTTGGTTTTCATACATGAACACAATATTGAAATAACTAAAATGTTAAAATGCCAAACTGTGGATATTTGAAGAGTTTAGTCAGCCTCGTGAGTTTTACAAAGGATACGTCAATGTTTCTCTGTGAGATATTCTGGATGGTGACAGACTTGATGATACTCTGGCCGATGGAGACGTCCCCGAACTCTGTGCTGGTCCGGCCGTTGTCCGAGATGACCACGAGCTCAGGCTTGACCGTCGGACAGTGCACCTCCATATGAAGTGTGTTGTGAATACTGTAATTAAAGAAACATGTTTATTATTCCTTGCAAAAATGTCAACTTCAATAATGTTATTTTCTGATTATAGTACCGCATAGAAAATGTTCCTTTTCTTTTGATTGGATAAAACAATATTCAGAAATATTCTAAATTATATGGAAATTATTAGGCATGTAAATTGAGAATTTCATTAAGGGTAAAAGACAGGTAATAGGATTTTGCTACTAATATCTGCAGATACCTGTAGGGAAGGACTCCAGGATTTGCACATTTTCCAGAAGCTATATAACACGGGATCCTGATAGTTTCAAACTTTCCTTTGAACTGTCTCAGTAGCGAGGCCTTGGCTGCTGCGTACTCGTCAGACCTGAGAAACAATCAACAATCAATCAGCAATCAACATAACAATCAGCAATCAGCATAACAATCAGCAATCAACATAACAATCAACATAACAATCGGCAATCAACATAACAATCAACATAACAATCGGCAATCAGCATAACAATCAACATAACAATCTGCAATCAACATAACAATCAACATAACAATCGGCAATCAGCATAACAATCAACATAACAATCGGCGATCAACATAACAATCAACATAACAATCGGCAATCAGCAAACAACATAACAATCGGCAATCAACATAACAATCGGCAATCAACATAACAATCGTCAATCAGCAAACAACATAACAATCGGCAATCAACATAACAATCGACAATCAACATAACAATCAGCAATCAACTAACGATCAGCAATCAACAATTACATGGAATTTTGTGCAATACATTTCTTTCTCTCTTCAACAAACAACACATCAATGAGCAAATTTAAATAGCAATTTGATATCAATTTTTTTTGTGCTTTCTTAAATGTATGAACAAATGCAAAAGACTTGAGGTAAAACAAATCTTGAAGGAACACTGTGAAGAATTTTGTTTACAAAAATGTCTTTGCCTCTTCTTATATTTATACTTTTATGTGGATTTATCATAGACCTAAAGCATTTGCAGAAAATTTTGTTCTTATAAATTGATAACCATAGTGTTGAATTGCTTAAATCATGAACTACTCGCAGCGATTTAGCACCTAATTTCTTTTTACAACACACTTTTGTGAATGATGTCAAAACCAATGTTAATTTTATGGTTGGCTTATTCTGCAAAACAAAACTCCATTTTCCCATATATAAGCTGACTACTATTAAGTTGTATCATATTAAGATAACGGAGCCTCACAGTGGGTCGATGTTCTCCACGGTCGGAGCCTGTACCGGAGCTGGGCCCTTGACGGAGACGGTGGTGTTTGAATCTCCGGCCTTGCCTCGCGCTCCCTTGGGACTCGCCTTGCCCTTGGCTGGGGGCTTCTTGCTGGCGCCCTTCTGCAAATATATAACTCATTATTAGCAACAAATCATTCATTCTATACAGGCATTTTATCACAGTTATGCTTAACAAGATATCACCTTATTTGAACTTTTTAAAATTGATATTAATATCAATTTTGTGTTATAAAGAACTTGTGTTTCATCATTTTCTCAAACAATGGTGCCAGAGACAACTTAGTCTTGTGGAATAACAAGGGGAATGATTTTGCACATTAGTCATAAACGATACGGTTACTTAAACTTCTGTGCAGAGTTAATCTTCTTTGATAATGAAGAATATTAGATTTGTTCATACTGTGCCAGGTTCACACAGGAACATTTGTGGCACCTATTTCCTTTTTACAAGACACTTTTGTGGATGGTTCACATAGAGAATGTCTGTATTTGTTTGTGCCCACATGCTGCAATTTATGTGACTTAATTTATCCTTGAATAGCATTTTCTCTGTTGGTGTGTTGATGCACCAACGGCTCAAATTATTAAACTGTCTTGATGCAAAGTCATGCTACAACCATAACTCCGGTATTGAATCTGACTTTATACATTAGATTGTATCTTGATGCTGACATGCTACATTAGATTGTGTCTTGATGCCGACATGCTACACTAGCTTGTATCTTGATGCTGACATGTTACACTAGCTTGTATCTTGATGCTGACATGTTACACTAGCTTGTATCTTGATGCTGACATGCTGGACTAGCATGTATCTTGATGCTGACATGCTAGACTAGCTTGTATCTTGATGCTGACATGCTACACTACCTTGTATCTTGATGCTGACATGCTACACTAGCTTGTATCTTGATGCTGACATGTTACACTAGCTTGTATCTTGATGCTGACATGCTGGACTAGCATGTATCTTGATGCTGACATGCTAGACTAGCTTGTTTCTTGATGCTGACATGCTACACTAGCTTGTATCTTGATGCTGACATGCTACACTAGCTTGTATCTTGATGCTGACATGCTACTCTAGCTTGTATCTTGATGCTGACATGCTACACTAGCTTGTATCTTGATGCTGACATGCTGGACTAGCTTGTATCTTGATGCTGACATGCTACACTAGCTTGTATCTTGATGCTGACATGCGGCACTAGCTTGTATCTTGATGCTGACATGCTGGACTAGCTTGTGTCTTGATGCTGACATGCTACTCTAGCTTGTATCTTGATGCTGACATGCTACACTAGCTTGTATCTTGATGCTGACATGCTACACTAGCTTGTATCTTGATGCTGACATGCTAGACTAGCTTGTATCTTGATGCTTACATGCTACACTAGCTTGTGTCTTGATGCTGACATGCTGGACTAGCTTGTATCTTGATGCTGATGTGCTACACTAGCTTGTATCTTGATGCTGACATGCTACACTAGCTTGTGTCTTGATGCTGACATGCTGGACTAGCTTGTATCTTGATGCTGATGTGCTACACTTGCTTGTATCTTGATGCTGACATGCTACACTAGCTTGTATCTTGATGCTGACATGCTGGACTAGCTTGTATCTTGATGCTGACATGCTACACTACCTTGTATCTTGATGCTGACATGCTGGACTAGCTTGTATCTTGATGCTGACATGCTACACTAGCTTGTATCTTGATGCTGACATGCGGCACTAGCTTGTATCTTGATGCTGACATGCTACACTAGCTTGTGTCTTGATGCTGACATGCTACACTAGCTTGTATCTTGATGCTGATGTGCTACACTAGCTTGTGTCTTGATGCTGACGTGCTACACTAGCTTGTATCTTGATGCTGACATGCTACAATAGCTTGTGTCTTGATGCTGACGTGCTACACTAGCTTGTATCTTGATGCTGACATGCTACAATAGCTTGTATCTTGATGCTGACGTGCTACACTAGCTTGTGTCTTGATGCTGACATGCTAGACTAGCTTGTATCTTGATGCTGACATGCTGGACTAGCATGTATCTTGATGCTGACATGCTACAATAGCTTGTATCTTGATGCTGACATGCTACACTAGCTTGTATCTTGATGCTGACATGCTACTCTAGCTTGTATCTTGATGCTGACATGCTACACTAGCTTGTATCTTGATGCTGACATGCGGCACTAGCTTGTATCTTGATGCTGACGTGCTACACTAGCTTGTGTCTTGATGCTGACATGCTACACTAGCTTGTATCTTGATGCTGACATGCTGGACTAGCTTGTGGCTTGATGCTGACATGCTACTCTAGCTTGTATCTTGATGCTTACATGCTACACTAGCTTGTATCTTGATGCTGACATGCTGGACTAGCTTGTGGCTTGATGCTGACATGCTACTCTAGCTTGTATCTTGATGCTGACATGCGGCACTAGCTTGTATCTTGATGCTGACATGCGGCACTAGCTTGTGGCTTGATGCTGACATGCTACTCTAGCTTGTATCTTTATGCTGACATGCTACACTAGCTTGTATCTTGATGCTGACATGCTACACTAGCTTGTATCTTGATGCTGACATGCGGCACTAGCTTGTGTCTTGATGCTGACATGCTACACTAGCTTGTATCTTGATGCTGACATGCTGGACTAGCTTGTGGCTTGATGCTGACATGCTACTCTAGCTTGTATCTTGATGCTGACGTGCTACACTAGCTTGTATCTTGATGCTGACATGCTACACTAGCTTGTGTCTTGATGCTGACATGCTACACTAGCTTGTATCTTGATGCTGACATGCTGGACTAGCTTGTGGCTTGATGCTGACATGCTACTCTAGCTTGTATCTTGATGCTGACATGCTACTCTAGCTTGTATCTTGATGCTGACATGCGGCACTAGCTTGTGGCTTGATGCTGACATGCTACTCTAGCTTGTATCTTGATGCTGACATGCGGCACTAGCTTGTATCTTGATGCTGACATGCGGCACTAGCTTGTGGCTTGATGCTGACATGCTACTCTAGCTTGTATCTTTATGCTGACATGCTACACTAGCTTGTATCTTGATGCTGACATGCTACACTAGCTTGTATCTTGATGCTGACATGCTACACTAGCTTGTATCTTGATGCTGACGTGCTACACTAGCTTGTATCTTGATGCTGACATGCTACACTAGCTTGTGTCTTGATGCTGACATGCTACACTAGCTTGTATCTTGATGCTGACATGCTGGACTAGCTTGTGGCTTGATGCTGACATGCTACTCTAGCTTGTATCTTGATGCTGACATGCGGCACTAGCTTGTATCTTGATGCTGACATGCGGCACTAGCTTGTGGCTTGATGCTGACATGCTACTCTAGCTTGTATCTTTATGCTGACATGCTACACTAGCTTGTATCTTGATGCTGACATGCTACACTAGCTTGTATCTTGATGCTGACATGCTACACTAGCTTGTATCTTGATGCTGACATGCTACTCTAGCTTGTATCTTGATGCTGACATGCTGCACTAGCTTGTATCTTGATGCTGACATGCTGCACTAGCTTGTATCTTGATGCTGACATGCTGCATAAGTTCATTGTGTCTAGATGTATTATATGTTCAGAGGAATGTATTTTAATTCCAGTGCTAATTCAAGTTAATTTGCCGAGTTAAATTTTTGTTGAAAAGAAAATGAGATAACAAATTGCACAAAGGAAGACAAACAGTGAGTATGAGTGATGTCACAATGTGATGTCACAATGTGATGTCACACTGGCATGGGCGGAAGATAGTTGGTGCGGTAACTTACAGCCTGAGCTGCCTTCTGCTGAGACTGCAACGCAACATAACAAAGCATTATACAGGATGTCATATAGGAGGTCATGTGTGATGTCACACATGTCATGTGTGATGTCACATCAGAGGTCATACATGATGTCACATAGGTCATGTGATATTATATAAGGGGTCATGTGTGATGTCAAATCGGAGGTCCTACATGATGTCACATAGGTCATGTGATGTCATATAGGGTCATGTGTGATGTCACATTGGAGGTCATACATGATGTCATACAGGAGATTATATGTGATGTCACATAGATTATTGATAATACTTGGAATACTGTTAGGCAGATTGTCTTACGATGTCCATTGCTTAATCTCATTTCTTGAACCAAAAATATTTAATGATAATATACATATAGATCTATATAGAATTAATACTCGAAATACAATATGATTCCATTGGCTGGATGAGCCTAGCTCAAGCAGACAAATCGAAATCTCTTAGCTAGCAAATAGTTAAGCAAATATCTAGTCTGCATCATACACATGTTAATTCACATTAACTAACTGGTAATACATGTATATTATATGTCTTTAATATTCTATGCTTATAGATAAATCTGTATCAATAACATTTAATTAATCAATTTAAATATTAAACAGTGATGTTGTGCATGTTCCATGATTAGTATTTGATGTAGTTGCATATGTAAATATGTTTTTTTTTAAAGAAGTGTAGTGATTTTATTGCAAATTGCTGATCAGTTCCTGCGTGATTATGTGAAGGAAATTCTCCAGTTCATGCTATGCAATGTTTAATGGGCAATTGATCAAATGCAATACACTGCTAATGAGGTGAAATGCAATACACTGCTGAATGGATGGCATGCAATATATATATATATATATATATATATATATATAAAATTGAATTGAAGATGTTTATTTGAGTCATGGGCTGGAAATATGTAGAAAACGTAATCCTTATAAAAAATTATCCACTACAGACCAAAAATGCTGGCTATTTCAAATATTTCAGAATTAATCATAATTTGGTGTAAAAATATTTCAATGTTTCAAATTCAAAAGAATTTTTCTACCACAGACCAAAACTGCTCTACATTATGACAGGATGGAAAGGTTCAGGGAAGTTCATCCGAAGTATTCAGAATGAGGCATAATTTGGTGTAAAAATATTTCAATGTTTCAAATTCAAAAGAATTTCTCTCCTTTATTAAGTAATCAAAGCTACATGTTTCAGTAGTGTAGCATAATGTGTCTTTAAACTTTTCGGAGGCAACATCATATGCTTTGTATTTCACAATATGAGAAGCAAAAATTCAAATTGATTTCAGTTTAAAGGAATTTCATGCTGAGCAATTCATAATAAAGAAGAGCACTTTCATAAACTCTAAATTAAAAACAATTCATATATCAGAATTACATTTATATGCCCCTTAATGAAATGTCATGCCTAGCACTGCATATTTAAGAACAGAACTTTCGTGTTTTCATAAGAAATTCATGCTGAGCGTTTCATTTTTAAGATAAGAATCTGAACTTTCATATTTTTAAAGATAGAAACCATGCTAAGAATTAAGATTTAACAGAGCAGAATTTTCCAGATTTTCAAGCAGTTCATGCTTGATATCACAAATAACAATAAAAGATGTCTCTCAGTATTTATACTGGAGAAGATAACAATTTCTGGAGAATGGGATCCATGCTTAGAATTATATTAAAGTAAGTTTGTGTGGCCGATTTTCTGGCTAGAAATACAAGTTTCACATTGAATGGACAAAGTATTGGCAGACTATTCGGATGCCTGTGACGTGTTCCATGCTGGGTCTACTAATACCTTGGTCATTTTGGCCATCCTTCTTAATAGCTCCAACTTTAAGTGTGTGTAGTTGTGTGTGTGTGGAAATTAATATTGTATACAAAACAAAATCATCTTTATGTGACAGTTGAAAAATGACAACATTTTACATTATTTGGTTATAAACTACAGGTATGTGAACGCATGTAAATCACTGGCCAAAGAAATCGCTCGCCTTGTTAAAAATCATTTTTGATACTTTATTCAAAAAGATTTCTCAAATCTTTAGCCAGTGGTAAAAAATAATTTTTCCGTAATATTAAATCATTTCTATTAGTGGTGACTTGTTGTGGTATAGATTACATCTTAGGCCAAGAGAAAAATAAGTCTTGTTTCACATAATTTTTTTTCTCGCAAAATGGTTATGGAGCAAAGTAGTATTATCATTTAAAAATTCCAAATCACATGTATCAGTTTTTTACACTTAAATTATGAGGGCTAAATCATTTTTTTCTGTGGTAAATATAATGAAACAGTGTTCTCAAATAGGCCTAAAAATGTTTTAGTCTAGAATTCATAATTTTTTTACTAAAAAAATAGTGAAACAATGATAATGAGGACTTTTTTCCCAGGCCTGATATGCTTGGGTTCAGTGAGTTAGTGGGTCAGTGGGTCAGTGGGTCACCTTCACGTTCACGGTCTTGCTTGGAACAAAAGCCTTGGCACCAAAATTAGAATAAAATAAAAAATAAAATCTTTGCATTATTAGTGGAATATCATGTTATTGGAACTATCACAAAAATACCTGCCCAATTGCAAAATAATAATAAGATTTGCAATGTTTTAGCGATCAAAAATCATTTTCTAAGTCATAAAAGGACATTATTGTTGGAGTGTGGTGAATTTTATACGGAAATATGCGTTATTTGTGTGTTTGGCATTCTTTGAAAGAAAAACCACACTTGATAACAAGGCAAAATGGCTGTTATCACTCTGTGACCACCATGCAGACAAAAGGCTCCGTGTTAAAAAATCAGCACAAAATGTCAAGGTTATATGCACTTTAGGCAAGTCCTGAAAAGACGGGAAGGGAAGAAAAGGTGTCATGTTTCAAAATTGAAAATATGCACATGGAGACATTAATAAAAATGCAAAATCTTTTTTTCTATGCACAACATCACAAAAATATCCATGCCACTGAGGGAAACTATGGCATTCAAAATCCACACTCGTATCAATGCAAGTACATGTAGGTCACTTACTCATGGAAAATGGGTCATGTCAAGAGAAAATGGGTCATGTCAAGAGAAAATGGGTCATGTCAAGAGCAAACACAATCATATGAAAACTATTCTTATAGATACATGTACAATCCATTTATATCAGGCTAAATCTTAAATCTTCATTTGAAAGAGTGGTTATTTTCTTTAGTAGTCAATAATTCTAAATCATTTAACAACAGTTATAATAATTGATTCCTTTAAATAACAAATAATTTATAGTTCATATCCATGTACATAATCATATAAATGGTGAAAACTGGGTAAAATTTCCTTGTTAATGTAATTATATTAACCTACATGTACATACAGTTATAATAGTTAACATGACAAAATAATAACATTTACTTGGCAAAGAAACAATATTTACATTTTTCTATTTCCTCAAATTGAATATTTTCAACCTCAAATTTATCAGCATTTAATTTGCTGCATGTTTTTATGTTAAGCAAATGTTGTCAAAGTTGTATTATAAACCTTCCAATTTTCTCTGAGTCCTTCTAGAATTATTATATTTTCAACTTTCAGTATTTCTTTTTTTCACTTATAAATGAATAATAGAAATTCAAGCTTTAAAATCTTAAAAATTAGTAGCTGTTTCTGGCAATGACCCAAATTAGGGCACAGAAACCTCATATCTGATATGCCTTTAAGTTAATCTGCAAACTATATGTCAGAATCAATCAGTTAATATATTCCATTTAAACTGACTCAAAGTTGTAAAATACTTCAGTTTTGGTTTTGCCTTAATTAAGTTTTAGTGTTTAAGGCGATTTCAATTCTAAAAGTGTTCTTATTTGGCAAGTAGAGGATGTGACATTAGTCTTAAAATCTGAGATTAATGTTAATACTATATAATGGTTTTGCAGTCTACCACTAGGGGGCTCTCACCCAATAGACCCATTAATACCCTATATGTTATATAATAATATTCTGTGTGTTTGAGAGGATTCATGTGTGGTATACCTGCACCTGTTCCTGATTCTGTGAGAAGAGGATATCAGACTAATTTAATATTATATAATTGTTCTGCAATCTGCCACTAGGGGGCTCTCATCCAATAGACCCATTAATACCCTGAATATTATATAATATTTTGTGTGTTTGAGAGGATTCATATGTGGTATACCTGCACCTGTTCCTGATTCTGTGAGAAGAGGATATCAGACCAATTTAATATTATATAATTGTTCTGCAATCTGCCACTAGGGGGCTCTCACCCAATAGACACATAAACATCCTAAATGTAATATAACCATATTCTGCATGTTTGAGAGGACGTACCTGTGCCTGTTCCTGATTCTCTTTTTCCCGCTGTAGAGCCTGTTTGTATTCTTCCTGGGCCCGAGCCTCCAGTGTGCGCGTCACCATCCTCACCGCCTCCTTTCTCACCTCCACATCCAAGAGCACCGGCGTAAACCGCACCTGAATCAACGCTTTCTGAAAACACAGCCAATTACATGATTAGTACTATGATAAATTCCAGTCCTATGAAAAAACATTGTCTGGTATCAGTGCCATTTTAGTTGTTTTTTCTTTTTTAAATTATTCAAAATAGTCTATTTTACCAAGAAACTTCGAACATGCAGTAAAGATATTTATACTTTATACATATATACATGTATATGATACATTATACTTTGAGATTATTTTGCATTAATTTTGAATCATTACTTTTCTAAGGGAAATTTAATTGCACATTGTGTTACTTAAAGGACTAACTTTAGAATATTTTTCAAACAGTAAATTTACTGACTTCACCAAAAAAATTATAACTGACCTTTCCAGGCATTACTGTGCCAACAGAGGGCGACACTGTAATGGGGGCATCCTCGGGAACAACAAACTCGAAAGATGTTGGACCAACTGGCGCTATCTCTCCTAAAATCACAAATCAACACTACTCGTTCATGTCATACTTTCTTACCACAAAAGGGAAGAAAATTTATGAAAAACAGTATTTTTTTGCATGTCCTTTTACTTAGAAACAAAACAAAAAAAGACTTGGAGGTAGAAATGACCTTTTCCTATTCTTGGCACTGGGTGGGTGAATTCGTTCATGTCTGTGTGAGTGTTGACGACGTGGAGTGCGGCCGTGGAGACGTCATAGAGGGCCGTGGCTGAGAAGTGTAGCACCTGCTTGGTTAGCTCCAGTGGAGTGTGCACTCCAACGCCCTTACAGTAGATCTTAAACTCTCTACATCATCAAAAAACAATGACGTCATCAACGTACACAGTAATTTGACATAGGGGGTATGAATAAATATATCACATGATAGTTGATTGAATAAATATATGAAAAAAATATCATAATCAAAAGTAACATTTTTGATAAATGAGGAGTAAAGAGTAAAATAAATATGTATATGATAATGACAATATTTAAAAATGGAAATCAGAACCAAATATTTTTATAAAAAATTTAGAAAAAAAATCTATTGAAAAATGTACTAAATTAAATTGAATAAAAATAAATGGAATGATATATTATAAAGGTGCCCACCTGTTAATGAGGGATTTACAGGTGAGTTCAAAGCTGTAATCTCTGGCTCTGCTGGGTTTGAAGATGATGTCCAGTTCCAGAGTTTCCAGAGGGAGTAACGTACCAAAGCCATCGTTAGGCTGAACTTCTACATACTGAAATATAACCACATACAGAATTAGTGCATCCTGAAAATATCAAGATACTTCCATAGGGTTCAATGCATCCTGAAAATATCAAGATACTTCCATATGAAAATATCAGGATACCTCCATAGGGTTCAATGCATCCTGAAAATATCAAGATACTTCCATAGGGTTCAATGCATCCTGAAAATATCAAGATACTTCCATAGGGTTCAATGCATCCTGAAAATATCAAGATACTTCCATAGGGTTCAATGCATCCTGAAAATATCAAGATACTTCCATAGGGTTCAATGCATCCTGAAAATATCAAGATACTTCCATAGGGTTCAATGCATCCTGAAAATATCAGGATACCTCCATAGGGTTCAATGCATCCTGAAAATATCAAGATACCTCCATAGGGTTCAATGCATCCTGAAAATATCAAGATACTTCCATAGGGTTCAATGCATCCTGAAAATATCAAGATACTTCCATAGGGTTCAATGCATTCTGAAAATATCAAGATACTTCCATAGGGTTCAATGCATCCTGAAAATATCAAGATACTTCCATAGGGTTCAATGCATCCTGAAAATATCAAGATACCTCCATAGGGTTCAATGCATCCTGAAAATATCAAGATACTTCCATAGGGTTCAATGCATTCTGAAAATATCAGGATACCTCCATAGGGTTCAATGCATCCTGAAAATATCAAGATACTTCCATAGGGTTCAATGCATCCTGAAAATATCAAGATACTTCCATAGGGTTCAATGCATCCTGAAAATATCAAGATACCTCCATAGGATTCAATGCATCCTGAAAATATCAAGATACCTCCATAGGATTCAATGCATCCTGAAAATATCAAGATACCTCCATAGGATTCAATGCATCCTGAAAATATCAAGATACCTCCATAGGGTTCAATGCATCCTGAAAATATCAAGATACTTCCATAGGGTTGAATGCATCCTGAAAATATCAAGATACTTCCATAGGATTCAATGCATCCTGAAAATATCAAGATACCTCCATAGGGTTCAATGCATCCTGAAAATATCAAGATACTTCCATAGGGTTCAATGCATCCTGAAAATATCAAGATACTTCCATAGGGTTCAATGCATTCTGAAAATATCAAGATACTTCCATAGGGTTGAATGCATCCTGAAAATATCAAGATACTTCCATAGGGTTCAATGCATCCTGAAAATATCAAGATACTTCCATAGGGTTCAATGCATCCTGAAAATATCAAGATACTTCCATAGGGTTCAATGCATCCTGAAAATATCAAGATACTTCCATAGGGTTGAATGCATCCTGAAAATATCAAGATACTTCCATAGGGTTGAATGCATCCTGAAAATATCAAGATACTTCCATAGGGTTCAATGCATCCTGAAAATATCAAGATACTTCCATAGGGTTCAATGCATCCTGAAAATATCAAGATACTTCCATAGGGTTCAATGCATCCTGAAAATATCAAGATACTTCCATAGGGTTCAATGCATCCTGAAAATATCAAGATACTTCCATAGGGTTCAATGCATCCTGAAAATATCAAGATACTTCCATAGGGTTCAATGCATCCTGAAAATATCAAGATACTTCCATAGGGTTCAATGCATCCTGAAAATATCAAGATACCTCCATAGGGTTCAATGCATTCTGAAAATATCAAGATACTTCCATAGGGTTCAATGCATCCTGAAAATATCAAGATACTTCCATAGGGTTCAATGCATCCTGAAAATATCAAGATACTTCCATAGGGTTCAATGCATCCTGAAAATATCAAGAAATCACTGTCAAAATATTTTATTTAAGCATTTATGCATATTTTACTTGGTACCAAAGATCAAGGAGTTTTTTCCCTGACATATGTGGTCTAATTTTTGGAATGTCTGGAGTTAATAATAAAAAAATGATAAAGTAATAATCAGACAAATAAGTTCTCAATTTTTATTAATAAAAAAAGAGCTAAAATGAGTTATTCTGACATAAAGTATGTGATGGGAGAAGTATATATATATATATATATATATATATATATATATATATATATATATATATATATATATATACACTAAAATGAAAATAAATTTATTAATTTGATATTTGATTAAACATAGTTTACTTACATCAGGGATACCAACAAAGCCAAACTTCTGAGGCAGGATAGAGTTGTTGGTGAGTTTCACGGTAGTTTTTACTGCTTCGTGGATTGTGCATTTTCCAAAATCTATATTCTCCACATCAAAATGTAGGTCAGAGGTGGTAACAACTGCGTGGACCATGAAAGGCACTGGACGGGTCTAAGATAAAAACAATATATCCGACATCATAGATAAAATAAATAAATTGCTACTATTATAACGCATGAAATGATTTAGAAAAAATATTTTTCTCCACAGCTTTTCTTTTTCAACAAAGCTAACAGCTATGTGGGTTCCCCGCCTTGGTTTATATACAATGTAGTCAAAAGTCTTCCCTGGCAAGTTGATGACAGGGACTTTATGTTATCAGTAAAATAATATTGTAAAAGATTTGAAAAGTATGTTAAAGATTAAAATATTGTTTCCACAAGCAAAACATCTGTATGGCAATCAAAATTTGACCTTATCAAGATGTTTTGACCTTGGCCTGATAGCTGAGGTAAAAAAAGGGTGAATATGAAACATGTCCTAGTAGAATACATAAATTTTGATGACAATATACTTTAAGCACTTTAGACATTCTGACTTTAAACTGTTTGGGAAAGTTATTAAGGTCATAAGATGATCAATAAATCTTTGGTTGAAGATTATGCAAAGAAGAATAAAACATTTGGTGCCATGCATTTTGAGCAGAGTTAACTCATGGAAAGGTCATCATCAAACTTGTTCACAATTTCATCATTGTGTCAATGTGTCCTACATTCTTTCGCAATTTAGAGAACCAACAGTTGAACGGACAATAATCTTTACAAAACAACACTTATCCATGTGCTACTTTTGACATTTAAAGTATTGTGACTTCATGCTTTGATTAGTGACCAAATATGTACATATACATTCACTATGCAAACTTCAGTTTGACCAAATACATGACCCATATTTTTCACATGACCAAATGTTCAATATATTGTCATGCATACTTCATGAGTGAAATAATATATCATATTGTCATGCATGACCAAGATGTGACCAAATATGGTCATTTCCATGGCAACATCCATTGTATGCCAATATTCAGATCTTTGTTCTCAATGAGTCCATTTGTAAACCATGAATTAATGGGATCATATGTGACGACCCATGTGACATGTGATGGTGGACTCAACTTAATATGTAAAAAAAAATCTGTGTTATTTTGTGAAATTCTATATCCTTTGACATCAATATACACACAAATGACACATTCATGAATTGCATATAAATTGCAAATAATTTGGTTCAACTAGGTGCTTTTGTGATGACATGCCATATGGTTTTTTAACATTTTGAACTGCAAATAATTTGGTTCAACTTAGTGCTGTTGTGATGTCATGCCATATGTTTTTTAATATTTCCTTTTTCAACTTGCCGGTATTCTTCCGTAGATCTAAATGTTAAACAAATTCATTTAAGTATTGAATGCTTCCAGCACAGATTCATCTTTATAAGTTGAATTCTATCGACATACCTAGTCATCAAAATCAAATAGAATTTCATGTGACACCCCTGTGACATCAATTTACTGTAAAACCCCTATCCCCTGTAACACCAATTTACTGTACACCCTTCTTCCCTGTAACACCAATTTACTGTAATACCCCTATACCCTGTAACACCAATTTACATGTACTGTAATACCCCTATACCCTGTTACACCAATTTTCTGTAAAACCCCTATACCCTGTTACACCAATTTACAGTACACACTTCTTCCCTGTGACACCAATTTACTGTAATGTCCCTGCACCTGTAATACCCTATACCTTGTAGCATTAATTTATTGTAATGCCCCTACAACACTAATTTACTGTAACACCCCTACCCCCTGTAACACCAATTTACAGTATCACCCCTTTCCTTTGTACCACCCCTTTCCTTGTTACAACCCCCATCCCTGCACCACCCCTGTTTCCTTTTCACCTTTGTAACCCCCTCCCCTCCATTTATACTCACCTGGTCTGCCACCCTGATGGTCATGGGCGCCTGCAGAACCCCGGTCTCTTTATCAAAGTACTTCCCTGCCTCCTCCAGTAGAGAGTGTCTGGGGAGGAACTTGAGCTGGGCTGAGAACTGGGACTGGGCCTGGATGTAGCCGGTCTTGGGCAGCAGCTCCAGGTGGTTACGTAGCTCCTTGCACACCTCGAACTTGAGGCGCAGCGCCGTGGTCGCCCTGCATAACATACCAGTGTGTGGTCAAATAGGAGACAAACAGTAAAATAAGACACAGAGCATACTGTAAAGTGTGAGACACAGCTTCCTGTAAACTTGAGGCGCAGCGCTGTTGTCGCCCTGCATAATATACCAGTGTGTGGTCAAGTGGGAGACAAACAGTAAAATAAGACACAGATCATACTGTAAAGTGTGAGACACAGCTTCCTGTAAACTTGAGGCGCAGCGCTGTTGTCGCCCTGCATAACATACCAGTGTGTGGTCAAATAGGAGACAAACAGTAAAATAAGACACAGAGCATACTGTAAAGTGTGAGACACAGCTTCCTGTAAACTTGAGGCGCAGTGCCGTGGTCGCCCTGCATAACATACCAGTGTGTGGTCAAGTGGGAGACATACAGAGACACAGAGCATACTGTAAAGTGTGAGACACAGCTTCCTGTAAACTTGAGGCGCAGCGCTGTTGTCGCCCTGCATAACATACCAGTGTGTGGTCAAGTGGGAGACATACAGAGACACAGAGCATACTGTAAAGTGTGAGACACAGCTTCCTGTAAACTTGAGGCGCACCGCTGTTGTCGCCCTGCATAACATACCAGTGTGTGGTCAAGTGGGTGACATACAGAGACACAGAGCATACTGTAAAGTACAGGACAAACAGTGTACTGTAAAGTGTAAGACATAAAGAACCCTGCATAACATACAAACATACCAGTGTGTGGTCAAGTGGGAGACATACAGAGACACAGAGCATACTGTCAAGTACAGGGCAAACAGTGTACTGTAAAGTGTAAGACACAGCTTCCTGTAAACTAGCCAAAAAAAGAAAAAAGAGAAAAAAAGAAGCAATGATGAGAAATATGCTGGATGGGATCTGACCTGTTGTTGACTACGATAGTGTCCTGGTAGAGTCTGTCAAACATGCAGATCTTGAGGTCAATGTTCTGTCTCTCCACCCAGACCGGTACATCCACAGCATTACCAACCGCCTGAACGCTGATCTGGAGGTGAAAAAAATATTACATCTTGATGAGTGCATTTATTTATTGTAATTTTGTTTCATGCTGTTAAGATCTTTTGAACATCTGGACTATGATAATTCTTGCCTTAAAGGCACTTATTTATGGAGTAATTTTCGGGTTGCACATATTCAGTTTGATAAATATTTTTTTTGAAAACATATGTCTCAGGGTGAAATATATTAGATATCTGAGTACAAAAACTCTATAGGTGTCAAAAAATACTAGATCTCTAAGTACAAAGACACAAGATGTCTGCGAACAAAAATGTTAGATCTCTGAGTACAAAAACATTAGATGTCTCAGAGCAAAAATATTGATCTCTGAGTACAAAAAGAGTTCAGGTCTGAGTGCAAAAATACTAAATCTCTGAGTACAAAAACACTTGATGTCTCAGAGCAAATATTATTAGATCTCTGAGTACAAAAACACTATGTCTGAGGGCAAAAATATTAAATCTCTGAGTACAAAAACAATAGAACTCTGAGCACAAAAACACTAAAAGTATGCATACTTAAATACCAGACATCTGAGCACGACACCATTACAGATCTGAGTAAAAGCATACCAGATATCTAAGGAGGATGCCATATTCCCCCTAGAGGCCTGGCTTTGTGTGTACGTACGTTTTCTGAGAGTGGATCCTGGAAAGCGATGAGGAACTCTGTGTCTACTTGGCCCGGGATGGTTGGCTGCCAGATTATCTCCAGACGAACTGTGGAGTGGGCTCCGATCATACCGGAGGATACCTGGAACGGGAAAATCCTCATGAAAATAACCATTATAATTATTGAAACAATATCATACATTTTCAGATTTTATTCTAAAACTCTCTAATATATATGGTTAAATGAACAGCTATTTGACGAGACTAACACATTTTGTCTATAAATCAAATGATAAAACGTACATATCTTTATAAAAACATAATACAGGAATCAATAATTTGAGGTCAAGAAATTGAAAGGTTTATTGTGTACAAAAAAAAATAGAAACAATTATTTCTGTGAAACCGAATTATCTTCAGGTGATAATTAAAAGTTTAAATTTTTTTGAGAAGAGGGAATAAAGAAAGTAGAGTTTATTCAGTACTTACGGGTCCTACTGTCATGCCATCTAGTGACTGTAGTTCCTCCATCTCCACAGACAAATCAGAGGTGCTGTCTGAAAAACAACAAGAAACTATTTCTTAAAAAAACCAAAAAAAAACAAAACATGATTGTGCATGGTTATGGTACTGTAAATAGCACAAGAATATATAATCGCTACTTTTCCCAGGAAACTATAATATAGGTAATAAAAATCATTAAAAAAATTGCCACAAATCATAATATTTAGGTCTGAATTGCACTGCAGCGATGACGTACCTGTGACGCCTTCAGGGCTGGAAATATCACAGTTCTGATCTTTCCAAGATCAAGAGAGTACAAAACTAAAATCATTTTAATAATGCACAAAGTTTTATCAAAAAATGAATCAATATACTGTAGGTGCACATGGCCCAAGCAACTGTCGCCAATTGTTCAATTCCCATTTGTTAAAAATTGTGACCTTGCAAAATAGGTCAAGGTCAAGGTAAAAAAAAACATGAGAATGTCACTAAAAAAATACTAATATAATAAAGTGTTGAAGTATCACAAGAACCGTACCTAATGAAATGTAGCTCATTCACCACATGAATTGTGGGACAAATTATGTTACATTATCCTTGTATCTATCGAGACTATTAACGGTTATATACCTTCTATGTTTTCATCTGCACCCTCTCCTGCCTCCGCAGCCTTGCTGTCATCCTCTGTCTTATCTACTAAGAATAACAACAAAATATATATCATAATAATTGTATCTTAACTTTTTTTCTTGTCAACCATTGAAGAGTCACTCCTGGAGATGAAATGGGTCAGGCATTTTTGAGAGATATCAAGATTTTTTGATAATTTGCTTTCGTAATCAAATCAAACCAATAGCTTGTAACACAACTTTTGGTAGAAAATCTATCACTTTATCATAAAACTGCATCTCTTAGTTATTCTGTATATTTAAGTTGCAAACTACATGTACATGTAAGTGAATCTGAAATATTTAAGAAAAAAGTTTATGTTTTTCACAAATTCCACAATACCTTCTTCGGTTTTTTCTTCTTCAGGTTCCGATATCTTTTCTTCTTTCTTTGGGAGTTTCTTTCCACCCTTTTTACTGTCCTTGGATCCTTTCCCCTTCTGGTCAGACTCGGATACGGGGCTGTCTGCCCCGGCAGTGTCCGTAGACGTCTGCAGCAATATATAATCCATCAACGACATAGTTTGTACGTATAATTTGTACATTATTTCAGGTATTTTTGTCAAATTTGGTAAAAATTCTCTCTGATTTTAAACACACATCTAGATTAATATGCCCTGTAATTACAATTGAAAGTGGCCATAAAGATTGTTTTTTTCAATATCAGGGGAAGTTGGTAGCTTTCTCTATCAAACTTTTAAAGTTTACTGCTTCCTTTTTCATGTCATTTTTGTGATTTTCGTGCCTATGTTTGCCATGGTTTTTCTGTAACTAAAGTAAATGTGATCGTCTGAAGCATTGAGTGCTCCAGAATCCCTGAACCATTCATTAATAGATAAATGTTGATATATTAGAGACATTCTGTTGCCTGTGTGAGGGTGCTATATTTCCACTCCATTCTGTTGCCAGTGTATGTGACATGAGTGACATATAATATATAATGCTGACATGAGTGGCATAATATGTAATGCTGACATGAGTGACATAATATGTAATGCTGACATGAGTGACATATGATATATAATGCTAACATGAGTGACATATAATATGTAATGCTGACATGAGTGGCATAATATGTAATGCTGACATGAGTGACATATACTATATAATGCTGACATGTGTGACATATAATATATAATGCTGACATGAGTGACATATAATATATAATGCTGACATGAGTGACATATACTATATAATGCTGACATGAGTGGCATATACTATATAATGCTGACATGAGTGACATATGATATATAATGCTGACATGAGTGACATATGATATATAATGCTGACATGAGTGACATATACTATATAATGCTGACATGAGTGACATATACTATATAATGCTGACATGAGTGACATATACTATATAATGCTGACATGAGTGACATATGATATATAGTGCTGACATGAGTGACATATGATATATAATGCTGACATGAGTGACATATACTATATAATGCTGACATGAGTGACATATACTATATGATGCTGACATGAGTGACATATGATATATAATGCTGACATGAGTGACATATACTATATAATGCTGACATGAGTGACATATACTATATAATGCTGACATGAGTGACATATACTATATGATGCTGACATGAGTGACATATGATATATAATGCTGACATGAGTGACATATACTATATAATGCTGACATGAGTGACATATACTATATAATGCTGACATGAGTGACATATGACATATAATGCTGACATGAGTGACATATACTATATAATGCTGACATGAGTGACATATACTATATGATGCTGAGATGAGTGACATATGATATATAATGCTGACATGAGTGACATATAATGCTGACATGAGTGACATATAATGCTGACATGAGTGACATATACTACATGTATATAATGCTGACATGAGTGACATATACTATATAATGCTGACATGAGTGACATATAATATATAATGCTGACATGAGTGACATATAATATATAATGCTGACATGTGTGACATATAATATATAATGCTGACATGAGTGACATATAATATATAATGCTGACATGTGTGACATATAATATATAATGCTGACATGAGTGACATATGATATATACTGCTGATATGAGTGATATATGATATATAATGCTGACATGGGTGACATATACTATATAAAGCTGACATGAGTGACATTTGCTATATAATGCTGACATGAGTGACATACTATAATGCTGACATGAGTGACATATACTATAAAATGCTGACATGAGTGACATATATTGCTGACATGAGTGACATATACTACATGTATATAATGCTGACATGAGTGACATATACTATATAATGCTGACATGAGTGACATACATGTATACTATATAATGCTGACATGAGTGACATATGATATATAATGCTGACATGAGTGACATATCTTAATAATAATACTATGAGAGGGTCATTTACAGGGTCATTTACAGCAACTACAGAATCTGATGCTCTAGCAATATATAATGCTGACTTTAATGCTGCCAATGACAGTGCTTTTAACTCCTTTTACATTCTGGTGCCTGTGACAGTTTAACATACATTTATACTCCAGTGACATTTTGTTGCCTGTGACATTGTTACACTTATGGCTCAGTGACATACATGTATAATATATATATTTGGGTACAGATTCTATTATTCTGTTGCCTGTGACTGTGCTTCACTTTGACTATTCTGTTGCCCTTGTGTTTCAACATATCCTTACCTCTATAATCTCCTGTGTGCAGAATTTGGTCTCTTCTGTCTGACCAAACCGCACACGTTTCTTTGAACGCTGTCAGTAATGTAACATTTTGAGATACACCGATACATGCTAAATATGAGCACTACATTTGTACATTTACAAATATCGATTCTGGCTTAAAGATGGAATCTTCGAATTCTGTTTGAGGATAGTCACCAAAATCAAATGCTCCCAGATTAAATGATATCTTCTGTCTTTGGTTAAAAGATGCTCCCTAGCTTAATCTTGTTCTCAACAGTTATTTAAGACTTCCGAAGTAAATTTGTAACAGATATTTTAAACTGAAGGTTCCAAAGTTGACAAATCAAGGCCTAACTAATGATTTCTGATGTACATGTATATTTGCATGACAAAAACTTAAAAAAGATATTTATCTACAGGTTCAAACTGTTTCAAAACAAGTCCCAGTCTTTAATATATACAAAATGTTAAAAAGGTTTGAACTAAAAGACCAAAACAACTTACCAATCTGCCCAGGGAGGTTTCAGCTGTAGTCAAAGTCCTCAGCTTGAGGCCTGAAGAAGAACAGAGGTCCTTATTACAATCAGTACATAGGAACAGAAGTCCACAGACAAGAACAGAGGTCCTTGTCAAAATCAGTAGACAAGAACAGAGGTCCTTATCACAATCAGTATACAAGAACAGAGGTCCTTATCACAATCAGTAGACAAGAACAGAGGTCCTTATCACAATCAGTAGACAAGAACAGAGGTCCTTATCACAATCAGTAGACAAGAACAGAGGTCCTTATCACAATCAGTAGACAAGAACAGAGGTCCATATCACAATCAGTAGACAAGAACAGAGGTCCATATCACAATCAGTAGACAAGAACAGAGGTCCTTATCACAATCAGTACATAGGAACAGAAGTCGGTAGACAAGAACAGAGGTCCTTATCACAATCAGTACATAGGAACAGAAGTCCTTATCACAAACAATATACAAGAACGGAGGTTACAATCAATATCATTCACAGATTATTAAACTGTTATATTTTTCTCTGGCTAATAAGAAGAAGACATTTAAGTTTGAGAGTTAATATGAACCAATCAAAAGTAAGCATTCAATTTCCTTTCATGATGGGCATTTCAAACTTTATAAACTTGTTCTTACAATGTGGTTAATTCAAAATTAAAATTGGGTCAAGACAAAAAGGATGCTGCTGTAAGGTTTAAAAACATAACATAACCAACCCCATGGGTTGATAGCTCTGCTGACTTGAATGAAAACACATGAACTGAGACAAAGTGCAACAAGCAACCAGGTTGTGATTTTCCATACAAGATCCTAATTCAGTTTTGATGAGATATTCATTAATATTTGGCAAATCATTATCTTTTTACCAATGCAATATTCATGCACAAAATTTGTGATTTTTTTCAAAAATCTAATAGCTATCACTAATATAAGTTGTCAAGGAGGCTGCCATTTTGAATAACATAGCCAATGAGAATCAAGATAACAAGTTGGGCCAAATTTGATATGTAACATGCATTTTCATTGGTCAAAATCATCATCTGCTCAAGTCTGCTCCACTTTTAATGGTTGTGAGATATTGCATGCACATAAATTTTGAATTCAAGGTCAATGTGTCAAGGTCAAAGGTCACATGACTAAGAAAGTATTACGAGGCAGGGATATGACCTAAGACATTTCTCTATACCAAGATTTTTAAAGAAATGTTGACAGACGGACGGACAGACGGACAGACAGACGGACAGACATTTTCCCCCCTCCTAAAGCTCTGCGAGCTAAAGTCTCAGCAGAGCTAAAAAAGATTAGGCTGGCATTCATATAGAGTGCTTCCAGTCAAGGTCTCTTCATAGCTCTTGAGAGTAACTGTCCGGGATTTGAATCAGGAATCCCTGGATCTAAAAACAATAATCTACCAACTGAACTATTTCAGAACTGAACAATTTCAGAACTGAATTATTTCAGAACTGAACTATTTCTGAACTGAACTATTTTTAGTCATAGACATGGATGGACAATGCCCATTTTGAGGTCTACTAAATTTTAAAAGATAGTGATTCTCTTACCTGTGAGTTTGTAGAAATCATACTGAGTAGCTAGCGCCCCCTGGTTGATGAGGGTGAAGGACTTCTTGAGCGTTTCTCCGATCACTGTGGTTCCATACTCGATCAGACTGTTATCCACTCTCAGCTAGTAAACAAACACTCAGACACTGATTTATATGTGTGTGTGTGTGTGTGTGTGTGTGTGTGTGTGTGTGTAGACAGCTCATGTCAATACATCATGAACAAGTACATACATCAGAGAAACTGTTAAAAAAATCAAAACTCTCAATGATTTCTGTATATCGTAAGATTCATATCTGGTACATATTTGGTATTTATATATCCATTATTTCATGAAATCGAGATGCCAAGATCGCATTACCAGGTGCCTCAGTTTGACTGAGTGGTAAAGATTACATTAGCTGTTTCAACTTATCATGATTTTTATATTCAAAGACAGCGATGGTGCAAATCAATTTTGTATTAACATGCACTACACAAATTCATTGTTATCAACATTTCTGTATGACAACATACTTCAAACAAAAAACAAATCGCCTTAAATAAAAAAAATATATATATATATAAATACTGAAGCATTTGATGGGTAATGACTGGAGCATACATTTTAATTATCATACTCTTAATTTTAATTATTGGACATAAAACAGTCTATAAATAACCACCCCGGCCTATATATCATTGGAATGATTTGGGTGGAGTGTTGGACTGATTTGGGTGGAGTGTTGGACTGATTTGGGTGGAGTGTTGGACTGATTTGGGTGGAGTGTTGGACTGATTTGGGTAAATCGTTGAACTGATTTGGGTGGAGTGTCGGACTGATTTGGGTGGAGTGTTGGACTGATTTGGGTGGAGTGTCGGACTGATTTGGGTGGAGTGTTGGACTGATTTGGGTGGAGTGTCGGACTGATTTGGGTAAATCGTTGGACTGATTTGGGGGGAGTGTTGGACTGATTTGGGTGGAGTGCTGGACTGATTTGGGTAAATCGTTGGACTGATTTGGGGGGAGTGTTGGACTGATTTGGGTGGAGTGTTGGACTGATTTAGGAGGAGTGTTGGACTGATTTAGGAGGAGTGTTGGACTGATTTGGGTGGAGTGTTGGACTGATTTGGGTGGAGTGTTGGACTGATTTGGGTGGAGTGTTGGACTGATTTGGGTAAATCGTTGGACTGATTTGGGGGGAGTGTTGGACTGATTTGGGTGGACTGTTGGACTGATTTAGGAGGAGTGTTGGACTGATTTAGGAGGAGTGTTGGACTGATTTGGGTGGAGTGTTGGACTGATTTGGGTGGAGTGTTGGACTGATTTGGGTAAATCGTTGGACTGATTTGGGGGGGAGTGTTGGACTGATTTGGGTGGAGCGTTGGACTGATTTGGGTGGAGTGTTGGACTGATTTGGGTGGAGTGTTGGACTGATTTGGGTGGAGTGTTGGACTGATTTGGGTGGAGTGTTGGACTGATCTGCGTGGAGCGTTGGACTGATTTGGGGGGAGTGTTGGACTGATTTGCGTGAAATGTTGGACTGATTTGGGGGAGTGTTGTTTTGGTACTTACGTCACATTTCTTGGTTGTGCAGGAGATGGGGATGGAGAATGGTCCGGTCTGCGCCAGGAAGCTCACTTCTCCTTCTAGGTCCTCGTTTATCTGACAAACATACCATCATATTACAACTCAGTCCCTACATAGACCTACGACGTCGAGATGACATTCAAACATAAGTCTTGTATATGATATTTGTATTTCTTTGTATTAATGTTTAATATGTTTCAAAATAATAATTGATCAAAACGGAAATCATGATCACTCATTGAAAGTATTTTTTTTAAATCAGAAATAATAGCCAGCAATTGACATTTATATGACATTGTAATACTTTAAGTATGTATGTGGAATTGAATGCATGTCCTTTATTGACATTGATTTGATATTATAATTAGTTGGTAATATGAGCACTAACCATTGGCTTAAAGGTGACGAGCATCTCACAGGTCAAACCTGCCGACATCTGGCCAGGGGGATCAAAACTGAACAGAACAAGGCAAATGTAAATATTGGGTATATATTGATATGCAACTTGCAATATTGGGGATATATTGGTATGCAACTTGCAATATTGGGGATATATTTATATGCAACTTGCAATATTGGGGATATATTGATATGCAACTTGCAATATTGGGGATATATTGATATGCAACTTACAATATTGGGGGTATATTGATATGCAACTTGCAATATCAGTGATATATTGATATGCAACTTGCAATATTGGAGAAATATCGATATGCAACTTGCAATATCAGTGATATATTGATATGCAACTTGCAATATTGGGAACGTATTGATATGCAACTTGCAATATTGGGGATATATTGATGTGCAGCTTGCAATATTGGGGATATATTGATATGCAACTTACAATATTGGGGGTATATTGATATGCAACTTGCAATATCAGTGATATATTGATATGCAACTTGCAATATTGGGAACGTATTGATATGCAACTTGCAATATTGGGGATATATTGATGTGCAGCTTGCAATATTGGGGATATATTGATATGCAACTTACAATATTGGGGGTATATTGATATGCAACTTGCAATATCAGTGATATATTGATATGCAACTTGCAATATTGGAGAAATATTGATATGCAACTTGCAATATCAGTGATATATTGATATGCAACTTGCAATATTGGGAACGTATTGATATGCAACTTGCAATATCAGGGATATATTGATATGCAACTTGCAATATTAGGGATATACTGATGTGCAGCTTGCAATATTGGGGATATATGGGTGGGTGAGTGAGAAGTGGGGATGTTTTGCCACAGTCTGCTGCTGCTGGCTGAGGATTTTGTTGCTTAATCTTGTAAAAAAATGGATATCTTTAGGTCAACACACCGAGGTGCACAGAACTCAAAATTAAATTTAATGGCAATGTACTTATTTATTGGTTGAACACCAAATTATAACATGCGAGAATGGATAATGGATTTTTTTCTTGTAATAAAAAGGCTAGTGAATGATTGAATGAATGAATGATTGAATGAATAAATAAATGAATGAATGAATGATTGAATGAATAAATGATTGAATGAATAAATGAATGAATGAACATACAAACAAATGAATAAATGAATGAAAGAATGAAGGAATGAAGGAATGAGTGATATATGAGATGTGACTTACTGGACACTTATGAAGTCCTTGAGGTGCTCTGTGATGCCCGTAAGTTTACAGTAGTTCACTGTGTATGACACGTTTGTTAATGTCACTTTCTTCTTGTATGTCTTTCCCACGTCGAAATCCTGAATAAAATGTGGATAATACTTGTGAGCATTTGATACAAATTATGTCCAATATACTAGTAATATAATATTGCATTGTTACTCTAAAGGAGCCATCTATTTAATGCCAATGACAGGCAGCTGTGAGCATTATGATTCATATCAAAGGACTCATTTTCTTTTCGTATTAACAACCTTTTCAACACAATTTTGGCAATCTTAGGTCTGATACACTATTTCGGCTATCTTAGATCAGATAGCCTGTCACCTGGACTCAATGCCCCACTCTTTTCAACAAGTGACTGGGGATCTTTCATTTGCATTATCACATAGACATTATAATACAAATAACAGCCTTCGATAACCAGTCATTGAGTACTGGCTGGAGTGAGAAACAACTCAGTAAGATATATCCATCTTTCTCAACAATGTTAAGTTCTCGTCCCAACTGGGATTCAAACCCTGGGAGAAAGACGTTTTACCAACTGAGCCATGTCCCACCCATTTTTAAAGGGACTGACAAGTTGACACATTGATCCAGGACTGACCTTGAAGTGTATGAGATCAGGTTTGCTGTAGAAGGCACGTCCCTTGAACTCCTTGCCTCCCGCCACCTGCTTGATGACGATTCCTTCGCGATGTTTCTCCAGGACTTTCCCCAGGATCTCCTGAAAAATGCTACCACAATACACTAACATGTTTACATGTAGCTTCATAACCCTGAGATATAGGTGCAACTAAAACCTGCAAATAGCTTCATAACCCTGAGATATAGGTGCAACTAAAGCCTGCAAATAGCCTCATAACCCTGAGATATAGGTGCAACTAAAACCTGCAAATAGCCTCATAACCCTGAGACATATAGGGGCAGCTAAAACCTGCAAATAGCCTCATAACCCTGAGATATAGGTGCAGCTACAACCTGCAAATAGCTTCATAACCCTGAGATATAGGTGCAACTAAAGCCTGCAAATAGCCTCATAACCCTGAGATATAGGTGCAACTAAAATCTGCAAATAGCCTCATAACCCTGAGATATAGGTGCAACTGAAGCCTGCAAATAGCCTCATAATCCTGAGATATAGGTGGAACTAAAACCTGCGAATAGCCTCATAACCCTGAGATATAGGTGCAACTAAACCCTGCAAATAGCCTCATAACCCTGAGATATAGATACAACTAAAGCCTGCAAATAGCCTCATAACCCTGAGATATATAGGGGCAGCTAAAACCTGCAAATAGCCTCATAACCCTGAGATATATAGGGGCAGCTAAAACCTGCAAATAGCCTCATAACCCTGAGATATAGGGGCAGCTAAAACCTGCAAATAGCCTCATAACCCTGAGATATAGGTGCAACTAAAGCCTGCAAATAGCCTCATAACCCTGATATATATAGGGGCAGCTAAAACCTGCAATTAGCCTCATAACCCTGAGATATAGGTGAAACTAAAGCCTGCAAATAGCCTCATAACCCTGAGATATGGGTACAACTAAAGCCTGCAAATAGCCTCATAACCCTGAGATATGGGTACAACTAAAGCCTGCAAATAGCCTCATAACCCTGAGATATGGGTACAACTAAAACCTGCAAATAGCCTCATAACCCTGATATATAGATGCAACTAAAACCTGCAAATAGCCTCATAACCCTGAGATATAGGTGCAACTAAAGCCTGCAAATAGCCTCATAACCCTGAGATATGGGTTCAACTAAAGCCTGCAAATAGCCTCATAACCCTGAGATATAGGTGCACTAAAGCCTGCAAATAGCCTCATAACCCTGAGATATGGGTACAACTAAAGCCTGCAAATAGCCTCATAACCCTGAGATATAGGTGCAACTAAAGCCTGCAAATAGCCTCATAACCCTGAGATATAGGGGCAGCTAAAACCTGCAAATAGCTTCATAACCCTGAGATATAGGTGCAACTAAAGCCTGCAAATAGCCTCATAACCCTGAGATATAGGTGAAACTAAAGCCTGCAAATAGCCTCATAACCCTGAGATATGGGTACAACTAAAGCCTGCAAATAGCCTCATAACCCTGAGATATGGGTACAACTAAAGCCTGCAAATAGCCTCATAACCCTGAGATATAGGTGCAACTAAAACCTGCAAATAGCCTCATAACCCTGAGATATGGGTACAACTAAAGCCTGCAAATAGCCTCATAACCCTGAGATATATAGGGGCAGCTAAAGCCTGCAAATAGCCTCATAACCCTGAGATATATAGGGGCAGCTAAAACCTGCAAATAGCCTCATAACCCTGAGATATATAGGGGCAGCTAAAACCTGCAGATAGCATCATAACCCTGAGATATGGGTACAACTAAAGCCTGCAAATAGCCTCATAACCCTGAGATATAGGTGCAACTAAAACCTACAAATAGCCTCATAACCCTGAGATATAGGGGCAGCTAAAACCTGCAGATAGCGTCATAACCCTGAGATATGGGTACAACTAAAGCCTGCAAATAGCCTCATAACCCTGAGATATGGGTGCAACTAAAACCTGCAAATAGCCTCATAACCCTGAGATATAGGTGCAACTAAAACCTGCAAATAGCCTCATAACCCTGAGATATATAGGGGCAGCTAAAACCTGCAAATAGCCTCATAACCCTGAGATATATAGGGGCAGCTAAAACCTGCAAATAGCCTCATTACCTGCTAAAACCTGCAAATAGCCTCATAACCCTGAGATATATAGGGGCAGCTAAAGCCTGCAAATAGCTTCATAACCCTGAGATATATAGGGGCAGCTAAAACCTGCAAATAGCTTCATAACCCTGAGACATATAGGGGCAGCTAAAGCCTGCAAATAGCCTCATAACCCTGAGATATAGGTGCAACTAAAACCTGCAAATAGCCTTATAACCCTGAGACAGAGGTGCAACTAAAACCTGCAAATAGCGTCATAACCCCGAGATATAGGTGCAACTAAAACCTGCAAATAGCCTCATAACCCTGAGATATATAGGGGCAGCTAAAACCTGCAAATAGCCTCATAACCCTGAGATATAGGTGCAACTAAAACCTGCAAATAGCGTCATAACCCCGAGATATAGGTGCAACTAAAACCTGCAAATAGCCTCATAACTAAATACATCCATTCTCAATATATTTGATCACTTTTAACAAAAATTAAAAATAAAAATCTACCCCCTATCTTATTTTTTTCAGGGCATGCTATCAGAAATAAGGTTATTATGTTTTTTGGCCTAACTTATTTTTTCTTAGTATATCTACCACATTCATGTATGAACTCTATAATTTACTAATCTATTACAAAAAAAATCTTCTACAGTCTAATATTTCCAGTCAACCTTGTCAAGTTTTATGAATTTATTTAAATTTATAATTATGTCATGTATTACAAAGATTAAATGTCGCCATAAATAGATCAGGTTTTGAGAGCAATATGAAAGCTAGACATTTTGGTTAAAGCAGCAGCTGGTACCTTATCCATTTTGGAGGCTCCTGGCAGTTTAACATGGCAGTCTATGTCCTTGGGTACTTTGTAGGGTTTGTGCTCCTTCCACATTCCCTCAAACTCTGGCTTAGCGAGATTACTGCTCTCCATCTCTGAAGAATGAGAGACTTTCTATAAACCAAATACATTCAGGGGCCACACAGTATTGTGAAAAATAGGACAAAAAAGACAAAGTAAAAAGACTTAATGAAATAAGGAAGGAAGACACTAATTAAACTGGACTTATTAGATTGATACTGATTAGACAGGACTGATTAGATTGGTATGGATGAGGCAGGACTGATTAGATTGATATTGATGAGACAGGACTTATTAGATTGATACTGATTAGACATGACTGATTAGATTGGTATGGATGAGACAAGACTGATGAGACAGGACTGATTAGATTAATACTGATTAGACATGACTGATTAGATTGGTATGGATGAGACAGGATTGATTAGGTTGATATTGATGAGACAGGACTGCTTAGATTGTGACGGAGAGTAGGGCCTCTCACCTTCATCGCTAGAGTCTGGGATGTAGGCGTCATCTAGCGAGTCCTTGTAGGGATTGTAGCCCTCCTCGTCGGGTGAGTCATCCGCAGCCATTCCTCGTGTGGGCTGAAAGGAAGAAAGAAATATTCACAATCTATGGAACCTAATGTCACTGGAGATAAACATCTATTTGGCCAAGGAAAATGTAATGGGATCAAAACATCCATAAAACATCAACGTGTGAACAAATGGGGTCACTCGATGTTCATGTCTGACCTTATTAGGACATCTGTGCATTTTGAATTAACATTTTTCTTTATTTTTTTAATATTTCACTTAGTTATCAACTTGGAAACAATCAAGCAGACGGTTACCAAGTCTACCAATACTACCAGGTGTAATATATTCAATGTGCAGAGGCCGGATGCGGGTTGCCATTTTGCCCCATTAAAAACCACATAAAGAAACCACAGGAACTGCACAAAGATATCCTCTAAAACTAAGCTGAATAAAAAAAAAAACAAAAAAACAAAAAAATCCAAGATAGCAACCCACAATCAGGCTATGGTATTCTTTCTAATATGGTCTCACGGGAGTTATTAGGTCAGCTGTGGTAGTATATCCTAAATAGTCCCATTGTTAAAGGACGTCATATCAGCAAAATGGTTGCCATGGAAACACTTGTTACATATTTATGTTAACCAATAAAAGTTATAATTACTGCATAATGCCTGGGGATGATAATCCACTGGAAATTGATATTCACTAGGAGAACAGGTCAAATATTCCTGTGCTGAGAATTTTGTATCAGTAGAAATGGGAAAAAAACAAAACTACATTTTTCAAAAAAAAAATCTTTCAAAGCATATAGCAAAAAATTTCAGCAGTGAACCCCACTTATAATTTTATCTTAAGAAACTAGAATGCATATTTTATGATTTGGGCCCAAAAACACGAAGTACACCCCATACAGGGGGTTCAAAGTGGAAATGTAATTTTTCAGTGCCCTATAACTCCTGTGAGACCATATGGTAAGCAAGGTGAGAAACTCACACTAGTTGGGTGGCAGTTGCAGTCTTCCTCACCAGGGGGCACCATCGATTTCTCCAGAGAATCCTTGTACATTTCAAACACCTGTAACTTTCTCTTCTTGTGCTGTTTAACAATCTGAAGTAGAAAATATCCAAATTTTGCTGGGCAAGTGTTATTTAGTAAAGCTACTGATAAGGAAAATATCTTTAGAAAAAGACACTATAAAAAGAAATATTAACACTTTAAAACTCATGTATTTATTTCATACAAACTTAATAAGAATTTTGTTTTTTTCGGGTGTGAGTGTTGATAAAATGTTTATTTTGCTAGCTATATCTTGATTTGAACTTTGTTTGGTCTGTATAGAGGTAAATGCAACATACTCATGGGTGCTGGTGAGAAAAAAATTTTTGACTGAACATTTTCGGCGATAGTCTGAGACATCCAGCGTTGTCATTTTCGCGCGAAAAGCGAGCCTCGCAAACTTAACCGAAAAACGATTGGTGTGGGTAGCCGCGTCGTCAAAATATTAGCCAATCAAAATCCGTCAAACTCTACCGAAGCAGCCCGCAACACCAAAACAAGGCGGCGGCCACAAGCAGTAAGCGAACGACTGAATTTTCTATGTTTTGGGTCGATTTGTGCAATTTTGATGACACGAAATTATTTTTTTGACGGAGGAATCGATTTGACGGATTTTCCGTTCACGGATTTTAAATTTTGACGGAAATCCGTCTGGAGACGGAGGACCAGCACCCATGCATACTTTAGATTTCCATCTCTTGGTGTCTATGCATGTAGAGTTAAGGTTGTTGTACAAACCTTGGCTTTCTCCATCTTAGGGTCTGTATAGAGTCAGTGTTGTACATACTTTGCCTTTCTCCCTCTTAGGGTCTGTATAGAGTCAAGGTTGTATGTACCTTGGCTTTCTCCTTTTTGGGGTCTGTATGGAGGCAATGTTGCACGTACCTTGGCTTTCTCCTTTTTGGGGTCTGTATGGAGGCAATGTCTTACGTACCTTAGCTTTCTCCTTTTTGGGGTCTGTATGGAGGCAATGTCGTACGTACCTTGGCCTCCTTTTTGGGGTCTGTATTGAGGCAATCTTGTACGTACCTTGACTTTCTCCTTTTTGGGGTCTGTATGGAGGCAATGTCGTACCTACCTTGGCTTTCTCCTTTTTGGGGTCTGTATTGAGGCAATCTTGTACATACCTTGGCTTTCTCTTTTTTGGGGTCTGTATAGAGGTAAGGCTGTTGCTGCATGCGTTTCTTCATTCGTTCCTCCTCCTGCAGCAGACGCCCAGCTATCTCCACCTGACGCTCCCTCTGCTTGGCCGAGAACTGCCTGAAAACACACCAAAAAGGCAAAATGTTTATTTCAAAAGAAACTTTTTTCTGTCACAGACAGTGAATACATTATTCAGTGTAATTTGTTTACACGCGATCAACTGTATCATATCACCAACCTTAATAGGGGTCTCCCTGACCTATACTCATAATTTATATATTTATTGTATTTATTTACCTATAAAATGTTTGTTAGTCTAAGTCAAATATGGCCAAATAAATGAAATTTGAGTCTTGTGTAAAGGAGCACATATAACATGGGAATGGGAGAAGATAATATCTGCCTTTCTTCCAAGTTACATATCACAGAGAGATCTAGAACCTCAAGCTGTGAACGATCAAACTTGACTATTAAATTCAAATTTAAATATTCATCAAAATTTTAAAATGCTCAGCGAAATATTTTCTCAAATGTTATCTAATCTCCTTTTATTTTCTCACAGAGGGCAGTCCCAGTGAAAGAAAACGATGAAAACTTGGGTAAAGAAAACGGTTAAAAGTATTACAAATGCTAGATTGTAAATATGAGATTCTGCTGTGTATTATTTATTCATTGCAATATTTTAAAAAGAGTGAAAATAACAAAACTGTGACTGATATTGGCTTGACACTTCAAAATGCTTGGGCCCATCTTATGCCAGCGTAATACTGTATGAGACATGATATTGTTCGCAATGGATATGAAAAGTTAACCCATAGTTCAAGTCTACAGATTTCACTTGAAGAAAACCTTTTCAGCTTTCTACCTATCAGTCTGAAAATATCGTTAATATTTAAGTATAACTCACTCTCTTTCTTTCTCAAATTCTTCGATCCTTCTCTGTTTGATCATTTCCTCCTCGGGGTTGCCTCCGACAGAAAGAATCTCTTGTTTCTGTTTGTTTTCTTCTTCTTTCTGTTTGTTTGAAAATGCTCGATCCCGTGCCTGTAACGCTCGCAGATTTTCCTGAAATAAAATTGATTTCTTGATTGTATGTGGTGAACCATAACAAAAATCCTTGCTATAATCATCCAAATATGATGTCCCAGGATAATATTTACTTTATAAATAAAAACATTAAAAAAGTTCTGGTACAGGTATTTTCTTGCAGATATGCTTGCATTAATGTAAGTTGGCAATTATTGCTTGAAGCCACATCTACAAATGTACATTTAAATGTTGGTCAAAGTGATATATTTATGGCCTACCACAGGCAATAGGGTAGTGATATGTTTATGACTCAGACACTCTGTCAGCTGTGGTATCTTTATGGCTCACCCTATTAGATGTGGTATATTTATGACTCACCCTATTAGATGTGGTATATTTATGACCCACCCAATTAGATGTGGTATATTTATGACTCACCCTATTAGATGTGGTATATTTATGACTCACCCTATTAGATGTGGTATATTTATGACCCACCCTATTTGCTGTGGTATCTTTATGACTCACCCAATTAGATGTGGTATCTTTATGACCCACCCAATTAGATGTGGTATCTTTATGACTCACCCCATTAGCTGTGGTATTTTTATGACTCACCGTATTAGATGTGGTATCTTTATGACTCACCCAATTAGATGTGGTATCTTTATGACCCATCCAATTAGATGTGGTATCTTTATGACCCACCCAATTAGATGTGGTATCTTTATGACTCACCCCATTAGCTGTGGTATTTTTATGACTCACCGTATTAGATGTGGTTTTTCATGACTCACCCAATTAGCTGTGGTATCTTTATGACTCACCCAATTAGATGTGGTATCTTTATGACCCATCCTATTAGCTGTGGTATCTTTATGACTCACCCTATTAGATGTGGTTTATTTATGACTCACCCTATTAGATGTGGTATCTTTATGACCCACCCTATTAGATGTGATATCTTTATGACCCACCCTATTAGCTGTGGTATCTTTATGACTCACCCTATTAGATGTGGTATATTTATGACTCACCCTATTAGATGTGGTATCTTTATGACCCACCCTATTAGATGTGATATCTTTATGACCCACCCTATTAGATGTGGTATCTTTATGACTCACCTTATTAGATGTGGTATCTTTATGACTCACCCTATTAGCTGTTGTATCTTTATGACTCACCCAATTAGCTGTGGTATCCTTATGACCCACCCAATTAGATGTGGTATCTTTATGACCCACCCTATTAGATGTGGTATCTTTATGACTCACCCTATTAGATGTGGTATCTTTATGACCCACCCAATTAGCTGTTGTATCTTTATGACTCACCCAATTAGCTGTGGTATCTTTATGACTCACCCTATTAGATGTGGTATCTTTATGACTCACCTATTAGATGTGGTATCTTTATGACTCACCCAATTAGCTGTGGTATCTTTATGACTCGCCCTATGTGATTCACCCTATAATCTGTGGAATGTTTATGATTCACCCTATTTGTTATGTTTATTATCTGTTTGTTTATGACTCACTCCATTATATGTGATATGTTTATATGACTCACCCTATTATCTGTGATATGGTTATATGACTCACCCTATTAGCTGTGATATGGTTATATGACTCACCCTATTATCTGTGATATGTTTATATGACTCACTCCATTATCTGTGATATGTTTATATGACTCACCCTATTAGCTTCGATATGTTTATATGACTCACCCTATTATCTGTGATATGTTTATATGACTCACTCCATTATCTGATATGTTTATATGACTCACCCTATTATCTGTGATATGTTTATATGACTCACTCCATTATCTGTGATATGTTTATATGACTCACCCTATTAGCTGTGATATGTTTATATGACTCACCCTATTATCTGTGATATGTTTATATGACTCACCCTATTATATGTGATATGTTTATATGACTCACTCCATTATCTGTGATATGTTTATATGACTCACCCTATCATCTGTGATATGTTTATATGACTCACTCCATTATCTGTGATATGTTAATATGACTCACTCCATTATCTGTGATATGTTTATATGACTCACCCTATTATCTGTGATATGTTTATATGACTCACCCTATTATCTGTGATATGTTTATATGACTCACCCTATTATCTGTGATATGTTTATATGACTCACCTTATTATCTGTGATATGTTTATATGACTCACCCTATTATCTGTGATATGTTTATATGACTCACCCTATTAGCTGTGATATCTGTCTTCAGAGCCAGCATGGTTTTCATTCTTTTTTCCATGTGTTCCTTTTGTCTGATCTCTTCTTGGGATTCTCTGCGGCGTAATCTGAAGAGCAAATAACAAACATGAAATTATAAAAAAAAATTAAATAAAATAATAAAAAATGTTTTTGCTACTGACATAAACAACGAATCCCTGTCAATCTACGAATTACTTTATAATTTTTAACAATAGCTATGGCTTCAAGCTCTCACTTTTCCATGGTTTCTTTGAGGAACTTGTTGTGTTTGTCGCGGCTCTTCTTGGCTTCTTGGATGGCGTGCTGCTGCTTCCTCTCCTGCTCCCTGAACGACTCCTCCCTCTGTCTGCATCACAATATACCAGACAGTGCCAAATATGCATCAATATAGCTCTGATGAATCAGAGATAACAGGTTTTCTGGATTAAACAACTAAATAAACTAATCCAAATTACAGGATTTACAGCTGCACACGCATCTCTAGGATCAGACTAAGGCACGTACCTGTCCATCATTTTCTTCCTTTTATCGGCCTGGTTGGCCATTTCGTGTTCTTTCTTCTTGCGGAGGTCGGCCATGTCGGTGCGTTCTCGTTGCCACTGGTCCTCCTTCTGCTGCAGTTCATGGTCTGCCAGGATATACTTCCCCTGCTCTACCTGAGCCTGGGCCAGCTCGTACCTAGATAACAGAGCCATCAATATCTAATATAGCCATCAATATCTCCTTGAACCATCCATATCTAATATACCATATTATATGGGCCAGCTCGTACCTAAATAACAGAGCCATCAATATCTAATATAGCCGTCAATATCTCCTTGAACCATCCATATCTAATATACCATATTATATGGGCCAGCTCGTACCTAAATAACAGAGCCATCAATATCTAATATAGCCGTCAATATCTCCTTGAACCATCCATATCTAATATACCATATTATATGGGCCAGCTCGTACCTAAATAATACAGCCATCAATATCTAATATATCCATCAATATCTCATAGAACCACCCATATCTAATAAACCCACCAATATCTAATATAGCCAACCATATCTTACATATCCATAAACACCTAATATAGCCATCAAAATCTAATATAACCATCCATATCTAATATTGCTTTCAATATCTAATATATTCATCAACATCTAATATAGCCATCCATATCTAATATATCCATCAACATCTAAAAAAGCTATCAATATCAAATATAGCTGTCAATATTAATATGTCTATCAAAATCTATATATAGCCATCAAAATCTAATATAGCCATCAAAATCTAATATAACCATCTACATGTATACCTAGTATTGCTTTCAATATCTAATATATTCATCAACATCTAATATAGCCATCCATATCTAATATATCCATCAACATCTAAAAAAGCTATCAATATCAAATATAGCTGTCAATATTAATATGTCTATCAAAATCTATATATAGCCATCAAAATCTAATATAGCCATCAAAATCTAATATAACCATCTACATGTATACCTAGTATTGCTTTCAATATCTAATATATTCATCAACATCTAATATAGCCATCCATATCTAATATATCCATCAACATCTAAAAAATCTATCAATATCGAATATAGCTGTCAATATTAATATGGCTATCAATATCAAATATAGTCATCAATATCAAATAGAGCCATCAAAATCTAATATAGCCATCAAAATCTAGTCATCCATATCTAATATAACCATCTATACCTACAAATGTAGTATTGCTTTCAATATCTAATATATCCATCAACATCTAATATAACCATCAATATCTAATATTGCCATTAATGATTTGAGAGATATAGAGAGTCTAAGTCTCACTGTGCATGCTGCAGGGCTGCGTTGATCTTGGCCTCCAGGTCTTGTTCGTTCTCCAGCTCCTCGCACACTCTCTCATGCTGGGCCCTCAGGCGATACACAGATGACCTGCAAAGATTTGTGAAAATATCTAATTACATTATATAAAAAAAATCAATGAATGAAAATAAGGTGATAATAAATATCTGGTCATGCACAAATCTTTATTGAACTTGAAACAATTCTTTTTTATTGAAAAACAATCCTAAATCACTCGATCTTGTAATAAGACCATTATGGCAAGATGTCTCTTATAGGCCAAAAGAATTATAACCTTGATTCTGATAACATGCCCACAAAAATAAAGGTAGGAGATAGGTTTGATTTTATTTGTATTTATTTTTTAGTATGATCAAATAATTTGAGAACTGAGAAATATACATGAAATTATGACAGTTACTGAAACTTTGTATATTTCCATAAAAACATTAGTCTCTCAAGTTCTAACTTGGGTAGGAATGAAATCAGAAACAAAGTTCTTTTTGTTAAGGCCTTAGTGCCTGCATTGGGTGCTTCATACTAACGTATTGGACTTGTTTTCTGCCTCCTGGATCTGTGTGAAGACTTGGTTTCTCTCTCCTTCCAGCTGCTCCACACGATCCCGACATTTCTTCAACTCTTCCCTGAAATATATTTATAAGCATCACAGAAATGGTGTAGGTATGGTGGTGGAGTTTATTGACACGAAGACAGATATATTGCATCAACTCTCTCTGGAATATGTTCACAAGCATCAAAGAACATTTTTTTATTTATTGTTTTTTTGAAAAGAAAACTGGATACCTTGTGAAAACTAGATACCTTGTGATAAATTAGTATTGTAATTATCTGTTTGTCAACAATAATAGTAGACATGGCTGAAGCTAGATTTCTTGATACTTTATACATTGCACTGGGAATGCTACATTAAAAGGTTGGTATCTGACCTAATGACCTAGCTTTTTGTGCTGTGCTGTTGCAGTCTGTTCAGTGCACTTGCACTAAAATTTCTGACCTAATATGTCAAAGAAGAAGTTCCCTTCCAGTATCTTAATAATGCAGAGTGTATTTAGATGAATAAATGAAGAGTGTGAGCCTGTTAATTGGAAATGGTAAAAATATGTGATGTAGTTTGTAGACCCGATGAGATATAAAGATTTTTTGAAGAAATTCCAAAATATCAAAAGAGCCTATACATCTTGAACTATTGTTGTGGGACTGACCTAGTTATTTCTACAACATACTTCCTCATTGTTGGACTGACCTAGTTATTTCTACAACATACTTCCTCATTGTTGGACTGACCTAGTTATCTCTGCAACATACTTCCTCATTGTTGGACTGACCTAGTTATTTCTACAACATACTTCCTCATTGTTGGACTGACCTAGTTATTTCTACAACATACTTCTTAATTGTTGGACTGACCTTGTTTTCTCCACAACATATTCCTTGTTGTTGGACTGATCTGTCAGGTGATCGAGGTATTTTCGGAGGTGGATCATTCGCACCTGTTCTTGGCGAGGAATGGCTTCGACAGTTGCATCATCTTCATCGTCCTCTCCATAACTGCAGATACATTCAAAATTGATTCCATCTATTCGCACATTTTTATGCATAGCTTGACCTAATATAATAATTGAGAGTCAGCACCTTACTCTATTTGACCACTCTTTACAAGTCTACATATTGTCATACCTGGAAGTTTCAGCTAGTTTAGCTGGTCAAGCATACTTACCGGTATGTCCCTACAGGATATATTACATGTTAGTATACAAATGCTTCAGCATGTCAGATTTTTAGTTAGTTGGAGCCAAACATTTATTTGGTAGTAACGTTAACATGACCAAATAAGATCACCCATGGTCACGCTCTACTGTTTCCTAGCATTCTTTGGCCACACCATCACTGGCCCTGCATAAGCCTATTTGGTGACATCCATACCTGACCAAATAGATGTTTAGTTCCAACTGTTAACAATCCCTGTACATATATAGTGACTTTGAAGTGATAACATTACTTTTGCAAAATAATATTTATGAGATGTTGCCATAACTTTACCCTTCATAGAGGTCTTCGTCACTGAGAGTGAGGTCTGACAGATTATCATAACCATCTATTCCGGTATCTAAGGCGTCGCCGGCCAGATCGTCATCCGGTATGCCTCCTATTACATCAATCCCCTCATCTGCCATCTACAGCATCCAGGAGAAAAGTGGTCAATAGGGGACTTCAATCAGAAACATAACAAGAAAAAGTAGTGCTCCACACCATGACATAGATTGGGAAAAATAAAAAAGCAAGTATTTCAGCAATTCAATAAAACTAAAACTAAACAAAGCAAAGCTTAAAACAAACACAGAAAATAATATAATCATTGCAAACATGTTGGGTGGTCGATATATATTCTTTGTTTATCTTTTAATAACCTTTAAGTGGTGCTCCACATGTAACACATATGGGAAAAACAATTAACAAACAAAACAAACATTACAATAAAACACAACAATTATAATAAACAACAAAAAATTACAATAAACACAAAAATTAAACAAGCAAACAATAAAGAAATAAACACAAGATGAAACAATCATTGCGAACTAATGGCATTGTTGAAATTATCTTTATTCATCTTTTAAAAACAATTAATTTGGTATACAAACAATTTATTTTGCACAAATGAATGCAAAGTTCTGTCTTTTTAGTCTCGATTATGTAATAACCTCTAATATCACTTGGGCACTAATGCTAATCATGATCAGATTTTTTTTCTTTTTATTTCTGTTCTAATTGTTAGATTTGCACCAAATTTGAACTAAACCTACTCAGAATTCCATGTTCTATCAATTGGAAGCATTTTTGGTAGTGTGAAATGATAATTTCACCCATCGATGGGTGAAAACGATATTGTCATCTTGAACTTGTCATCACGCACTTCGTGTACTTTGTTAACATTGTTATAGAAGGGCTCAGCCAAGGGGAAGTGAACATTAACATGAAAAAGTGAAACTGAAAATATGTGCTTATTTTAAATTGTACCTTATAAACTAAAAACTGTAGTTTCTGAAACTGTTTTATTTTTTTCTCTACCCTTATTGGTTGCGAAATAATCACAATTTGTTTAAGACCCTATTTTGTTGGTTCATTTTGCTGTCTGTCGTCATTTTTCTATCAATTTAGAAAATATGGTGTATTTTATTAGAAATCACATGCAAAGTAGTGGAAATGGGACTTTAATGAAGTTGAGATGCTATGTTATCATTATTTAAAGTCAAATTCTTGGCACACAAGTCTAAAGATGTTTTGGGGTAAAAACTTTAAAATATGAATTTGTCCCTCCGTTACATGTCCCTCCGTTACAAAAAATATTGAAATTTTTACCTCATGCTATAATGCATATCACAAGGAATGTGAAACTTTCTAGAAGTAAGGTGCTTATAGTGAAGTATCATAACCTTCTGTATGCTTTATGAAACTCATTTAATTTTTGGTTGATTTTATATGAAGAAAACCTGTCCCTCCGTTACTAGTAACGGAGGGACAAATGTTCAGGTTCATGCAAGTTGTTATTATTTCAGTTATTTGCCAGAAATGTTTATTTCTTAAAGTGGTTTATGTCAAGTGGAAATGGACACAAACAATTTATTTGGTTAAACATGTATTGGTTGGCTAATATGTGGTCTGTCACCTGACAGACAATAGACACTTCGTGTTTATACTCATGCATCAATCAACATGGTCATTGATACATAATTCTATTTCCCTGTCTACATACTCATGTATTATAAACACTGGTTTTCAATACTGTCTGAGTTTATGGCAAAAAAATCATATTTGTTTGCATTGGTACTTTAGTCAGAGGAAGAAAGCCACCAGCTGACCTGCACTGGGTACACAAGCTGTCCCATCAGAGACAACACAATTGCTGTTTGATAGGTGTGATTCCTTGTGACACTATGTAACCGTTTGATCTTGTCAAAGTGTCTAATTTACCTGACAAATCCATTCTTAGGGATAATGCAGTGTTCCTGGCTTACAGTTAGGATAACACAAGGCTAAGAACATGATGATGTAATGGAATGAGTTGTGTGTGTCATCCTTATGATGACCAAAATGACCATGGTCAAAATGACCATGATACGAAGTGCATGTGCATTTCATTTGATAGCTATATATTCCCTCCTCTTATCTAAAACCTGAACATAGCTGCCAATCTTAATCTTATTCAGCTACTTTCTGACTTCATTATACCTCATGTCCGTCATATCTTTCTGTTAATATTTTCACTTTCCACTCAGGCCTGGACATTAGCATAACCTTTAAAGCTTGGCGTCCATTTTAAGTCTTAGTCTTCAAAAACATAAATAGTATGCATTTCTAAGCATTGTTAAACTCATATTTTCTCCAACTTGTAGATAATTTACACTTGTGGATAAGTTAGATTCATAAAATGTCCAAATTCTGTCTAATGTGGCAGTTCAGTACCACGGTCACCTTTGTCACATGGTTATTTTGACCATAATCAATCCTTAGTACCCAGTTGTCATTTGTGGTGTGTATTTGGTCTTTGTTACTTATGTTATTTCATTCAATTTATTCTGTAAATTTATTCTGTCAAGTTCATAAAGATTTAGCACCTAAATAGTACATGTACAGTTTGCTACAGAAGTTACTTGTTGACAAGATTACAGCTGAACATTTGTGTCCCTCCGTTACTATTTTCTGTTGTCCCTCCGTTACGACAATATTTTTTTAATAAATAAAACAGTGTTAAGGTTATAAACTTGATATTTTGGTATTTACTACTTAGGTATGTGTAGATGATATATGATATAGTGATTTTTAAGAATATTCATAAGAACTTTATGTTAAGCCCATTTTGCTACATGACTCCAAAGCTGCTGTTCAAAAGTGTCCCTCCGTTACAGAAAACATATTTTGATACCATACATAAACTGTTACAGTATGATCCTCAATACTTTGGCATATTGTAATGTTCAGTGGGCTTTGTCAAAAACAATAATTAAGTATTTCTAAAAATTTTGTATTTCTGGAATAAATGCATTTATGTTATGCTGTTCAGTGATGCTGTCCCTCCGTTACCGCTTGGCCGAGCCCAGAAATGTATTCATAAGCTAGCAGATGCGCAAATTGGAATCTATTACATGTGCACTAAGAACACTCCACAGTGACATCAGTTGCTTGAACAATATTGACCATGGAAAAAACTGAATTTCAACCCACAGGATATGACTTCATGTTCCCCATGATTGTACTGATCACAGATAGAACCATGTTACAAAAAAAAAACATGCAGAATTTATGAGAAGTGGAGAGATTAAATTTGACCATTTGCAAATAAAGGATTATTATTTTGCAAAATTTTGTGATGAACATTGTATTCACAGAATAGAATATCTTCCTATTCTAAAGTAAAGATCAAAATATTTTTCCTTGCAGATAATATTAGAAGAAAAGATATGTCTGACCAACCCCTAATTAGGGACTAGCTAGGCTATTTAAATGTTGTTGATTGGTTGGTCAAATCAATTTTTTTCTAGACTAGTGTATCTACATACTTAATTGATAAAATTTATAACCATGGTTATTCAATATGCTCAATGAAGTGCTGGGGTCAAAAGTTCATGATCCACTCATTCTAACATCATTTTCTTGATTACATTGTAACAAAGTTGCAGCCCAAGGGAATGTTACAAAATGGCATCATTGAGCCAGAACAATGGGGACGTCAACGTCCCTTCCATCCGTTACTGGTGGTGGACGTTGCTGTCCATCTTTTATTGGAAAATATAGTGACTGACATGGTCCTAAATGAATGAAAATTGGCAGTTACAACTTACATGTGACGATGATGTGTCCATGGTAACACTGGCAGGATATAAGATCCATCTGAGTCTGTATTTTAACCTTCCAATCATCAGTTCTATAAAATAATTGGGCAGACTTATGCCCCAGACTGCGTGCACAACATTCCCTACCCTCACACAGCACTCTGCCGTCCGATTTTCACTCGAGCTCAGTGACCAAGTCTGTTAGTGTCAGACTTTGTGTTCACGCACATGCTTGTAAAATAGGTTTTCACATCTTTGGAGCTGCAAAACACTCACCTTTCTCGGTTAGATAGTGTTGTTTAATCTATACGAGTGTATTGTTCACTAGAAGGCTTGTGATTGAAGTCGAAACATGAAAGTCAGACAAAATTCAAGTTTGTTGTGTATATTCCGCCATCTTGATAGCAACCGTGTAGTACGTGGACTGGTTCCCTATCATCCTGATACATGGATGAGCGAGGTGTAAAAAGATCAGTGACCAGTCAAAGTATTTTAGACAGGGAGCCATAACAAAATTAAGGATTCGTTTAAAGTATCTATAGACAGGAAGCCATTGGCAAAATTAGTACAAGAATGGCAACAACAAAAAATTAATAGAATAATAATAATGGAAAAAAAAATAAACATGAAAAAGTGGTGCTCCACATGTAACACACAGATGGGAAAAAGAACAAAAAACAAAATTACAACAAACAAAACAAAAATTACAACAAAGTAAACAAAAACATTCAATTTGGTATATTGCTTGGTTATGCTTTCTAATTTGACTTTTTGGCTGAATGTTCGAGGTTTAAACATGATTAAGCTGTAAGTCTATGGAGCATACACCTATTATCGGTCCATGTCGGCCATGTTTTTGACACATATTTTCTACTTACACCGTCAGATAGCGCTTTTGTTTGAGAAGTGATTTGTGAGTACATGATAGAGTGAGAAGATTTTCTTGAATATTTTGCCTTAGGATTTTGCAAACTTACGCGAGCTAGATTTTTTTTAAAAAGCTGCAAAAACTGAGTCAAACCTGCTTAAACGGCAGCTGGAATGGGTTCAATTTGTACGATTAAACAGGTTTATCTCAATTTTTACAGCTGGTGACTTTTTACTTCACTAGAGCTCTATCAACTCCACCAAACTTTTCTTTGGTTGAAATAGAAGAGACCTTGAACATTACACAAACCCCTCTAGATCACCTATCTGGGTTTTGTCGATTGGTGATTGGAGAATACTAAAATCTCATTGAGTTCACGTTTGCTTCAATATTTTGTTGAGAATGGTTTGTTTTTATGCGACCTGAATCATGATTTGTCAAAATCGAGTCTAAATTTTATTTCTCTTGTTGCAAATATGCGAGCTTGATTTTTTGTAACACGGGTCGTCCTTTTTTTATATCCACTGCCGATAGGCAGTGGATATCAAAAAGGGACTATCCGTGTTATTCTGTGATCGGTACGATCGTGGGAAATGGGTAGTCGTTTCCTGTGGGTTGTAATTCGGTTTTTTCTGTGGTCAGTATTGTTGAAGCAACTTACGCCACTGTGGAGTGTTTGTCCGTGTGCATGCAAGATTCGAATCTACGCATGCGCCCGAGCGTATGAATACTTAATTAAAAGAAGTAAACAAAAGAAAAGAAGTGCGTGATGTAAAAGCAGAACGTTCAAAATGATGTCATCGTCTTCGTCCATCATTGCATATAATTATCCTTTAAATTGTTTGGAAGTGCTTCCCAATCGCAAGAACAAGGAATTTTCAGTAAGTTTAATTCAAATTTGGTGCAAATCGGACGATTAGAACAGAAATAACATGCAAAAGTCTCTGATTGATGACTTGCGATAGCGCCTGAGCGATAATAGAGTGACTTACGTAATCGGGCCTGAAAAGGCTAGTGTTCTCCAATCACCCATCGGCAAAGCCCAGATAGGTGATCTGGAGGGGTTTGTCGAACGTCCATGGTCTCTACCAACTCCAACCAAAGAAAAGTTTGGTGGAGTTGATTGAGCTCTAGTGAAGTAAAAACTCGCCAGCTGCAAAAACTTTGGTAAACCCGTTTAAACGTCAAAATTGAACCCGTTTCAACTGCCGTTAAAACGGGTTTGATTCAATTTTTGCAGCTGGCGATTATTATCAAGTATTTATATTTTCTTTATTTAATGTTATCCAAAAAATAATCAAGCTTTTTTGTGAGATTTTAGACATAATCATACATAAAATATGAATTATCACTTAAACAGTTGGGTATTTAAAAAATCACATTTGAACGAGATTATGACCAAAAAGCAAAAATCTCAGACCTCTCCAGATCACCTATCTGGGCTTTGCCGATGGGTGATTGGAGAACACTATGAAAAGGCACATCTTTGCCACCAGTTGTGCTAAAAAAATCGTTCATATACCAAATTAAATATTTTTAAAAGATGAATAAATATAATTTCTTACTACCCCAGTTTGCAATGATTGTTTATGTTTAAATGTATTTCGCTGTTTATTTAATTTTTTGTTTTGATTGTTGTAATTTTTGTTTTGTTTGTTGTAATTTTTGTTTTGTTTATTGTAATTTTTGTTTTGTTTATTGTAATTTTTGTTTTGTTTGTCATTTTTTTCCGATCCGTGTTACATGTGGATCACCACTTTTTCTTGTTTTAAATCATCACTTGTTTCTCACCGAAACTCACCGAAACTCACCGAAGCGCCGCTCCTCGTACTAGGTAGGGGGGGGGGCGGCAGCAGGGGCAGGCGAGCCAGGTACTGACTCCTTATTAGCCCCGTATATCCTATCGTACCGCCTCTTGAATGACGAGACGGTCTCAGCCTGCACTACATGGGGGGGTAGGGCATTCCAGGTGGTTATGGTCCGCTGTGTGAAGAAGTGCTTCTTGCAGTTTAGGCGGCAGTGGTGCTTCCTCAGCTTCAGGTGGTGTCCTCTGGTGGTCGACTCGGGCACCAGCTCAAAGAGCCGGTCACTGGGGATATCCTCTTTTCCCGTCAGGATCTTATAGTCCTGAATCATATCTCCTCTATGTTTCAAATCTCGTCACCCTTCCGCTCTGATCACGTTCATATATGTATGTAATAATCATTTAAAAGCAAAAGATAATCCAAATCACGAGTCATACAAATCTGACAGTCGGGTGCCTCTTTCATTATACAGTGTTATAGGGAGGTTGACCAATGCAATGGCCAACTTGCCACATATCACCTGGCCTGAGAGCAATATATAAACCTCTCATATGGATGTATACTCACTCTTGTTTTTAGTATCCATTTTGCCAAGGATTTGTACTCTACCTCCCACAAAAATGTCATGCTTTAAAAACGTTTCTAATATTTTTTCTCTATGGATAACCTGAAAGTGCACATGTTCACATATGCACAGACGACTTCTTGGAAATGGTGTCAACCTATCACATATTGCAATCATTTTTTTAAACGCAAATAAAACCATAATTCGAATGATAAAATATATGTGTAGTGCTCAGATACATATGTGGTGATTTGCCCACTACTTTCAGACATGTGAAATTGACCACACACTTGACATGTGGATAAAAAGGTATTTTTTTTAGTTTTTGGTTTAACATTGGAAGCTGTCAGGAATCTTAAGCTGTTAGAATATAGATGTAAATTTCATTACATAACCATTTTCCTAACACACTCATCATCCCATCTTACTTGCATTTCATTTCTATTTAACATGTTTAATTCAGCATTGAAATCTACTAATTAATCTACACCTTTATTAAGTCATTAAAACATGAATGTAATTGATTAAACAAAAATAAAACATGTTGGATAGCGTCAGTGGAGGCTTGAAGGTTTTACAAGGTAACTGTAATTTTCGTAACGAAGTATCCACACAACATCGCCAACACGTTAGACAGTGAGAAATAATATGTATATATTATTGGGAAAAGAAAGTTTAAAGTAAAATATTGTTTTTTAGCCATATAAAATGCTACACTCATTAATAAAAATATTATGTAAGTTAATTAAGCCTTATTAAGGTTACATTATTTCATAATTCACAAAATAATGACAGGAAAAATAAATTTAATATTTAATTTCCTGCCTTGCCGCTGAATAGCAAGTGACACGGAAATGAAAAATCATTCACTTCCTGTCATATTGAGGCTGATGCTGACATCTGGTGGTTAAATTATATGCTCTACAGGAATGTGTGGGCACTTGGAGGACCTTCGGGAACGATAAATGTAGACATTATTATTTCAACCACCTTCAACACTTAAAGTATCTGGTGAATTAGAGGAAATGTGCTTTATTTATATATTGGTTATGGAACATATTCAAAGTAGAGAGTCACGATGAATGTCAATTAAGCACTGCTTACAAATGGTTAAATGTAATTTCTTATTCTGTCAGCTTTTGAAAAGTTCCTCCCTCTGTACTGCTTGAAAATACCAGTTTTTGGCAATTTTGACTAATAATAAAAGAAATGTAATTATAAGCTATATCACTTCCAACTTTCTTAATATGTCATCTTTTTCTTTCCAATGAGCCCAAAATCAAGACAATTGATGCAGCGGATGCTCTGTTTGAATTAATGAAGTTTGTATAATTATTGAATGCCTGAGGAGCTTGCAAGTCCATGTCACAGTTGGTTAGAAAACGAGCTGATAATCATGTGTGTGAACTTTGTTACTTATTCACTATTCACAGTTCATTAGTCAAATTTTTTCCTAAATTTGTAGTAAATTATGTCAACATGTCAGATTTCAAAAATTATGTTCCAAATATGACCGAGCTGAATTTTGTGCCATATTATGTGAAAGGAAATTATAATAATAATAAAAACCAAAATATAATTTAAACAAGGGGTAAACTAGTGCAGGTCGATTCAATGGTCGATTCAATGTTCACCAAATTTTGCATACGGGTCAAGGAGGGTCCCATAATGTTATTTATGAAGCGTTTCCCTGGCGCTATTTACGGTGACAAGATGGCGCCACTCACAACTTTAAGATTTCAATAATTAATTCAAATTAATCCTAATATTCCAAGTGAAAAATACGTAACGCAGGTCGATTCAATGTTCACCAAATTTTGCATACAGGTCAAGGAGGGTCTCATAATGTTATTTATGAAGCGTTTCCCCGGCGCTATTTACGGTGACAAGATGGCGCCACTCACAACTTTAAGATTTCAATAATTAATTCAAATTAATCCTAATATTCCAAGTGAAAAAGTTATGGCGCAGGTCGATTCAATGTTCCCCAAATTTTGCATACGGGTCAAGGAGAGTCCCATAATGTTATTTAGGAAGCGTTTCCCCAGCGCTATTTACGGTGACAAGATGGCGCCACTCACAACTTTAAGATTTCAATAATTAAATCAAATCAATCCTAATATTCCAAGTGAAAAAGACGTAACGCAGGTCGAATCAATGTTCACCAAATTTTGCATACGGGTCAAGGAGGGTCCCATAATGTTATTTATGAAGCGTTTCCCCGGCGCTATTTACGGTGACAAGATGGCGCCACTCACAACTTTAAGATTTCAATAATTAATTCAAATTAATCCTAATATTCCAAGTGAAAAAGACATGGCGCAGGTCGATTCAATGTTCACCAAATTTTGCATACGGGTTAAGGAGAGTCCCATAATGTTATTTATGAAGCGTTTCCCCGGCGCTATTTACGGTGACAAGATGGCGCCACTCACAACTTTAAGATTTCAATAATTAATTCAAATTAATCCTAACATTCCAAGTGAAAAAGACGTAACGCAGGTCGATTCAATGTTCACTAAATTTTGCATACGGGTCAAGGAGGGTCCCATAATGTTATTTAGGAAGCGTTTACCCGGAGCTATTTACGGTGACAAGATGGCGCCACTCACAACTTTAAGATTTCAATAATTAATTCAAATTAATCCTAATATTCCAAGTGAAAAAGACGTAACGCAGGTCGATTCAATGTTCACCAAATTTTGCATACGGGTCAAGGAGGGTCCCATAATGTTATTTAGGAAGCGTTTCCCCGGAGCTATTTACGGTGACAAGATGGCGCCACTCACAACTTTAAGATTTCAATAATTAATTCAAATTAATCCTAATATTCCAAGTGAAAAAGACGTAACGCAGGTCGATTCAATGTTCACCAAATTTTGCATACGGGTCAAGGAGGGTCCCATAATGTTATTTAAGAAGCGTTTCCCCGGAGCTATTTACGGTAACAATATGGCGCCACTCACAACTTTAAGATTTCAATAATTAATTCAAATTAATCCTAATATTCCAAGTGAAAAAGACGTAACGCAGGTGGATTCAATTATCCAGATATAAGTTACTCTCCTTTGCATCGGGCTCAGTATATAACACCTATATTGAAGAGGCCTTGTAAAGCTGGGTAGATATAAGTACACTGCTTATTAATGTAAATCACCAGGAAAATACATCAATACAGTGCCATACTAAACAAAACGTTTAGCATTATATTTAACATAATCAGTAAATGTTGATAAAATGGGGTATCTATAACTATGGTTCACTTTTTATATACTCTATTGTTGATCTTAGTTTATGTGCATTTTTAGAAGACAGAGTTAACTTGTTATTTCTCAGTTTATGTTACTTTTGCCAGACCTATTCTCCACTGTATATATCAGCTTATGTCACTGCTATTCTCTTCCTAGGAAGATATCATTCATCCAGAAGGCACTGGAATGTTTTAGCATAAATTAAACAAGTTTTAACATAAATAAATTGAACTATAATATTGTTGATTCTTAGGACAATCATCAGTATAAATATCTCAAAATAGTACTCAAAAGATCATTATAAAATCAATTGAATATCCATCAGTCTTTTCTTATCATTTTACCATTGAAGCTGCCAACATGGGTACAAACGATATAAATAATTTGACACCACAAATGGACCTTTCAGTTGACTCAAGCAGTTAGCACCTGAAACCCAGAAAACCTCGAAAACCTCAGTATGGCTCATATAACCAGAAGCAGCACCGGTACTGCAGCAGCACCGGCACTGCTCCACCAGGAAACACAAAGAAGACAAGCAAATATAAACTAAAAATGATGATGAATATCTTTAAACTCAACTGAGCTATGTTCTAATTTAATAACTGAACTTGATAATATTATGATCCAAATTTTCTGAATAATCTAATAATCTCTATTTGAATGGATGTTATGCATAAATTTTATGTGTTATCCATAATATTTGTTGGTTCTTCTGTCATATTAAATGAATATTACATATCTAATAACGAATTGAGTTCAATTACATTTGAGCTTTTTCAGTGTGAAAATTAGTCACCAGTAAAAATAATTTGATGCTTATAAATACTTTATTTATCTGAAATGTTGGAAAATCCTGTTCAAGAATGTATGTTTATCTGCATTATTTTAGATTAAGTTAACTTTGAGAATTAAATTTTTACGGACGATTTCATTCGGATTACGACTGTACAGAGGAATAGGCTTACTTTTCCCGTAAAGAATATTCATGGGAAGACTTGAATCTAAGTTCATTAATTATGATATTACTGTTACCCACTCTTGGTGAGTATCCGTCGTTGGGGGACGTGGACGGGGGATCAATACTCTACCAAATAGATAGATACTCTAACCTGTTCTACTCTACCGTACTGTACTGTACTATAAGCATAGCTCGCTAACTCGCTGGCTGTGAGTTGGGGCACGGATCCTAGCTACCATATTATACCCTCATATGGATGACGGGCAATAAGGACTGCAGACACAGGATATACACAGTGCAATAGTTACCTTTATTCAGTGCTGTGATTCCTCCTTGTCTGGCTAGGCCGGCATGGCAATGAGCGAGGCATATGAACTACCAACTTTGCATGATACTTATGAAACCCTAACTATACGCAAAACACCCAAGTCTATAGAGTCACGATACTGAGAGTCGTGGATCTTCCGTGGCAAGTGGTCGTTGATATCTTCTTCTGACTCTTCTGAACTATCTTCCCAGATCCAACGGTTGCGCGCCTCTTTTAAGGGACCACTCCGCGTCATCTGTGGGGGCTTGCCTACGTGGCTTCCTCACGTGTCATCAGATGGACTCGTCCTGCCTGCGTATCCAACTTCGGCTCGTCCGTCTTACACGTGATCTCACAGAGTGGTGGTTATGGTGACTCATCAACCATCAGTATTGTTCGTTATTGTCTATGAATGTCTATATATTTCCAAGAGTCTCTGGGTGTGTATTCTATATCCTACACTCGGCCCTCCTTCGACTAAACACGTCCTCGTGTTTCAGACGGGAGTACCAACTTATAAATTAGATTTTTAAAACTTATACAGAGGACACCTACTTTAACCAAAAATGTCAATCGCTCATGCCAAAGTCCAAACCAAACCAGACTTACAATAAACTATATAAAGTACATCACCAAACCGTCGTAATGAACGTAGTGTACATCGAGATAAAATACTACGCGCAATTACAATTCGGTATAAGCACGAAAACAGGAATACACAGTTACTCCATTAAACACAGTACAAACAACATCAAGGTTACAACATCTATGAAAAATCAATTAAACACGGTACAAACAACATCAAGGTTACAACATCTATGGAAAATCAACTATCTTATTAGAAGTGTAGTACATATTTATTATGTGGACATTTATTGAATAATTAAAAGTAATAGGGCGAAAACTCCACACGAGTTTCAATCGGAAGATAATTAATAAAGAGAATCTTTGCACAAGATTAAGGTATATATAAGTAAATAAGATTACATCATCATCAAAAGTATTACATCAACACATGAGACATAACATAATGTTACGATATTTTAAAATCATAAAAGTAAACATCTGAGGGCGAATGTTACATAAATTGATAACACATTACATTTAATGAGCGAACAAGGTAGGATTATCCTGATTTCACGTATCTGACGGTCGCCTTTGTGGGGCAATGAGAGACAACCCGAGGAGGGCAAAACAGCTCAGTTAGAACCAACTACGCCGGAGGGCTTCATTTTATTTGAAGAGTAGTGTACAGGTTGTGGATCGTGCGAAACCACGTCAAGAGCAGGTTGCATACATTATGGATCCACTTACTCCGGATGCAACAGAGAAAACAAGCATTCAAGCACAGGATGGAGTTATGTACTATCACAGCCACAAGGTTAGCGTAAGAGTTATCCAATCGGTACAGAAAGGACGTTATGGCAATGTCAGGACATTGTAATCCTAACACTGGGAAGAGGACTTGACACATGATCAAGTGGTAACAAAGTGACCTTATATCGTAAGTGTATAAAGTTATGGGTACACGAAATTCAGAAAGGACGTTAAGGCAGTGTCAGGACATTGTAATCCCAACACTGGGAAGAGGACTTGACACATGATCAAGTTATTTATACCGTAAGTGTATAAAGTTATGGGTACACGAAAGAATTAAAAGAAGTGTGAGGAACAAGTAAAATTGATTTAACAGTTTGGGTAAATAAAGGTACATAAAACATCAGTAGTATTAAAATATCGATACACAATACAAAGTCAATAGGATGTCACACACTATACACTAAGAAAACGAGGAGTCGCCCATGGCATAGGAAATATCCCACGAACTCTGGAAGAATTACCAAAGCAACAAGAATTACAAAAGCAGCAGAATTTACGAAGATAACATAAAATAACAGGTTACAATGGGCATTTAACCAGGCATGTAATCATGAAAGGTTCATCTCCATGTGTTCGAAGTGTAAGGTGAAATCCAATGTTCATCCACAGTCTAAAACAGAGTAGATACCGATGAATACATAGATTATACTGTAGCACTCAGCCAGGATGATTTAGGCAAAAACAATACATTTTACAGAAAATAAGCAAACGGAAATAGAAGATAATTGTGTTTAATAAAAATACGAAGCCAGCAGGATGAGACCTGGCAGGTGATGGTTAACCCTAAACACAGTGTACAATAAGTATTACAAAACAAGATACAAGCATAGGATATTAAATAAAATAAAGGATAAAAAAATTTATCGAAAATAGTATAACACAGTGACTTTACATCAGGTAAAAGGACAACATTGCCCAAAAAATCAGGTGAAATAATTATCAGGTGAAATAATTAAAAGGGTAAATAATTATCAGGTGAAATAAAGCATAAAATCAAAGGATACATTAAATTAGCATTATACACCATACAAAAGAACAGTTAACACGCACTCACCTGAGACGAAGGGCAGAGAGCACCAAACATAGTCAATTCATATTCATAGGGGTGGAGGAAAAATAAAAAGGGGTTCAAAATTCCTTTGAACAAAAGTCGAAGGAACCTTGAAACAATTATAGGTTTTAAGAAGATAAGTTCATATTATAAAGGGATATTAAAAATATTACCAAGCTAAAATGACTGTCTGATCTTCGTCCAGGACACGGCTTCCAGAACTGGGCTCAACCAAGAGGAAAAAGAAACAAAATATTACATAACCCGGAAACCGAGATGAAGGAGAATCTGGCTTTCAGATTTCATTTCAACAATAATTGAAAGAGAAAGGACATGGAGCTACGATGAATTTTCATCGAGACTTTAAGACCTTCTAATGGCAAATATAGTGTAATTACATAATGAGCAGATACAACTTACAAAGGAATAACCCAAGTTTAATGAAATGAACAATGGTAACAATAATACAATACAGTAAAATATAATGACATGCTCATAATCATGGTGGTTTTCATGTGTTTAGGCTACAGTTAGGTGATCAGTACAAAACAATATACAAGATAAAGCAAGGCCTGAGGCAATTCACACAACATACATACGATATCATAAATCCCGAAGACAGGAAGAAGAAGAAGAAGAAGAATAAGAAAAACTGAAAGATGGAGTAGGTAACAGGAAAAGTGATGGTCTGAACGAAGACTTTTCTAAAGTGAGTGTGGAATACTCATTTGACAAATTTTACAAAATGTTACAAGAAGTAAGGAACAAGTGTACATGTGAATATTCACATAATGCTTAGTGGTCCTTTAATGGTTAGACAATGACATGGGTGGTAACACGCAGCGTAGAGTGAGTGAACAAAAAAATTTTGCACGGCCGCGCAGTGAAGTGACGCCACAACGACATATTTGGGCACCCGCCACTATTTAATTATGCAAAAATGCAAAAAGGTCAGGTGACCGCTAGGTCATAACCCAGACAAGTAACGTAACAAGACATCATTTCGCAAAACGCGGGCAAAAGTTAAATTTGATCAAAGGATGGTAAAAGTATATAAGTGTGAATTTAAGGTGGATTACATACGGATTGGAACATTAAACGTGAATTAGTGAAACCCGGTCACGAGTGAGGTCAGCAGAAACTCTGCCAACTACAGCAGCGTGGGGAATTCCCGACAGGCTAAAAGAACATCCAAGTGGGAAGACACGAGGAGGAGGCGAAGAGAAAGCAGCTGTGTGAAACCCGATCAGGACCAGGTAATGTAAAAATTTCATAGAATAGCCTGAAAAGTAAGCAAAAACAATTCGCTAAACTCAACGTTCCATCGTCAGCCAAGGCAAGAATTGTTAAAGTCACTGTCTGTGGTGTACATGTAGTCAACACGGGCGCAGTAACCGATCATTGCACATTATTCATGTCGTCAACCGGAAAAGGCGTCACATATCTCGAGGCAGGGGAGTGAAGATTTCAAACCACATGCTCAGTTTATGCACATCAATAATTAGAGGACACGAAGATGACCTCAGGTGGCATGGTCACACGTGGTTGATCCTAGAAAATAATTAAAACTCCTCAGACCAAGCACAGAGCCTTGGTACTTTTGGACGCAGACGGCAAAAGCCAGTATCTGTATATTGGTACATGGTTACATGGCTAGATTGACAAAGCTATAGGGCACACTCCTCACAGCACGCCTGACTGACAGGAGGTTCTAGGAAAGCACGAATGACTGAGAAGGACAGACAAGATGAACGGGCGGGTAGGACATGCGAGACGTGAACCAGCACTCTGAGGACTGGTAATTGCACTCTCCAATCGAAACCAGCTGTTCCGCAGTCTTTGTTTTCTTCAGGTTGAGAATTGTATTACGATTTCGTAAGTATCAGGCATATTGGATGAGGAATATACACATGAGTTGAAGCAAACGAGTTCGTAATTGACGGCAATTCAAAGTGCTGTGTAAGTCAACGATATATATGAGCATCACATGTTAATATAACAACATAATTTAACAGGTTTTCATCGGTGCATGCACGGCGATTATCGTACGAGAAAAAGGTGCAGTCATAAAACGATATACGCATAATAAGCTTTTAAGAAATGAAAATATACACAATTTATCAGATGTACATACATTTTTCTGTTAGATGGAAATTTCTTGTATTTTCCTGTTGTAGCGTGGCAGGGAAGAAGGGACAGAAGAGGAATAGAGAAGAAGTGGGATGTAAAGAAGAGAACAGAGAGTTGTATCGGATACCGGGATACCCAACTACACTCCTATAAAGTCAACATGATTCTAGTACAGTAGGTATAAATCATTATAACACATGAATCTACAGCATATTTTACAATAATGTAAGAATTCTTACATTTATTTTCTGTTACGTACCGTTGTGGGTGATTGGTGACTCTGTGTGAGAGGTATACGATTATTCCTTTCATGTATGGTTAAATTATTAGTATTAAAAAGCAACCAGATCACCTTACAATGTAATGCATATGTTCATAGAGTCCTCATGCAGTGAGCAATAACTAACCAGGTGTCGCCAGTGGTAGTCCACGCAGGCATGTCCCTCATACAAAGCCTTACACGCGGACGTCAATGCTTGGGTTATACAAAGCAGCACAAAAGCGCCACATGCGGAATGTAGTGTTAACATTAAACAATGTTATGCATTTTCATCAGCCCATGGTGCTTTAGCAAAAGAATACAACATTTAAGCTATTAAGGTAAAGCACAACATTTAAAACTTTGGAATAAAAATACAACATTTAAGATATTAAAGGTAAAGCACAACATTTAAGATATTAAAAATACAACACTTAAGATATTAAAGTAAAGCACAACATTTAAGATATTGAGAAAAATACAACACTTAGAGGAACAGCTTTATATATAGCAATTAGGTTGTTAATGACTCGAAATCAAGTATCATATGAATAGTCAATATGAACTTAGTTGTCATGTTATCATTATAGTTGCCTTAAGGGGCAACAATTATTTTAAGTGAATTGTAAGTTTGAAACCATATTATGTAGCTTAGCAACTATGAATCCTGTATTCACCATGTGACTGTCATGGTTATGGCTACAATACTTGTATATGAGTACCACCCACAATATTACTAAAGGCCTTTTACAGCCAAACTACATACCTGTGGAGATATACATTAATAACAATAAATCATAAAAGAACAACAGTATTAAATGTTACTTCAAGCCTATGATGTGAATCAGTGTAGTCAAAAATTTGGTGTGTGTAGGGTGAGCTTAATTATTCTGTATCCAAATAGGCAGTACAAATAGGTTAAGTAATGTTTTGGCATGGTATTGTGTGATAGTAAATGCAAGGTTTATGACTTAATCAATCCATTGTCGTTAATTTCAGGTCGGAGAACCTATGTGTGGGGTGAAGTTACAAATAGAAACAAGTGGAGATAGGGGCCTGTGAAACATGACAGCAATGGATAGGCTGCAATGTAGCAAGGAGGCAGTATAAAGGTAAGCAACCTAACCTGTAAATAGGGAGACATTGGATACAGACATGATAAGCGAAGGTTGCTATCATCCAAGGAGACATAAGTGAGGGTAAGTCCACATGAGGGACATGACTATGATTAAAGGTATGTGGATAGCGCCAGGTATGTATCATTATTTGTCACCTTAGGGGAAGACAGCAGTGGAACTGAATTGTGTAAAAATCTCATGAGGGGTAAACAGACTTAGGTCATATGTGACAGTGAGAATCAAGTAGAATATAATGCATAGTTATTGGGCTAGACCAAAACTCTAGCAAATGTGAAGGGGTAAGGTCAACACAGAATAGCAAGGTCATCACAATCCATCAGGTCAGAGATGGCAGTGCAGCGCAGTGGCTGAAATTTTCATTGCACATGGCTGTGACATTGAGATGCTACCAGGGAGGACAAAGGACGGGTCGCACTATCGTGCAAAACAGGAGGTACTCTATAAAGTAAGCGACGAAGGAAGCAGACTGCCAACTGTGGTACCACATAGAGGACTTCCTTGTCTCTCATCCCAGACAGCGTACGACAGTCAGAGACGTGCGCGCCTGGTGTGGGTGGACTAGGGGGAAACTCACAGGGCAGCCAGCTAGTAAGAGGGCCGCTTAGGCTTAACAAGGTTTCCTGTGCTCTGTCGAGGAAGTGTGTGCAAGGTAGGCTACAGATTCACTGCACCACAACCGCGACAGCGCACAAGGAGCATAACAGCACATTGCCCGAAAGATGTGGACCTGGTCAAGAGACTACAAAAAAAAAATATGCAAGAAGAAACCCCAAAGATATGGATCTGGTCAAGAGGCTAAAAGGACTAGCAAGGACTAGCAAAGGACTAGCAAAGGTAAGAATGCAAACAACTGATATACCTGGAGGACCAATTATGGTAAATTGATCATGAAGAAATGCTCAATGGGCTGTAACCTGGTCCACCAGAAGCGCGCGTGAGTGATAAGGAACAACATTCACAGCGTAGCTGGTGAGACTAGGGGGTCTATGTAGTGGTTAGATCCAAAACCTAGACAGGTGCAGGAAAGGATGTGTTGGCCTGGAATAAGGGAAATTATTGATGTTTGTGTGCCTAGGGACGAAAGATTGCCACCTATAAATGAACATTGAAATATACATCTATATAGATATGCCTTAAGCAAAAAAAAATTCTCTTTCCAGTATAGGGAGGCTCAAGCGAGCTTAGACATGGCCCTGTCATGTGACAAAAATACATAAGTTTCGGGCCATGCATGCTGGGGCTTCCTAAAATAGCCAATAACCAGCAACAAACTATAACAAGAGTTAAAAGAAAATTTCACTTAGACGTGACAGGACACAGAGAAGGAAAAAGAGAAAGAGGAAGAAGATGAGGAGAGAAGTCCAGCGCCAGAATGGAATGATGTGACAGTGTATGAACATGTCACGATGCATGGGCTGGTTTAATCTGAAGAAGGAGAAGAAGAAAACACAGTTAAGGCATTATGGGATCAAAGTAATCACGTCCGAAAAGGAAACTGACTGCAACAACAAATGGAACCATCAGATGGAATGAAGGAAAGTAAACATAGACACATTACAATAATCTGAAAAAGGAGAAAAAGAAAAAGAAGTTGGAAACAGTTAAGGCATTGTGGGATCAAAGTGATCGCGTCCGAAAAGGAAATTGACTGCAATAACAATGGAACCATCAGCTGGAATGAAGGAAGGTAAATATAGACACATTACATGCAAGTTCCTCTATACTGAGGTCGATGTGCATACAGTAGGCATTAGATTCTGACACACCTGCCACAGTGAGGAGGAGTCGAAAGCAACCAGGCAACCAGAGGACAAGCTATCATGAAGCAAGAAGCAGGCTACTCCACATAAGAAGGCCAGAACTTCCAAACGGTGGGGTGAAGATGCTTGCAATCAAAGGTCAAGCACTGCATGCCACCGGTAAGAAGACTGGGCAGCAAAGGGAGAAGCCATGCGGACAAGCATGGAAGACCACTTGCAAGGGACAGTCCCCAAAAAAATAAAAATCCAACTTGCAAATGGGATCTTTTAGTTGCTCTGGGACTGGCACAGAAACAACCCCCTATTAGTTAGCCTCTTACAACATGCAGGGGATGCAGTGGGTATACTCTGATTCCCCAACCCACAGGGGTAACATTGAGCTATAGGGCTAGGCTATGGGTAAATATACGTAGTAACCTTCTTGCATAGAGGGACCACACATGGGAATTCTACAAAAGCGCTGTAACAAGAGAAACAAACAAAAGAAGGTGACAAATTAATGTTTAAGCACAATGTAAAAGAATGGGAGCGAGCTGTCATCACGGCCATCAATCTGTAAGGCAGTACAAAGTTGGTCAGACTCGATGGGTCGACATAGGGTCACAGGAAGATAAACCTAGTAGACACTCTCATGAGAGCAAGGGAAAGAGTCATCCAGGAAATTTGACCGGAGCAATAAAGGAAAACGTGAGGAGAAAAAATGAAGATTAATATGGTATATAAAAGAGATATTCTTGGAGCAATATACCAGAAAAGGAAGGGGGGGAATATGTATGCAAGTTTAAATAGTGGGAAGTCCATCTCCGAACAACTTATGGGACAGCCCTCGAGCAGGCGAGCTGGGACAAATCCTAAAATGATGTAATGTTAAGCGTGAGACAGGGACCATATTTGGATGGCAAGGGGTGTAGAGCAGGGGGGGGGGAATTCTTACGACGTAGAAGCAATAAAAAGGGTATAAAACGGGTCAAAAGAGCATGAGAGAAACAAGTCGGTGGTGTAAAACAAATATCACCATATATTTGCAAGGAAGGACAGATCGGCCAAGATGCGGAGCGCCGCCAAGTGGGGAGGACACGCGCACCGCGCAGGTGCAAAATCAGTCATGGAGATGAACAGAGCACTACAGGACGTAGCCATGAGAGCCCGCGACCTCCTCCATCAGTGTATAGATGGAGGGTGGTCGTGGGCTGATTTAGCCCACTTTGTGGTGGATGCCATGGTGGCTGGATACCGCGTAAGTACAATTTACGTTTTTCTATTTATTTGTCAGAGAGAAATAGTGAACACAAAGTTCGATGTGCATGAACGCTGATGGAGAAAGATGGCGCCGGCACAGGATCACCGGCATGGATCAGTAAGAGATACAGGGATGTAATAGAGTGACCACTGGTCAAAACTCACAACAAAACACGTAGGCAGATAGGAAAACATGTCAGGAATCGATCAGTGGCGGGGGTAAAGTCGGGAGTGGTCGGGTTGGACAGAAAACCAGATCATCATGGATAGGATCCAGCACCGGAGGGATCAATTTGAAACTGCCGGGTCGGGAAACTAGTGGTGAAAAGTTTCCGACGACATGGGGGGGCGGGGCTTAGCAGCTCCTAGCCAGCTTCGTCAAACGAACAGACAGATTCGTGCAAATCTTAAAAGTGCGCATCCACGATGCCTGAGGAAGAACAGTTAGGAACAAGGTGACAAGGTAAATACACGTACAAGGTAATCAGAAAGGGGTAAATTTGGGACGAAATGAAGTGACGTCATCAGGGAGAAAACCCCAAAATTCAGCTGTCAGAGATCAAACATCAACTTGCGTAATGGCAAGGATGAAAGGAGGGTTGTTTATAAAATGGGGAACGGAACAGGGAAAGGCAGGAGGGTGGACAGAAAGCTAGTGTGAGACCGTCCAATTCAGCAAATGGAAATCAAAAAGGTAGGGCTTGATAAATGTGACAACTGACTGGGATAGTTAATAGAAAAATAATATATACATTGTTTTTCAGATATATCAAGAACGACAGCGGCGTCTGCGGGAGAGGGAGGTGAGGGCGGTGGAGGGATTAGGGGGGGAGGTAGATTAGGATGAGCGGGTGGGGTTAGGTAGCTAAGCGGGTAGGGAGAGGTAACTGTTTTAATTTTTTTTCATTTTCGGTTTTCTTATTAATTTTTTTTCGGGGGTTTCCAAATTCTCCTTGTGAGCGGGGTGGGCAGCACTGTGATTAGTGCCTAAATAAGCACGGTGATTGGTGCTTAAATCAACATATCGTTATATCCAAGACTGTTTGTAATAAAGTAAAGTAGGCAGTTAGTTATCGTGTATATTGTTATTAAAGTAGGGACTATTGATTGATTCAACGCCCGATGATTCGCTCACTTTGTTCACAAGGAACGCCATGACTCTATTTTTTCTATGTAAAGGGTAATCTGAAATGGGGATTCCAAATTCTAGTCCAAAATTATGTCCAAATTTTTTGGAAATTAATATTCAAAAATGGGGTCACAGGTTTATAACGTCTTTTCGGAACTTTGGTGTCACCTACTTTCGGAACCTGTCACACCGTCCTTTCTGTACAGGGCGGTTGGCTGTTTGAAAGGTACCTCACCCTTTCAAACAGGACTTGTTATGTGATATCGGTAAATAGGTATGATTAGATAGACAGGAGTCTGTTGGAAGGGCCTCCAAGAAGACAGCCTCCATAAGCAGTCCATCAGTGCAACGCACCAGCCGGCGAAAAGAGCCGAGAGACTGTAATTAGCCTGCGTGGCACAGGCGGAGAGCCACCGTCGGTAGCAATAAACTGTGAACAGGCGCCATGCAATGAAGCCACCGGACTTACACAGGTGACAGCACAGCTGAGTGGTAATGCATTTGTTCGTATATGTCATACGAACAGGGCAGAAAACGGCATGGACCGGGAGGCTATTTGACAACTCCGTGGTGGTCATAAACACAACACGTTCAGGTAAAAAGAACGTGCAAGTATGTGCCGTGAAGTGATAAAAACACAGGACAATGCGAGTCCAGCATCGCCTTGGATGAGTGACGGCCGACAAGCCGCTGAGGGTAAGTCAACCTGGCCAAATACATATGGGCATCAGTGTGAAACTGCTGTGATATGCAAAAACACCTGTGATACTTGGCGTAAAACTGTTGTGATATTAAAGGACACCTGTGATAGTTGGTGACAGCAATGTGCCATAAAAACAACCAAAGACTGGTGCTGAAGCAATCTGTGATAGTGTCGGGACTTGTGAAATAAGGAGTAGGGGCGACAATGGGGTGAGAAGCTGGACTCTTACAATATGGACTTACGGTGAAGACGTGTGATTATGAAAGGGTTGTAAAACAATTATCAAACTCAGATGGACATGAGGACAATGTAAAGTGACTGCTACATTTTTAACAAAAGATGGTTAACGGGTAAGGGGTACAAGAAAGGTACAAGGGGTAAACGGGTAAATTTACATGGCCAAATGCCAAAGGGTAGTGGGTAATGGGGGTGAGGGGGGTGATATAATCAAAGTAAATAGCGAAGTGTGATAAGGATGTATGTAAAATACGTGCAATAAAATGAGATATGTAAATTCTATGAAAAAGAAAACGTTTGAAGTTCATCCATTACAGGCGTTAATTACTTTCGTGGTAATTTAGGGACCCAGGAGCTGTTAATGACGGATGTGGAGGATGACTCTGGGTTAGATGCACAGTCAAAACATAAAGGTTTACGGATACCATGTGCTGGCCAACAATTAGCGGGGGGGGGGCTTGAACATGAAGGCCAAGAAACTGGAAAATTTAAACTATTGGCGGGGGGGTCTGGGGAATGGTAGTCAATGATTGGGGAGGGAGAAATGGTGTCTGTGGGGGCAGAAAGGAGGACGGGGGTTCGGTGGAGGCACTTCGAACGGAGTGTATAGCATCTCTTATAAATAGTGCATCTGGGGTACTGAAGGGGGAACTCGAGAGACGGTCCTGGCAAACAGCATCAGGGAGGGGTCCTTTCGGGACAAAAGGTAAATAGAAAAACCCGTAGCCACCGTATGAGGGATCAGGGCGGGCAGTCCGATAAATGGGGTTTGGGGAAAAGATTTAAGATAAAGGCAAATGGGGTAATAAATCATCCGAAAATGCAACCACCTGTGACTCAGTGACAGGCGGGAGCAGGTCAGGCACGGGACTGTGGAATATTAAGGGGGGGCCAAGCAAATCAAAGTGGAGCTCGGGGGGAGTTAACAAAGGAATGCTATATATGTCAGGCAATGGTGCTAACACACAACAGACACAGTCCGATAATATCCTAGAACCATCTTAACAAGGCCAGGGAAGTATGCAAAATGGCATACTTCAGCGAGAGTCATAATGAAAGACTTGTGGGTGCCACGGGGAATATTATAAAAACCCAACCCACAAGAAGTGTGAATCTCCAAAACCACAAATTCAAAGGCACTGAAACTGTGGAGGAAGATTACTCTCCTGTCTGGGGCGCACTCTCTCGGAATATCTATAAACCGAGGGAGACACCTGGCGGAACCCGCCAGCGCAACATTACCGTCTCTGTGAGAGATGACAGATTCCAGTGTCAAATATCGTTCCATAGGCAGGTTTTCTATAGGAATGCTGCAGACCTCTGAGAAGAAAGTCTCGCGCCGAGTGGCATGGCGAGATGTGAATTCGTCAGGGTCTTCGAGGTATACCATCTGAAAGTAGAGCATAAAAGACAACACGTTATCATGCAAAGCGTTAAGCGGCAAAGCAATTAACTACCCGACCCAAAAGATAAAAATGAACATCCTGCCAGAGTGCAAAAAAAGACAGGAATCACGTGAGTGCAAGGTGTTTTAAGTGTAGTTATACAACTAAAAGAGGGAGCATACATGCAAAAATTATCGCACTATAATGGTTATAGGCACCAAATTAAAAAGCGTTTAGTAAAGCGCATCATTCCACAGAGGGGGGGCGAACACCCACAGAGTCCGATACACCAGGAGCATGGAAAGAAATGTATGACAGCCATGGGTCTAATGATGCTAAAGCCATGAAATATTTAGGGGAGAAAATATCTCTGCCTTCCAGCCGAAAATATGAAAGGGCTCGACGCACTACGCGTTCAGCCATGCCCCATGTCATAGGGTGGGACCAGAAAAATAGCCTTAAGAAGCGGAGTGCCGATTTTGCAAGGCATTTTGCGCTACAAGGTTTGTCTAATTCAAAACAAGTGTAACAACCAGCGGTGTCATGGTAGAGAACATATTAATAAGCTAAAACGCCGGCTAAAGCCGCGTTAGTCCTGATTTTGATTAGAATTTGCGAAGTAAAATGGAGAGGCAGAGTTTGTGTGGCAGAATTTGTTACATACGCAGCAAGATGCTGTAATTCAAGCAGGTCAATTTTGAATTTTTGTGACTCCATGGGTACAATTTGGTTATCATGTGAGGGAGAACTCACCTGAGGCTGGGGTGGAGTGTCAGCCATACTTACCTAGTACGAAAATCCTCAGAGGAGAAGGAAAAGGGGCGAATTATATGCCTGAAAGGGAAACTGGTGAGTGAATAACGCACCCCGGAAGCAGGCGCCACCTATATCTAATGATTCACAGCTGGTCACCCAAGGTGACTGAGGTTTTCCCGGGCATGTTCTCTGTTTTTGTGTGATCACCCCACCTGACTTTTTTTGGCAGGGGGCTCATGGAATGTCAGACAAGGTGATGATTTAGCAGGGGAGAGAACACTCTTGTGTTTAGAGGGGATATTGTCCGACTGATCCTCTCGTAACTGGTCAAGAGTGGGGAAAACGGAGCTGAAATGTTTAATGCACTGTCTCTTATCATGTCCACGGGGATCATCTGGTGATGACAGGGCCTTGCGACTGAGTGGGGTTAGCATGTTGCCACGAGGGCGTAGGGGTAAGTCAGAGGGCAGTGCGTGGAGTATATAGTAGCTGTCGCATCCAATTAGTAGATTTAGGGCGTGGGAAGAAGATAGGACAGATCTAGTGAGCATCCTGAGGTGCAGGGGTACACTGATAACAGAGGGCATGTGAAATTTAAGCTCACGATGTGTGTCACGTAACATAGTCATATCCCAGTCAATTACAAGGTGATGGTTAAGGCATCCGCCTGAAAGTTCAGCGTGGGGCATTGCCTCACCAGGGATAACTTTAATACAACCAGGGAATGTTAGAATCTCCGTCACAAAGAGAACCACTCTGGATGTGCCGGAAAAAAGTTCCAGGAATATACTTGATCTAGGGCATTTTGTATCCCGGTCAAACATATGCATGACCGAGGACAAGTCGTGCCTGCGGCGATATAAACAGTAGATCTTCTGGGAGATAAGGATGGTGGCGACAAGGGACAAGGTGGCAAGGCCAATGAGGTCGAACAAGTACAAAGGGCGGGAGCCAGACAAAATGGGTAGGGCGTCTGAGGCGGGCACATGGCTGAGTTGGTATAATAAGACGGTTTTCTGAAGATGTGCATATTTGCCGTGTAGGACAAATAAGCAAATCGCACATGCTATGGACAACCCCGTCCCAATTGTATGGAGAAGACTAAGCCAACCTGGGCTGTCTTGCGTTGTAAAACTACCTGGCAAAGTCCAGGAGGGGTCAATGTACGGTACCTGAGAATCTTTCCATGCTGAAGCGGTGCGGTTAAGATCAGCAATAACCATACCCTGACGGTCAACAAATTCGTCGACTCCTAAAGTAAGCAAGTCTAGATCGGGAACATCCAAGCCCGGGGGTTCAGGGAACAATGTATCGGCGGCCATGCCATGCATAACAGTGTCATTGTGAAACAGGGAAATAAATAACAAAATTGCTATATAGGACTTAGCCACGCGTGTCATAACATTCTTGTCACAGTGGATCAGACTCGGCGGGATATACACGGCAGAACTAGACCGCATACTACACCCGCAACCTAGTGTCAATGTGCAGAAAGTACAGGGTTCAACCTCAGTGGGGGTGACATCTAACTGGCACGTGACTAGCCACGGTTCACTATGGCCAATAACCAAAAAGGATGAGTTCTGCAAATCCCTGACAACTCGTAACGGGGACTTCAGTTCTATGAGGTCGACTTGGCAATATGACATAATGTCACGAACCACGCCCTTATAAATGGACAAGGCACAAGACGGGATGTCAACAGGAAATTCCGGGAAGGTCCTGTAGCAATGGCGAACGCCAGACCCGAAACATTCAGCCAAATCAGCCCGAGATAATTCTATGTAGAACCTCTCATCACGGGATATACCAATGAAATCGGAGAACCCCGAGAGACGAGTGAATTGGTTTGGCTTCTTGCCTCCTGTTGGTATCGGGAAAGACGACACCTCATATATTGTAAAAGCATTATCCTTCACAACAAGTGGCAGACTAACATCAATATACAAATGGGAGTCACTGTTGAGAGCCGTTACGCCTGGAATAGCGTAGATAGCACTGGGTTGGTAATTTGAAATTAGGGTATTGCACACGCAACAATCTGGCAACCTGTCTCATAGATTTATGCAAGACATCAGGGGGAACCAAAATAGGGGATAATTTGTTCTCGGCAATGGTTTCTAAGGCAAGAAGGGTTGCTCGTGCTTCCGATTCTAATAATGTTAATGCTTGAATATGACCAATTTCAGAAACACTGGCATACGTGAAATCAGATAGAGATCTCAGAAGGAGCCGTTGTGCGTTGGTCTGGACCTGAACAACCTCAAGCCTGTGAACAAGCGACTCACTATTTTGGAGAAGTCTGGCAATATTCAAGGTGTTATTAACCACACCATCAGAAACAATGTCCAATCGTTCGTTCGTAACTCTTACCAGCGAAGAGGTCTGGGCATACAGGGCGTTGAGATTTGTTTGTAAGCGTTTGGAGTTACTTTCTATAACGCCAACCCTCTTCATCAATTTATTTTGTTGCTTGTCAGTGACCAACCCAAAAGCAGAACCGAGGAAGGAACCTACGAATGGTAGGAACGAACGTTTCTGCCGTCCTCTTTTGCAGGGTGGAGGCTGCGTGATCGGTCAAAGTTTCTTGATCGACCGCCAGTAGCGATGGATATGGTTTGTGAGGGAATCGTTGAGATTCCGATATGCAGAAGTTAGGGAGCCAAAGGTATTACAAAAACCGTGGGCAATAGACACATCCCGCCTTCGTCGAGGAGAGAGGACCAACGGGATCTCTTCCTCGCACATACTGAACGGGGGCGTAGAAGCCGGTAGCTCAAGGTGTGGGACGGCAAACGTGACTTGCCATGTCGCTGCACTGTTTGCAACATAGCCTTGTTTCGTGAGAAGAGCACCGACATTTGGGCGGCCTAAAACACTTACAGCAGACACCGCGGGTGCACAGAGGAAAAGGAACCCTACCATATACATGTTAGAAGCGAGCACTCGAGCCCAAACGAGTCAAGCAACGATAAGGGATAAGAGTGAATTCTTGGACGCGAACACTCGCGCTACACTTGGGGCAGGCCTGGACCACCGAAGCAAAGGCGGGTTGGTCGCGGGGGACGTAAAGAACGGGGCACGTGGCACTAGGGTCTAGTTGTTGTGGAGTGGGAGGTGGTGGTGGTATTTGCGGCGGGTGAAGGGCAGGCGGTAAATGTGGAGTAATAGGGAGAAGGTGGGGTCTGCCGTCCACAGAGGCAAATCGAGGAAGGGGTACAGAAGGATCGGGAGTGACAGAATTTGATGGCGTGTGTAAAGGGACAGCGGGAATTGGGAATGACGGGTCGTCTGCATCAAAAACGTTAGCCCATAAAGATTTATCACTGGGGAGTGCGTCCAAAATGTCGTTTACTTCCTCATCCGAAAGAAACGCAAGTGGAGGAGCGTCGGGAAGGGCGATAGAAGAATCTGCAGGAGTCATGACAGGAACATAGTCGTCCCACCTGAAGGGTGAACGATTTAACGATTAGTTATTCAGGCACGTGGGTGGGAAAGAGAAGAGTGAAACAGGTAGTGAAGCATGCTATCAAAGTCCGTCTAATTGAGCAGTACTTGGTCAAGCCATGTAATCGTGGAGTAGTGGTGAAATAACAACATGATTTAAGATACAAGAATACAATCTACATCACAAGGTAAGCTCTAATATCAAACAGCTATCAGAAGGATGTCAACGTATAGTCCAACATTGGCAGTAATAGTCAGTCACCGACTTCAAATAGGTTCGAACAACGAAACGTGTAATTGGCATATGAGAAATTACAGGGTCTGTACGAAACGGCACTTACGACCCGCAATCAATCAGTCAATTTAACAATTAAATCAGCACAGTGTTTAATAGCGCAACCAACCTAGACAGCGCAATCAGCGGTGTAGAGTGGGTATGAAAGTGGAGCTAAACATCCGGATCAGGCCAACCGTCGTTGTGTGTCGTCATGAAATGTAATCAAAACAGCAGTTGCAACTGTCACTCTGCATAAATACATATGAGCCCAAAAAAAAATCGTCAATGTACTGGTACATAAAGCAATCCATCCATCCAAAGGGAGGAGTGCGCAAAATCACCGCAGCCTGTGTCCCGAGGCGCGGAATAATTATTTATCATTTCATCGCGTCTTACACCCGATCGCGCGGAATATATATAAGATACAGCCACCCAACGCCGTGGAATGTGCTGTCTTCACAACTCTATTACTGTTGTGGTAAAGATAGGGACAATCTAAGTAATACAGCCAACCAACACCCTGTGGAATGCACTGTCTTCGCAAACTTAACGATCCTTGTTTACGGTATAGATAAGAAGCAGGGAACCAAAATACAACCATTGAACACCCTGTGTAATGCGTTGTCTACGTAAACTTTGATTTCTGTTTACGGAATAAATGAGAATAAGAAGCCAAAACGCAACCATTGAACCTCCCGTGTAATGCGTTGCCCTCGCAAACTTTATTACTGTCTGCGGTATAAGTGAAGAATAAGAAACCTGGATGCAACCATTGAACACCTCGTGTAATGCGTTGCCTTCGCAAACTTTATTACTGTCTGCGGCATAAGTGAAGAATAAGAAACCTGGATGCAACCATTGAACACCTCGTGTAATGCGTTGCCTTCGCAAACTTTATTACTGTTTGCGGTTAAGTAGTCATGGCTCAACCAACATATTCGTTCGCAAGAGGACCGCAAGGAAACACTCACGTTTTAGGCTACAATGCTGCTAAAGTCGTCAAAGTCCAGTCAGAAGTCAACGTATAATCAGAGACACAAGTATTACTATATCAAAAGAAGAACCCATTGTAAGAAACGAGAATACTCAGGATTATGTGCAACAGGGACTCAACTTAAGAACTGGCCAGTCAGTAACACATAAGTCGATCTAATACACGAAATGCGGAGACCACAACGATGGAACGAAGCACGTAGGCAGGAGGAAGCAACTTGAAGGCGCGGAGGCTGAAAGTGTCTGAGAAGTCAGCGGAACCGCTATATCATCCCAGCAGCAACGCGCACACAGCATCCAATCCTGCGCACGCAAGTAACAAAGTGGCAGTCAGCCCATCACGAGTCATGTGGGTGAATAGAGGGAGACACACAAACAAGGAGAAAGGTCAATTTTACAGGGTCAATTAGTAAGGGTCTGATGGGTTCAGATCAGAGTGACACCAGCAACGGACAAAAGGCCACATGGAAACGTGGGAAAACAGATGTCAATCGAATCACCATGAATAATAAAGCTATACATAAATAATCCCTTTCAAGCTGGCTTAAACGGAGCCACACGAGGGTCTGCGGAGTAAAGTATCAGAAAGGTCACCTGTGATACCAAATCTAAATAGGCTGTCAAAATGGCGACTTGCGCATAAATCAATACTCGGGGAACATAATTATAGCAGGCCGTTTGCAGGGTACAGGATGTGGGTCAACATAGAATACAGGGACAATTATATGCGACTGAAGTAACAACTAAACACAACGAATAGGAGGAATCATAAGGAAAAAGGAATAAGACAACATCCAACAATATTACAACACTTAACAACAACTACTCTTACTATTTCTTTCGTTCTTTAACGGTAGGGGGAGGGTTGGCAAGGACATTTGCTTGTGTCTTCTTGCCCAGGAAGGAAAAGGGTTCCCGTGTGTTGTCTTTAGTACCATAATCCTTCCATTTAATAAGATATTCTATTTCTTGTGAACCTTTACGCTGTTTCAGAATACGCTCAATTTCATACTGTGTATCGGATTCATCATCCGCGTCTTCAGCATCAGAGTCGGGTGAAATGTGGGCCTGTGCGGGCACATCATCACCACCAGGACCTGGAAGGTCATTTTCCGGCAAAAGGTCCGAGGGTGGGATTGCATCGGCCGGAAGGTCGTCACCCGGTGGGGTATCGTCCTCGAATTGTAACGGAGAAACGGGGCGATCGAATCGCGTGACGCAAGGGCGAAATCTGTTAACATGGATGGAAGATTTGGGTTCCACGTGGGTATCACACGCACGGACCTTAAAATTGAGCGGGGCAGTTTGCTCAATCAAGTAATATGGGCCACTGTAGGGGGACTTAAGTTTACGGCCAGGGACCTTGGTGGCGGGAGAATAAATCCACACTTTATCACCTACTTGGAACTTCCAACCCTTATTCCGAGAGTCATGATAAGACTTCATTTTTGCCTGCATGACTTCGTTATTCTCTTTAGCCCATTTCCGCGCAGTTTCAACACGTTCAAACATGTTTCTCACGTAATGGCGGACAGAGGGACTGGGGTGAGTAGGGTCAGGCAGGGACGTCTCAAACGGGTGTTTGGGGTCACGGCCAGTCATCAAGAATAACGGGCTGTACATCGTGGCTTGATGCACTGACGATCTCATGGCGAACAAAGCAGAGGGCAAGAACAAATCCCATGATGTGGGTTTGTCATGGCAAAGACGCGTTAGATTCTTAGAGATTGACTGAACACTGCGTTCGGCCATTCCATTGCTACGAGGGCAGTAGGGCGTAGTCATGACCTTTTGAGCCTGCATCAATTTACACAATTCTTCTGCGATTACGCTAGCGTAACACCCACCACGATCGCTTTCAATAGATTCAACATTTCCCCAGCGGCACCAAATATCTTCAAAGAGGCGTTCTGCCACCGAGACGGCTGACTAATCAGGGAGGGGGAAAGCTTCAGGGAAACGTGTGAGAGCGTCTTGAAAAACAAGAATATATTTGTTGCCGCGATCAGTTTTGGGGAGTGGGCCGATAAGATCAGTGTGAACCCGCTGAAAGGGGCGTGAAACAGGAATAGGGCGTAGGGAACCCTGTCTATTCTTCGGGAGCTTTTTAGTTTTACTACAAACTTGGCAGGACTGTACCCAGTTCATGATATCGCTATGCATCCCAGGCCAATAATATTTCTGGCGTATCGTGGAATACAATTTGTCAGTTCCCAAATGAGCACCCATCGAGCTATCATGGAAAGCCTCGAGCAAATCATGACGAAGGGTGGGTGGGATGACTAGCTGAGTTTTGCAACAGTCTTTTGCCGGACCTCTACCCGGGGTCACATACAAATGAAATAAAACATCCTCTTTCAAGTAATAGTCGTCAACTTGAGCGAGTAGTTTTTGGGCTTCGCGTTGGGTGGAAGGGAGGTGTGCTGACTTGAAATACTTGATGAGGGACTGAAGGGAGGGGTCGGCAGACTGTTTCACACTAATGTCATTGAAGGTGTACAAAGTGCCGGATGACTGATTGAGATCAGACAAACATTGGGCGGCCTCCGCGGGGGAGACAGGGTGAGGTTCAATATTGCCAGGCAGGTCAGAGGCAGCAGCCAATTTGAGTTCTAGCTCAGGTGTGGGGCCCGATTGTAACGGGTACGTGCGGCTACTAAGGCTGTCAGCGTGCGGAATTGATTTCCCTTGTTTATGGACAATCTCGTAACGAAACTGTTGGAGAGTCAACATCCATCTTCCTAGGCGTCCTTTTGGTTCTGAATGAAATAACCACTGTAGGGCAGAATGGTCGGTTACTATAGTGAATTTCTCGTATTTAAGATAAGGTTCGTGTAGCTTACAAGCAGCTATGATGCTGAGGCATTCCCGCTCGGTACATGTATAATTTTGCTCTGCCGGATTTAGAGCTCGACCTCCATAAGCTATGACCCGTTCAGCACCATCCTGCATTTGACTGAAAACGTTCCCGATCGCAAAGAGGCTGGCATATGTCATAATGATGAATGGGTTATCGGGTTCAATACGAGGGAAAGCCAGTATCGGGGCCGAAACTAACTTAGCTTTGAGAGAGTCGAAGGCAGCCTGTTTTATTTTATCCCATTCGAAAGTACTCTTCTTACTGGTGTGGACATTGAGCGGCTGCACAATTTTCGCATAGCCCTCGACAAACCTACGATAGTATCCTGACAAGCCAAGAAAGGCCCGCACATCTTTGCAGGAGGTGGGGACAGGGTATTCGTCAACAGCCTTAGTTTTAGAGGGATCAACTTCTATGCCACTCTTAGATATGATGTGACCGAGGTATTTAACTTGTTTCTTGGCGAAGAAACATTTATCAGTGCGGAGTTTCAATTTGGCTTTACGAAAACGCGTAAAAACTCGCGTGAGGTCAGCCAAATGTCGCTCAAAAGAAGGGCTGTGAACGAGGACATCGTCCAAATATATGAGACAGAGGTCAGAGAGGCCCTGCAACACAGTTTCCTTGAGACGTTGGAACGTTGGGGGTCCATTGATGACACCAAACGGGAGATGTTTATATTCATAGAGCCCACGGTGAGTGATGAAGGCAGTGAGCGGTCGAGAATCGGGGTGAACGCTCACTTGGTGAAACCCGCCCATGAGGTCAAGTGTGCTTATGTGTGTTAACTTACGAGCTCCTAAGCTGTCTAAAGTGTCCTGAATATGTGGCAACGGAAAAGAATCAGGCACGGTGACCTCATTCAGCTTTCGAAAGTCTATGCACATGCGGTATGAGACAGTACCATCCTGAGCTGGCTTCTCAACTAGGACGGCGGGAAAAGCCCACGGACTGTTGGAGGGCCTAATGATGTCTTTGTCTAAGAGGCGCTGTACTTCTTTGTCTATAATACCCCTTTGTTTATATCCGGCGCGATAGGGCCGTAGCTTAATGGGACTAACCGATCCCTTGAGATAAATGGTATGTTGGACAACATTCGTATCGCCGAACTCGCCATCGCGGGTTGTGAAAATGTCACTAAAAGAAGAAATGAGGCGTTTAAGGGAGTCTTTCTGGGTGGACGACAAGTCTGAATTTGTAAGGTCAATTTTGTGATGGGGGTCTGGATCAGTAGGGGATGCTGATATAGGAGCTAATTCTACGTCATTTGTAACCCCAGCGGAGGAAGCTCCCCATGTAAGGTCTAAAGTGGGAAGTTCTTGCGGCTCTGAACCCAGAGGGATGGGGTCAAAATAACCGACCGAAACGCCTTTTGGTAAGGTGATGGCATTATCAGCCATATTCATTAAACGTACGGGCACCCTCTGATCGTCATGGACAGTGGCAAAAACTCTTGCCATGGTAATCTTAGGGTAGGAGGGTAATTCACCATCCATAGTGCAGACACCTAATAGGCCAGACAGGTTGCTAGGCTTGAGACGGGCATGAGTTATGATTAGACTTGGCTGGAATTCTGATTGTTTCTGCCAGCCGTAGTTCAGGTGTTAATTTAATTTAACTCCCCGTTGTGCAAATTCAAGGACCACACCGTAAGCCGTAAAAAAATCGCGGCCCAATATAACGGGATATTGTAAGTCAGGGACCACCTGAAAGCAGACACGGCACAACTGATCTCCAATAAATAGATCAAGATGGGTTTGAAAGTGGATAGGGACAGAGCTGCCTTCTGCAACTACAACAATTTTGCTAGCTGAGGCTTGTCGTGTGAATGAGTCGTCAGGACAGAATGCACGTAAGGAGGCAAGCGTGATGATACTACGTTGGGCGCCGGTATCTAATAACGCGTCAATGGTGCTAAATCTTGTCTTTGTCGCGATGCGACCATCAGAGGAGAGAGGGAAAAATTTTATATCATTGTCTAAAACGGTAGGGGGTTCCTGCGGTACAGAAGCGGGGCTAATAGGTATCAGAGAATCGTCCTGTGAACTATGAGAAATTGAGGACATCTCTGCAAAATAACAGTGAACCTCGTTCAATATGTCTGACTTACTTTGGTTTATTGCGATATTAAACGAATTACTACTCCTATCACGTGGCTCACGGGGCGGGACAGGAGTTAATAGTTTTCCTGCCGATATTGGGGCCTGTTGTCCTGTCTTGGCCCAGAGCGACGTTGGTCATTGAAGGGGGGGCGGCTTGAATTATATCTGCCGTCGTTGCCCTGCCTGTTACCCGAATAAGGTCTATTCTGGAATGGGCGCAGGCTGTTTCTACCATTATTTTGTTCATAACGGTCACGGCCATACCCAGGTTCAAATCGACCAGTGGGGCGGTTGGACCGATTGTCGGACCGCGGGGAAGCACGGGGAGCTTGGTCACGGGAAGCACGGAACTTATCAGGGCAAAAGATAGACAGGTGAGAATCCCGCCCGCAGAAACTGCAGTCATGGCGAGCCTTGCAATCTCTGATCCAATGACCGGAATTTCTGAAGAAAAAGCAAAAAGAATCGCCCTCTTCAGGACGGTTGCCAAGCCTATGTATCCCTTTCCCGACATCTGCGACCTCTTCGCGGATGGCAGCAAGAGTGGAGGACTGTTGTGCCAAAAACTGGGACGTGGATTCGGATGGCGAATCTAACCCATTCAAAGTGACTGATGAATCGCTGGTCATCGTACAAACCGTCTCGGCCAATTCAATCTGCTCGATGGTGTCATCGAGCGTTTTAGGCGACTTCCCCACCACAAAAGCTTTGAGATTAGGGAGGAGACCCCTAACCAATATTTTCTTGGTCTCCATGTCATCCTTCTGCAGCCTCTGGCACTGACTGAGGACATCATTGATGTACGTTTCAGCAGATTCTTTCTTTTTCTGGCTTCTAGCATCTAATGATTGCTCAAGCAGCCAAGCGTTTGTCTCACTACCGAAAAACTTAACAAAAGCTGCGTAGAAGGAATCCCAAGAGCTAGTGACATCTGTGGGCAGGGAAAGGTACCAAACATCTGCCGCGCCATGTAGCAACATGCGACAAGCGGGCACTTTCAAATCTGCGGGAGTATGGGAAAGTTGGGTGTAGGTAAGGAATTTGTTCATGAAACGGAGGGGATCATCCGTGGATCTACCATAAAATGGGGGCGGGAGGAGCGATTTGGAACCTTGTCTCTGCTGGTGGATTTTGTTATCTTTAGATTGCGCATTTAGCATGTCTACAATGTCAGTTTGAGCACCAGCAATATCAACCCTGCGCAGGTGGTCTATAATTTGATGTAGCATCCCCTGTACATTCTCATCTTCAGCCATCTCTACCGAAGGGGATCGTGCACGATCAGAGCCCGAGTTATCAGAATTAGCAAATCTAATAGGTACTTTAGGTATGGTGAAGGCCTCTTGGTCGCTATCCGCAACAAGGAAGGGGCCAAATTGAACATCTGAGTCAGAGTCAGACGAGGTAGAAGCGTGAGGTCGAAACGGAGAAGTGCTGCCTGTACTGGCAGACGTATGAGACAAAGGAGCCTTACTACCACTAAAAGAAGGGGAGGTGTGCACACCAGAGGAAGAGTTGAGATCTGACAAGGAAGGACTAGAGGGAGGTTCCACTCTCACGGAACCACTCACGTGGTCATTTTGTTTCTCGGGGGAATCTTGAAAAAGTAAATCTAACTCACCTTGATATGTAGAATCGTCTTCAGCTACCGGAGGATCACGCGCCACTTGCAGCTTGGTGGAAAGCTTTTTCGAAGATCTGAGCAACATAGACTTATATTCAAGTAACAGGGCGGCAGTCAGGATCTCCATACAGTATCAGCAATGCTCAAAGCCATGGATCGATTCGGATATTCTCCACCATATTGTTACCCACTCTTGGTGAGTATCCCTCGTTGGGGGACGTGGACGGGGGATCAATACTCTACCAAATAGATAGATACTCTAACCTGTTCTACTCTACCGTACTGTACTGTACTATAAGCATAGCTCGCTAACTCGCTGGCTGTGAGTTGGGGCACGGATCCTAGCTACCATATTATACCCTCATATGGATGACGGGCAATAAGGACTGCAGACACAGGATATACACAGTGCAATAGTTACCTTTATTCAGTGCTGTGATTCCTCCTTGTCTGAATAGGCCGGCATGGCAATGAGCAAGGCATATGAACTACCAAGTTTGCATGATACTTATGAAACCCTAACTATACGCAAAACACCCAAGTCTATAGAGTCACGATACTGAGAGTCGTGGATCTTCCGTGGCAAGTGGTCGTTGATCTCTTCTTCTGACTCTTCTGAACTATCTTCCCGGATCCAACGGTTGCGCGCCTCTTTTAAGGGACCACTCCGCGTCATCTGTGGGGGCTTGCCTACGTGGCTTCCTCACGCGTCATCAGATGGACTCGTCCTGCTTGCGTATCCAACTTCGGCTCGTCCGTCTTACACATGATCTCACAGAGTGGTGGTTATGGTGACTCATCAACCATCAGTATCGTTCGTTATTGTCTATGAATGTCTATATATTTCCAAGAGTCTCTGGGTGTGTATTCTATATCCTACACTACCATTTTGATTTTTTTCTCATTAGTGATTTCAATATATTCTATATATTTTTACCTTAAAGCATTCATGAAACCACAGAGGTCACAGGCAATTTTACAGAGGTTTGGGGTATGCTTAAATGATATGTGGCCACGAAACTGTGATACAAGCAAGCTATCTCATTAAAATCAACTAAAATACACTGACCATGGTTATTGTGTTTTGCTGAAAGTGCCAAGCATTACCAGGTACTCTTTTGTTTGATCACCAGGTGGCCACATGTATACAATCATGTGAACTCTATTGTGGTCTGTCAGGGTGTTAAGCCTGTACCATTGGACAAACATTAATGGGCAAACAGGGCTCAGTTAGCCAAAACACTCTAATGTCCCTATCTGAAGGTGCCCCACTGTTATCAAGACTTTATTAAGCAGGTGTTTGCATTAGATCAGTGGTTATTGTGGGTTCACTTATAAATATAATAATTATAATGATTATATTAATAATAATAATAATAATAATAATAATAATAATAATAATAAAAATAATAATAATAATAATAAAAATAATAATAATAATAATAATAATAATAATAATAAAAATAATTATAATAATAATAATAATAATAATAATAATAATAATAATAATAATAATAATAATAATTATAATAATGAGATATATGTAGTGCATATACCAGCCAAAGCCTACTCACAGTGCTTATCATAGTAACATTCTTATATTTATCTTTTTTTTTACATTTTTTAATCCCTATCAGCAGACTATTCCCAATAGATTTATAATTTCAATCGTTACTATAAATAGCAACCAATGTAAATTAATACGGGTGTATAATTATAAAATGTCTTGGTTTTTCTAATTCTACTAGAGTAATCTTTGTAGTTTATTAAATTCCACATTCTGAAGGCAGATCTATAGGAAGTTGCAATAGTCAAGAACTGAAGTATGTGAAAAAGGCTCATAAAGGGGGAGTTCCTAATAATCTAACCTTTTTTTTTTTTAACATGTAATGAAATATATGGTAATAAGATATCATATCACACACATCCTACATTAATCTGGCCAACTGTTTATTTACAAAGTGGATCTTTGTTGTGGCAGCAGGCTGTCCTGGAAAGAAAGGTCGGGTTCGGGAGGGTAATAAAACTTCGGAGATTATACGTCACGGGTGTAACTCCTTATCCCGGGAAACTGGGTCTCACTATGGTGGGTGAAGCTGGCCCCTCAACATGTACTCAAAATAAGCTGCTCTCATTATCAGGGGAATTGTGTGTTATAAATATTTGCGACAAAAGTAATTGACAAGGGATCAATGTTTTCAATTCCCCAAATATTGTGGCAACAAAAGTTTGAAATACACAAAATACGCAGGTTTGAAACACAACCAGGGTTATCTATGAAGAGAACATTTTGTTCTTAAGTCAGGATATGGTAACAGTTGGGCCTGAAACAATGACTACCAGAGGTTTCCTAGGCTAAAATGAACTGTAATTCTTATTAGACCACATCACAAACCTAGTGATGATTAGATTAGCTGAACAGAGGTCATTTCACAATCCACAAAACAGAGGAAAGAAGTTCTAGACAAGTCTCCACTACTGATGTCATGATCAAGTGGCAGTGTCAGAAACACTAGCATACTAGGTCAGGGTGCTGAAATGAGAGGTGAATGTAGATACCTCAGTGATTCAATGTGTTGTCCCCAGGAAAATATTTACCAAAATATTGTCAAATTTAAAGAAAATGGTCCTTAATTTTAAAACCTCTTTTAACAATAATTATTTTATATGAACATGTTTGTGATATGCAAGTCTTTTCAAGATTTTAAACTTTGAGTATATACTTTGTGGTCCATACAAATGACTGAAAAATAAGATAAGATAAATCGCATGGCCATGGTTAGTGTTTTGGTTTCATAATTGTTAATTCACAGTGTGATATGTTGTGTCATAACATACTATCTGCTATCGTAACATATACTATTTTGATTTGTTGAAGATCATCCCCACTGTCAGACTCTTCTCAATCACAGTTTGCAGGCTACAAGTCTTGTTTGTTGTGGGGGGTCAAATTGCCATCCCTGAACTTTACCCTGCTCAATAAAGCTACCTGAAGGTGGCTCAGACCCACTTCTTTCATCCTCAGATGATCCACATAAACTTTGGACCTCTACTATGTCAGAAACACTTGTTGAACAATCACTATCTGTAAGATCTGCCTCCGACTCCATGATGCTGGGCTAGGGGTTTTCCCAAAATGTTACACTCTCTATGTCACCACCCCACGTGACAGGGGGTAATAAAATTCCGGACTGACTTCGGAGATATGTCATGATCCAAACTTTGAAGTGAAATTTGATCATCACAACGTTTACAAGATACACTTGAAATTTGTGAGATGACTACTGGCAACCAAATGAATGATTTTATGACAAAAAAACACATGGTTTGGGGTACAACCCAATTATTAGGAACTCCCCCTTTAGGAAGAGAGAAATCCCTCATGATAAGTGTATTCATGTTAAATGGAATACTGTGAATATTGTGACAACTATTTAATATTATTTAGCTGATTATCAATTTTAATTTATTATAATTCCATGTACAGAAACATGTGCTGGTATCTTAGCAACCTTCAACAGCACATTTTATGCAGCTGTGATCCTTTGTATGAAGTTTCCCTGTTCCCCCTAACGTTAATATTATTTAGCTGATTGTCAATTTTAATTTATTATAATTCTATGACAGAAACACATGATCACTCTTGTTCTATAGTTATAAGAATGGATCCGAGTGACATGTCACCATCATTTACACACCCAGACATGTAACTCATACAGTCTTCTCTTTTACTGGTTATATTGAGACTTGCACCTCTACTCTACGCCGATTATAACACAAAATTTGCATAATAATCATCTTTGTTCATAAGGAACATGGAAAACAACATTGACTATCCACCAAGTAATACTTCTCTTTCTACCACATCCAATTTGTCTGAAGCTAATGACGTTTCCTATTTCAATCTTACTGTGGGCTCATGCACAGTTGGAGCATTGGGATTTATTAGAAACTTACTCATTTTGATAATAATGAAAAAGAAGAAGCATATTAATTCTACAGATATTTTTCTGACAAATTTAGCGGCTTGTGAGCTGGTTTTTAATATAGTGAGTAGCTTATTTCGGTTTATACCTTTAACTGTCATTGACGTGGATCCTGTACAATGGAACCCCCCCCTGTGTTGTGTGTGGATGCATGTGGTTCATGCCACTGAATCTATTTCTGGTTGGACAATTGTAGCTGTTACAGTGCAGAGATGTCTAATTGTTGTCATGCCTTTAAAGGCAAACTCTTTTTCAAGCAAGAAAGTGGCATATTACAGCATAATGGTAATTAACGTTTTTCATACAATTCTTTACACACACTTTTATTGGACATATGGTCCAAAGTATGTAAAAAGTAATGGAGAAGACATTATGGTATCTCAATGTTCTGCCAAGAAGAGCACAGAAATTCTTGAAATCATTTCCACTTTAGTAAGTCCTTGGATGGATTTCACAATAATTCTTGCTTTACCCTTTGTGATCATAATTCTTTGTAATGGTTTTATCATAGTCAACATAGTTAAACAGTTTAATATAAGACAAGCCTTGACAGCAAAAGGTTCAGGAGGGACTGAAACAAATACATCTCTAACAGTGACCTTGCTGGCCATCAGTTTTTTATATCTTGTTTGTCTCTCGCCACTGAGGTTGATGTTGATTATTGATGGGACTAGTCCACTAACATGGAAAATGTTAGAGACTCGGGATCAAGCCAAAATTCTTCTTAGGTGGAGTTTTGCTCTCAATCTTTCCAGACTCAATTATGCCATTAACTTTGTTCTTTATATCTTATGTGGAAAGGAATTCAGACAAAACCTGAGGGAACTATTTCCTTGTTTTCTCTCCAATTCCAATCAACAATACTGTCAAAGATTTTGAGATATTTGATTTCTGTCTAAATTGCAATTAATTTTGTTTGTTTAGTTTTTACAGTGCTAGCATTGGATGTTTTGGTATATTTAAAACTTTCTACATGCTAACATGCCTCTGGAAGAGAAATGTTTTAGTATGACGTTTAAGCTGAATTTCCTTCTTTTTAAAAAAAGGACAATTCTATGAATACGATAGGTGATTGCCTTGACAATTCATACATTTCATGATTTCCAAAGAACAGTCTTCTCCACTTTGTGAGGTACATTTTGTGAGGTACACTTTGTGAGGTACATTTCGGGCATGTTACATTCCCTTTACATCAATCAGATCCATGTCCATACCTCTGACACTTGAAACAGCGCAGAGGGTTTGGAACATCAACTCAGACATTTAAATATTCAACTTTAATAGATGTTGGAAGCTGTACTGCTTTAAATGTCAGAGTAAGAGTATTGATTGGAACTTTGGCTCCATCCTTCTCAATAAAAATTTGCATTGAACTACATCTTGGTCTATTTCTTATCCACTATTTCTTCTTCAGAATCTCCCACCAGATCTGGCCATCTTATTACTACTTTTTTATTTTTTATTATCGAGGGTCTAATGAGCTGTTATTAAAAGTTGAACTGTAGGCCAACATTCGGCATCTTAAACGATTGTCCGCATGGCTTTTCTGCTCAACGCCATTTAAAAAATAACTTTCCATTTTTTAAACTATTTTCAGCACCATCGCAATGTCTTGAATTCCCTTTGCAATTACAAAAGGGGACATTTTTGCCATGGTATGGTCAGCGTCAGAAATTTCTGCAATTAAAAATCTGGGCCATTTTTATATTTCATTTGAATCATCACAGTCACTTTTATTCCTCTATCTTTTCTGTTTGTTGTGTGTCATGTGTGTGTGCCAAAATCTCATCAATAAGGTCCCCTACCCAGAATAGACCTCAACAAGGGGATGCCTTTCTGGGCCAGTAACTCGAAGCCCTTATGCCATGAGGATATCTAACATGACATACTCTCAGAATAAAAACTCCACCCTTTTGGATCTTTATCCCTCGATTGACCCAATTAGCAGTAATCTGCCTACAATACTTGTATACTATATTCCTTACATTGAAATATTTATAAATCAACAAAATTTATAGCCTGAATATAAGGAGAAATACCACAAGCTGCTTAAATCAGACCTGGACCTAATCTGATCTGCCTATCGGGTGAACATCTGGATCCAAGACAAGCTTTTTGCAACTGGACCAATATTACTGCCAAACCAGCCCAGTGCTCGACCTTTCAGGATTCCATATCTTCCCCACAATGGGTTACATCCCACAGCAAACAGGATGCCCTTTTAGTTAACTCTTACGACATACTGGGGGGCAGTGGAGTTATTCTTTAATCCCCTCACCCACAGGGGAGAAGGAAAATGTGAAAAGAAACTGATGATTCATTGCATAAAGTAATCTTTCATCAGATTTATTGATCAGATGACTGTTCATTGTGCAAATTAATCTTTTATCAGACATATAGTTCAAATGACTATTCACTGTAATTAATTTTTCATCAGACTTGTTAAGATAACTGTTCATTTTTTGTAAAGATTATTTTCCCAATCGCCTAAAATATTGCACCAGCTGTTCTCTGAACGGTTTACTTATCATGCCATACAGGTAGAAGTTGACACTAGCATTAACCTGTGGGATGATAGCAACAACCCTCTTGAATATTTGCCAAAATGAAGAAACCCGAACCACTTGTGGATAGAGAAAGGACACAATGGTATAGATAGCAAATATTAAATTTGCTGGTAAATACACACTAATCACTGCCAGGAAGATCAGTGTGATGTCATTCATTTTAGCAGAAAAGCCATCATTGAAACTGGAAAGAGCATGTTCTATCCTCTCTTTCTTTGTCCTTGAAATACTATATATCAGATAAATCACAATAAAGATTAGCAGGGGTATTGGAATGACAAAGTTAGTTACCAATGTATGAATGGCCACAATGCCTTGCATTACCTTGAGGGAAGCCAGAGGACCTAGGCGGAAACCAAATTGAATTTCTTCAAGATAATAATCATAAAAGTCAAATATTTCTAATCGAAGGCCAACTGGCACACCAATGGATATAGCAAGAAAGACAAAGAAAACCAGAGATTTCTTAGTTCTGGCTACAGTGAAAACACTTCTCACCTTAAGAGGATGGGTAAAAGCATAGCACCTCTCAGCACATAAACTTACAGTTATCATATTATTGAAGGTAATTATTACAGGAACTAATGATACTAGGATGTGATAATACCCTCTGTACAGCACAGACTGCGCAGATTGGTATGGCACCCAATGGGCAATAGACACTGGAACAGCATATAACAAAAGATACATCAAATCATTAACAGCAAGACAAAGAAGATTTATATTTGCAGACATTTGTCTCATATGTTTCTGACCAAGTATCAATATATTCAATATATTACCAATTATACCTGCAATTGCAATTACTGGTTGTGCCCATCTGTTATAAATGGCTTTCAGTTTCAAACTTGAAAAAAATGCTTGTAATTGAGCTGTTCCTTGAAGATTTAAATTTGTGTTGTTCTCAGAAACACTATCTGTGACATCCATCCTCATAGTGTAATTCTCATCTGTTGCTTCAGTGTGTGCTTCAATACTGTGTCCATCTTGTCCAGCACCAGTAACATGATTTGTTCTCATATACAAATCTGGTATATGAAAGGTTGAACATTTATGAGGCAAAAAAAATATAACTAATATCAAAAAATGCATTTCTATAGGTTGTAACCATCCGTCCTTTTTATATATTGCATTTTGATAATGTGTTGCATAAATTATGCATTTACCTACATTATGCAGAACAGTAATTATAGCACATGATGCACACAAACAGGCCTTGATATGGCTGAATAATGATGCTTTATTGTATTCGTTTGTATATCCTGATTATGATTCTATTTTTTGACATAATTATAGGTTGCAATCCAAATCACTATGCTTTGTCTTGTTTATCATTTGAAAAAACTTGAGAGAAGCAAACATCTGATATTTTTCTACCATCACCTGTAATATATGTAAAAGATGTGCATTCAGGCAACAGATTCATTTTGAATATTGTGTTACACAGAAAAGAAATGATTTATGTTACTGTTTTGGAATACACACAATTTTTAAAAAGATATTCACCATGGGTCCACTACAGGAAAGTGAAATTAAAATCAAAATCTTGGGGACAAATATACAACAATGAAATTCAAGGGAATCGTGGTGGAAATTGTTGCTATCACATCCTCATGCACTATCTACATACTGTCCAGAATCAAAGAAATGACTATGTGAAACAACTAAAAGCAAACTGTATCAAAACATGTATCTACACTCAACGAATGTTGTATTTCTGTGAAAGCTTTCCAAAGAAATATGATATTACTGAATCTGCAAAATTATTATTTTTAGTAGTAGTAGTAGTAGTACAAGTGAACCGACAATAATATGAAATGCAGAGGTGCAAATTCATATAAACCATACTTTTGTCAACAATTGGAGTAAATGGAGAAAGAAGTCTTGACGTCGCAAGCAAGGTAAACACAGTTGCGTGAAGCTACGAGATGCACAATTCTTTCCACTGAACATCGTATATACAAATAATCACAGTTTCGTCAATAATTGGTGTAGAAAGATCATTTAACCTGGAGTGAAGACGCCTTGACGTTGCGATCAGTTGTGTGAGACTACGAGATGTACATTTCTTTCCACTGAACATCGTATATACAGTGACCGGCAGCCAAATCAGGACACTTTCATGTTTTTCACTCCTGATTTTCACAAAATTTTTCAAAACTGAGTAAAAACTACTCACATCGATAGTAGATCGTTAACTACATATGCGTGTAGAATAAAATTGACACATGTTCAATATGAACAGAATTATTGGGAAATTCACGCATTCAGCAAACCTGCAGATTGTCCGAGTTTCCATTGAGTTATACAGTAATCTTGGTCACGTCACCACTTCTGACGTCATTTGACAGTGACACAAACATTCGTGGCGTGAAAACAAATAAACACTTTTAACATTTTGAAAGTCAGTGGCAATACAAGATAACATGTGAGAGACAACATTCAGCTCAATTGCAAATAGTACAGCAAGGTATGCTAGATGTTTGACTGTGTTAAAAATGTCCGACTTTCATCTGCCGGTTTCGGACAGTTGCCGGTCACTGTACAAATGATCACAGTTTCGTCAATAATTGGAGTAGAAAGATAATTTAACCTGGAGTGAAGTCGTCTTGGCGTTGCGAGCAAGGTGTTGCGAGCGAGATGCACATTGCATTCAACCGAATATTATATATACTAAAGACCATTCCTTCGTCAATAATTGGAGTAGAAAGGTGGTTTTTAGTGCTCTAAAACTATGTTGACATTGCAAGCAGGATAAACATAGTGACTTCATACAGAAATGTGTCATAATGACGTCAGACAGGAAAGTGTTGTCATAGTGACGTCAAACATGGAAGTGTCAACATAGTGATGTCATGGTAACATCATATATTATGTAAATATGAATACTGCTGTTACCTTTTTGTAAGATCCTCCCTCTGTACTGCTTGAAATACCAGTTTTTGGCTATTTTGACTAATAATAAAAGGAATTTATGCTGTGTCCCCTCCACCTTACTTAATATTTCATCTTTTTCTTTCCAATGAGCCCAAGATCAAGCCAATCGGTGCAGCAGATGCTCTGTTTGAATTAATCAATGACTTTCTCATTCCTATTCATATTATTGATAATTATTGATAATTATTATTATTATTATTATTATTATTATTATTATTATTATTATTATTATTATTATTATTATTATTATTATTATTATTATTATTACTATTATTATTACTATTATTATTATTATTACTATTATTATTATTATTACTATTATTATTATTATTATTATTATTATTATTATTATTATTATTATTATTATTATTATTATTATTATTATTATTATTATTATTATTATTATTATTATTATTATTATTATTATTATTATTATTACATGTGAAAGTTTGTCAGGGTAAAAGGGATACGTCCATTTTAATTAGGGTATACATCCTTATATCCTAAGGAATACACATTTTTGTATATTTTACAAAAAACCTCAAATGTCCAATATCCTATGTTAAAACAATTTCATGCAATGGAACCTCTTCAACTGAATATTAAATATGCAAAAGACTATACCTTCATCAATAATTGGAGTAGAAGGTGAGGCTAAGAGATGCACACGTCTTATACAAAAGACCATGCGTACTAATTGGAGTAGAAAGGCCTCTTGAGGCCTCTGCGAGCAAGATAAACACTGTTGCGTTAGGCTACAAGATGCACACTTCTTTCACTGAATATCGTGTATACAAATGATCACAGTTTCATAAATAATTGGAGTAGAAAGATGATTATAGAACCGTAATGACGTTGCAAGCAAGGTAAACACAGTTGCGTGAGGCTACGATATGCAAATTTCATTGGTTAGAGCGCTAAATTATTAGCACCAGTTCCTCTGTGGTGATCCGAAGGTCGTGGGTTTGATCCCCAGCTGTGCCGAGATTGAACCCATGATACAATTTCAGATATGAGCTGAGGCCCGTGCCTGAAGGGTTAACCCATTTTCCTTGTAGATCTGTGACCGGGTGGGTTGTCATGTCAAGGACCTGCAACAATTCAGTGAGGCCGCACTCTATCTGATACAAGTAGGTCTCATTACGAAATGACTGAAATAATGTTGAAAGTGATGTAAAACCCCAAACATACAAACAAACATATACAAAAGACCATACCTTTGTCAATAATTGGAGTAGAAAGGTGTTTTTTGTGCTCTAAAACTGTGTTGACAGACAGTCTTGTCATAGTGATGTCAAACATGGAAGTGTCTACATAGTGACGTCATGGTAACATCATAAATTATGTTAATATGATCATGCAGAATACTGCTGTGTCCTCTCCACCTTTCGTCATATTTCATCTTTTTCTTTCCAATGGGCCTAAGATCAAGCAGATCGGTGCAGCGGATGCCGTGTATGAATTAATTAATAACTTTATCGTTCTTATTCATATTATTGATAACTATATTGATAAAGACAAAACATTTGTTTTTTCTTATCAAACCTGTCAGCCGATTTTGACCATTACATACTAACTAGAAGATTAGAAGGAAAATGTGCAGTGATAATAAAACTAGGCCAATTAGAAACAATGTTTAACCAGCAAAATTAAATCATTTACCAACCAAATTATACAGCATGGTATTTCACAAGGATATGATTTGGGGCCCTTGTCATTCACATGTTCCACACCAGTCTGAGGCATAGTAAATAAAGGTGGGCTGAAACACCATTTATAACATATGTATATTCAACACAGAACTTGCTTGTGACCTATGCATCATATCCTTGTGATTTAAGGCCAAATAATTGTCATATTCCTTTATCGAATAATTGCTTGATATCCTCGTCACAAACCATGAATATTTAATGCTTGATACCCTCGTCACAAACCATGAATACTTAATGCTTGATACCCTCGTCGCAAACCATGAATACTTAGTGCTTGATACCCTCGTCGCAAACCATGAATACTTAGTGCTTGATACCCTTGTCGCAAACCATGAATACTTAATGCTTGATACCCTCGACACAAACCATGAATACTTAGTGCTTGATACCCTCATCACAAACCATGAATACTTAATGTTTGATACCCTCGACACAAACCACAAATACTTAGTGCTTGATGTAGGATATAGATTACCTACCCAGAGACTCTTGAGAATATATAGACAATCATAGACAATCACGGTCTCTGGCAGAACATCATGTATAGGGATTGTGTGCTGTGTGAAGTCAACGAGTGCAGGTTGATGCATCGCCTTAACCACCACCCCGATAGATGACTCACCGGACATGAGAGATCACACGCAGGCAGACGAGCCCATGCAAAACCCCCGTGTCGCTGTGTGAAGTCAAAGAGTGCAGGTTGATGCATCGCCTTAACCACCACACCTGGAGATGACTCACCGGACATGAGAGTTCACGTGCAGGCAGACGAGCCCATGCAAAACCCCCGTGTCGCAAAAGGAAGCCACGCAGGCAAGACGAGTCCATCCAGTGTCGCAAAAGGAAGCCATGCAGGTAAACCCCACACATGACGCGCAGTGATCCTTTAAAAGGGCCCACAACCGTTGGATCCTCGGAGAGCAGAACCTGGAGACCGGAGAAGCAGAGTTACAGCGACCACTTGCCAAGAAAGATCCACGACTCTCAGCATCGTGACTGCATAGACTTGGGTGTTTTGTGTATTCTCGGGACTCTATAAGTATCATGCATTTGGGTAGTTCATATGCCTCGCTCATTGCCATGCCGGCCTAGCCAGACAAGAATGATTCATAGCACATAATAAAAGGTAACTATTGTGCAGTGTATATCCTGTGTCTGCAGTCCTTATTACCTCACACCTCATATGGGTAGATAGGGTTGCTAGGTTCCGTGCCCCGCCTCACAGCCAGCGAGTAAAGTACAGTCAGAGTAGAGTATTGATCACCCGTCCACGTCCCCCAACGACGGATACTCACTAACCATGGGTAACAATTTACTTGATACCCTCGTCACTAACCATGAATACTTAATGCTTGATACCCTCATCACAAACCATGAATACTTAATGCTTGATACCCTCGACACAAACCATGAATACTTAATGCTTGATACCCTCATCACAAACCATGAATACTTAATGCTTGATACCCTCGTCACAAACCATGAATACTTAAAGCATTCATGAAACCTGGAAGGTTCCAGGCGATTTTACAGTGGTTTAAGGTATCTGAAAACAATATATGATCTTAAAATTGACATACATAAAAATTGACATTAAGAATGACCTTACTGATAAATTCCAGTCAGCATATAAAGAATATCATAGCACAGAGACTGCACTTTTGAGAGTCCAAAATGATATTCTAAGGGATATTGATCAAAAAAGGTCGGTGATCCTACTCTTACTAGACCTATCGGCGGCATTTGATACCATTGATCATCAAATATTATTTGATAGGCTGGAATCAAGATATGGAATTGGAGGTCAGATACTGAAATGGATTAAATCATACTTACAAAATAGCTGACAATGTGTGAAGGTTGGATGCAAAAGGTCCCAAACCAAACCAATTAAGTATGGGGTCCCCCAAGGGTCGGTACTGGGTCCGATCCTTTTCACACTGTATATGTCGCCATTGACTGATATCCTGGCAAAATATAATCTGAATTACCACATATACGCGGATGACACCCAGATTTACATACCTGTTGATCACACCTCACAACAAGATCGCAAACTAAGCATACAGAAACTGGAGGAATGTATAAAAGATGTCAGAACCTTCTTAATATCAAACAAAATGAAAATCAATGACGGTAAGACTGAGATGTTAGTTTGCCATGATGGACATATCAGCAACATATCGGAAGGAAGAAACACTGTCAGGGTAGGTGATTCACACATATCACCCTCCTCGCACATTACTGATCTAGGCATTATCTTTGATGAGAGAATGGATATGAAGGAACAGATTAAGAAAATGTGTAAAAAAGGCTATTATCACATCAGAAACCTTTCTTCCATCAGAAAATGTTTGGACGAAAAAACTGCCAAAACCTTAACGCACGCTTTTGTAACATCAACCTTGGATTACGGAAATGGCCTATTAGCCGGCCTACCGAAGGCAGAAGTAAGAAAACTTCAGTACCTACAAAACTCAGCAGCCAGGGTTGTGGGAAAGATAAGAAAATATGACCATATCTCAGAAAAGCTAAAAGAATTACATTGGCTGCCAGTACACGCGAGAATTGAGTTTAAAATAATTCTAATGGTCTGGAAGGCATTAAACTGCAAGGCACCGTCTTACATAAAAGACCTCTTACAAGTTAAAAAAGGAGAGAGATGCCTGCGATCTAATAATGGCACTTACCTCTCCGTTCCTAAGACCCGTCTGAGGACGATTGGTGAATAGGCATTCTCCTCAATAGGTCCGAAACTATGGAATGACCTTCCAACCGACCTCAGAACCTGCATTTCAGCTGACCTCTTTAAGAAAAAGCTGAAAACTCATTTATTCAAGACTTACGTTTTGAATGAAGCGCTATGAACAGATCTATCTGCTATCAGCGCTATATAAATTTTATTATTATTATTATTAATTATTATTACATACAGGCTATCTGTCTGAAATCCACAAAAGAACATCTGCCCTGAGAATTATGATTTTTCGTGACCACCAAGTACTGCCAGTACTAAACAGGAAGTGTGTTGTGTGACCTTGACCTTTGAACTGTCAGGGGGCTTACAGGAGGTGTTGTTTACCAATTGTCAAAATTGGAGCAACACATTTTTGGCCATTTTTTTCCACTATTTAGAGAATGAATTGGAAAATAACACTCATCATGATGATAGTGCCTTTTCTTGGCTTTCTTTGCCTTTTCTTGGCTTTCTTTTGGTGGTAAAATTATTAAAAACGGATGAATATTTATGAAGTTATAAATGAAGAAAAATCATTATTTTGTATATTATATATGTTTGCAAAAAAAAAAAATTTTAAATTCTATACAGCTCAGCTTTTAAGGTGGAATCCATGCAGCCTTTGATGTCTTCCCATTCAGTGGTGTGAAAAACCCCAAATTTCATCAAAGAGGGTCAAATCATAAATTTTACTGATACCAATTATCACTGAGCATTCACAGTTTTGCCATTCAAAGTCCTTGTGATTTAAGGCCAAACCAGTGATCAAAGGGTTTAATGTCACTTTTTCAATATCACGGCTTTTAAGTTAAGGGGGATTCCATGCAGCCTTTGAGTCATGTCTTCCTGTTTTGACAGAAAGGTTTTCATTTGCATTAGATACTTTTCATATAAATAGTATACTTTTCCCATAAATGATATATCTTTCACAACCATAAGATATTTGTCACAACCATAAAATATTTGTCACAACAAGTTATTTCATTGATTCAAATAATATTAAAATAATCTTATGTTGTTCTGAAGTATCCTCCTGGCAATAAATTGATAAATTGTACAAAACATCTCCACCCTGTTTCCCAAGCTGGACAGGTGCCCAACTGGTAACTCATTAGGTGTTTACACGAGATCACAGACCAGCTAAAAAAAGCTTGTTGACAAAGTGTTCAATTGCTTGTGTAGGTTCCAGCAGACAACTGATCAACTTTCAAGTGCCACAGAAAGTTGTTAACAGGGAATATTTTGGGTACTAGTACATAAAAGCACTGTTTAGGGTATAAACATTCATGTTATGTAAAGAAAATGTGTCTGAAAGTCAGGTTTCATGAATGCTTTAATGCTTGATACCCTCGTCACAAACCATGAATACTTAATGCTTGATACCCTCGTCACAAACCATGAATACTTAATGCTTGATACCCTCGTCATAAACCATGAATACTTAATGCTTGATACCCTCGTCACAAACCATGAATACTTAATTCTTGATACCCTCATCACAAACCATGAATACTTAATGCTTGATTCCCTCGTCACAAACCATGAATACTTAATGCCTGATACCCTCGTCACAAACCATGAATACTTAGTGCTTGATACCCTCGTCACAAACCATGAATACTTAATGCTTGATACCCTCATCACAAACCATGAATTTTTTTTAAAATGAATACGTAATGCATGATACACTCGTCACATTCTATATGGAACGGCCCATATATATGCAAGTCCCTTACAGTAGTCACATTCTATATGGAATAACCTAATAATATATGCAAGCCCCCTAATGTAGATACTGGTGAAGATTAGGAGAGAGAAAAAAGAGGCAAAAAATATTACAAGATTGTAATATACAAAATACAAATGCTCCCTGTGCCAAACAATCAGTCAAAAAGGTGAACTTCACCCAAGTAACTGATTTGAATGACATTTGGCTGGTGTCCATAACACAGTGAATGATTGTAACCTGCCTCCATCTGGCTCTTCCTTGATACACCTGATACACCTTTAAAGCATTCATGAAACCACAGAGGTCACATGCAATTTTACACAGGTTTGGGGTATGCTTAGATGATATGTGGCCACAAAACAGGGGTACAACAAGCTATCTCACTAAAATCAACCAAAATACTCCAACCATGCTTATTGTTTTGCTGAAAGTGCCAAGTACTGACTGTTTACAGTGGTTTAAGGTATCTGAAAACAATATATGATCTTAAAATTGACATACATACAGGCTATCTGTCTGAAATCCACAAAAGAACATCTGCCCTGAGAATTATGATTTTTCGTGACCACCAAGTACTGCCAGTACTAAACAGGAAGTGTGTTGTGTGACCTTGACCTTTGAACTGTCAGGGGGCTCACAGGAGGTGTTGTTTACCAATTGTCAAAATTGGAGCAACACATTTTTGGCCATTTTTTTCCACTATTTAGAGAATGAATTGGAAAATAACACTCATCATGATGATAGTGCCTTTTCTTGGCTTTCTTTTGGTGGTAAAATTATTAAAAACGGATGAATATTTATGAAGTTATAAATGAAGAAAAATCATTATTTTGTATATTATATATGTTTGCAAAAAAAAAAAATTTTAAATTCTATACAGCTCAGCTTTTAAGGTGGAATCCATGCAGCCTTTGATGTCTTCCCATTCAGTGGTGTGAAAAACCCCAAATTTCATCAAAGAGGGTCAAATCATAAATTTTACTGATACCAATTATCACTGAGCATTCACAGTTTTGCCATTCAAAGTCCTTGTGATTTAAGGCCAAACCAGTGATCAAAGGGTTTAATGTCACTTTTTCAATATCACGGCTTTTAAGTTAAGGGGGATTCCATGCAGCCTTTGAGTCATGTCTTCCTGTTTTGACAGAAAGGTTTTCATTTGCATTAGATACTTTTCATATAAATAGTATACTTTTCCCATAAATGATATATCTTTCACAACCATAAGATATTTGTCACAACCATAAAATATTTGTCACAACAAGTTATTTCATTGATTCAAATAATATTAAAATAATCTTATGTTGTTCTGAAGTATCCTCCTGGCAATAAATTGATAAATTGTACAAAACATCTCCACCCTGTTTCCCAAGCTGGACAGGTGCCCAACTGGTAACTCATTAGGTGTTTACACGAGATCACAGACCAGCTAAAAAAAGCTTGTTGACAAAGTGTTCAATTGCTTGTGTAGGTTCCAGCAGACAACTGATCAACTTTCAAGTGCCACAGAAAGTTGTTAACAGGGAATATTTTGGGTACTAGTACATAAAAGCACTGTTTAGGGTATAAACATTCATGTTATGTAAAGAAAATGTGTCTGAAAGTCAGGTTTCATGAATGCTTTAATGCTTGATACCCTCGTCACAAACCATGAATACTTAATGCTTGATACCCTCGTCACAAACCATGAATACTTAATGCTTGATACCCTCGTCACAAACCATGAATACTTAATGCTTGATACCCTCATCACAAACCATGAATACTTAATGCTTGATTCCCTCGTCACAAACCATGAATACTTAATGCCTGATACCCTCGTCACAAACCATGAATACTTAGTGCTTGATACCCTCGTCACAAACCATGAATACTTAATGCTTGATACCCTCATCACAAACCATGAATTTTTTTTTAAATGAATACGTAATGCATGATACACTCGTCACATTCTATATGGAACGGCCCATATATATGCAAGTCCCTTACAGTAGTCACATTCTATATGGAATAACCTAATAATATATGCAAGCCCCCTAATGTAGATACTGGTGAAGATTAGGAGAGAGAAAAAAGAGGCAAAAAATATTACAAGATTGTAATATACAAAATACAAATGCTCCCTGTGCCAAACAATCAGTCAGAAAGGTGAACTTCACCCAAGTAACTGATTTGAATGACATTTGGCTGGTGTCCATAACACAGTGAATGATTGTAACCTGCCTCCATCTGGCTCTTCCTTGATACACCTGATACACCTTTAAAGCATTCATGAAACCACAGAGGTCACATGCAATTTTACACAGGTTTGGGGTATGCTTAGATGATATGTGGCCACAAAACAGGGGTACAACAAGCTATCTCACTAAAATCAACCAAAATACTCCAACCATGCTTATTGTTTTGCTGAAAGTGCCAAGTACTGACTGTACTCTTTTGACCACCAGGTGGCCACAAGTATACAATCATGTGACCTCTATTGTAGTTTGTTGGAGTGTTAGGCCTGTACCATTGGACAAACATTAATGGACAAACATGGCTCTACTAAGCAAATGTTTTCCCAAGATTACTGGTCAGCCAATCAAGGGTTTTTGACAAAGTGTCCACAGGATGATTTGGATTATAGCAAAAGACTCATCCATTTTCAAATGGCACAGAAATTTATGTTGGGGAAATATGATGGGTAACAACCTTTCATCTCATAATATAGGGTATTATGCAAGGGAAATGTGCTTGAAAACCTAATTTCATGAATGCTTTAAGCTGACACTTGATATACCTTCAAGCTAACATGTGAAGAAGGTGATGATGCTTTATTTGCCTCATTTGATCATGAAGCTTGTTTATATTCCTTGTGTATGATCATATTTCCTTTGTATATTGGCATTATTGTACAACATACTCTGAGATAAACATGTTTATTGCACAAACAAAGACACAGAAAACCCATTTGATCATGCCAAAACAGTCACGGGAACACATAATTATCAATATATATAAATGGAGGGATCTATCTTTGATCCTGACAAGGACTTATAGGATCGTAGTTGTGATTTTGGATAGATAGGGGATATTAAGGATCTAAAGTGTCTGAAGGACGAGCGAGTTCTTCCACCAGAACAAACGTGAGAGATCTGTCAGCCTGAACACTGCACGAACCTATGTTGTTGACTTTATCTCATACTTTTCTACTGCAATTAAGTGTAAGATAAAGTTTTGGTTTGATTTACAATTTATTTAAAGCAAAACAGTGTTGAAAACATTGCAGCAAGTGCAGATCTATTTTGTGTGTGTCAAACAACATAAATAATGCCACGCCTTTGATTCCATTGACAAAAATGTTAATGTATGGCCAAATGTATTTTCAGTATTGCTAGAAATTATATTCCTTATAGAAATGTTACAAATAGACCAATTGATAAGCCTTATTATACCAAAGCTCTTAGATGTGAAAGAGGAAAACTGAATAGGTTCCATAGTAAAGCCAAAAGGGCCAATAACAGCTCTGATTGGTTAAATTTCATGATTTAGAAAATGTAAAAAAAAAATATGGTCTCAATTCAGCCAACCAACTGAAAAAAACTTAAATATTCTCACAAGGAGTGATGGAAACATGCTAAATATCATTTAAGATTACTGGAAACAAATCTCTACCACCTATTAAAGATGGAAATTCTGAATACTACAATAATTCTTATAAAGCAAGTGTTTTCAATACTTTCTTTCTCAGCCATTCTGACATAAATACCTCACATGGCTTGCTCCCTCCTATTTCATATCTTACTGAAAGCCGCCTGACCAATATTTATATATCACACAAAGAAATTACAGTCATTCTAAAAGATATTGATACATCTTAAGCTTCTGGTCCTCACTGTATAAGCCCTATAATGCTTAAAGAGGCAGGAGTGGGTATAGTCTAGTGTCTGCCCACAACATCATAATGAACAATTACAGACCTATCTCTTTATTGACTTCTGTTGGAAAGATATTTGAGAAGCTTGTCTTCAAACATATTTTCAATTATTTGAGAGATAATGTCCTTATTACTGTTCACCAATCTGGCTTTGTGCCGGGAGACTCTGTGGTATACTAGCTTGAAAAAAACTTCATCAAATGATGGGTACTGCTCTTGATAACAGAAAAGATGCCTGAGTTTTTTTTTCTTGACATAAGTAAAGCTTTTGATACAGTTTGGCATGATGGAATCATTTACAAATGGTGCATGGGGATTGAAGCACCACTACTTAATTGGGTCAAGAGCTATCATAATCAGAACTTGAACAAAGTCACATTAGGATTTAGTTGTTCTAAATGGGGTGTTGTCAAAGCTGGGGTACCACAAGGTTTGGTTCTTGATCCTTTATTTTTCCTCATTTACATTAAAAAATATAGCTGCAATTGTCGGTTCAAACCTAAAGATATATGCTGATGATACCATATTTGTAACTGTGAGTAATCAAGCAGCAAATCTGTTGAATTATGATTTTAATTCTGTGAAAAAATGGGCAGACCAATGGCTAGTAACTTTTAGTCTCCCAAAAACTGAGTGTTTGACTGTTACTCTACAACACACTACTTTGTGCTTGGACAACTGCTCTATTGATGAAGTATCTAGTCATAAACACCTTGACCTGATTATCAGCAATGATCTGGACTGAGATGAGCACATTCACAGTATTATTGTTCAAATTGATAAAAGGCTAGAACTAAAGTCTGGATTAATGTAGAAGTCACAAAGGATACTCGGGAAACAATGCACTGTTTATTTATTAAACCAAAACTGGAATATACTGATGTTGTATGGGGCAACTTAAATGATACTCATTTGATTTACCTCATTCAAAGACGAGCTGCTTACATAGTGAGTGGCGCAGTAAGAGGTATTTCAACCCAGTCAATCCATCAAGAGTTAGGATGGACATCTCCAGAAATCAGAGGTGAACAGGATACTATTTCATTTATGTATAGGATCATTCACGGCAATGTACCATGCCACATAGTGTGGCACTGTATTGGTGTATTTTCCTGGTGCTTTATATTAATAAACAGTGTGCTTAAATGAGGATATTTGCACAGTGATACAAGAAATCATACCAGAACCTGTTCATGACAGAACTCGCCATGATATTCGGAATTCAAATGCTTTTACACTATTTAGAACTAGTATTGCTACATTTTACAATTCCTTATTTCCTTATGCTGTTTGCCTCTGGAATCTACTGGACCCATTATATTTTCAATTATAATGAGTTTAAGAATGCATATTTGAGAAATCAGAAACCCAACTATTTATACTGTTATGGAGAGAGATCTACTACCATTATCCATGCAGATATTTGCATGTAGTGTAATGCTCTAAAGGCTCTCTTATATGATAATAAAGTGATTGAACTTGGAGAGAGCTTTTGCAAATGTGGAATTAATGTTTGTCCAATGGTACAGGCTTAACACCCTGACAGACCACAATAGAGTTCACATGATTGTATACATGTGGCCACCTGGTGATCAAAAGAGTACCTGGTAATGCTTGGCACTTTCAGCAAAACACAATAACCATGGTCAGTGTATTTTAGTTGATTTTAATGAGATAGCTTGCTTGTATCACAGTTTCGTGGCCACATATCATTTAAGCATACCCCAAACCTCTGTAAAATTGCCTGTGACCTCTGTGGTTTCATGAATGCATTAAGGTAAAAATATATAGAATATATTGAAATCACTAATGAGAAAAAATCAAAATGGTAATATCATAATTAATGAACTTAGATTCAAGTCTTCCCATGAATATTCTTTACGGGAAAAGTAAGCCTATTCCTCTGTACAGTCGTAATCCGAAATGAAATCGTCCGGAAAAATTTAATTCTCAAAGTTAACTTAATCTAAAATAATGCAGATATACATACATTCTTGAACAGGATTTTCCAACATTTCAGATAAATAAAGTATTTATAAGCATCAAATTATTTTTACTGGTGACTAATTTTCACACTGAAAAAGCTCAAATGTAATAGAACTCAATTGGTTATTAGATAGGTAATATTCATTTAATATGACAGAAGAACCAACAAATATTATGGGTAACACATCAAATTTATGCATAACATCCATTCAAATAGAGATTATTAGATTATTCAGAAAATTTGGATCATAATATTATCAAGTTCAGTTATTAAATTAGAACATAGCTCAGTTAAGTTTAAAGATATTCTGAATTCATCATCATTTTAGTTTATATTTGCTTGTCTTCTTTGTGTTTCCTGGTGGAGCAGTGCCGGTGATGCTGCAGTGCCGGTGTTGCTTCTGGTTATATGAGCCATACTGAGGTTTTCGAGGTTTTCTGGGTTTCAGGTGCTAACTGCTTGAGTCAACTGAAAGGTCCATTTGTCGTGTCAAATTATTTATATCGTTTGTACCCATGTTGGCAGCTTTTATGGTAAAATGATAAGAAAAGACTGATGGATATACAATTGATTTTATAATGATCTTTTGAGTACTATTTTGAGATATTTATACTGATGATTGTCCTAAGAATCAACAATATTATAGTTTATGTATTTATTAATGTTAAAACTTGTTTAATTTATGCTAAAACATTCCAGTGCCTTCTGGATGAATGATATCTTCCTAGGAAGAGAATAGCAGTGACATAAGCTGATATATACAGTGGAGAATAGGTCTGGCAAAAGTAACATAAACTGACAAATAACAAGTTAACTCTGTCTTCTAAAAATGTACATAAACTAAGATCAACAATAGAGTATAGAAAAAGTGAACCATAGTTATAGATACCCCATTTTATCAACATTTACTGATTATGTTAAATATAATGCTAAACGTTTTGTTTAGTATGGCACTGTATTGATGTATTTTCCTGGTGATTTACATTAATAAGCAGTGTACTTATATCTACCCAGCTTTACAAGGCCTCTTCAATATAGGTGTTATATACTGAGCCCGATGCAAAGGAGAGTAACTTATATCTGGATAATTGCATAGTGTATTATATTTGATAATGTAAAATCAGTTATTCTGTTTGATTCTCAAGTATAAAGGAAAATCATTATGCACCGGCCACAGTACCTGACATTGTGGTATTTCCCAGCCTCCAAAACAGACACTTGATCATGTTGATACATGCTGTGTTCCCGGCAAGCTGCAACAGTCCCTCATCAAACTTTCATTTAGAGCACATTGTTTTCCGTCTTATAAAATAATCATTGGATGCAAGATATCTTCTGTATCTTTCAATATAATTGTGGTATCTCCTTGTCCTATAATTAATTGAGACACTTGATATTCCCAACACAATTTGCTGGGGTCTCTAGTGTCTACATCACACGTTAACTTTTCCATATTTGCATGTTTATTAAAAACAGATGAGCATGTACAGTGATGTACAGCATGGAGTTAAATCTTTAACAGCTTTTTAATTTCCATTTTCTTTTAAGATAATGGCTTAAACTACTGATGAAATCTTGTGAGCCCCCATCTACTACTTTGGTATTAAATCATTATAGGCATGTATCTCAAACTGAGATACATGATGATGATTGTCTTGATGATGGCCACGGTATTGTTCGGAGATCGCTCCATACAAATAGGCAGATGATTGACGTTTTGAATAAATAAATAAATGAATGAAAGGCATTTATATAGTGCTAGGTATTCACAGGGACTGTTCATTATACATTGTCAATTAGACTACATTTAGCTAGCCTCCAGGACTTAAAATGTATGCATGAAAAGAATGAAGTACAAGAATCCATCTACCCCTCCTAACAGGAGCTCTCTCTTATATCAGTCCCCACCTCCAAAGGTATAAAGCTGCACACAGGAAATTTAATAAAAGCTGGCTGGCCACTGGTTGGTGAAAGAATATTATTAGTATATAGTATAGAAACAGAAGAAAATAAAAAAACCTAGAAAAAATAGAGATAACTCAACTCATTGCTATTCTAGTGAGGGTGATTTATTGGTGCTTAAGGGACTACACAGCCCGCTCAACACAGACCTACCTGGCCCGACATTAATGCAAACCATGGCACAGAGTACACCCGCACATGAATCAGAAGTTAGAAATGTGGCAAAACCAATAAAGAAAAGTTATTTGGATTATAAAAATCACATTAATGAAAATCACATTAATAAAAAAACGTCTAAATTATTAATAGGATCATGTAATGCCCAAGCAATTACTGCTAAGGTACTGAGTGTGAAAGATTACTTCAATGAAAAAAACCTGGATGCCTTGTTCATAACTGAAACATGGTTACATGAGTCGGGAGATGAAATGACAATAAACAAACTGAAAGAGGGTAATCTAGAATGGCTATCCAACCCCAGGGTAGGAAGACTGGGGGGTGGGATTGCAGTACTACACAAAAGGGAGTTACAATTCAAGCATAACAAAGAATCATAATCAAATGTAAAAACGATGGAACTTATGGAGGTATCCCTATCTTGTAAAAACAGAAAAAATACTTTTGTAATTATTTATAGACCAGAGCCATCAAAGAAATAAGTATACTTATTCCGAATTCTATGATGACTTTTCACAGATTACTGCACACTACTATGCTCTGACTCATGAAGTGATTTTTTTGCGAGATTACAATTTTCATATGAATAAACCCAGAAAACCAGATGGCATTAAATTTAATGACATTCTGTCTACTTTTTAGATGACTCAATGTGTTGATGAACCAACTCACTGACTGGGAAATATGGTTTAACATTGTGCTTGAAAAACTGGGTAAGAAGTCTATTAGATTTAGAGATTATAAAAAAATGGACATGGCAGAATTAAGAATGGACCTGAAATGAAAGCATTAATGAATAATAAATCGGATTGGAAGAAACTACAATTAACAGATCTAGTGAATTATTATGATATCAAACTTACTGGATTAATGGATAAATATGCCCCATGGAAAAATGCTAATGTCTCTCAGCGGAAACCTGTACCCTGGAGGAGTGACCCTGTTAAGAGGCGATTTGAGAGGAAGATGAATAAATATGGAAGTAGCACAGATAAGGAAAACTACAATGCTCAAAGAAATATATATAACTCCCTACTAAAGTCATTACAATCGAAATATTTTGAGAAATTAGATGAAAATAAGAGAGACCCTAAAAATTGTTTAAGGTACTGAATAAGGTAATGCATAAGAACACTGACACACCCACTCTGACTCTGACACTGCCCTTGCAGACAAATTCAACAATTTCTTCATGGGAAAAAATTGAAAAGATCAGAGAAGATTTGGACAAAGATCCTAGAATTCGAGGACTAGTGTAGGATATAGAATACACACCCAGAGACTCTTGGAAATATATAGACATTCATAGACAATAGCACACGATACTGATGGTTGATGAGTCACCATAACCACCACTCCGTGAAATCACGTGTTAGACGGACGAGCCGAAGTTAGATACGCAGGCAGGACGAGTCCATCTGATGGCGCGTGAGGAAGCCACGTAGGCAAGCCCCCAGAGATGACGCGGAGTGCCCCCTTAAAAAGAGACGCGCAACCGTGGATGCGGCAGATTAAGATTAGAGCCAGATTAAGATCAGCGACCACTTGCCACTGAAGATCCACGACTCTCAGTATCGTGACTCTATAGACTTGGGTGTTTTGAGTATAGTCAGGTTTTCATAAGTATCATGCAAAGTTGGTAATTCATATGCCTCGCTCATTGCCATGCCGGCCTAGCCAGACAAGGAGGAATCACAGCACTGAATAAAGGTAACTATTGCACTGTGTAAATCCTGTGTCTGCAGTCCTTATTTCCCGTCATCCATATGAGGGTATAACATGGTAGCTAGGATCCGTGCCCAAACTCACAGCCAGCGAGTTAGCGAGCTATACTTATGGTACAGTACAGTACAGTACCGTAGAGTAGGTTAGAGTATCTATCTATGTGGTAGAGTATTGATCCCCCGTCCACGTCCCCCAACGACGGATGCTCACCACTAGTGGGTAACAATATGGTGGTAGAATCCGAATCGATCCATGGCTTTGAGCGTTGCTGATACTGTATGGAGATCCTGACTGCCGCCCTGTTACTTGAATATAAGTCTATGTTGCTCCGATCTTCGAAAAAGCTTTCCACCAAGCTGCAAGTGGCGCGTGATCCTCCGTTAGCTGAAGACGATTCTACATCCCAAGGTGAGTTTGATTTACTTTTTCAAGATTCCCCCGAGAAACAAAATGACTCCGTGAGCGTGGAACCTCCCTCTAGTCCTTCTTTGTCAGATCTCAACTCTTCCTCTGGTGCGCACACCTTCCCCTCTTTTAGTGGTAGCAAGGCTCCTTTGTCTCATACGTCTGCCAGTACAGGCAGCACTTCTCCGTTCCACCCTCGCGCTTCTACCTCGTCTGACTCTGACTCTGACTCGGATGTCCAATTTGGCCCCTTCCTGGTTGCAGAAAGCGACCAAGAGGCCTTCACCATACCTAAAGTGCCTATCAACTTTGCTAATTCTGATAACTCGGGTCCTGATCGTGCACGATCCCCTTCGGTAGAAATGGCTGAAGACGAGAATGTACAAGACATGCTACATCAAATTATAGACCACTTGCGCAGCGTTGATATGGCCGGTGTTCAGACTGGCATTGTAGACATGCTTAATGCGCAATCTAAAGATAACAAAATCCACCAACAGAGACAAGGTTCCAAATTGCTCCTCCCGCCCCCGTTTTATGGTAGATCCACGGATGATCCCCTCCGTTTCATGAACAAATTCCTTACTTACACCCAACTTTCCCATACTCCCGCAGATTTGAAAGTGCCCGCTTGTCGCATGTTGCTACATGGCGCGGCAGATGTTTGGTACCTTTCCCTGCCCACAGATGTCACTAGCTCTTGGGATTCCTTCTATGCAGCTTTTGTTAAGTTTTTCGGTAGTGAGACAAACGCTTGGCTGCTTGAGCAATCATTGGATGCTAGAAGCCAAAAAAAGAAAGAATCTGCTGAAACGTACATTAATGATGTCCTCAGTCAGTGCCAGAGACTGCAGAAGGATGACATGGAGACCAAGAAAATATTGGTTAGGGGTCTCCTCCCTAATCTCAAAGCTTTTGTGGTGGGGAAGTCACCTAAAACGCTCGATGACACCATCGAACAGATTAAATTAGCTGAGACGGTTTGTACGATGACTAGTGATGCCTCAATCACTTTGAATGGGTTGGATTCGCCATCCGAATCCGCGTCCCAGTTTTTGGCACAACAGTCCTCCACTCTTGCTGCCATCCGCGAAGAGGTCGCAGATGTCGGGAAAGGGTTACATAGGCTTGGCAACCGTCCTGAAGAGGGTGATTCTTTTTGCTTTTTCTGCAGAAATTCCGGTCATTGGATCAGAGATTGCAAGGCTCGCCATGACTGTAGTTTCTGTGGGCGGGATTCTCACCTGTCTATCTTTTGCCCTGATAAGTTCCGTGCTTCCCGTGACCAGGCCCCCCGTGCTTCCCCACGGTCCGACAATCGGTCCATTTTGTTTTGTTTTGGGGTTTTACATCACTTTCAACATTATTTCAGTTATTTCGTGATGAGACCTACTTGTAGCAGATATAGTGCTGCCTCACTGAATTGTCATGTCGCAGGTCCTTGACATGACAACCCACCCGGTCACAGATTTACAAGGACAACGGGTTAACCCTTTAGGCACGGGCCTCAGCTCATGTGGGAAATTGTGTCATGAGTTCAATCTCGGCACGGCCGGGGTTTGAACCCACGACCTTTGGATCACCACAGAGGAACTGGTGCTAATAAGCTGGCGCCCTAACCAACTGCGCCACGGCCCGTGGCCCCGACAATCGGTCCAACCGCCCCACTAGTCGATTTGAGTCCGGGTATGGCCGTGACCGTTATGAACAAAATAATAGTAGAAACAGCCTGCGCCCATCCCAGATTAGACCTTATTTGGGTAATAGACAGGGCAATGATGGCAGATATAATTCAAGCCACCCCCCCTTCAATGACCAACGCCGCTCTGGGCCAAGACAGGACAATAGGCCCCAATATCGGCAGGAAAACTATTAACTCCTGTCCCGCCCCGTGAGCCACGTGATAGGAGTAGTAATTCGTTTAATATCGCAATAAACCAAAGTAAATCAGACATATTGAACGAGGTTCACTGTTATTTTGCAGAGATGTCCTCTCACTCTCATAGTTCTCAGGACGATTCTCTGATACCTGTTTACCCCGCTTCTGTACCGTGGGATCCCCCTACCGTTCTGAACAATGATATAAAATTTTTCCCCCTCTCCTCTGATGGTCGCATCGCGACAAAGACAAGATTTAGCACCATAGATGCGTTATTAGATACCGGCGCACAACGTAGTATCATCACGTTTGCCTCCTTACGTGCATTCTGTCCTGACGATTCATTCACACGACAAACCTCGGCTAGCAAAATTGTTGTAGTTGCAGAAGGCAGCTCGGTCCCTATCCACTTTCAAACCCATCTTGATCTACTTATTGGAGATCAGCTGTGCCGTGTCTGTTTTCAGGTGGTCCCTGACTTACAATATCCCGTTATATTGGGTCGCGATTTTTTCACCGCTTACGGCGTGGTCCTTGATTTCGCACAACGCGGAGTTGCCTTTAAATTATCACCTGAACTACGCCTATCAGAAACGATCAGAATCCCAGGGAAGTCTGAATTCATAACTCATGCCTGTCTCAAACCTAGCAACCTATCTGGTATTTTGGGTGTCTGCACTATGGATGGTGAATTGCCCTCTTACCCTGAGGTTGCCATGGCAAGGGTTTTTGCCACTGTCCATGACGACCAGAGGGTGCCCGTACGTTTAATGAATATGGCTGATAATGCCATCACCTTACCAAAAGGCGTTGCGGTCGGTTATTTTGACCCAATTCCCCTGGGCTCTGAGCCACAGGAACTTCCCTCTTTAGACCTTACATGGGGAGCTCCCTCCGCTGAGGTTACAAATGACATAGAATTAGCTCCTATATCAGCATCCCCTACTGATCTAGACCCCCATCACAAAATTGACCTTACAAATTCTGACCTGTCATCTACACAGAAAGACAGCCTGAAACGTCTCATTTCATCTTTTAGTGACATTTTCACAACCCGCGATGGCGAGTTCGGTGACACAAATGTTGTACAACATACCATTTATCTCAAAGGGTCGGTTAGTCCCATTAAGCTACGGCCTTATCGTGCCGGATATAAACAAAGGGGTATTATAGACAAAGAGGTACAGCGCCTCCTAGACAAAGACATTAATCGACCCTCCAACAGTCAGTGGGCTTTTCCCGCCGTCCTAGTTGAGAAGCCAGCCCAAGATGGTACTGTCTCATACCGCATGTGCATAGATTTTCGGAAGCTGAATGAGGTCACCGTGCCTGACTCTTTTCCGTTGCCGCATATTCAGGACACTTTAGACAGCTTAGGAGCTCGTAAGTTAACGCACATAAGCACACTTGACCTCATGGGCGGGTTTCACCAAGTGAGCGTTCACCCCGACTCTCGACCACTCACCGCCTTCATCACTCACCGTGGGCTTTACGAATATAAACGTCTCCCGTTTGGTGTCATCAACGGACCCCCAACGTTCCAACGTCTCATGGAGACTGTGTTACAGGGCCTCTCTGACCTCTGCCTCATATATTTGGACGATGTCCTCGTTCACAGCCCTTCTTTCGAGCGTCATTTGACCGACCTTACGCGGGTTTTTAAGCGTTTTCGCAAAGCCAAATTGAAACTCCGCACTGATAAGTGTTTCTTTGCCAAGAAACAGGTTAAATATCTCGGTCACATCATATCTAAGAATGGCATAGAAGTCGATCCCTCTAAAACTAAGGCGGTCGACGAATACCCTGTCCCCACCTCCTGCAAAGATGTGCGCGCCTTTCTGGGCTTGTCGGGGTATTACCGAAGGTTTGTCGAGGGTCACGCGAAAATTGCAAAGCCGCTCAATGGCCTTACCAGTAAAAAGAGTACATTCGAATGGGATACAATAAGACAAGCCGCCTTCGACTCTCTCAAAGCTAAGTTAGTTTCGGCCCCGATACTGGCTTTCCCTCGCATTGAACTCGACAACCCATTCATCATTACGACTGATGCCAGCCTTTTTGCGATCGGGAATGTTTTAAGTCAAATGCAAGATGGTGCTGAACGGGTCATAGCTTATGGAGGTCGAGCTCTAAATGCAGCAGAGCAAAATTACACATGTACCGAGCGGGAATGCCTCAGCATCATAGCTGCTTGTAAACTACATGAACCCTATCTTAAATATGAGAAATTCACTATAGTAACCGACCATTCTGCCCTACAGTGGTTATTTCGTTCTGAACCAAAAGGACGCCTAGGAAGATGGATGTTAACCCTTCAGCAGTTTCGTTATGAGATTGTCCATAAACAAGGGAAATCAATTCCACACGCTGACAGCCTTAGTCGCCGCACGTACCCGTTAGAACCGGGCCCCACACCTGAGTTAGAACTCAAATTGGCTGCTGCCTCTGATCTGCCCGTCGATATTGAACCTCACCCTGTCTCCCCAGCAGAAGCCGCCCAATGTTTGTCTGATCTCAACCATTCATCCGGCACTTTGTACACCTTCAATGACATTAGTGTGAAACAATCTGCTGACCCCTCCCTTCAGTCCTTCATCAAGTATTTTAAGTCGGCACACCTCCCTTCCACCCAGCGCGAAGCCCGCAAACTTCTCTCTCAAGTAGATGACTATTACTTGAAGGAGGATGTTTTATTTCATTTGTATGTGACCCCGGGTAAAGGACCGGCCAAAGACCATTGCAAAACTCAGCTAGTCATCCCACCCACCCTTCGCCATGACTTGCTCGAGGCTTTTCATGATAGCTCAATGGGCGCTCATTTGGGAACTGACAAACTGTATTCCACGATACGCCAGAGATATTATTGGCCTGGTATGCATAGTGATATCATGAACTGGGTCCAGTCCTGCCAAGTTTGTAGTAGAACTAATAAACTCCCGAAAAATAGACAAGGTTCCCTACGGCCTATTCCTGTTTCACGCCCCTTCCAGCGGGTTCACACTGATCTTATCGGCCCACTCCCCAAAACCGACCGTAACAAATATATTCTTGTTTTTCAAGACGCTCTCACACGTTTCCCCGAAGCTTTTCCCCTCCCTGATCAGTCAGCCGTCTCGGTGGCAGAACGCCTCTTTGAAGATATTTGGTGCCGCTGGGGAAATGTTGAATCTATTGTAAGCGATTGTGGCGGGTGTTACGCTAGCGTAATCGCTGAAGAATTGTGTAAATTGATGCAGGCTCGAAAGGTCATGACTACGCCTTACTGCCCTCGTAGTAATGGAATGGCCGAACGTAGTGTTCAGTCAATCTCCAAGAATCTAACACGTCTTTGCCATGACAAACCCACATCATGGGATTTGTTCTTGCCCTCTGCTTTATTCGCCATGAGATCGTCAGTACATCAGGCCACGATGTACAGCCCGTTATTCTTGCTGACTGGCCGTGATGCCAAACACCCGTTTGAGACGTCCCTGCCTGACCCTACTCACCCAAGTCCCTCTGTCCGCCATTACGTGTGAGACATGTTTGAACGTGTTGAAACTGCGCGTAAATGGGCTAAGGAGAATAACGAAGTCATGCAGGCCAAAATGAAGTCTTATCATGACTCTCGAAATAAAGGATGGAAGTTTCAAGTTGATGATAAAGTGTGGATTTATTCCCCCGCCACCAAGGTCCCTGGCCGTAAACTTAAATCCCCCTATAGTGGCCCATATTACTTGATTGAGCAAACTGCCCCGCTCAATTTTAAAGTCTGTGCGTGTGATACCCACATTGAACCTAAATCTTCTATTCATGTTAACAGATTTCGCCCTTGCGTTACGCGTTTCGATCGCCCCGTTTCTCCGTTACAATTCGAGGACGATACACCACCGGGTGACGACCTTCCGGCCGATGCAATCCCACCCTCGGACCTTTTGCCAGAGAATGACCTGCCAGGTCCTAGTGGTGATGATGTGCCCGCACAGGCCAACGTTTCACCCGACTCTGATGCTGACGACGCGGATGATGAATCTGATACACAATATGAAATTGAGCGTATTCTGAAACAGCGTAAGGGTTCACAAGAAATGGAATATTTAATTAAATGGAAGAATTATGGTACTAAAGACAATACATGGGAACCGTTTTCCTTCCTAGGCAAGAAGACTCAGACAGATGTACTTGCCAACCCTCCCCCGACCGTTAAAGAACGAAAGAAATAGAATGCGTAGTTGTTGTTAAGTGTTGTAATATTGTTAGATGTTGTCATTCCTTTTTCTCTTATAATTCCTACTATTTCGTTGTGTTTAGTTGTTACTTCAGTCACACATAATTGTCCCTGTATTCTATGTTGACCCACATCCTGTACCCTGCAAAGAGCCTGCTATAATTGTGTTCCCCAAGTATTGAATTACGTACAAGTCGCCATTTGGACAGCCAATTTCAATTTGGTTTCACAAGTGACCTTTCTGATACTTTACTCCGAAAACCCTCGTGTGGCTCCGTTTAAGCCAGCTTGATGGAATTATTTATGTATAGCTTTATTACTCATGATGATTCAATTGACATCTGTTTTCCCACGTTTCCATGTGGCCTTTTGTCCGTTGTTGGTGCCACTCTGATCTGTACCCATCAGACCCTTACTAATTGACCCTGTAAAATTGGCCTTTCTCCTCGTTAGTGTGTTTCTCTCTGTTCACCCTCATGACTCACGACAGGCTGACCGCCACTTTGTTACCTGCGTGCGCAGGATTGGATGCTGTGTGCGCGATGCTGCTGGATGATATAGCGGTTCCGCTGACATCTCAGACACTTTCAGCATCCGCGCCTTAAAGTAGCTTCCTCCTGCCTACGTGCTTCGTTCCATCGTTGTGGTCTCTGCACTTCGTATATTAGATCGACTTTTGTGTTACTAACTGGCCAGTTCTCAAGTTATGTCCCTGCTGCACATTATCGTGAGTATTCTCGTTTCTTACAGTGGGTCCTTCTTTTGTTATAGTAATACTTGTGTCTCTGATTGTACATTGACTTCTGACATGACTTGACGACTCTACCAGCATTGTAGCCTAAAACGTGAGTGTTTCCTCCGGTCCTCTGCGAACAAATATGTTGATTGAGCCATGACTACTTAACCGCAAACAGTAATAAAGTTTGCAAAAGCAACACATAGCACAGAGTGTTCGATGGTTACATTGAGATTTCTTATTCTTCACGTATACCGCAACTAGTAGTAAAGTTTGCGAAGGCAACGCATCACACAGGGTGTTCGATGGTTGCATCGGGATTTCTTATTCTTCACTTATACCGCAAACAGTAGTAAAATTTGCGAGGGCAACACATTACACAGGGTGTTCAATGGTTGCGTTTTGGCTTCTTATTCCCATTTAATTCCGTAAACGAAGAAACAAAGTTTACGAAGGCAACGCATCACACGGGGTGTTCGATGGTTGCATCGGGCTTCCTTATTTTCCACTTATACCGCAAAACAGTAATAGAGTTTGCGAAGGTAACGCATCACACGAGGTGCTCGATAGTTGCATCGAGATTTCGTATTTTTTTACTTATACCGCAGGCAGTAATTAAGTTTGCGCAGGCAACACATTACACGGGGTGTTCAATGGTTGCGTTTTGGCTTCTTATTCCCATTTATTCCGTAAACGAGTAAACAAAGTTTACGTAGACAACGCATTACACAGGGTGTTCAATGGTTGTATTTTGGTTCCCTGCTTCTTCTCTATACCGTAAACAAGGAACGTTAAGTTTACGAAGGCAGTGCATTCCAAAAGGTGTTGGTTGGCTGTATTACTCAAATTGTCCCTCTCTGTACCACAACAGTAATGGAGTTGTGAAGACGGCGCATTCCACGGCGTTTGGTGGCTGTATCTTATGTATATTCCGCGCGATCGGGTGTAAGACGCGATGAAATGATTAATATATATTCCGCGCCTCGGGACGCAGGCTGCGATGATTTTTTGCGCACTCCTCCACTAAAGATGGATGGATTGCCTTATGTACCGGTACATGGACGATTTTTTTTAAAGGCTCATGAGTATTTACGCAGAGTGACGGTTACAATTGCTGTTTTGATTACATTTTATGACGACACACTGTGACGGTTGGCCTGATCCGGATGTTTAACTCCACTTTCATACCAACCTTACACCACTGATAATGCTGTATAGGTTACTTGCTCTATTAAGCACTGCGCTGATTTAATTGTTAAATTGACTGATTTGTAGCAGGTCGTAAGTGCCGTTTCGTACAGACCCTGTAATTTGTCTTATGCCAATTATACATTTTATTGTTCGGATCTATTTGAAGTCGGTGACTGCCTTTTACTGCCTATGTTGGACTATACGATGACACCCTGCTATTAGCTGTTTGATATTAGATCTTATCTTGTGATGTAGACTGTGTTCTCGTATCTTATACCATGTTATTATCTCACCACTACTCCACAATTACGTGGCTTGACCATGTGCTACTCAATTAGACGGACTTTGATAGCATGCCTCACTACCAGTTTTCACTCTTCTCTATCCCACCCGCATGCCTGAGTAACTAATCGTTAAATCGTTCACCCTTCAGGTGGGACGACTATGTTCCTGTCATGACTCCTGCAGACTCTTCTATCACCCTTCCTGATGCTCCTCCACTTGCATTTCTTTCGGATGAGGAAGTAAACGACATTTTGGACGCACTCCCCAGTGATAAAACTTTGTGGGCTAACGTTTTTGATACAGAAGACCCGTCATTCCCAATCCCCGCTGTCCCTTTACATATGCCACCAAACTCTGTCACTCCCGATCCTTCTGTACCCCTCCCTCGATTTGCCTCAGTGAACGGCAGACCTCACCTTCTCCCCATTACTCCACAATTACCACCTACCCTTCACCAGCCACAAATACCACCACCACCTCCCACTCCACATCAACTAGACCCCAGTGCCACGTGCCCCTTTCTTTACGTCCCCCGCGACCAACCCGCCTTTGCCTCGGTGGTCCAAGCATGCCCTAAGTGTAACGCTAGTGTCCGTGTCCAGGAATTCACTCTTGTCCCTTTCCGTTGCTTGACTCGTTTGGGCTCGAGTACTCGCTTCTAACATGTATATAGTAATGGTCCTTTTATTCCTTGCACCCGGGGTGTCCTCTGTCAGTGTCTTAGGCCGCCCGAATGTCGGTGCCCTTCTCACCAAGCAAGGCTACGTTGCGAACAGTGCAGCGACGTGGCAAGTCACGTTTGCCGTCCCACATCTTGAGCTACCGGCTTCTACGCCCCCGTTCAGCATGTGTGATGAAGAAATTCCGTTGGTTCTCTCTCCTCGACGAAGGCGAGATGTGTCTATCGCCCATGGTTTTTGTACCACCTTTGGCTCCTTAACTTCTGCTTATCGGAATCTCAACGATTCCCTCACAAACCATATCCATCGCTATTGGCGATCAATCAAGAAACTATGGCCGATCACGCAGCCCCCACCCCGCAAGAGCGGACGGCAGAAACGTTCGTTCCTACCATTTGTAGGTTCCTTCCTCGGTTCTGCTTTTGGTTTGGTCACTGACAAACAACGAAATAAATTAATGAAGAGAGTTAGCGTTGTAGAGAGTAACTCCAAACGCTAACAAACAAATCTCAACGCCCTACGTGCTCAGACCTCTTCATTGGTGAGAGTTACAAACGAGCGTTTAGACATTGTTTCTGATGGTGTGGTAAATAACACCTTGAATATTGCAAGACTTCTCCACAACAGTGAGTCGCTTGTTCACAGACTCGAAGTTGTGCAGGTCCAGACCGATGCGCAACGGCTCCTTCTGAGATCTTTATCTGATTTCACGTTTGCCAGTGTTTCTGAAATTGGTCACATTCAAGCATTAACGTTATTAGAATCAGAGGCACGAGCAACCCTTCTTGCCTTAGAAACCATTGCTGAAAACATGTTGTCTCCTATTTTGGTCCCCCCTGATGTCTTGCATAAATCCATGAGACAGGTTGCCAGATTATTGCGTGTGCAATACCCAAATTTCAAATTGATGTATGACCAACCCAGTGCTATCTACGCCATTCCAGGCGTAACGGCCCTCAACAGTGACTCCCATTTGTATATTGATGTTAGCCTCCCGCTTGTGGTGAAAGATAATGCCTTTACAATATATGAGGTATCGTCTTCCCCGATACCGACTGGAGGCAAGAAGCCAAATCAATTTACTCGTCTCTCGGGTTTCTCCGATTTCATTGGCATATCCCGTGATGAGAGGTTCTACATAGAATTATCTAGAGCTGATTTGGCTGAATGTTTTGGGTCGGGCGTGCGCCATTGCTACAGGACCTTCCCGGAATTTCCTGTTGACATCCTGTCTTGTGCCTTGTCCATTTATAAGGGCGTGGTTCGTGACATTATGTCATATTGCCAAGTGGACCTCATGGAACTGAAGTCCCCGTTGCGCGTTGTCAGGGATTTGCAGAACTCATCCTTTTTAGTTATCGGCCATAGTGAACCTTGGCTAGTCACATGTCAGTTAGATGTCACCCCCACTGAGGTTGAACCCTGCACTTTCTGCACATTGACTCTGGGTTGCGGGTGTAGTATGCGTTCTAGTTCTGGCGTGTACATCCCACCGAGCCTAATCCACTGTGACAAGAATGTTATGACTCGCGTAGCTAAGTCCTACATAGCAAATTTGTTATTTATTTCCATGTTTCACAATGACACTGCTATGCATGGCATGGCCGCCGATACGTTGTTCCCAGAACCCCCGGGCTTGGATGTTCCCGATCTTGACTTGCTTACTTTAGGAGTTGACGAATTTGTTGATCATCAAGGCATGGTTGTTGCTGATCTTAACCGCACCGCTGCGGCATGGAAAGATTCTCAGGTACCATACATTGACCCCTCATGGACTTTGCCAGGTAGTTTCACAACACAGGACAGCCCAGGTTGGCTTAGTCTTCTCAACACAATCGGAACGGGATTGTCCGTAGCTTGCACGATTTGCCTGTTTGTCTTGCACGGCAAATATGCACATCTTCAGAAAACAGTCTTATTATACCAACTCAGCCACGTGCCCACCTCAGACGCCCTGCCCATTTTCTCAAATTCCCACCCTCTACACCTATTCGACCTCATTGGCCTTGCCACCTTGTCCCTTGTTGCCACAATCCTCGTCTCACAGTAAATCTACTGTATCTATCGCCGCAGACACGACTTGTCCTCGGTCATGCGCATGTTTGACATGAGATACAAAATGCCCTAAATCAAGTATATTCCTGGAACTTTTCTCCGGCACATCCAGAGTGGTTCTCTTTGTGACGGAGATCCTAACATTCCCGGGTTGCATTAAAGTTACCCCTGGTGAGGCAATGCCCCACGCTGAACTTTCAGGCGGATGCCTTAACCATCACCTTATAGTTGATTGGGATATGACTATGTTACGTGACACACATCGTGAGCTCAAATTCCACATGCCCTCTGTTATCAATGTACCCCTGCACCTCAGGATGCTCACTAGATCTGTCATATCTTCCTCTCACGCCATAAATTTGCTTATTGGATGCGACAGCTACTATATACTTCACGCACTGCCCTCTGACTTACCCCTACGCCCTCGAGGCAACATGCTCACTCCACTCAGCCGCAAAGCCCTGTCATCACCAGATGATCCCCGTGCAAAAGATAAGAGATGTTGCATTAGACATTTCAGCTCCGTCTTCCCCACTTTTGACCAGATACATGAAGATCATCAGAACAATAATCCCTCTACACGTAAGAGTGTTCTATCCCCTGCTAAATCATCACCTTGTCTGACGTTCCATGAGCCCCCTACGAAGAAGGTCCGGTGGGGTGATCATACAAAAACAGAGAATATGCCCGAGAAAACACCAGTAACCTTGGGTGAACGACTGTGAATAATTAAAAAAAAATAGTAAAAGAAAGATAGGTGGCGCCTGCTTCCTGGGTGCGATATTCACTCACCAGTTTCCCTTTCAGGCAAATAAATCGCCCCTTTTCCTTTGAGGATTTTCAAATCAGGTAAGTATGGCTGACACTCCACCCCAGCCTCAGGTAAGTTCTCCCTCACATGATAACCAAATTGTACCCATGGAGTCACAAAAATTCAAAATGGACCTGTTTGAATTACACCTTCTTGCTTCATTTGTCACAAATTCTGCCACACCAACTTTGCCTCTCCATTTTACTTCGCAAATTCTAATCAAAATCAGAACTAACGCGGCATTAGCCGGCGTATTAGCTTACTCTGTTCTCTACAATGACACTGCTGGTTGTTACACTTGTTTTGAATTAGATAAACCTTGTAGCTCAAAATGCCTTGAGAAATTAGCACTCCGCTTCTTAAGGCTATTTTTCGGATCCAACCCCATGACATGGGCCATGGCCGAACGCGTAGTGCGTCGAGCCCTTTCATATTTTCGGCTGGAAGGCAGAGATATTTTCTCCCCTAAATATTTCATGGCTTTAGCATCGTTAGACCCGTGGCTGTCTTATATTTCCCTCCACGCTCCTGGTATCCTGGACTCGCCCTCCCTCTGTGGAATAATACGCTTTACTAAACGCTTTTTAATTTGGTGCCTATAACCATTATAGTGCGGTGACTTTTTGCTTATATGCTCCCTCTTTTAGTTATATAACTACACTAACAGTTTGCACTCACGAGATTGTTGTTTTTGTACTCTGACAGAACATTCATTTTTACCTTTTTGGGCTGGGTATTTATTTGCTTCGCCGCTTAACGCTTTACATGGTTACGTGTTGTTTTTCATGCTTTACTTTCAGATGGTATACCTCGAAGACCCTGATGATTTCACATCTCGCCATGCCTCACGGCGCGAGACTTTCTTCACAGAGGTTTGCAGCGTCCCTATAGAAAATCTGCCTATGGAGCGATATTTGACATTGGAATCAATCATCTCCCATAGAGACGGTAATGTAGCGCTGGCGGGTTCCGCCAGGTGTCTCCCTCGGTTTATAGACATTCCGAGAGAGTGCGCCCCAGACAGGAGAGTAATCTTCCTCCACAATTTCAGTGCCTTTCGATATTTGGTTTTGGAGATCCACACTACTTGTGGGATGGGATTTTATAACATTCCCCGTGGCACCCACAAGTCCTTCATTATGACTCTTACCGAAGTATGCCATTTCGCATACTTCCCTGGCCTTGTTAAGATGGTTCATAGGATATTATCGGACTGTGTTTGTTGTGTGTTAGCACCATTGCCTGACATATATAGCATTCCTTTGTTAACCCCCCCCCGAGCTCCATTTTGACTTACTTGGCCCCCCCTTAAAATTCCACAGACCCGTGCCCGACCTGCTCCCGCCTGTCACTGAGTCTCAGGTGGTTGTATTTTCGGATGATTTATTACCCCATTTACCCTTATCCAAAATCTTCTCTCCCAAACCGCTTTTTCGGACTGCCCGCCCTGAACCCTCATATGGTGGCTACGGGTTTTTCTATTTGCCTTTTGTCCCTAAAGGACCCCTCCCCGATGCTGTTTGCTATGACCGTCTATCATCTTCCCCCTTCAGTACCCCTTGTGCCCTGTTTATCAGAAATACCGTACACTCCATTTCGGGGTGCCTCCACCGAACCCCTGTCCTCCTTTCTGCGCCCACGGACACCCTTTTTCCCTCCCCATCCGTCAACCCCCCACCTCCGGACCCCTTTTCCAATAGCATAAATTTCCCAATTTCTTGGCCCTTATGTTCAAGCCCCCCATCAAATTCTTGGCCATCACACGGAATCCGTAAGCCTTTATGTTTTGATTGTACGTCTAGACCAGTATCATCCCCTGCATCCCATTTTAACAACTCCCTTGTCCCTACGTTATCACGTAAAAAATTAACACCTATAATGATTAAACTCCAAAGGTTTTCTTTTTCACATACTTTACACATCTCATTTTATTACTCCACGAATTTAACATACATCCTTATCACACTTTGATATTCACTTTGATTACATCACCCCCTCGCCCCATTACCCACTACCCTTTGGCATTTGGCCATTTAAATTACCCGTTTAACCCTTGTTCCCTTCTCCCACCCCAAACCCGTTTACCATCTTTTGTTAAAATATCACAGTCACTTTACATTGTCCTCATGTTCATCTGTGTTTGTTAATTGTTTTACAACCCTTCCATAATCACACGTCTTCACCGTAAGTCCATATTGTAAGAGTTCAACTTCTCACCCCATTGTCGCCCCAACTCCTTATTTCACAAGTTCCGACAGTATCACAGATTGTTTCAACACCAGTCTTTGGTTGTTTTTATGGCACATTGCTGTCACCAACTATCACAGGTGTCCTTTAATATCACAACAGTTACACCGAGTATCACAGGTGTTTTTGCATATCACAGCAGTTTCACACTGTCGCCCATATGTATTTAGCCAGGTTGTCTTACTCTCAGCGGCTGTCGGCCGTCACTCAACCAACAAGACGATGCTGGACTCCCATTGTCCTGTGTTTTATCACTTCACGGCACATAATTGCACGTTCTTTTTACCTGAACGTGTTGTGTTTTTGACCATCACGGAGTTGTCATATAGCCTCCCAGTCCACGCCGTTTAATGCTCTGTTCGTTGACATATGTGAATCAAGCATTACCACTCAGCTGTGCTGTCACCTGTGACAGTCCGGTAGCTTCATTACATGGCGCCTGTTCACAGTTTATTGCTACCAACGGTGGCTCTCCACCTGTGCCACGCAGGCTAATTACAGTCTCTCGGCTCTCTTCACTGGTAGACTGCTTATGGAGGCGATCTTCTTGGAGGCCCTTCCTACACTCTCCTGTCTATCTAATCATACCTATACGCCGATACCACATGGAATGTTCTGTTTGAGAGGTTGAGGTACCTTTCAAACAGCCAACCGCCCTATTCAGAAAGGACGGTGTGACGGGTTCCGAAAGTATGCGACACCAAAGTTCCGAAAATCGTGATAAAGCTGTGACCCCATTTTTGAATGTTAAATTTCTTCAAATTTTGAAATAATTTTGGACTAGAATTTGGAATCCCCATTTCAGACTACCCTTTACATACAAAAAAAATTAGAGTCATGGCATCCCTTGTGAGCAAAATGAGCGAATCATCAGACATTGAATCATTTAATAGTCCCTACTTTAACAACAACACACACGATAAATAACTGCCTACTTTACTTCATTACCAACAATCTAGGATATAACAATATGTTGATTGAAGCACCAATCACTGTGCTTATTTCGGCACTAATCACAGTGCTGCCCACCCCGCTCACAAGGAGAATTTGAAAGACTCAAAAAATTAAAACAATTACCACTCCCTACCCGCTTAACTACCTAACCCTACCCGCTCATCCTAATCTACCTCCCCCCGAGGCCCTCCACCGCCCTCACCTCCTCTCTCCGCTGTCGCAGCCGCCGCTGGCGCTCTTGATAGATCTGAAAAACATGTTCATATTACTTTTCTTATAACAATCTCAGTGCGATATCACATATATCGGCCTCACCTTTTTGTTTTCACTTACCACTTTGGGCGGTCTCATATTAGCTTTCTGTCCATCCCCTGCCTTTCCCTGTTCCGTTCCCCCTTTTGTAAACAACCCCCCACTCATCCTTGCCATTACGCAAGTCGATGTTTGATCTCTGACAGCTGAATTTTGGTGTTTTCTCCCTGATGACGTCACTCCGTTTCGCCCCAATTTTACCCCTTTCTGATCACTTTGTACGTGTATTACCTTGTCACCTTGTTCCTAACTGTTCTTCCGCAGGCATCGTGGATGCGCACTTTTAAGATTTGCACGAATCTGTCTGTTCGTCCCGTTGGACGAAGCTGGCTGGGAGCTGCTAAGCCCCGCCCCCCCATGTCGTCGAAAACTTTTCACCACTAGTTTCCCAACCCGGCAGTTTCAAATTGATCCCTCCGGTGCTGGATCCTACCCATGATGATCGGGTTTTCTGTTCAACCCGACCGCTTCCGACTTTACCCCCGCCACTGATCGATTCTTGACATGTTTTCCTATCTGCCTACGTGTTTTGTTGGGACTTTTGACCAGTGGTCACTCTGGTACATCCCTGTTTCTCTTGCTGGTCCATGCCGGTGATCCAATGCCAGCGCCATCTTTCTCCATCAGCCCTCATACACACCCTACTTTGTTATCGCTATTTCTCCCTGACAAATGATTTGAAAGATGAAAAATTGTACTTACTCGGTAGGCCGCCATGGCGGCATCCACTAAGAAGTGGGCGAAATCAGCCCACGACCACCCTCCATCGATAAATTGATGGAGGAGGCCGCGGGCTCTCTCCTCTACATCTCTCATGATCGCTGCGATGTCCATGACTGACCTTGCACCTGCGCGGTGCGTATGTCCTCGCCGCTTGGCGGCGCTCCGCATCTTGGCCCGATTGTCCTTCCTTGCAAGTATGTGGTGATATTTATTTTAAAACCACCACTTTATATCTCTTGTTCTCTTCTGTCCCGCCTTGTACCTCTATTTATTGCTTCTACGTCGTGAGAATTCCGCCCTGCCCTACACCCCCTGACGTCCAAATATCGTCCGTGTCTCACGCTTAAGCGTTACGTCATTTTGGGATTTCTGCCAGCTCGTCTGCTCGAGGGCTGTCCCATAAGTCGTCCGAGGATGGACTTCTCACTATATTAACCTGCATACCTATCCCCCCTTTTTCTTTTTTTGGTATATTGCCTCAAGAATATTTCTTTCATGTACCATATTAGCCTTAATTTTTGTAGCTCACGTTTTCTTTAGATTGTTCCGGTTAATATTTCTGGACGTCTCTTTCCCTCGTTCTCATGGAGGAGTTTGCTGTATTTATTTTTCCGTGACCCCACTTCAACCCTTTGAGTCTGACCAACTTTGAACTGCCTTACAGATTGATGGCAGTGATGACAGCTCGCTCCCATTCTTTTACATTGTGCTTAAAACAATAATTTGTCACTTTCTTTTTGTTTGTTTCTCTTGTTACAGCACTTTTGTAGAATTGCCATGTGTGGTCTCTTTATGCAGCAGGTCACTACGTACATTTACCCATAGATCAATATTACCCCTGTGGGTTGGGGAATTAGAATATACCCACTGCATCCCCTGCATGTTGTAAGAGGCTAACTATTAGGGGGTTGTTTCTGTGCCAGTCCCAGAGCAACTAAAAGATCCCATTTGCAAGTTGGATTCTTATATTTTTTTTAGGGACTGTCCCTTGCAAGTGGTCTTCTATGCTTGTCCGCATGGCCTCTCCCTTTGCTGCCCAGTCTTCACACCGGTGGCATGCAGTGCTTGACCTTTGATTGCAAGCATCTTCACACCACCGTTTGGAAGCTCTGGCCTTCTTATATGGAGCGGCCTGCTTCTTGCTTCATGATGGCCTGTCCCCTGGTTGCCTGGTTGCTTCCGACTCCTCAACACTGTGGTAAGGTGTAACAGAATCAAATGCTTACTGTATACACATCGGCCTCAGTGTGGAGGAACTTGCATGTAATGTGTTTGTGTTTACCTTCCTTCATTCCGTCTAATGGTCCCATTGTTATTGCAGTCAGTTTCCTTTTCGGACGCGATTACTTTGATCCCACAATGCCTTAACTGCTTCAACTCTTTTTTTCCCTCCTTTTTCTTTGTTGTTGCAGTCAGTTTCCTTTTCAGGCGCGATTACTTTGATCAAGTTACCCTGTAACTGTTTTTCTTCTTCTCCTTCTTCTCCTTAAACCAGCCCCACATCGTGACATGTTCTGCTATGCCACGTTATTTCATTCTAGAGCTGGACTCCTCTCCTCATCTTCTTCCTCTTCCTCTTTTTCCTTCTCGGTGTCTGTCACGTCTAAGTGAAATTTTCTTTCACCTCTTTTTTCTAATTTGATGCTGGATATTGGCTATTTTAGTAAGCCCCAGCACACATGGCCAAAACCTTATGTATTTTTGTCAAATGACAGGGCCGTGTCTATACTTAATTCTCCCTATATTAAACAGTAACATTTTTGTTTAAGGCATACTCATATGGATGTATATTTAAATGTCCATTCTCATTTTACAATCTTTCATCAATAGGCACACGAACATTAACACATGCCCTTATTCCAGGCCAACACATCCTTTCCTACACCCTGTCTGGACTTTGGATTTGACCATCACATGAAGCCCCTGGTCTCACCAGGTGCGCCGTGAATGTTGTTCTTTATCACCCACGTGCGTATCTGATGGACCAGGTTGCAGCCCATTAAGCATGCATTCGCGATCAATTTAACATAATTGATCCTGCCATGTTAGTCCCCTTCCTTATTTGGGACTTTGGTTTGAATTTCCTCCTATTCCTCCTTCTGACAATTAGTAAAATGTTTCCTTTTCCTGCTACTGTAACCAAGTAAGCAGCTTCCTCAACTGCCTTGCAAAAAAAAACTGGTTTTGAGTCTCTTGACCTGATCCATATTTTTGGGTTTCTTCCTGCATATTGCTTTGGAGTCTCTTGACCAGATCCATATCTTTAGGTTTCTTCCTGCATATTATTTTGAAGCCTCTTGACCAGATCCATTTCTTCTTTAATATTGTTTTGTAGTCTCTTGACCAGACCCATTTCTTCTTGTATATTTTTTTGGAGTCTTTTGACCAGCTCCACATCTTTCGGGCAAGGTGCTGTTATGCTCCTTGTATGCTGTCGCGGTTGTGGTGCAGTGGATATGTAGCCTACATTGCACGCACTTCCTCGACAGGGCACAGGAAACTTTGTTAGGCCTCAACAGCCCTCTCAATAGCTGGCTGCCCTGTGAGTTCCCCCTGGTCCACCCACACCAGGCGCGCACGTCTCTGACTGTCATGCGCTGCCTGGGATGGTGGTCAAGGAAGTCCTCTATGTGGTACCACAATTGCAGTTTTTCCCTCTTTGTTTACTTTATAGAGTACCTCCTGTTTTGCATGATGATCATGTGACCCATCCTTGTCCTCCCTGGTACCATATCAGTGTCACATCCATGTGCAATGGATGTTCCAGCCACTGCGCTGCACTGCCATTCTGACATGATGAATTGTGATGACCTTGCTATTTTGTGTTGACCTTCACTCTTGCATTTGTCAAGGTTTGGTCTAGCTCAATACCTGTACACGTATTTTGCTTGTTCCTCACTGTCTTATATCACCTAAATCTATTCCCCCTCACTATGTAACTAGTGACAATTCCAATGTTTTCTTCCATGAGTAGCAGACGATGAGTCAGGTGAACTGACAAATAATTATACATGTGACAAACAATGATACATGTGACAAATAATGACACATGTAACAAATAATAATACATGTCACAAATAATGATACATACCTGGCACTATCCACATACCTTTAACCATAGTCATATCCCCCATGTGGATTTATCCTCACTTATGTCTCTTTGAATAAGCAGCAACCTTTACTTACCATGTCTGTACCCAGTATTCCTCTATCTATAAGTCAGGTTGCTCACCTTTATACTGCCTCCTTGCTGCATTACAGCCATCCATTGCTGTCATGCTCCACAGGCCCCTATCTCACCTGCTTCCATTTGTAACTTCACCTCACACATAGATTCTCTGACCTGAAGTTAATGTCAATGGATTGATTCAGTCATCAACCTTGCATTTAATATCACACAATACTGTACCATGACATTATTTAACCTATTTGTACTGTCTATTCAGACACAGAATGATTTACTCAATCTACACACCTCATTTGACTACACTGATTCACATTATAGGCTTGAAGTAACATTTAGTGCTATTATTCTTTTATTAGTTAATATTATTGATGTATACCTCCACAAGTATGTAGTTTGGCTGTAAATTGGCCTCTAGTAATGTTGTGGGTGGTACCCATATACAAGTGTTGTAACCATAACTATGACACTCACATGGTGAATATAGGATTCATAATTGCTAAACTTCATTATATTGGTTCAAACTTATAATTCACTTAAAATAATTGCTACCCTTTAAGGCAACTATAATGATAACATGACAACTAAGTTCATATTGACTATTCATATGATACTTGAGTTTGAGTCATTAAATAACCTAATTGCTATACATAAAGCTGTTCCTTAAATGTTGTACTTTACTATTTTAATTGTTGTATTTTTCAATATCTTAAATATTGTGCTTCACTTTACTATCTTAAATGTTGTGCTATCTTAAATGTTGTACTTTACTATTTTAATTGTTGTATTTTTCAATATCTTAAATATTGTACTTCACTTTACTATCTTAAATGTTGTGCTTTACCTTAATAGCTTAAATGTTGTACTATTTTGCTAAAAGCACCATGGGCTGATGAATATGCATAGCATTTTTCAATGTTAGACACTACATTCCGCATGTGGCGCTGTTGTGCTGCTTGTATAACTCAAGCAGTGACGTCTGCGTGTAAGGTTTTGTATGAGGGACATGCCTGCGTGGACTACCACTGGCGCCACCTGGTTAGTTATTGCTCACTACATGAGGACTCTATGAACACATGCATTACAATGTAAGGTGATCTGTTTGTTTTTTTTCACATTAATATTTTAACCATACCTGAATGAAATAATTATATACATCTTACACAGATTCGCCAATTACTCAAAACGGTACGTAACCAGATAAATAAGAGAAAAATTCTTATTTTCTTGTAAGAAAATATTGTTGACTCATGTGCTATACTGATTCATATCTCCTGTACTAGGATCCTGTTGACTATATAAGGGTATAGTTGGGTATCTCGATATCCGATAGAAACCTTTGTTCTTTCTCTACATTCCACTTCTTCTCTCTCTCTCTTCTGTTCTTTCTTCTCTGTTACACTACAACATGCAAATTAAAACACGAGAAAATTTCCACCTATAGAAAATATGTATGTACATCTGATAACTTGTGTATATGTCTGACAAATTTTCACTTTATAACGTTTATCGCACATATATTGTTTCATGAGTACACCTTTCTTTTCCTCACCCGATAAGGGCTGTATATTGTTGAAAATGTGATGCTCGAATATATCGCTGATTTCTACACTACCTTGTGTTTTCGATTGATTATGAACTCGTTCGCTTCGAATAATGTGCATATTTTTCGTCTCACATGCTTGATACTTACGAAATCGTATTATACATTTCAATTTGAAAACCAAAAACACATTACGGAACAGCTAGTTTCGATTGGAGAGTGCAATCACCAGTCCTCAGAGTGCTGGTTCACGTTTCGCGTGTCCTACTCGCCCGTTCATCTTGTCTGTCCTTCTCAGTCATTCGTGCTTTCCTAGAACCTCCTGTCAGTCAGGTGCGCTGTACGGGGTGTGCCCTTCAGCTTTGTCAATCTAGCCATATAAACATGCATCGATATACAGATACTGGCTATTGCCGCCTGCGTCCAAAAGTATCAAGGCCCCGTGCTTGGTCTGAGGAGTTCTAATTATTTTCTAGGATCAACCATGTATGACCATGCCATCTGAGGTCATCTTCGCGACTTCTAATTATTGATGTGCATAAACTGAGCATGTGGTTTGAAATCTTCACTCCCCTGCCTTGAGATATGTGACGCCTTTTTTGGTTGACGACATGAATAAAGTGCAATGATCAGTTACTGCGCCCGTGTTAACTACATGTACGCCACGGACAGTGAAAAAAATTCTTGCCTTGACCGGCGATGGAACGTTGAATTTAGTAAACTGTTTTTGCTTACTTTAAAGACTATTCTACGAAATCTTTACATTACCTGGTTATGATCAGGTTTCACGCAGCTACTTTCTCTTCGCCTCCTCCTCTTGTCCTTCCACTCGGGTGTTCTTTTGGCCTGTCGGAAATTCCCCCCGCTGCTGTAGTTGGCAGAGTTTCCGCTGACCTCACTCGTGACCTCGTTTCACAAATTCACGTGTATTGTTCCAATCCGTTTTGCAATCCACCTTAACTTAACAATTATATACTTTTACCATCCTTGATCGAATCTAACTTAACTTTTGTCCGCGTTTTGCGAAATGATGTCTCGATGTATTGCTTGTCTGGGTTATGACCTGGCGGTCACCTGACCTTTTTGCATTTTTGCATAATTAAATAGTGGCGGGTGCCCAAATATGTCGTTGTGGCGTCACTCCACTGCGCGGCTGTACCAGAATTCTTTGTTCACTCACTCTTCGCTGCGTGTTACCACCCATACAATCATATAGCCCTTAAAGGACCACTAAACTTTATATCAATATTAACATGTACACTGTTCCTTACTTCTTTCTCTTATTTTTCTTCTTCTCTCTGTCTTTGGCATTTATGATGCCTATGTATGTTGTGTGAACCTCCTCAAGCTTGCTTATCTTGTATATTGTTTTGTACTGATCACCCCACTATAGCCTCAACAAATGTAAACCACCATGACTAGACACGTTAAAATATATTTTACTGTATTGTATTTTTATACCATTATTCATTTCCTTAAACTTGACTTCTCACTTGTATGTTTATTATGTAATCCCATTATATTTGACATTAGAAGGTCTAAAAGCCTTAGTGAAAATTCATCTTAGCTCCATTGTGCTTCTCTTTCGATGGTTGCTGGATTGATATCTGAAAGCCAAATTCGCCTTCATCTCGGTCTCCGAATTATGTAATATTTTGTTTCTTTTTCTTCATTCTTGGTTGAACCCAGTTCTGGAAACCGTGTCCTGGACGAAGATCAGACAGTCATTTTAGCTTGGTAATAATTTTTAATATCCCTTTACAGTATAAACTTACTTTCTTAAGAAACCCATAATTGTTTCAAGGTTCCTTCGACTTTGTACAAAGGAATTTTGAACCCCTTCTTATTTTTCCTCCACCTCTATGACTATGAATTGACTATGTTTGGTGCTCTCTGCCCTTCGTCTCAGGTGAGTGCGTGTTAACTGTTATTTTGTATGATGTATAATGCTAATTTCAAGCATCCTTTGCTTTTATGTTTTATTTACACCTAATAACTATTTAACCTTGTAATTATTTCACCTGATTTTTGGGCAATGTTGTCCTTTTACCTGATGTAAAGCCACTGTGTTATACTATTTTCGATATATTTTTTTTTCCATCCTTTATTTTAATTTATATCCTGTACTTGTATCTTGTTTTGTAATGCTTATTATACACTGTATTTAGAATTAACCACCACCTGACATGTCTCATCCTGCTGGATTCTTATTTTTATCATACACAATTATCTTCTATTTCCGTTTGCCTATTTTCTGTAAAATGTATCGTTCTTGCATATTTATCCTGATCTGAGTGTTACAGTATATTCTATGTATATACCATTATCTACTCTGTTTTAGACTGTGGATGACCACCGGATTTCACCTTACACTTCGAACACCTGGAGATAAACCTTTCATGATTACATGCCTGGTTAATGCCCATTGTAACCTGTTATTTTATGTTATCTTCCAATATTTTGCTACTTTTGTAATTCTGCTGCTTTTGTAATTCTTGTTACTTTGGAAATTCATCAAGAGTTAGTAGGGATACTTCCTACGCCATGGGCAGCTCCTCGTTTTCTTAGTGTATAGTATACAATGTCCGATTGAATTCACATTGTATGTCAATATTTACGCTACTTATGTTTTATGTACCTTTTTTATTACCCGATCAATTAATTAATTTTTATTCATCACATTTGTTTTAATTCTTTCATGCACCCCTAACTTACACATTTATGGTATAATTAACTTAGTCATGTGTCCAATTCCTTGTCCTGAGTGTCGTGGCTTGGCTCTTTGCTTTTCTTTGCCCAAACTATCTTTGTGTCCTGTGTGACAATATTTATACTCACGCATTTGGATGAGATCATATCTCTCCCCAGGAAACCATCTTAACGTCCTTTCTGTACTGATTGGATATCTCTTAACTCTTACGCTAGCTCCATCCTGTACTTGAATGCTTGTTTTCTGGTTTGCATCCAGAGTAAGTGGATCCATAATGCACACGCTTTCCTTGACGTGATCTCTTACGATCCACAAACTGTACGCTACTTTTCAAGTAGAATGACGCCCCCTGGCGTAGTTGGTTCTAACTAAATGTAATGTGTTATAAATTTATGTAATATTCGCCCTCAGGTGTTTACTTTTATGGTTTTAAATATCTTAACATTATGTTATGTGTTGATGTAATACTTTTGATAATATAATTCTAATTGCTTATATATATGCTAATTTTGTGTGGAGATTCTCTTTATTCATTTATACTTTGATTAAAAACCTCATGTGAAGTTTACTTAATATTCCAATAATTTTACGTAATCATATGTACCTCACGCCTATATATATTTTATCTTTCATAAATGTTGTAACTTGATGTTCTCTATATCTTGGTTAATGGGTTTTTTTTTAATGTTGTAATCTTGGTGTTGTCTGTACCGTATCTAAAAATTTACCTGTGTATCCTTGTTTTGTGCTTATACCGGATTGTACTTGAGCGTAGTATTTTATCTCGATGTACACTACGTTCATTACGACGGTTTGATGATGTACTTTATATAGTTTATTGTAAGTCTGGTTTGGTCTGGACTTTGGCATGAGCGATTGGCATTTTTGGTTTAGATAAGTGTCCTCTGTATGAGTTTTAATTGTTTAATTTATAAGTTGGTACTCCCGTCTGAAACACGAGGACGTGTTTAGTCGAAGGAGGGCCGAGTGTAGGATATAGAATACACACCCAGAGACTCTTGGAAATATATAGACATTCATAGACAATAGCACACGATACTGATGGTTGATGAGTCACCATAACCACCATTCCGTGAAATCACGTGTTAGACGGACGAGCCGAAGTTAGATACGCAGGCAGGACGAGTCCATCTGATGGCGCGTGAGGAAGCCACGTAGGCAAGCCCCCAGAGATGACGCGGAGTGCCCCCTTTAAAAGAGACGCGCAACCGTGGATGCGGCAGATTAAGATTAGAGCCAGATTAAGATCAGCGACCACTTGCCACTGAAGATCCACGACTCTCAGTATCGTGACTCTATAGACTTGGGTGTTTTGAGTATAGTCAGGTTTTCATAAGTATCATTCAAAGTTGGTAATTCATATGCCTCGCTCATTGCCATGCCGGCCTAGCCAGACAAGGAGGAATCACAGCACTGAATAAAGGTAACTATTGCACTGTGTAAATCCTGTGTCTGCAGTCCTTATTTCCCGTCATCCATATGAGGGTATAACATGGTAGCTAGGATCCGTGCCCAAACTCACAGCCAGCGAGTTAGCGAGCTATACTTATGGTACAGTACAGTAGAGTAGGTTAGAGTATCTATCTATGTGGTAGAGTATTGATCCCCCGTCCACGTCCCCCAACGACGGATGCTCACCACTAGTGGGTAACACTATCACCAGATGTCGCCATTCATCAGTCATATGTGAGTGGAACATTACCAGATGTCACTATTGCATCAACACCTGGATATGGGACACCACCAGATGTCACTACTAATAAAGATCAGCTCAACATATTAGATAATGCCTTGATGATGCCTTGATGATGCTGAAGTGCTCAAACTAGTTAAAGTAGCTGCATAAAAATCTTGTGAGCTTGACCCTATACCAACCTGGCTAGTACATGAATTAATAGTTGAGATATTGCCATTAACAAGGGCTATAATAAACAAATCTCTGCAAGATGCATCTGTATCAGAAAATATGAAAATTGCAATTATAAATCCATTATTGAAGAAATTGGGTCTAGAGCTTATTGAAAGTAATTATAGACCTTTATCTAATCTGTCCTTTATCTCAAAATTAACTGAGAGAGCAGTAGCAAATCAACTAGTACCCCACCTAGTAAAAAACAACTTAACTGATAAATTCCAGTCTGCGTACAAAGAATATCATAGCACTGAAATTGCCCTTTTGAGAGTGCAAAACGATATCCTCCGGGATCTAGACGATAAAAAAACGGTTATACTGTTATTACTTACTCACCTATCAGCTGCATTTGACACAATCGACCACCAAATACTATTAGACAGATAACACACCAGGTGTAACATACAAGGCAAAGTTCTATCATGGATACAATCCTACCTTCATGCTAGGACACAGTGTGTAAAGGTTGGTAACCACCGATCAAACACCAGGAATATAAAATATGGGGTCCCTCAGGGATCTGTTCTGGGGTCTATCCTGTTTACCATATACATGTCACCACTGTCTGACATCCTCGTCAAATATGGGTTGAACTACCATATTTATGCAGACGACACCCAAATTTACATTCCTATGGATGGTTCCTCAAAAAAAGAGTGCTGAAATCTGCAAAGAAAAACTAGAAAAATGTGTAATTGATGTCAAGAATTTTCTAGTGGCTAATAAGATGAAAATAAATGATACAAAAACTGAAATGCTAATATGTAACGACAGACATAATAAAAAATACTAAATACTAAATATAATATAGATGTTATAAAAGTTACTGATATCTCCCCTCAAGACACCGTTGTTGACCTTGGCATCACATTGGATGCCAATATGGATATGTGTAAAAATGTGTAAGAAGGGCTATTATCACATAAAAAACATTGCATCAATCAGACAGTGTCTAGACGAAAAGACTGCTACAACCTTGACACATGCCTTCGTCACGTCCACTATTGACTATGGAAATGGGCTTCTTGCGGGCCTTCCTAGATCAGAAATAAAGAAGTAACAATATCGACAAAATTCTGCAGCCCGCATTGTAGGAAAAATAAGGAAATATGATCATATCTCAGACAAACTGAAAGAACTCCACTGGCTGCCTGTACATGCGAGAATTGAATTCAAAATACTACTCATGACTTGGAAGGCCTTAAATGGTAAGGCTCCTCCCTATTTATGTGACCTTCTTGTGCAAAAACATGGTGATAGGGATCTAAGGTCGAATGATGGTACATATCTTTGCATACCATACACTAGACTCAAGACAATTGGCGATAGAGCCTACTCCTCTATTGGCCCCAAACTATGGAATAGTATCCCAAGTACTATTAGGACTAGTACCTCACTTAACTCATTTAAGATCATGTTGAAGACCTATTTGTTCTAAAAACATATTCTTAAAAAAGCGCTTTGAACAGACTTTGGTCTGGTATATGCGCTATATAAGTTTTATTATTATTATTATTATTGTTTTTAAGCAGATTTGTGTTGCACTGGCAGTTTTACTGATAGGTACGTTTATGAGCTAGACACCTGATTACAGTTTATAACCTGATGTTTGTCAATTCAAATTTGATGATATTTTGGTGAGCAAGACAAGTATTTATATCTTGGGGAATTCCAAATTTAGATTGGCATCAAATACAGGGAAATGACGGCAGAGGTAGTAAGTGAATGGCATGCAGAGTATATTCAGCATAATAGCCCTGGAACAGGCCAGTCTTCAGTCTTGACTTAAAGGTTTTCACATTGAGACTGTTGTTGGCTTTCCATGTTGCAGATTAAATTTGAACATAATTCTGTACATAATATTTAAAGCATTCATGAAAACTGACTTTCAGGCACATTTTCTTTACATAACATGAATGTTTATACCCTAAACAATGATTTTATGTAGTATTACCCAAAATATTCCCTGTTAACAACTTTCTGTGGCACTTGAAAGTTGATTATTTGTCTGCTGAAACCTATACCAGCAATTGAACATTTTGTCAACCAGCTTTGTTCAGCTGGTCTGTGATCTCGTGTAAACACCTAATGAGTTCCCAGTTGGGCACCTGTCATTATTTGAAAAAATATCTTATGCATGTGAAAACCTTTCCATCAAAAAGGGAAGACATGACTCAAAAGCTGCATGGAATCTCCCTTAAAGGCCGAGATGTGGAAAAAGTGACATTAGACACTTTGATCACTGGTTTGGCCTTAAATCACAAGGACTTTGAATGGCAAAATTGTGAATGGTGATAATAGGTATCAGTGAAATTTATGGTTTGACCCTCTTTGATGATATTTGGAGTTTTTCACACCACTGAATGGGAAGTCATCAAAGGCTGCATGGAGTCCCCCTTAAAGGCTGGACTGTATAGAATTGATTTTTTTTTACTTTTTTTTGCAAACATATATAATGTAAAAAATAATTTGTATAGAAAAAAATTTGTATAGAAAACAAAGATGAAATCTTCATAATGGGGTTCTATTTGAGAGAACATATAGAATTGAATTATTTTTAGCAAACTTACAAGATATTAAGATAATGACAAAGATGAAATCTTCATATTGGGATTCTATTCAAGCGATATACATGTCAGAACTAAATTGTCAATTTCTGCAAAATCTTCTTGAATGTTTCATAAATATTCATCCATTTTTAATAATTTTACCACCAAAAGAAAGCCAATAAAAGGCATTATCATCATGATCCAATTCATTCTCTAAATAGTGAAAAAAATGGCTGAAAATGTGTTGCTCTAATTTTGACAATTGGTAAACAACACCTCCTGTGACTTACGGAACACACTTCCTGTCCAGTACAGGCAGTACTTGGTGGTCACAAAAAATCATAATTATCAGAGCAGATGTTCCTTTATGGATTTCAGACAGATAGCCTGTATGAATGTCAATTTTAAGATCATATATTGTTTTCAGATACCTTAAACCACTGTAAAATCGCTTGGAACCTTCCAGGTTTCATGAATGCTTTAAGAAGAATTTTCACCTTTTCAGTAAAGCTATCTATGTAAATATGTATGAAACAAAGTGTGTCAATATATTTGAAACTATGTAGGCCCGTATCATGTGTTATTCCATTAAGTAAGTTTGTTTGTTTACATCACTTTCAACATTATTTCAGTCATTTCTTGAAGAGACCTACTTGTAGAAGATATAGTGCTGCCTCACTGAATTATCATGTTTCAGGTCCTTTACATGACAACCCACCAGTTACAAATTTACAAGGACAATGGGTTAACCCTCGAGGCACAGGGTTCAGCTCATGTGTGAAATTGTATCATGGTTTCAATTTCGGCACAGCCGGGGATCGAACCCAAGACCTTGATCACCATGCCACCATGCCAACTATTCCATTAAGAGAAAATACCAAAATAACATCGTGAGGAATGTCTTTGGTATGGAACCAGCATGGGGTTTTTAAGTGTTGAATGTGGAGAATGGCCAACACATTCACACTTCTTTTGTTACAGGAAAAATCATATGAGATGGCTCTAGCCAAGCTATGAAAGCACCGAAACCAAGATGGCTGAATTTTAGTCCAATATGATATCAAAATCTTGAAATGCCACAGACTATGTTAACACAATACACATCTTTACAGATGTTAATAACAAATATATCTGAAGAGGAATGTTTATAAAACACAGGATATTTATTGTAGATATTGTAATGAAATGGAAGTCATGGCAAGAGAAAGATGGGAAACCTTCAGACACATTCATGATTGGTGGGTCAATGATTGGTCAGATTAACCAGTATGGTCATGAAATACTAGGCAAAATCGTGATTCCATATGGGTGCTTTTTCTATTATGATCAAGTTGATGTTTTAATGAAAACATGTCAGTATTTAGTGGCGCCCTCTGGTTATAGAGGGATCCTAGAGTGGGAGCAGGGTCAGCTGGGGGTTATTTCATGTGGTGCTCTAGCTGGAGGGATATCAGCAGATGGGCTGGAGTCCAGTGTTCGCCAAAAGTCGTCGGCCCGTCGGACAAAGCCGGCCGTTATATCACATTGTCCGCATGATAATGACTGAAAACGGCGACTAAATTGCCCGCCATTCTCTACCTGCGCAGTATTCATCACAAATACGTTTTATTGGTTCGTTTTCGGAGATTTTCGCCTGCCGCCATTTTGTAAAGTTTGAGCTATATCCGGGCCAATACGTTTGTCCCCGCCTGATTATTTCCGCCGTGTTTACTCGTGTTCAAAAGTCGAGCACGTTTTCGGGATTCATACTCATTTAACAATTAAAAAACCATGCACGGCTTTACACATAAATCAAATGTGGTTCGTAATCTGATCCCCTATCATTATTTCTAGTTCAAATTCATATTAAAAATCTACACGTACCAGTCAAAAAGCCTGAGAAGAGCTAGTGTTCTCCAATCACCAATCGGCAAAGCCCAGATAGGTGATCTGGAGGGGTTTGTCGAACGTCCAAGGTCTCTACCAATTTCAACCAAAGAAAAGTTTGGTGGAATTGTTAGAGCTCAAGTGAAGTAAAAAGTCGCCAGCTGCAAAAACTGAGGTAAACCCGTTGAAACGTCAAATTGACTCAGATTTTGCAGCTGGCGACTGATATCAAATATTTATATTTGCTTTATTTTATGCTATCTGAAGAATTATCAAGCTTTTTGGGGAGATCTTAATCTCAAACCTCTCCAGATCACCTATTTGGGCTTTGCCGATGGGTGATTGGAGAACACTAGAGAACAGCAGACGACAATTTTACAACTTGGGATATTCTTAGTTTTCTTTAAATGAATATTTGATTAATTTTCGATTGAGAAATGATCAGAAATATGTATGTATGTGTGTATGTAGGTATGTATGTAGGTAGATATGTAGGTTGGTATGTAGGTAGATATGTAGGTAGGTATGTGGATATGTAGGTAGGTAGGTATGTAGGTTAGTATGTAGGTAGATATGTAGGTTGGTATGTAGATAGGTAGATATGTAGGTTGATATGTAGGTAGGTATGTAGGTTGGTATGTAGGTTTTATAAGCTGAATATCTGTCACAAGCGCGAAAAAGCTGCAAAATTAAAAAGAAAAAGCACGCGTTGAAATGTCTGATGTTGAAGACAAATGTCTGATGTTGGCTTGCTGAACATCAGACATATTGTCTGATGTGGGTCAAAAAGTTTTGGCGAACACTGAGAGTCGACTCCAAATATGGACAGAGAAGTGGAGCATACAGCAAAAATGACCAGTGCGTTTATTATAAAAATGATGAGAAACCAGGAGCAGTGTCCAGCAATTTGACTTTCTCATCTACATTGAAGGTAAGTATTCGTTTATCTCTATCATGACTATAATTTTAGATATATATATATGTGTGTGTGTGTGTGTGTGTATTAATATATATATATATATATTATATAAAAAAGGATCCAACATACGATTTAGACAAAGAAAAGAATTAGAAAGAGTTACTGACAAGGAATTACATCATTCATTATTTTGGACATTCATTACTATCACATCAAGAGCAATGGACCAACCACCACGTGCATGGAGACCCGACATCTTACTGCCCTGCAGATTTGAGAGCAGAGAGACTGAGGATGCGGCTGCACACTGGGCCACATACAAGGATTATTGCGATGCCCATCACTTAGAAGACAAAGACATTATAGGACGATTTAAGTTGACCCTAGCGGGCAGGGGAAGAAAATGGTTGATCGGAAAGGATTTTGCAGACCCAGAGGCATCGTTAAGTACTTCAACGGGGTCCACAGCAGAGAAGGCCAAGGGCCAACAAGAAGGCTCCTGTGAAGGAGGTGACATTCTCTGCGTCCGATGTGGCAGAGACAATCAAGTTAGAGCTAGCAAAACAACTTGAGATGCTAGCGATTAGCTATGATCAAAAGAGAAGGCCCAGGTCGAGAGATCGCGGCAGAAGGAGCTCCTGGTGTGAGAGGGGCAGATATAACAGTAGGTTCCAATCACAAGAGAGAAGCCGACAACGGGAAACCAGTCGCGACATAAGCAGAAATCGGAGGGCACAAACGCCAATCTGAGGTGAGATCCCCTGCGATAGTTGCAAAGAGAAGGGCCATGTGTGGCGAGACTGCCCCGTGCTACAGAAGCAGATGAGGGCACGGCGCTATCTTTAGGATATAGATTACCTACCCAGAGACTCTTAAGAATATATATAGACAATCATGGACAATCACGGTCTCTGGCAGAATATCATGCATAGTTATTGTGTGCCGTGTGAAGTCAACAAGTGCAGGTTGATGCATCGCCTTAACCACCGCACCTGGAGATGACTCATCGGACATAGAGATGACGTGATTCCCCCAAGCGACGCAGGCAAGACGTTCACAACCCGTGCGCAACCTTGTAGCAGGAGAAGAAGCCACGTAGGCAGACCCCACACACATGATGCTCAACGATCCTTTAAAAGGCCCCGCAACTGTTAGACGGCAGGCAGAAGCAGAGTTCCAGCGTCCACTTGCCTAGAAGATCCACGACACTCAGCCTCGTGACCACATAGACTTGGGTGTTTTATGCATTTCTCAGGACTCTATTTGTATCATGCATTTGGGTAGTTTATATGCCTCGCTCATTGCCATGCCGGCCTAGCCTGACAAGGATTCACAGCACCGAATAAAGGTAACTATTGTGCAGTGTATATTCTGTGTCTGCAGTCCTTATTACCTCACACCTCACATGGGTAGATAGGGTTGCTAGGTTCCGTGCCCGCCTCACAGCCAGCGAGTAAAGTAGAGTCAGAGTAGAGTATCGATCCCCCGTCCATGTCCCCCAACGACGGATATTCACAAAGCATGGGTAACACTACCAACCGAGAGACAGGTCGGGCAGCAGACCACGAAAAGAGGCAAACCCAGAGAGTGAGGAGGACTTTTAGTGAGGCAGTCATTACGCGCCCAAAATGACTGCACCACATCGACCACTGAGACAATGAGACGGATGGAGAGGGAAGACGGAGACAGCGACAGAACAGCTTTCAAGAGAGAGACAATACACCAATCAATACAAACAGAAGAGACTATTCAAAGTGACCAATTTAACATATTCGACCTAACAAAGAAATAACAGCCCAACACATCACGGGTGAATATTGTACACCGGTAAGATTAAATAACAGGAACATGGTAAGTGGTGTTTTACCATCAAGGCAAAAGATTCTTTGTTTAACGGATAGTGGAGCAAGCAAGTCGATGCTCAGCCTTGCCACAGTAGGACGATCCGACTATTTATCAAAGTTAAAAAGACTACCTGTTGTTAAACTCGATTTCCTTTGTGCCTATGCTGAACACATAAGACCAAAGTTTGCCATTAAATTCAAGGTAAAAATACAGAATCATCTGCTTGAACTAACTGCATTGGTTGTTGATAGACTTGGCTCTATAGATCTAATCTTGGGAACAGGAAATGAATGCTAAGTTAGATTTCAGTAATAACACCTTACACTTTAGATCTAAATCCATTCTACTGAAACCCAGCAATAAGATCACATTACATCCAGGTGAAACAAAAACCATTGATTTAGTAGGCAAATTGCCAGCCTTCCTCAGGCTAAACTCCCCTATAAGAGTTTAGCAAAATATGCACTGTCAGAGTTCCTAACTCACCTGAGAAAGGGCCGAGCTTAGGTTTTAGTACACAACCCTAACACCCAAACAGTGCATATGAGTAACGATAAACCTGTGGCACAGTTAGAACTTGACAAAGGAAACAATGCCTATACCAGGGTGTACAAAGTTCATGCAGGCAATAGTCAAACTGCTTTCTTCTGTAATGAGAGTGACGCAACACAAAACTACATTTGTGGGGACAGGAGTCGGAGATTCATTAAGGACGACGATATGAACACAATGACGGAACTCCCGATTGGGTATGACAGATGAAGAAATCATAGACAGAGACTTGTCAGTTGACAAAACAATGCTGATGACCAAAGACGACAGGCAACAACTTACAGACATGTTGATTAGGGAGAAAGGGGCATTTAGCCTTTGTGGGGAACTGGGGTTGTGCAAATGCATCATTGATTTTGATCTGGAAGACAAAACACCATTCCAAATAAAACCATACATAGTGGCCCCAGGTGACATAGCATTTGTAGAAGCAGAAATAGAAAAGTTGATAAAATTGGGTGTCCTAGCAATAGGATCCACTGCTTACGCGTCACCCCTGCTTCTCATTTCAAAGCCCAACAGCAAAGAGAAACGCTGCTGTGTGGATCTGAGAGTCTTAAACAGCCGAGTCCAAAAATACAATATGGCGGTTCCTCTAGTAAAACATGCAATACAACACATTGGCCACTCAGAGTGTACCATAATGTCAAAACTGGACCTTAAATTGGCATTTCATAGTGTAAGGCTGTCGGAAAGGTGTCAAAAGTACAAAGGGGTATCCACCTATTATGGAGGGCCAACATTAGTGCACAAACGTCTTCTCATGGGACTGGGGATTAGCCCTTCAGTATTTGCGGAAAAGTTCTCAGTTTCTGACAGAGGTGCCAGACCACAAGTCTTTCAGCATATGCATCTCAGACGACATTCTCGTTTTTTTTTTAAACTAAAAAAGACCACTTCAAACACTTAGGCCTTATATTAGCCCTCATAAAGAAGAAAGGCCTCAAGCTATCTCCTAATAAGGCAGAATTGTTTAGGGATAGTGTCACATTTTTTGGCCACAACATCATAATCAGGGACGACAGACCATGCATCACACCAATGAAGAACAAAACTGAGGCGATTGCAAAGTTGGGACCCCCTCGCTCATTCACCCATGTCAAACAAATATGTGGTGCAATAACATACCTGTCCATGTATGTCCTAAACCTGCAACTCCTATTACAACCAATCTATGCACTTACAAAGAAACCCGCTAAATGCAACACTCGGATTCTATGGACCGAGAAGCACCAGGAAAACTTTGATTAGATCAAGGAAATCTTATGTAAGAGCCCAGTACTAGTACTACCCAGACATCATGGGTTATTAAGGTTATATGTAGATAGCAGTGTCCAAGGCACAGAGGGAGTATTGGCACAAGTACAGAATGGGAAAGAGAGGATTTTGGGATACCACTCCAAATCGCAGGTCTTTGACATGACAACCCACCCGGTCACAGATTTACAAGGACAACGGGTTAACCCTTTAGGCACGGGCCTCAGCTCATGTGGGAAATTGTGTCATGAGTTCAATCTCGGCACGGCCGGGGTTCGAACCCACAACCTTTGGATCACAACAGAGGAACTGGTGCTAATAAGCTGGCGCCCTAACCAACTGCGCCACGGCCCGTGGCCTTTTAAGGCCATTGGATGTGAACCAGTAGATACAATTGGGTATGAACCAGAATATACAATTGGGTGAGAACCAGAAGATTGATTTGGATGTGAATCAGAAGATTGAATTGCATTTCAGCCAGAAGATTGTATTGAATGTGAGCCAGAAGATTGTATTGAATGTGAGCCAGAAGATTGTATCGAACATGAATCAGAAGATGGAGTCAGGAAATAAAATTGTAATGTTGATGAAGCACATGGGGATGCTGATACTTTTGTTGTGTGTGACTTATTTGAAAGGTTGCAATAGCAGATAATAATTCTCAGTTGGGAAGATTTCAGATTTCGTTCCTTCATCAGGAGATCATGTGTTGAAATCAAGATTTCTTAAATTTGTATCGATTATACGATACCTTATATATACACCATTTGTGAAAACGCGAAAAAGGTAGAGGATGCAATGAATCTTATATATATTTAAGATATCATATTTTTATTCATATTAAACAGATCATTATCATAGTCCTGCATATTTATTATATTGTTTGAGACTAAATATTCCATATTATTGTCAACTCAATGGTTATTAACATAAAATTAAATGATTAACATAAGATAAATATGACACAAGATAGTGAATTATTATTAGTAAAATGTGCTTCAAAGTGTGTGAGAATCACCTTGTTATAAGTTTAAACTCAAAATCAAGATGCTGAATAGTTGGTTATTTGGATATACAAAGTCTTGTATTCAGACATCTGATATGTTTGGATATTAAATAAATAAAATGGAAACACAATGTTCACAAAATAATGTTTGTTACTCTTTTAAATTCAAATGTTGTGTGTGCCCATGATTTGACTACTGAAATTGGATACTGGCCCTGGTTGGCACAGTTGGTTAAAATGCAATATTAAGAACATTAGTTCCTCTTTGATGGACTGAAGCATGATTCCAGTCCATGTCGAGATTACCTTCATGTCACAATTTCTTATTTGGGCTGAGGCCTGTTCTGTAATCTGTAGATCTGTGATTGTGTGGTTATCATATCCAAGACTCAGCTAGGTTGTACTATATATGTCTACTACAATTTTGAATGTCAAACAAACGGAATTTGACCATTTGGATAAATTTCTGCTTTTTCAGTTACCCTTTCATTGCAGGCTTGCACTTACATTGAAATAGATGTATTTTATTGTTGATTGGAATTGGAGAGAAAACAAGGAAATAGTTCCCTCAGGTTTTGTCTGAATTCCTTTCCACATAAGATATAAAGAACAAAGTTAATGGCATAATTGAGTCTGGAAAGATTGAGAGCAAAACTCCACCTAAGAAGAATTATGGCTTGATCCCGAGTCTCTAACATTTTCCATGCCACTGGACCAGTCCCATCAATAATCAACATCAACCTCAGTGGCGAGAGACAAACAAGATAGAAAAAACTGATGGCCAGCAAGGTCACTGTTAGAGACGTATTTGTTTCAGTCCCTCCTGAACCTTTTGCTGTCAAGGCTTGCCTTATATTAAACTGTTTAATTATGTTGACTATGATAAAACCATTACAAACAATTATGATCACAAAGGGTAAAGCAAGAATTATTGTGAAATCCATCCAAGGCCTTACTAAAGTGGAAAAGATTTCAAGAACTTTTGTGCTCTTCTTGGCAGAACATTGAGATACCATAATGTCTTCTCCATTACTTTTTACATACTTTGGACCATATGTCCAATAAAAGTGTGTGTAAAGAATTGTATGAAAAGCGTTAATTACCATTATGCTGTAATATGCCACTTTCTTGCTTGAAAAAGAGTTTGCCTTTAAAGGCATGACAACAATTAGGCATCTCTGCACTGTAACAGCTACAATTGTCCAACCAGAAATAGATTCAGTGGCTTGCAACACATGCATCCACACACAACACAGGGTGGGGTTCAATTGTACAGGATTCACGTCAATGACAGTTAAAGGTATAAATTGAAATATGCTACCCACTATATTAAAAACCAGCTCACAAGCTGCTAGATTTGTCAGAAAAATATCTGTAGAATTAATATGCTTCTTCTTTTTCATTATTATCAAAATGAGTAAGTTTCCAGTAAATCCCAATGCTCCAACTGTACATGAGCCGACAGCAAGATTGTACTTGGCAAACTCAGCCTCCCAGAAAAAGGAAACATCATTAGCTTCAGTCAAATTGGATATGGTAGAAAGAGAAGTATTACTTGGTGGATAGTCCATGTTGTTTTCGATGTTCCTTATGAACAAAGATAATTATTGTGCAAATTATGTGTTACAATCGGCATAGAGAAGAGGTGCAAGTCTCAATATAATCAATAAATGAGAAGGCTGTATGAGTTACATGCCTGAGTGTGTAAATGATGGTGACATGTCACTCGGATCCATTCTTATAACTATAGAACAAGAGTGATCATGTGTTTCTGTCATAGAATTATAATAAATGATAATTGATAATCAGCTAAATAATATTAACGTTAGGGGGAACAGGGAAACTTCATACAAAGGATCACAGCTGCATGAAATGTGCTGTTGACGGTTGCTAAGATACCAGCAAGTAAGATGTCACTTAATTTCATTGATAAATAACCAAAGCACCATAATGTCGTCATTGCTCCTTCAACTCCATAAAATAGTGCACCATAACAAAATATCATATTTCCCAAAATTTCCCATGCTTTTTATGTCAAAATTGAAAAGTTTTGCAAGTTTAATTACCAAAATGTAAGAACAGGTTTACTCCAAATATTATGCTATTTAGTTTAAATAGAAGGAATTAATGGTCTATATTTTGAGATACCCAACTTTCTTCAAATTCAAGTCAATAATTACCAAATGGTGGCAAAAATTTACAATTATTTGTCATGAATCATTTTATTTACAAAAACACAAATTACTTGAATTATAAGACATCTTTTAAAATTCTGTCTATTTAAACTACATAACATCATTCTAACTAAAGATTAATATCTTAGTTCTGCAGATTGCCAGTGTAGTTATTCTCAAAAATGTTTTTCTAGTAGGCTCTATCCCTTCTTTAATCGTTGCCAAAGAAAACCATCTTTTTCTGATTTTTACTTCAACTTTAAATCTAAAATGATTAAAAATGATTAAAAATGATAAAATTTTAAAAACAAATTAAAAATAGAATCCATCCCTCAGCATTTGATGCATTTAAGGCTGAAATCCGTTTTGTAGTTATTTTCATACAAAGCAATTATTTTGCACCATGTCATTTTTTGTGGTTCAAATGACTCTTTTGGCAGGAAAGAAAAACTTTAGAAGACACTGTTCCCCCTAAAGTTAAATATATATTTCAGTTCCAATTTGTCAAAATATTCACAGTATTCCATTTATCATGAATACACTTATCAATCATGAGGGATTTCTCTCTGCCTGATGAGCCTTTTTCACATACTTCAATTCCAAACATCAGTTCTTGACTATTGCAACTTCCTATAGGTAAGCCTTCAGAATGTGGAATTTAATAGACTATAAAGATTGCTGTAGTAGAATTAGAAAAACCAAGACATTTTATCATTAAAAACCTGTATTATTTTACATTGGTTGCTATTTTACAAATAGTTGTAAGGTGACAATATATGGAATATTGAAAAACACTTCTTGACAAGACCAACGTTTTGTCAGAAATTTGAGCAGAAAGATGATTCAAGTTACACTGGATCCACATTGATGTTGCGGTCAAAAAATGGTTGCAATAGGCCACAAGGGATTGATCTCATGATACAATTTCCCATATGAGCTGAGGCCTGTGCCTAAAGGGTTAACCTGTTGTCCTTGTAAATCTGTGACTGGGTGGGTTGTCATGTCAAGGACCTGCGACATGACAATTCAGTGAGGCAGCACTATATCTGCTACAAGTAGGTCTTGTCTGAAATAATGTTGAAAGTGAAGAAATTTATTTCTCGAAGTTAACTTTGAATTAGTCTAAAATAATGCAGAAAAACATACATTCTTGAACAGGATTTTCCAACATTTCAGATAAATAAAGTAATAAAGCATCAAATTATTTTTACACTGAAAAAGCTCAAATGTCAATGAACTCAATTAGATATTAGATATGTCATATTCATTTAATACGACAAAAGAACCAACAAATGTTATGGGTAGCACATAAGATTTAGAGATTATTGGATTATTCAGAAAATTTGGATCATAATATTATCAAGTTCAGAAACATAGCAAAGTGAAGATTAAAGATTGTCATCATCATTTTTAGTTTATATTTGCTTGTCTTTTTTGTGTTTCCTGGTGGAGTATTTTGAGAGCCATAGCAATTGCTACTGCAGTGCCAGTGCTGCTTCTGGTTATTTGATCCAAACTGAGGTTTTCTGGGTTTCAGGGGCTAACTGCTTGAGTCAACTGAAAAGTTCCATTTGTGGTGTCAAATTATTTATATTGTTACCCACTATTGGAGAGTATCCATCGTTGGGGACATGGACGGGGGATCAATACTCTACCAAATAGATAGATACTCTAACCTGCTCTACTCTACCGTACTGTACTGTACAGTAAACATAGCTCGCTAACTCGCTGGCTGTGAGTTGGGGCACAGATCCTAGCTACCCTATGTACCCTCATAAAAGGTGATAGGCAATAAGGACTGCAGACACAGGATATACACGATGCAATAGTTACCTTTATTCAGTGCTGTGATTCCTCCTTGTCTGGCTAGGCCGGCATGGCAATGAGCGAGGCATGTGAACTACCCAATTGCATGATACTTATGAGACCCTATCTATACACAAAACACCCAAGTCTATGTAGTCACGATACTGAGAGTCGTGGATCTTCTGTGGCAAGTGGTCGCGGTCGGCTCGGTTCCTCTGACGGTCTGAACCCTGACTCCCGATCCAACGGTTGCGCGCCTCTTTTAAGGGACCACTCCGCGTCATCTGTGGGGGCTTGCCTACGTGGCTTCCTCACGCGTCATCAGATGGACTCGTCTTGCCTGCGTATCCAACATCGGCTCGTCCGTCTACACGTGATCTCACAGAGTGGTGGTTATGGCGACTCATCAACCATCAGTATCGTTCATGATTGTCTATGAATGTCTATATATTTCCAAGAGTCTCTGGGTGTGTATTCTATATCCTACAATATATCATTTGTAGCCATGTTGGTAGCTTCAATGGTAAAATGATAAGAAAATACTGATGGATATTCAATTGATTTTATAATGATCTTTTGAGTACTATTTTGAGATATTTATACTGATGATTGTCCTAAGAATCAACAGTACTATAGTTCAATTTATTTATGTTAAAACTTGTTTAATTTATGCTAAAACATTCCAGTGCCTTCTGCCTGAATGAAATCTTCCTAGGAAGAGAATAGCAGTGACATAAGCTGATATATACAGTGGAGAATAGGTCTGGTAAAAGTAACATAAACTGACAAATAACAAGTTAACTCTGTCTTCTAAAAATGCACATAAACTAAGATCAACAATATAGTATAGGAAAAGCGAACCATAGTTATAGATACCCCATTTTATCAACATTTACTGATTATGTTAATTATAACGCTGAACGTTTTGTTTAGTATGGCACTGTATTGATATATTTTCCTGGTGATTTACATTAAAGGTATTAAACACTAATCCTGTTTTCTTGGTTTTTCAACAGTATATATACATATGAACACCATGATGTATTAAAGTCTGACATCGAGCAACAAGAAAAGTTGCTACAAGACATAGAAGTTGCACAGTCTGTATAAGATTATCTCCGCCCATGGCTGCATGTGAAGGGTAAACATGGGTAGCGTGAACTTTCTTTGACCTCAATTGAGGCTCAAAGTAGGATAGCACTGTTTGACATCATTTTGGTACTATTCAAAAGACAATACATTTCATGACGTCATAAGCATATGCTCTTATGACGTCATTTTACCTTTCAGTGCCTCTATGATGAACCTCCACATAAAAATGACGCCAAGAAAGGAGTGTGCTTTAATTAGGGGCCTATATATTAGGTTCATGTTCAAATAGGTTTTACAGCCAATGATGGGGATGCATTTTTCAAAACGTTTATAGACATGAAGTGAAGGTGGGGACTCATAGGTCCTGTCTCAAGTCCATAAAATATGGTTTCCCACAGGGTTCAGTCCTGGGTCCCATACTTTTCACCATTTATATGACACCCCTTTCTGATATCTTAGCCAGATACGGTCTGAGCTATCATATTTATGCAGATGACATCCCGGTGGACCACACTTCCCCCCATCAAGTTGATATAAGCAGACACAAACTAGAGGAGTGTGTCAGTGAGGTTAGAAACTTCCTTATATCAAACAAGATGAAGATAAATGATGGAAAAACAGAAATTCTCATATGTACTGACAGGTACAATACTGCCACCAGCAGTAGTATCCCAGACACAATTAGAGTGGGTAGCTCTGATATTGCTCCCAGTGAGTCAGTGGTTGACCTTGGCATCACCTTTGACTCTAACATGGACACAAAGGCCCAGATTAGAAAAATGTGCCAGAAGGGCTATTACCATATTAGGAACTTATCGGCCATTAGACATTGTCTAGACGAGAAGACCGCTGTAACACTCACCCATGCCTTTGTTACATCTACTCTAGACTATGGTAACGGCCTACTGGCTGATCTTCCTAAAGCTGACATCAGGAAGCTACTATACCTCCAAAACTCTGCAGCACATGTTGTAGGAAAAATCAGGAAATATGATCGCATTTCAGGAAAACTACAGGAATTGCACTGGCTCCCTGTTCATGCGAGAATAGGTTTTAACCTGGAAGGCCCTAAATGGTAAGGAGCCGCCTTACTTGCGTGATCTACTCCTAATCAAACAAGGGGAACGCTGTCTAAGATCCAACGATGGCACCCATCTACAAGTTCCTAATACCAGGTTAAGGACATTGGGTGATAGGGCCTTTTCATATGTGGGCCCTAGACTCTGGAATCCTTGCCTAGGGAAATTAGGACTAGTGCCTCAGTCTCCTCGTTTAAGAGTAGACTGAAAACTCATCTCTTCAGGGTGCACTACCTGACCACAGCGCTATGAACAGACTTGTCTGGTATCAGTGCTATACAAATTTTATTGTCATTATTATTATGAAAACAAATACATTTATCACCACTATGTGAATTTTAAACGTTTATTTTCAAAATCGGTGCTTAATCCCTTTAATAAGCAGTGTACTTATATCTACCCAGCTTTACTAGGACTCTTCAATATAGGTGTTATATACTGAGCCCGATACAAAGGAGAGTAACTTATATCTGGATAATTGCATAGTGTATTATATTTGATAATGTGAAATCAGTTATTCTGTTTGATTCTCAAGTATAAAGGAAAATCATTATGCACCGGCCACAGTACCTGACATTGTGGTATTTCCCAGCCTCCAAAACAGAGACTTGATCATGTTGATACATGCTGCTTTCACGCCAAGCTGCAACAGTCTCTCATCAAAGTTTTATTTAGAGCATATTGTTTATTCACCTAATAAGATAATCATTGGATACAAAATATCTTTCAACATAATTCTGGTATCTCCTTGTCTTAATTAAGACACTTGATACTTCCCACTCCCACCAAGTTGCTGGGGTCTCTAGTGTCTACATCACACATTATCTTTTCCATGTTTGCATGTTTATTAAAAAGAGATGAGCATGTACAGTGATGTACATCATGAAGTTAAATGCCCCAAAATCTTAAACAGCTTTTTAATTTCCATTTTCTTTTAATATAATGGCTTAAACTACGGATGAAATCTTGTGAGCCAGCATCTACTGCTTTGGTATTAAATCATTATGGGCAACTTTAATATCAAACTGAGATATATGATGATGATGATGATGATGACGATGATGACGATGATGATGATGATGATGATGATGATGATGATGATGATGATGATGATGACGATGATGATGATGGGGATAATGATTTAGTAATTTGACAATTCTAATTTGTACCTGTTAAAAAATACTCAGCCACTCACTTATATATTTTGAATGGTGTATAGATTCCAGGATATTTATCAGGTGCAGTTAGAATGCTCTTTTACCCATTGTTTTAACGAAGTCTTGTTCTCGGAATATTCAATAACGTTTTACTGCCTGATCTCAGACCTTTTCCATGGTCTTGTTCGGAGATCACTCCATACAAATAGTCAGATGATTGACAATTTGAATAAATAAATAAATGAATGAAAGGCATTAATTTTGTGACAGGTATTCAGAGGAACTGTTCATGAAACACTGTCAATTAGACTACATTTAGCTTCCCTCCAGGTTTATAAATTTATGCATTAAAACAATGAAGTACAAGAATTCATCTACCCACCATACCAGGAACTCTCTCTCATATCAGTCCCTGTCTCCAGAGGTATAAAGCTGCACACAGGATCGGAAGTCATCAGTATTCATAAAAATCTGGCTGTCCACTGGTGGGTGAAAGAATTAACCAAGTTTGTCTTGTACTGGCAAGCTGACTGGCCTTTGTTCTGATTGGTATGTTTATGTGCCAGACACCTGATAACAGTTTATAACCTTTTGAGGTTGGTCAATTTAAATTGGATGTATTGGTGAGCAAGATAAGTATTTATATCTTTGTGAATTCCAAATTTCGAATGGTATCAAATACAGGGAAATGACAGCAGAGGTAGTAAGTGAATACTACCATGACATGCAAAGTATATTCAGCATAATAGTGAAGGCATTCACACTTTTTCAGGGAAAAATCATGTGAGATGGCTCTAGCCAAGCTATGAAAGCACCAAAACCTAGATGGCTGAATTTTGCTCCAAATTTGGCATCAAAGTCTTGAAATGTCACTCAGCAGGAATTTGTGATGAGTTGTTTGAAATATGTGTGGATTAGATAAATTGTGTTTTATTATATATTTACATTTAACATTTTAGAACTGCATCATGACTTCAACTGTGATAGGAGGCTTAGTTTGTGGTAATATATCTTAATTACATCAAGATAATACAAATATTACATATTACAGATGTTAATAACAAATATATCTGAAGAGGAATGTTTATAAAACACAGGATATTTATTGTAGATATTGTAATGAAATGGAAGTCATGGCAAGAGAAAGATGGGAAACCTTCAGACGCATTCATGATTGGTGGGTCAATGATTGGTAAGATTAACCAGGATGGTCATGAAATACTACACTCTCAGAAAAAAGTGTCTAAATATTAAACACAAAATGTGTCACAGTTTTTATTCACATATATGTGCGTAGATGTTTAGGGAAAACATTTTAAATTAGACACTAAAATGTGTCTAAAATTTATACCCAAAATAGTGTTTAATGGCCTGTCACAGTTTTTAAACACAAAAGCATGTTTAGTTGTAAAAATGTGTTTATTGAAATCATTTTATGCTCACATAAATGTGTCTACATTAAACATTTTCTCAATCATCATTTACACCAGAGCTAAAAATATATTGATACCATTTCATATACCACTATATCTTACATGATCACTTCACAATGCTAATATTTTCTTCATTACAAAAATAATAATCTAATAGTAATACTGTTTTCCTTTAATATGACAGTCATTTCAATACTGGTTTCTTTAATCATCTCGCGCTTCATTGTGGTCAGGTGCTCCTCGTACTCCTCCTTTGGAAGCTCCACATCCAGTATTGTAGGCGCACATGACCGACTCGACATCAGGCTCTTGGACTTGGCGACCGGAGTCTGGGGTGACTGGTGTGTGTCGAGGCTCTTCCTCTTTCTGCCAGCTCGGGTGTTCCGCATCTTTCTGCTGACATCGCTCATCAGAAGACTCTGGAAAGAGAAATGTCACACAACTATCAATAAATGATCATAGACATGCAGATATGCTGGTGAGCAGAAAAACCTTATTATGAAAATCTTTATAATGGATACAACCTGTTTCTTTCTCATTTTGGAATATATCAAAAAATATTTCAAAACAAATGTCTGATAGAATAAGATGAATAATTGTATACATTCCCAGTAAATCTTTGAAATTCACACCAGAATTACTTGTCTTTATTGTCAAGCATTGTTATACAGAATTTACATGTATCTATAATCTTACCCAGGGTTTAGGTCCCTGCCTCTTGATGCTTGGGTACTGAAGGTAGAGAGTAGAGCCGAGCTGCTGGTAGTCAGTCTGGCTCCTCATCCTGCCGGGCATGTCTATATAAAAGTTTGATAATCGTATAAATATAAGAAAATGATGTAAATAACATTGAGAAATTACAATCTTTGCTTACACTTACAGAACTGCCTTAAATTCATCTATGAGTATGACCTGTGATCTTTGTGAAAGCAAAGGACAAAATGATGCCCCCTGGTGGCTCTTACACAGGGTGATTTGAGAGCTTTGAGCTTGCTGAACGTTGTGAAACTCAAAGATTCCAAGCATACGTTTTCATGATAACATTCAATCATTTGCAACACAGATTCTATGTGTACTTACCCCCAGAGTGTCCCTCATACAGGCGAGATCTTGGTCTGTGAACGTGTTCCTGTTGTGGATAAACTGCTTGTGTTTCTCTTCAGAGATTGTGCCCCATCTTTCAAACTGCCCCATCTTTCAAACTGCAGGATGGCGGGGAAACTGGGTCACGTGCCAAGTAGGTCAGGGCCAGCCAGGCACCCCCACGCTCCCAGCACATGCAGCCAATCAGGCCCGCGTGGCCCGCCAGTGTGTGGGCCTCAAGCCTGCTGCCAGGCAGGGAGGAAGATCTGCTCGCCAAGCTGATAGCACTTTGACATCTCTGACTCCAAGCTGCTATTCTGGCATCACAAACTAACTTTGTTCTTCTTTGGACATAATAGTGTCAGACATGCATATAACTCTGACAACATGGACTTAGATTCAAGTTTGCATTTCAACAATAAAAGCCAGTAATCCCCCAGAGACAGGCTCATATCCCTTGTTTGTTGAGTGATTATTTCACTATACACGAAAATGTGCGCAACTTTGACATGTAAATAAAGGAATACACACAATGAATGTCCTGTTTGATGTTAGCATCAAATATACAATGAAAATACATTCCAACGCAATTATAATTGCAATAAAGTTATCTCAACTATAGGTTTATGAGCACAACACAAAATAGTTGATTTTAGCTCTTTTTTCCATGTATTGTGCAACTGCGTATAGTGAATACACATGTAGAGGAACGGGCCTGGAGTGTTTACTTGGGATATTGTGATTATCTTAATCAGTAATTAGCAGGCGCTGGCCTTATCTATACCCCATTATGTGTATACTTTGGACAGTTTTTACCGAGAGTGTAGGCAAAATTGTGATTTCATATGGATGCTTTTTCTATTATGATCAAGTTGATGTTTTAATGAAAACATGTCAGTATTTAGTGGCACCCTCTGGATATAGAGGGATCCTAGAGTGGGAGCAGGGTCGGCCGGGGGTTATTCCATGTGGTGCTCTAGCTGGAGGGATATCAGCAGATGGGCTGGATGTGCTCTACTTCTATTATCTTTATCATGATTATAATTTTAGATTAAATACATTAGATTTCATATGATATTAGCTTCCATTGCACATAATTAGGGAAAATAATTTTTTAGATATTTCTTTATTGTTTACTTAGTGATTTATCTCTGAAACTATCATCTGAGATGGATTGCATTTGGGATCTTTCTTTTGCATTATCACATTGGCATTCACCTATTGAGAAATAAAAAGCCCAATAAAAGCTTCAGTCTTGAAACAATTGTGAAAGTTTTGGTCTATAGAACCTTTATTATTGTAATATGACACATTATACTATAGACTATTAGACTGTAGTGAATGAAATAAAATTCAAAACCTTTGCTCTTAGATACAGGTTTATCAGACATGGTGATCAGAGGTGCAGTGCCTGATCTAGATGTTTTGACAGACAACAGGCGTGACACCTGCGTGCAGATGGAGGCTAATTCCATACATGCCAAGGCAAGGTTTAATTCTCACTGCTTGAGTGGGTCATACTGCCACCTGGTGTGTTAAAATCTGTCACACATAGGTGAAGCCTTTTAATCAGGCATGCGTGGCTAAAAGTAGTAAAAAATATAATTTAATACAAATCTTTTAACATTAAAATGTGTAAGCCCTGAATGATATTGATCTCTGATTTAGATTTTCATACAGGTAAAATATATTGATTAATTTGGTTCCATGGGTGTGTCAACCAAATTAGTAAATTAAACTATTAATTTGCTTATTAATTTGACAGAAGAGATAGATGTCCATGGTTTCAGCCATGGGCCATGGTGCAGTTGGTTAGAGCACCAGCGTATAAGCACTATTTCTTCTGTGTTGATCTGGAGGTTGTAGGTTTGATTCTGAGCCATGCTAAGATTACATTCATGTTACACTTTCTTATTTGAGCTCAGGCCTGTGCTCACAGGGTACAGGTTCAGATAGCTTAATATCCTATTTGACAGTTACATGGGTGGTGTTTGACTGATTGGTTCAATGAAGGTCAATATCTGCTTTTGCTCAACATGATTTCATGGTCAGGTGTACATGAATAGATAGCAAATAGAAACAGGTTCACTTTTTGCTGCTTTCCGGACATGTTAAAGCCATCTGTGACATTGAAATTTTTATATTATTCTAAATTGTTTTAAGAAAACGTCATCTTCAGACTATAAGATATTTTTTGCAGATCACATCTTTGCAGAATTACTTTCCCAGATCATCCCTGTCCCAAATTACAATAATAATTCAATTCAATACTTTATTTCAGACTCAACACTAATGTTTACACACATTGAGGTCCATAAAAGAAAAGAAAAAAAGAACAATAATAATATTAATAAAAAAAATGACAACAATTTTCTATACAAATTGTATTTGAGAAGCTTTGGGAGTGTTGTGTTCAAGGAGAGGTCATCAAAAAAGACAAAGTGTTATCTATGAGAGGGATAGCAGGACTCGCTATAGTGCTCTGTGTGATATCATTACTAAGTGCTATCTATGAGAGGGATAGGAGGACTCGCTATAGTGCTCTGTCTGATATCATTACTAAGTACTATCTATGCGAGGGATAGGATGTATCGCTATAGTGCTCTGATATCATTACTAAGTACTATCTATGAGAGGGATAGCAGGACTCGCTATAGTACTCTGTGTGATATCATTACTAAGTGCTATCTATGAGAGGAATAGGAGGACTCGCTATAGTGCTCTGTCTGATATCATTACTAAATGCTTTCTATGAGTGGGATAGGAGGACTCGCTATTGTACTCTTTGTGATATCATTACAAAGTGCTATCTATGAGAGGAATAGGAGGACTCGCTATAGTGCTCTGTGTGATATCATTACTAAGTACTATCTATGAGAGGGATAGGAGGGCTCGCTATAGTGCTCTGTCTGATATCATTACTAAATGCTTTCTATGAATGGGATAGGAGGACTCGCTATTGTACTCTCTGTGATATCATTACTAAGTGCTATCTATGAGAGGGATAGGAGGACTCGCTATAGTGCTCTGTGTGATATCCTTACTAAGTGCTATCTATGAGAGGGATAGGAGGACTCGCTATAGTGCTCTGTGTGATATCATTACTCAGTGCTATCTATGAGAGGGATAGCAGGACTAGCTATAGCTATGCATGATGTTCTGCCAGAGACCGTGATTGTCCATGATTGTCTATATATATTCTTGAGAGTCTATGGGTAGGTAATCTATATCCTACACTATGTCTGATATCATTACTAAGTGCTATCTATGAGAGGGATAATATCTTTATTCGCACATAAAACATAGCAATGTAAGTTTTACAATCATTTGTTTCAAAAAGTGATTAAAAAAGTTATATAAAATCAATTTGTGGTTATTAGTAAAATAATGTCATTAGTATCATTTTCAGACAAGAGTTCACATGATTTTAAACCATCCCGTACTTCAATCATCTCGTTTAATACCTTCACATCACTAGTTGTCTCTGCAAACGCAGATGCTCTCCAATCATTACCAATCTTACAGACAGACTTGCTAACATTTAAGTCATAGTCATACGATATTTCACAATAATTTATACCAGAATTAGACCATGGATTCTTTAGTGCTAAATTAGCCACACTTTTAATAACAGGTGATTCATGATCTAATGATTTACACATAAATTTCATGAATCGCTGTTTGAGGCTTATTTCTAGTGGTAGGCAGTCAGACAAAAGTGCCAAAATTTCACAGTGAGTGACTGGAGATACTCTCCAAATTATTCTTAGTGCTTTACGCCATGCAATACACAAATTATCAACAAGTTTTCCCTTCAACAGCCATAAAGGAGCACCATAGTATGAATAACAATATTGTTTGAATAGTTTACATTTTATCACAGAATATACATGACTAAAATCTGCCATAAACATATTAAAACTTCTCCAAAATTTGGCAATTGCATCTCTAACCATACTATCTTGGTCAGTTGTAGATAAACAATGACCCAGATGCTTTTTGTACACTCTTTAGCACTGTGTTATTAACAATTATTTCCCTGTACTCAGGTACACATCCTTTACCTCTAATAATAATAATAATAATAATAATAATAAAATTTATATAGCGCTGATACCAGACAAGTCTGTTCATAGCGCTGAAGAAAAGAAATTGGCTTTTTCCACCATTAAATAAAACGTCGTATTCATCAGCATATTTTTTACATATTCTTGTTAACTTTATTAAAGCAGAGTGTTGGTGTCAACAAGGACAAATCATCAGCATACCCAAGACCCCCTACATAATGGTTCCCCAAGTGACAACCAATACCATTATTGTCGAGTCTTTCAAATAGTCCATCCATATATACAGAGAATAAAATTGCCGATAAAATAGCTCCCTGTTTTAAGCCATTACTAGCTCCAAATTGGCCAGATGTATTTGCTCCCCACCTGACTTGGAGCTTTTGATTGGTATACATAAACAACAATAGCCTTAGAACCATAGGTGGCAATTGACGTTTTAACAGCACTTTAAATAACTTACAGTAATTTACTCTGTCAAACGCCTTGCTAGCATCTAACCTTAAAACATACACATTGCTACCATTTGCATTATTATGGCTTATGGTTTCATTCATAACATATGTACAATGCTGATGACATTTTGGGCTTAAATCCAAACTGTAGATTAGAGGTAGACAGAGCATCCTGTTCTTTAAATAAAATAATTACATCAAACAGTTTAGCAAGAATACTGGATAATGTAATAGCCCTAAAATTATCAGACATACACAATAATTGTTTTTTATTGCTTGGTATGGGGACCAAGGTGCCTATCAACATGTAATCAGGGCTAACACCATGTATCAAGATGCTATTAAAAACAGGGGTTAGCAAAACATATAAAATATGAGGTCCATGTATTATATGGTCAGACTGCAGGCCCTCTTCACCATCTGACTTACCAAGCTTAAGATGCTGCACAAGGTCACGATGTCTATTTTCAGAAATAGACTCAGCTATCCTTGTCATTTGAATATGCTAACCTTGACGCATTACTGATCTTACTGCTCTGTGATACTGAGCTCTGGTTATGCGTCGCATCTTAGTAAGTGGACCATGGCGAGGTTGCCCATGTTGATGCCACTCCCTATGCTAATATAGGGCTTCCTGTTTAAAGTGGGCAACATGTTCAGACCACCCAGCTACTTTCCGTTTGCCACCAGGTGGCCCTGATACTCCACTTGTGGGTATGCATTTAGCAGCTTCCTTACACATAAGAATATTATTGTATAGACTACTTATATTCCAAGCGGACGTGCTTCGTCAAAGGGGAGCTGTGTGTAGGATATAGATTACCTATCTATAGACTCTTATATACAAGTATAGACAATCACGATATTTGGCAAGAGATCATAGAGGTTACTGAGTGCAACATGAAGGCCAACAAGTGCAGGCTAATGAGATGCATTACTCACCCAGCAGAGAGATGATGTGATGCTCCAAAACCGGAACTTCGCCAAGACGCTGCAGATGAGTCACACAGGCAGACGCAGGCGAATGCTTATTAGTATGCACACAGATCCACTCAGATTTCCTTAAAAAGGCCCCAAATCGCTACTCGGGGAGCAGAAACCACTTGCCTAGAAGATCCACGACACTCTGTCTCGTGACAGCCACACTTGTATAGACTTGGGTGTTCTATGCATCTTCAGGACTTTGTCAGTATTAGCATTTGGATATTTTATATATCACGCTCTTGCCATGCCTTCCTAGCCAGACTCTAGTGTATACAGCACCGAATAAAGGAGACTCTTGTGCATTGTATATGCTGTGTCTGCAGTCCTTATTACCTCCCAACTCACATAGGTAGATTAGGTAGCTAGGTTAAGGCCCCGTTCACAGGTAGCCAGCGAGTATAGTTCCGATCCCCGTCCACGTTCCCCAAAGGTTCAGGACCTCCAAGCAATACGTAACAATAATCTTTACATGTTGTTTACAAAATACATCACTGAATGTAAGTGCCTCATTATTATAACTTAAATTAGACAATTTAGTTGAAAGGTCATCTTTATATTTATTAATCTGTTCAACAGTAGCTTTATTCCAAGCCACCCTTGGAATATATTCCCTTGTATGAACAGATGCATGATTAATATTTAAATCAAGCAACAAGCAAAGAGGTACATGGTCAGAGAATAATAAATTATCAGTAATAAAACAATTTTCAACACTAATATTCTTTTATATTTTCCTTTTCTTTCAGTTTTCGTGGAAAGATCTCAACACTCAAAGGTTCATAGGATGAGTGAAATTTTTTCACCAAACCCAATATGGTAGCTTAGTACCTCAATTAAATGGAAGCTTAGTACCTCAACTACATAATTATTACAAGATTAAAAACCACATCTTAACCACAAAGATTGAGCTGTTAAAGGAGAAAGGCTAATTTCAATAACCAAACAGTCATATGAATAACTGGTACAAGTAATATGGGAAAAATTAAATCAGGTTTTTGTTATTCATATCATGTTTACTTGTTTTATCCTCTTGGAGTGTCCATAATTTTAAATAATTCCACTATAAGATATATATAAAGAAACCAGTATGAACATTGTAAGAAGTTAGTCTATGTTGTTGTATGGCCTCACTTCTCAATGAAGGTTTGAAGTAAATCTTGTCAATGACAGCTCTTTCTTTGGTTCATCTACAGTAAAATTCAATATGCAATAGAAATATATAGTCATACCAGCCAAAAGAACATTAAAAGAACTTAAACATACAAAATCGAGTATTGAAAATCCTGTTTACCAGAGATACACACCAACAATGGTATTACACAAGGAACTAAAATAGTTAACTGTTAAAGACTTTTTTCAATTGCAAATCTGCAAATGTGTCGAAAATCCACATTTTGGCCAGCTACCCCATGTGTTTGATGAATACTTTCCTACAAATAAGTCAATACATGATCAAAACACAAGAAATTAAAGTAACATACATGTTATTAGAAAAAGAGCTTCCTGATGCAGTAAAAACAGCACTTCAATAAAGGTTTTCAAGAGTAAAGCAAAATGTAAACATGTAAAATGTAAACATGTATTTTATATCTTATTTAAATGTTGCAGAAAATGATAAATGAACATAACCCAATGGTTGATAGCTCTGCTGACTTGAATGAAAACACATAACTGAGAAAAAGTGTAATAATGCAATATTTCACGCACAAAAATTGTAACCTTAAGGTTACTGCATTAAGGTCAACTGGCATTGCACAACTTCATCTTGTAGTTGTCAGGCATACCCAATATTTATTATCTTAGATAATCATTCATGAAATAGTATTAGGTATTAGTAGGAAAGATGTTGTATTTTCAGAGGTCTAATTCTATCTATTTTCCTTGAGGCTCAGTTTTATCCATTTTGTTTAAGAAATCTTATGGCTATCACTAAGTTGTCAAGGAGGCTGCCATTTTTAATAACATAGAAATACAAGCCAATGAAAATTGAGATAACAAGTTGGGGCCAAATTTGTTATGTAACACGCATTTTGATTGGTCAATATCATCTTCTGCTCAGGTGTGCTTTTGAAATGGTTTTAAATGATCAGTTAGGAAGTAGTGTAGGATATAGATTACCTACCTATAGACTCTCATAAACAAATATAGACAATCACAATCTTTGGCAAGAAACCATATGGGTTACTGAGTGCTACGTGAGGCCAACAAGTGCAAGCCGAGGAAACACATTACTTGCCCCGAATAGAGATGACGTGATTCTCCAAGCCACGCAGGCAGGACATGCGCTGCCCCAAAGCTGGAGAAGACGCTACGCAGGCAGCCCTCACACAGATGCTCAGTTTTCCTTAAAAAGGCCCCGAAATCGCTACTCAGAGAGCAGAATCCACTTGCCTAGAAGATCCACGACACTCAGCATCGTGACAGCCACACTTGCATAGACTTGGGTGTTTTATGCGTTCTCAGGACTTTGTCAGTATCATTCTTTCAGGTATTTCATATGCCTCGCTCTTTGCCATGCCGACCTAGCCAGACTAGTGTATACAGCACCCAATAAAGGAGACCCTTGTGCATTGTATACTCTGTTTCTGCAGTCCTTATTACCTCCCAACTCACATAGGTAGATAGGGTAGCTGGGTTAAGGCCCCGTTCACAGCCAGCGAGTATCATATCTCAGATCCCCGTCCACGTTCCCCAACGACGGAGACATTCCCCATACGCTAGTAGGGTTACAAACCATACATAACAGTTATGTTCATAAACATTACAAAAAAGCAATGATAAGGGATAGCTTAGGCCATTGACATATGTTTATTCACGTTTAATGGTGGTGAGATTTTGCATTTACACAAATTTTGAATTTAAGGTCAATCTGTCAAGGTCACATGACTAACAAAGTATAACAAGGTATAGCTATGTATGAAGCTCTGGAAGTATCATTCGTGCTTCGCACTGAACCCTAAAGTTCGGACTTCACCGTTGCTATTTTCATCTTTCTACTTCACTAATTTTGTCCTTCTACTTTGCTATTTTTGCCATTCTACTTCTTTATTTTCGCACTCCTGCTTCTCTATTTCGCACTTCTACTTTGCTATTTTCGCTCTTTTCCAGAGCATCGTAGTTACTATATAGATTGCTAACAGTGAATGGAGAAGATTAGAAGGCAAAGGGCGAAAATAACAAAGTAGAAGTGCGAAAATAGCGAAGTAGAGGGCCGAAAATTGTGACCTCGAGGTCACTGCACTAAGGTCAATGGTTATGTCACTAAGATTTGAAGGAATCTGAATCTTCACCTCTATATCTACCTCTGTATAAAATATGAAACATATTTTATTGGTAATTTGGGAGAAGATTTTTAAAGAAATGTTGACAGACAGACGGACAGACATTTTCCCCACTCCTAAAGCTCTTCGAGCTCAAGGCTCCACAGAGCTAAAAACATTCACTCATTCATTCTAATGCTATGCCTCCCATCAGCACATTTTACTGACCTCCTAAATCTAATGTTTAATATAGAAATTCTATAATATTTAAAATATCACCAGATTAAGGAAAGCCCCCTGTCCAATTACCTGTTCCAGATAAAATAAATACTGTCATTACTGATATGCCTCATTCTCTTTACATGTCTGGAGGAATGTAATTTCTCATCTTCTTGGAATTGTACATCAGATAGTCAAAGATTGGTGCACAGACAAAAGACAGACAATCTTTGTCCTTCTGGAACTGTTATTGGTGTCTCAGGAAGATGATAGTGTCTTGCAAATACAGCCACCTATGGGCTGGGGCCACAGGAATGCTAGAATTAGGTCAACCCATGACCTACAAAATTAAAATAAAAACATTGCTGTTTTTTGCCATTTGTCTTTGTGGATGGAGACCATACCTTATCAAATCTATGGACATATTCATAATTTACTCCGTTTTATGACCCAGCTTTTGCTCTTCATCCTCAACTTATTTGTTTAACGCCCAGTTTAAATTTGGATCCACAAGATTGGTGTGTTTGATTAAGTCTACCTTTCAGTACCCCAGGAGACAAATCACAAATGATAACATGTTTATCTATCCGCATACAATATAGATCTTCTCAGTTTAATCTTTGGTGTGAACATTTAGCATTTATTCTTATTTATCTCTATGAGGGGCCATTCGGGTCATATTGGAACCAATCAGATTCTAGGGATAACTATCTAGCGCGCAAGCATGCGCAGAACATGCTAGAATCTGATTGGTCCACAGCGCGTTTCCGGTTTTTTGATTGGTTCCTAGCGCGTATCCGGTATCTGACGTAGATGTAAAGCAGCCAATCAGAGCGCTTCTAACAAAATCCACTGAATGCCTCTCATTGGCTGCTTTTGATCACGTGGTACAAAATGGCATCAACAACACACTTTGCAGACAGTAATTTAGCAGAATTCGTGATAGTTATGTCAGTTTGATACGTTTTGGAGCATGATAAATCATTAAATGCTTCTCATATACATTGTTTAACTACGTGAGTATATTTTGTTGTTATTTTTAAGACCTGTCAGTGTGATTTATAGCTATAACGATGGCAAATGCAGGGTAGCATCAATGACCATTCAGTGAAAATAGCTTCTGCAGTCAAACATGTAAATGTCGCACTAACAACCACACATTTCGCGCATTTTGGTCTTTGTCAATAAATAAATAACATAACATAAAATTGACAGTTATCTATATGTATATATATATATTATATCTATATGTATATTTCTATCTATACAGGTATAAGAGTAGTTTCCAACACAAAATGTAAAATTTTCTGTGTTATCTTGAGAAAGAATTTTTTGTCACAGAACATTATTTAAAACAATTTAAGACCTGTGGAGAAGCCCTTGTCAGAAACTGGGCAACTGTGATATAAATATTTAAGTCATTTCTGTAAGTTAGCCAAGATGTTATCTTTAAATCTATAATGATTATCTTCTTATATCGTGTGCAATTACGGCAGTTATTTTCGGGACCAAAACATAGTAAAATCTACAGAATAAAAGAATTTGTAGATCTATTGGCATCTGACTATTGGAGTTCAAAAGTGCTTCAGATAAAATAATTCTCTGCATTGACTTCTCAAAAAACAGTCATACAAAACTAATGATTTCCCCATATTTAATGGTAAAACTGTTTAATCAATGATGATATTTCACAGCTATAAGTCAAAATGATTATTTCACCGAAGACAAATCTGGATATGCCAGCTGGTAAATATACTGAATATTAATTGTACTATTTCCCAGCTGGCAAATGTGGATAAAATGAGATGCAAAATTGTCAGCTGGCAATTGTGAATAAAGTCTATTATGTTATTTAAGCTGGCTGGTCATATTGCCAGCTGAGGAATTACAGCTAGCTATCAAATGGCTTGGGACAGGTCAGCTGGCTATAATATACAGCTAGTGGCATACACAAAACTTGTTTTTTAATGATAATGAAATCTGTTAGCCATATTACACATGTACACAAACTTTCAAATTCCTAGCTGAAATGGCATATCGTGGGGTGCCCCTGTAATAATATAAGATGCTGCAGATGTTACCATGTCACCAAAAATGAATGTTTTGTTGATCATATAATCTTTTTTAGGAATAAATGTGGATAAGCTATGGCTGTGCCCCACTCACCATGCTTCACTCAGCGTAGTATGTACAGATGATCACCGTGCATCACTCAACATCACCAGCGACTATGTACAGATGATCACCGTGCATCACTCAACATCACCAGCGAGTATGTACAGATGATCACCGTGCATCACTCAACGTCACCAGTGAGTATGAACAGATGATCACCATGCATCACTCATCGTCATCAGCGGGTATGAACAGATGATCACCATGCATCCAGCAACATCACCAGCTAGTATGAAGTGAAGATTCTCATGCATCACTCAATGCCGCCAGCAAGTACAGATGGTCACCATGCATCACTCAACATCACAAGCTAGTATATAATTACATTTACATTAATAATACATATTACAAACCTATTATTTGACCAATTTATTTAAAAGTTGGAGATCAATGGTTAATACAGGGTAGCATTTATGTACATTACCTTCCAATAAACTCTACAATAATAGCTTCTTGGCCATTGAGCATAATTGACAATGTAAAGGCATACATTCAATCATTATCGTGTGGAAATATTTTCTTAAATCTAAGTGATGTTCTAGTCAAGGTGTCTGTATCATAATTTTTGTATGAATGTATAACCATGCCTCTCTTATCTTTTACCAGCTGGTAAGAACAGATGATCACCGTGAACCTCTCAACATCACCAGTTAGTATGGTCAGATGGTAACCGTGCATCACTCAGTGTCACCAGCAAGAATGGACAGATGATCATGTGGAATTAGAGACATGTTGTATGTGCATTACAGACATGGAATGTGTATATTGGAGAGATGTAGTATGTGTATTTCAAGGTATCCATTTGTACTTAAATACTTAAATATTATTATGCACACAATGATCATGGTGATATTTTGTTTAGAAGGAAACATCTTAATATCTTTGTTACACATGAACAAAAAAAAAGTTTGTTGAAGTGAAATATTATTCATAATTATTCATAAAATTCTCAATACACACCCAAATATCCCACTAGATTAATAACTCAATAAACATCTTGAAAAAAATAATAATAATAAAATGTCCCGTGTCACACACAAAAAAAACAGCAATCACAATGCACACAAAATCTGAATCCTTTGACTGTCAACACTATATCTAGTTTAAAAGACTCAGCTAAGTTAGTTACAAAGCTTCCATCATAGATTATACTTAGACTTTGTTATTACCATCATTTGATACTGAATATTCAATACATTTTATTTTAAATATTGTTTGTAAAAACAGAACTAATGTCAAGTTCTGCATAATTTAAAAATCATTGGAGACATATAGTACTTATTTTGATGCAAGGTCATTTACAAGAAACATACTTTGATGTACAGTTTGTTTTGTTTCAGGATTGCTGGTTTCAAATAAAGGTCAATGACCTTCCAACAGTTTTTGCAATGTTCGTACAAGGACTCAGATTAAAAGGTTCACATATATCAAGGATTGATATACATTGCATTTTGTCATCTTCCAGGACTGCTTGTTTTGATGCGAGGTCAATGACCTTTTTCTGTTTTGTGCACTGTTCTATCAAGGGTCTTAATCGAGAGAGTCACAAATTATTCAATATCTTATAAACTGTCATTTTGTTTCACCTTTTTTATTTTATTTTTTTACATGAAAGGTCAATGACCTATCACTATTCTTTGCACTAACAAAGACCTTGATTGACAAGGTCTTATAAAATTCAATGATACCAACTACTGTAAAAGGTCCTTGATTGAAAAGATGACACACAATTCAATAATATGATGTGCCTTGTCCTGTTTCACTATTGATTATAGGCCACGGGCCGTGGCGCAATTGGTTAGAGCGCCAGCTTATCAGCACCAGTTCCTCTGTGGTGATCAAAAGGTTGTGGGTTCGAACCCCGGCCGTGCTGAGATTGAACTCATGACACAATTTCTCCTATGAGCTGAGGCCCGTGCCTAAAGGGTTAACCCGTTGTCCTTGTAAATCTGTGACCGGGTGGGTTGTCATGTCAAGGACCTGCGACATGACAATTCAGTGAGGCAGCACTATATCTGCTACAAGTAGGTCTCATCACGAAATGACTGAAATAATGTTAAAAGTGATGTAAAACCCCAAAACAAACAAAAACAAACAAAAAAATCACTATTGATTATTCCCATAAATATCTTGATTTTAATTATGTTTCAGGGCTGCTTATTTTCAGGCAAGGTCATTTGTAACATTCTGAAAGGCTGCAACTTGTTACAATGTAATCATGATAATGACGTCAGACTTACTGGATCATGAACTTTTGACCCCAGCACTTCATTAAGGATGTTGAATAACCATGGTTATAAATTTTATAAATACAGTATGTACATACACTAGTCAAGAAAAAAATTGGTTAGTCTGGCCAATCAACAACATTTTGATAGCCTAGTCCCTTAGGGGTTAAAAGACTTGAAACCGCAGCTCTGATGTCGTCCGGAGCTCTGTTGTCATCGGCTGAACATGTATTCGCCAATAATCATGATAATTGGAATAGAAAGATAATTCAACCTGGAGTAAAGTCGTCTTGACATTGCGAGCAAGGTAAACACAGTTGCGTGGGCTACGAGATGCACATTTCTTTCCACTGAATATCATGTATACAAATGAGAACAGTTTCGCCAATAATCATGATAATCGGAATAGAAAGATAATTTAACCTGGAGTAAAGTCGTCTTGACATTGTGAGCAAGGCAAACACAGTCACGTGAGGCTACGATATGCACATTTCTTTCAACACTGAATATTATGTATACCTAAGGCCACAGATAAACATGGTGACGTCACACAGGAAAGTGTCATCACCAGACAAAAAAGTGTTGTCATAGTGACATCAGACAAGAACGTGTCATCATAGTGGCGTCATGGTTACATCATAAATTATGTTAAATATGAGCATTTGGAAACTATGCTATTACCTTTGGTAAAACTCCTCCCTCTGTTCTTCTTGAAATACCAGTTTTTGGCTATTTTGACTAATAATAAAAGGAATGTACGCTATGTCCCTTCGGCCTTTCTTAATATCTCAACTTTTTCCTTCAAATGAGCCCAAGATCAAGCTGATTGGTGCAGCGGATGCTGCATTTGAGTTAATTAATGACTCTATCATTCCTATTCATATTATTGATAATTATTGATAATTATTATTATTATTTTTATTATTATTATTATTATTATTATTACTATTATTATTATTATTACTATTATTATTATTACTATTATTATTATTATTACTATTATTATTATTACTATTATTATTATTATTACTATTACTATTATTTTTATTATTATTATTATTATTATTATTATTATTATTATTATTATTATTATTATTATTATTATTATTATTACATGTGAAAGTTTGTCAGGGTAAAAGGGATACGTCCATTTCAATTAGGGTATACATCCTTATATCCTAAGGAATACACATTTTTGTATATTTTACAAAAAACCTCAAATGTCCAATATCCTATGTTAAAAGAATTTCATGCAATGGAACCTCTTCAACTGAATATTAAATATGCAAAAGACTATACCTTCATCAATAATTGGAGTAGAAGGTGAGGCTAAGAGATGCACACGTCTTATACAAAAGACCATGCGTACTAATTGGAGTAGAAAGGCCTCTTGAGGCCTCTGCGAGCAAGATAAACACTGTTGCGTTAGGCTACAAGATGCACACTTCTTTCACTGAATATCGTGTATACAAATGATCACAGTTTCATAAATAATTGGAGTAGAAAGATGATTATAGAACCGTAATGATGTTGCGAGCAAGGTAAACACAGTTGCGTGAGGCTACGATATGCAAATTTCATTGGTTAGAGCGCTAAATTATTAGCACCAGTTCCTCTGTGGTGATCCGAAGGTCATGGGTTTGATCCCCAGCTGTGCCGAGATTGAACTCATGATACAATTTCAGATATGAGCTGAGGCCCGTGCCTGTAGGGTTAACCCGTTGTCCTTGTAGATCTGTGACCGGGTGGGTTGTCATGTCAAGGACCTGCAACAATTCAGTGAGGCCGCACTCTATCTGATACAAGTAGGTCTCATTACGAAATGACTGAAATAATGTTGAAAGTGATGTAAAACCCCAAACATACAAACAAACATATACAAAAGACCATACCTTTGTCAATAATTGGAGTAGAAAGGTGTTTTTTGTGCTCTAAAACTGTGTTGACAGACAGTCTTGTCATAGTGATGTCAAACATGGAAGTGTCTACATAGTGACGTCATGGTAACATCATAAATTATGTTAATATGATCATGCAGAATACTGCTGTGTCCTCTCCACCTTTCGTCATATTTCATCTTTTTCTTTCCAATGGGCCCAAGATCAAGCAGATCGGTGCAGCGGATGCCGTGTATGAATTAATTAATAACTTTATCGTTCTTATTCATATTATTGATAACTATATTGATAAAGACAAAACATTTGTTTTTTCTTATCAAACCTGTCAGCTGATTTTGACCATTACATACTAACTAGAAGATTAGAAGGAAAATGTGCAGTGATAATAAAACTAGGCCAATTAGAAACAATGTTTAACCAGCAAAATTAAATCATTTACCAACCAAATTATACAGCATGGTATTTCACAAGGATATGATTTGGGGCCCTTGTCATTCACATGTTCCACACCAGTCTGAGGCATAGTAAATAAAGGTGGGCTGAAACACCATTTATAACATATGTATATTCAACACAGAACTTGCTTGTGACCTATGCATCATATCCTTGTGATTTAAGGCCAAATAATTGTCATATTCCTTTATCGAATAATTGCTTGATATCCTCGTCACAAACCATGAATATTTAATGCTTGATACCCTCGTCACAAACCATGAATACTTAATGCTTGATACCCTCGTCACAAACCATGAATACTTAATGCTTGATACCCTCGTCACAAACCATGAATACTTATACTTAATGCTTGATACCCTCGTCACAAACCATGAATACTTAATGCTTGATACCCTCATCACAAACCATGAATACTTAATGCTTGATACCCTCGTCACAAACCATGAATACTTAATGCTTGATACCCTCGTCGCAAACCATGAATACTTAGTGCTTGATACCCTCGTCACAAACCATGAATACTTAATGCTTGATACCCTCGTCACAAACAAGGAATACTTAGTGCTTGATACCCTCGTCACAAACCATGAATACTTAATGCTTGATACCCTCATCACAAACCATGAATTTTTTTTTAAATGAATACGTAATGCATGATACACTCGTCACATTCTATATGGAACGGCCCATATATATGCAAGTCCCTTACAGTAGTCACATTCTATATGGAATAACCTAATAATATATGCAAGCCCCCTAATATAGATACTGGTGAAGATTAGGAGAGAGAAAAAAGAGGCAAAAAATATTACAAGATTGTAATATACAAAATACAAATGCTCCCTGTGCCAAACAATCAGTCAGAAAGGTGAACTTCACCCAAGTAACTGATTTGAATGACATTTGGCTGGTGTCCATAACACAGTGAATGATTGTAACCTGCCTCCATCTGGCTCTTCCTTGATACACCTGATACACCTTTAAAGCATTCATGAAACCACAGAGGTCACATGCAATTTTACACAGGTTTGGGGTATGCTTAGATGATATGTGGCCACAAAACAGGGGTACAACATGCTATCTCACTAAAATCAACCAAAATACTCCAACCATGCTTATTGTTTTGCTGAAAGTGCCAAGTACTGACTGTACTCTTTTGACCACCAGGTGGCCACAAGTATACAATCATGTGACCTCTATTGTAGTTTGTTGGAGTGTTAGGCCTGTACCATTGGACAAACATTAATGGACAAACAGGGCTCTACTAAGCAAATGTTTTCCCAAGATTACTGGTCAGCCAATCAAGGGTTTTTGACAAAGTGTCCACAGGATGATTTGGATTATAGCAAAAGACTCATCCATTTTCAAATGGCACAGAAATTTATGTTGGGGAAATATGATGGGTAACAACCTTTCATCTCATAATATAGGGTATTATGCAAGGGAAATGTGCTTGAAAACCTAATTTCATGAATGCTTTAAGCTGACACTTGATATACCTTCAAGCTAACATGTGAAGAAGGTGATGATGCTTTATTTGCCTCATTTGATCATGAAGCTTGTTTATATTCCTTGTGTATGATCATATTTCCTTTGTATATTGGCGTTATTGTACAACATACTCTGAGATAAACATGTTTATTGCACAAACAAAGACACAGAAAACCCATTTGATCATGCCAAAAACAGTCACGGGAACACATAATTATCAATATATATAAATGGAGGGATCTATCTTTGATCCTGACAAGGACTTATAGGCTCGTAGTTGTGATTTTGGATAGATAGGGGATATTAAGGATCTAAAGTGTCTGAAGGACGAGCGAGGACTTCCACCAGAACAACGTGAGAGATCTGTCAGCCTGAACACTGCACGAACCTATGTTGTTGCCTTGATCTCATACTTTTCTACTGCAATTAAGTGTAAGATAAAGTTTTGGTTTGATTTCCAATTTATTTAAAGCAAAACAGTGTTGAAAACATTGCAGCAAGTGCAGATCTATTTTGTGTGTGTCAAACAACATAAATAATGCCACGCCTTTGATTCCATTGACGAAAATGTTAATGTATGGCCAAATGTATTTTCAGTATTGCTAGAAATTATATTCCTTATAGAAATGTTACAAATAGACCAATTGATAAGCCTTATTATACCAAAGCTCTTAGATGTGAAAGAGGAAAACTGAATAGGTTCCATAGTAAAGCCAAAAGGGCCAATAACAGCTCTGATTGGTTAAATTTCATGATTTAGAAAATGTAAAAAAAAAATATGGTCTCAATTCAGCCGACCAACTGAAAAAAACTTAAATATTCTCACAAGGAGTGATGGAAACATGCTAAATATCATTTAAGATTACCGGAAACAAATCTCTACCACCTATTAAAGATGGAAATTCTGAATACTACAATAATTCTTATAAGGCAAGTGTTTTCAATACTTTCTTTCTCAGCCATTCTGACATAAATACCTCACATGGCTTGCTCCCTCCTATTTCATATCTTACTGAAAGCCGCCTGACCAATATTTATATATCACACAAAGAAATTACAGTCATTCTAAAAGATATTGATACATCTTAAGCTTCTGGTCCTCACTGTATAAGCCCTATAATGCTTAAAGAGGCAGGAGTGGGTATAGTCTAGTGTCTGCCCACAACATCATAATGAACAATTACAGACCTATCTCTTTATTGACTTCTGTTGGAAAGATATTTGAGAAACTTGTCTTCAAACATATTTTCAATTATTTGAGAGATAATGTCCTTATTACTGTTCACCAATCTGGCTTTGTGCCGGGAGACTCTGTGGTATACTAGCTTGAAAAAACTTCATCAAATGATGGGTACTGCTCTTGATAACAGAAAAGATGTCTGAGTTTTTTTTTCATGACATAAGTAAAGCTTTTGATACAGTTTGGCATGATGGAATCATTTACAAATTGAGGTGCATGGGGATTGAAGCACCACTACTTAATTGGGTCAAGAGCTATCATAATCAGAACTTGAACAAAGTCACATTAGGATTTAGTTGTTCTAAATGGGGTGTTGTCAAAGCTGGGGTACCACAAGGTTTGGTTCTTGATCCTTTATTTTTCCTCATTTACATTAAAAAATATAGCTGCAATTGTCGGTTCAAACATAAAGATATATGCTGATGATACCATATTTGTAACTGTGAGTAATCAAGCAGCAAATCTGTTGAATTATGATTTTAATTCTGTGAAAAAATGGGCAGACCAATGGATAGTAACTTTTAGTCTCCCAAAAACTGAGTGCTTGACTGTTACTCTACAACACACTACTTTGTGCTTGGACAACTGCTCTATTGATGAAGTATCTAGTCATAAACACCTTGACCTGATTATCAGCAATGATCTGGACTGAGATGAGCACATTCACAGTATTATTGTTCAAATTGATAAAAGGCTAGAACTAAAGTCTGGATTAATGTAGAAGTCACAAAGGATACTCGGGAAACAATGCACTGTTTATTTATTAAACCAAAACTGGAATCTACTGATGTTGTATGGGGCAACTTAAATGATACTCATTTGATTTACCTCATTCAAAGACGAGCTGCTTACATAGTAAGTGGGGCAGTAAGAGGTATTTCAACCCAGTCAATCCATCAAGAGTTAGGATGGACATCTCCAGAAATCAGAGGTGAACAGGATACTATTTCATTTATGTATAGGATCATTCACGGCAATGTACCATGCCACATAGTGTGGCACTGTATTGGTGTATTTTCCTGGTGCTTTATATTAATAAACAGTGTGCTTATATGAGGATATTTGCACAGTGATACAAGAAATCATACCAGAACCTGTTCATGACAGAACTCGCCATGATATTCGGAATTCAAATGCTTTTACACTATTTAGAACTAGGATTGCTACATTTTACAATTCCTTATTTCCTTATGCTGTTTGCCTCTGGAATCTACTGGACCCATTATATTTTCAATTATAATGAGTTCAAGAATGCATATTTGAGAAATCAGAAACCCAACTATTTATACTGTTATGGAGAGAGATCTACTACCATTATCCATGCAGAAATTTGCATGTAATGTAATGCTCTAAAGGCTCTCTTATATGATAATAAAGTGATTGAACTTGGAGAGAGCTTTTGCTAATGTGGAATTAATGTTTGTCCAATGGTACAGGCTTAACACCCTGACAGACCACAATAGAGTTCACATGATTTTATACATGTGGCCACCTGGTGATCAAAAGAGTACCTGGTAATGCTTGGCACTTTCAGCAAAACACAATAACCATGGTCAGTGTATTTTAGTTGATTTTAATGAGATAGCTTGCTTGTATCACAGTTTCGTGGCCACATATCATTTAAGCATACCCCAAACCTCTGTAAAATTGCCTGTGACCTCTGTGGTTTCATGAATGCATTAAGGTAAAAATATATAGAATATATTGAAATCACTAATGAGAAAAAATCAAAATGGTAATATCATAATTAATGAACTTAGATTCAAGTCTTCCCATGAATATTCTTTACGGGCAAAGTAAGCCTATTCCTCTGTACAGTCGTAATCCGAAATGAAATCGTCCGGAAAAATTTAATTCTCGAAGTTAACTTAATCTAAAATAATGCAGATAAACATACATTCTTGAACAGGATTTTCCAACATTTCAGATAAATAAAGTATTTATAAGCATCAAATTATTTTTACTGGTGACTAATTTTCACACTGAAAAAGCTCAAATGTAATAGAACTCAATTGGTTATTAGATATGTAATATTCATTTAATATGACAGAAGAACCAACAAATATTATGGGTAACACATCAAATTTATGCATAACATCCATTCAAATAGAGATTATTAGATTATTCAGAAAATTTGGATCATAATATTATCAAGTTCAGTTATTAAATTAGAACATAGCTCAGTTAAGTTTAAAGATATTCTGAATTCATCATCATTTTAGTTTATATTTGCTTGTCTTCTTTGTGTGTCCTGGTGGAGCAGTGCCGGTGCTGCTGCAGTGCCGGTGTTGCTTCTGGTTATATGAGCCATACTGAGGTTTTCGAGGTTTTCTGGGTTTCAGGTGCTAACTGCTTGAGTCAACTGAAAGGTCCATTTGTCGTGTCAAATTATTTATATCGTTTGTACCCATGTTGGCAGCTTTTATGGTAAAATGATAAGAAAAGACTGATGGATATTCAATTGATTTTATAATGATCTTTTGAGTACTATTTTGAGATATTTATACTGATGATTGTCCTAAGAATCAACAATATTATAGTTTTTGTATTTATTAATGTTAAAACTTGTTTAATTTATGCTAAAACATTCCAGTGCCTTCTGGATGAATGATATCTTCCTAGGAAGAGAATAGCAGTGACATAAGCTGATATATACAGTGGAGAATAGGTCTGGCAAAAGTAACATAAACTGAGAAATAACAAGTTAACTCTGTCTTCTAAAAATGTACATAAACTAAGATCAACAATAGAGTATAGAAAAAGTGAACCATAGTTATAGATACCCCATTTTATCAACATTTACTGATTATGTTAAATATAATGCTAAACCTTTTGTTTAGTATGGCACTGTATTGATGTATTTTCCTGATGATTTACATTAATAAGCAGTGTACTTATATCTACCCAGCTTTACAAGGCCTCTTCAATATAGGTGTTATATACTGAGCCCGATGCAAAGGAGAGTACCTTTTATCTGGATAATTGCATAGTGTATTATATTTAATAATGTAAAATCAATTATTCTGTTTGATTCTCAAGTATAAAGGAAAATCATTATGCACCGGCCACAGTACCTGACATTGTGGTATTTCCCAGCCTCCAAAACAGACACTTGATCATGTTGATACATGCTGCTTTCCCGGCAAGCTGCAACAGTCTCTCATCAAACTTTCATTTAGAGCACATTGTTTTCCGTCTTATAAAATAATCATTGGATGCAAGATATCTTCTGTATCTTTCAATATAATTGTGGTATCTCCTTGTCCTATAATTAATTGAGACACTTGATATTCCCAACACAATTTGCTGGGGTCTCTAGTGTCTACATCACACGTTAACTTTTTCCATATTTGCATGTTTATTAAAAACAGATGAGCATGTACAGTGATGTACAGCATGGTGTTAAATCTTTAACAGCTTTTTAATTTCCATTTTCTTTTAAGATAATGGCTTTAACTACGGATGAAATCTTGTGAGCCCCCATCTACTACTTTGGTATTAAATCATTATAGGCATGTATCTCAAACTGAGATACATGATGATGATTGTCTTGATGATGGCCACAGTATTGTTCGGAGATCACTCCATACAAATAGGCAGATGACTGACGTTTTGAATAAATAAATAAATGAATAAAAGGCATTTATATAGTGCTAGGTATTCACAGGGACTGTTCATTATACATTGTCAATTAGACTACATTTAGCTGGCCTCCAGGACTTAAAATGTATGCATGAAAAGAATGAAGTACAAGAATCCATCTACCCCTCATAACAGGAGCTCTCTCTTATATCAGTCCCCACCTCCAAAGGTATAAAGCTGCACACAGGAAATTTAATAAAAGCTGGCTGCCCACTGGTTGGTGAAAGAATATTATTAGTATATAGTATAGAAACAGAAGAAAATAAAAAAACCTAGAAAAAATAGAGATAACTCAACTCATTGCTATTCTAGTGAGGTTGATTTATTGGTGCTTAAGGAACTACACAGCCCGCTCAACACAGACCTACCTGGCCCGACATTAATGCAAACCATGGCACAGAGTACACCCGCACATGAATCAGAAGTTAGAAATGTGGCAAAACCAATAAAGAAAAGTTATTTGGATTATAAAAATCACATTAATGAAAATCACATTAATAAAAAAACGTCTAAATTATTAATAGGATCATGTAATGCCCAAGCAATTACTGCTAAGGTACTGAGTGTGAAAGATTACTTCAATGAAAATAACCTGGATGCCTTGTTCATAACTGAAACATGGTTACATGAGTCGGGAGATGAAATGACAATAAACGAACTGAAAGAGGGTAATCTAGAATGGCTATCCAACCCCAGGGTAGGCAGATTGGGGGGTGGGATTGCAGTACTACACAAAAGGGAGTTACAATTCAAGCATAACAAAGAATCATAATCAAATGTAAAAACGATGGAACTTATGGAGGTATCCCTATCTTGTAAAAACAGAAAAAATACTTTTGTAATTATTTATAGACCAGAGCCATCAAAGAAATAAGTATACTTATTCCGAATTCTATGATGACTTTTCACAGATTACTGCACACTACTATGCTCTGACTCATGAAGTGATTTTTTTTGCGAGATTACAATTTTCATATGAATAAACCCAGAAAACCAGATGTCATTAAATTTATGATGAACCAACTCACTGACTGGGAAATATGGTTTAACATTGTGCCTGAAAAACTGGGTAAGAAGTCTATTAGATTTAGAGATTATAAAAAAATGGACATGGCAGAATTAAGAATGGACCTGAAAGCATTAATGAATAATAAATCGGATTGGAAGAAACTACAATTAACAGATCTAGTGAATTATTATGATATCAAACTTACTGGATTAATGGATAAATATGCCCCATGGAAAAATGCTAATGTCTCTCAGCGGAAACCTGTACCCTGGATGAGTGATCAGATAAAAAAAGAGAGAGCTGTTAAGAGGCGATTTGAGAGGAGGATGAATAAAGATGGAAGTAGCACAGATAAGGAAAACTACAATGCTCAAAGAAATATATATAACTCCCTACTAAAGTCATTACAATCGAAATATTTTGAGAAATTAGATGAAAATAAAAGAGACCCTAAAAATTGTTTAAGGTACTGAATAAGGTAATGCATAAGAACACTGACACACCCACTCTGACACTGCCCTTGCAGACAAATTCAACAATTTCTTCATAAAAATCTTGTGAGCTTGACCCTATACCAACCTGGCTAGTACATGAATTAATAGTTGAGATATTGCCATTAACAAGGGCTATAATAAACTAATCTCTGCAAGATGCATCTGTATCAGAAAATATGAAAATTGCAATTATAAATCCATTATTGAAGAAATTGGGTCTAGAGCTTATTGAAAGTAATTATAGACCTTTATCTAATCTGTCCTTTATCTTAAAATTAACTGAGAGAGCAGTAGCAAATCAACTAGTACCCCACCTAGTAAAAACAACTTAACTGATAAATTCCAGTCTGCGTACAAAGAATATCATAGCACTGAAATTGCCCTTTTGAGAGTGCAAAACGATATCCTCCGGGATCTAGACGATAAAAAAACGGTTAAACTGTTATTACTTACTTACCTATCAGTTGCATTTGACACAATCGACCACCAAATACTATTAGACAGATTACACACCAGGTGTAACATACAAGGCAAAGTTCTATCATGGATACAATCCTACCTTCATGCTAGGACACAGTGTGTAAAGGTTGGTAACCACCGATCAAACACCAGGAATATAAAATATGGGGTCCCTCAGGGATCTGTTCTGGGGTCTATCTTGTTAACCATATACATGTCACCACTGTCTGACATCCTCGTCAAATATGGGTTGAACTACCATATTTATGCAGACGACACCCAAATTTACATACCTATGGATGGTTCCTCAAAAAAAGAGTGCTGAAATCTGCAAAGAAAAACTAGAAAAATGTGTAATTGATGTCAAGAATTTTCTAGTGGCTAATAAGATGAAAATAAATGATGCAAAAACTGAAATGCTAATATGTAACGACAGACATAATAAAAAATACTAAATACTAAATATAATATAGATGTTATAAAAGTTACTGATATCTCCCCTCAAGACACCGTTGTTGGCCTTGGCATCACATTGGATGCCAATATGGATATGTGTAAAAATGTGTAAGAAGGGCTATTATCACATAAAAAACATTGCATCAATCAGACAGTGTCTAGACGAAAAGACTGCTACAACCTTGACACATGCCTTCGTCACGTCCACTATTGACTATGGAAATGGGCTTCTTGCGGGCCTTCCTAGATCAGAAATAAAGAAGTAACAATATCGACAAAATTCTGCAGCCCGCATTGTAGGAAAAATAAGGAAATATGATCATATCTCAGACAAACTGAAAGAACTCCACTGGCTGCCTGTACATGCGAGAATTGAATTCAAAATACTACTCATGACTTGGAAGGCCTTAAATGGTAAGGCTCCTCCCTATTTATGTGACCTTCTTGTGCAAAAACATGGTGATAGGGATCTAAGGTCGAATGATGGTACATATCTTTGCATACCATACACTAGACTCAAGACAATTGGCGATAGAGCCTACTACTCTATTGGCCCCAAACTATGGAATAGTATCCCAAGTACTATTAGGACTAGTACCTCACTTAACTCATTTAAGATCATGTTGAAGACCTATTTGTTCTGAAAACATATTCTTAAAAAAGCGCTTTGAACAGACTTTGGTCTGGTATATGATTACAGTTTATAACCTGATGTTTGTCAATTCAAATTTGATGATATTTTGGTGAGCAAGACAAGTATTTATATCTTGGGGAATTCCAAATTTAGATTGGCATCAAATACAGGGAAATGACGGCAGAGGTAGTAAGTGAATGGCATGCAGAGTATATTCAGCATAATAGCCCTGGAACAGGCCAGTCTTCAGTCTTGACTTAAAGGTATTCACATTGAGACTGTTGTTGGCTTTCCATGTTGCAGATTAAATTTGAACATAATTCTGTACATAATATTTAAAGCATTCATGAAAACTGACTTTCAGGCACATTTTCTTTACATAACATGAATGTTTATACCCTAAACAATGATTTTACGTAGTATTACCCAAAATATTCCCTGTTAACAACTTTCTGTGGCACTTGAAAGTTGATCATTTGTCTGCTGAAACCTATACCAGCAATTGAACATTTTGTCAACCAGCTTTGTTCAGCTGGTCTGTGATCTCGTGTAAACACCTAATGAGTTCCCAGTTGGGCACCTGTCCAGCTTGGGAAACGGGGTGGAGATGTTTTGTACAATTTATTGCCAGGAGTATACTTCAGAACAACATAAGATTATTTTAATATTATTTGAATCAATGAAATAACTATCATGGTTGTGACAAATATCTTATGGTTGTGACAAATATGTTATGGTTGTGAAAGATATATCTTTTGTGGGAAAAGTATACTATTTATTTGAAAAAATATCTTATGCATGTGAAAACCTTTCCATCAAAAAGGGAAGACATGACTCAAAAGCTGCATGGAATCTCCCTTAAAGGCCGAGATGTGGAAAAAGTGACATTAAACACTTTGATCACTGGTTTGGCCTTAAATCACAAGGACTTTGAATGACAAAATTGTGAATGGTGAGAATAGGTATCAGTGAAATTTATGATTTGACCCTCTTTGATGAAATTTGGGGTTTTTCACATCACTGAATGGGAAGTCATCAAAGGCTGCATGGATTCCCCCTTAAAGGCTGGACTGTATAGAATTGATTTTTTTTTACTTTTTTTTTGCAAACATATATAATGTAAAAAATAATTTGTATAGAAAAAAATTTGTATAGAAAACAAAGATGAAATCTTCATAATGGATTTCTATTTGAGAGAACATATAGAATTGAATTATTTTTAGCAAACTTAGAAGATATTAAGATAATGACAAAGATGAAATCTTCATATTGGGATTCTATTTAAGCGATATACATGTCAGAACTAAATTGTCAATTTCTGCAAAATCTTCTTGAATGTTTCATAAATATTCATCCATTTTTAATAATTTTACCACCAAAAGAAAGCCAATGAAAGGCATTATCATCATGATCCAATTCATTCTCTAAATAGTGAAAAAAATGACTGAAAATGTGTTGCTCTAATTTTGACAATTGGTAAACAACACCTCCTGTGACTTACGGAACACACTTTCTGTCCAGTACAGGCAGTACTTGGTGGTCACAAAAAATCATAATTCTCAGAGCAGATGTTCCTTTATGGATTTCAGACAGATAGCCTGTATGAATGTCAATTTTAAGATCATATATTGTTTTCAGATACCTTAAACCACTGTAAAATCGCTTGGAACCTTCCAGGTTTCATGAATGCTTTAAGTAGAATTTTCACCTTTTCAGTAAAGCTATCTATGTAAATATGTATGTAAATATGTATAACATATGTCGTTTCACCTTTTCAGTAAAGCTATCTATGTAAATATGTATGTAAATATGTATAACAAAGTGTGTCAATATATTTGAAACTATGTAGGCCCGTATCATGTGTTATTCCATTAAGTAAGTTTGTTTGTTTACATCACTTTCAACATTATTTCAGTCATTTCTTGAAGAGACTTACTTGTAGAAGATATAGTGCTGCCTCACTGAATTATCATGTTTCAGGTCCTTTACATGACAACCCACCAGTTACAAATTTACAAGGACAATGGGTTAACCATCGAGGCACAGGGTTCAGCTCATGTGTGAAATTGTATCATGGTTTCAATTTCGGCACAGCCGGGGATCGAACCCAAGACCTTGATCACCATGTCACCATGCCAACTATTCCATTAAGAGAAAATACCAAAATAACTTCGTGAGGAATGTCTTTGTTATGGAACCAGCATGGGGTTTTTAAGTGTTGAATGTGGAGAATGGCCAACGCATTTACACTTCTTTTGTTACAGGAAAAATCATATCAAATGGCTCTAGCCAAGCTATGAAAGCACCAAAACCAAGATGGCTGAATTTTAGTCCAATATGATATCAAAATCTTGAAATGCCACAGACTATGTTAACACAATACACATCTTTACAGATGTTAATAACAAATATATCTGAAGAGGAATGTTTATAAAACACAGGATATTTATTGTAGATATTGTAATGAAATGGAAGTCATGGCAAGAGAAAGATGGGAAACCTTCAGACACATTCATGATTGGTGGGTCAATGATTGGTCAGATTAACCAGTATGGTCATGAAATACTAGGCAAAATCGTGATTCCATATGTCACCATGCCAACTATTCCATTAAGAGAAAATACCAAAATAACTTCGTGAGGAATGTCTTTGTTATGGAACCAGCATGGGGTTTTTAAGTGTTGAATGTGGAGAATGGCCAACGCATTTACACTTCTTTTGTTACAGGAAAAATCATATCAAATGGCTCTAGCCAAGCTATGAAAGCACCAAAACCAAGATGGCTGAATTTTAGTCCAATATGATATCAAAATCTTGAAATGCCACAGACTATGTTAACACAATACACATCTTTACAGATGTTAATAACAAATATATCTGAAGAGGAATGTTTATAAAACACAGGATATTTATTGTAGATATTGTAATGAAATGGAAGTCATGGCAAGAGAAAGATGGGAAACCTTCAGACACATTCATGATTGGTGGGTCAATGATTGGTCAGATTAACCAGTATGGTCATGAAATACTAGGCAAAATCGTGATTCCATATGGGCGCTTTTTCTATTATGATCAAGTTGATGTTTTAATGAAAACATGTCAGTATTTAGTGGCGCCCTCTGGTTATAGAGGGATCCTAGAGTGGGAGCAGGGTCAGCTGGGGTTATTTCATGTGGTGCTCTAGCTGGAGGGATATCAGCAGATGGGCTGGATGTGCTCTACTTTGCTAGAGTCCAGTGTTCGCCAAAAGTCGTCGGCCCGTCGGACAAAGCCGGCCGTTATATCACATTGTCCGCCGATAATGACTGAAAACGGCGGCTAAATTGTCCGCCATTCTCTACCTGCGCAGTATTCATCACAAATACGTTTTATTGGTTCGTTTTCGGAGATTTTCGGCTGCCGCCATTTTGTAAAGTTTGAGCTATATCCGGGCCATTACGTTTGTCCCCGCCTGATTATTTCCGCCGTGTTTACTCGTGTTCAAAAGTTGAGCACGTTTTCGGGATTCGTACTCATTTAACAATTAAAAAACCGTGCACGACTTTACACATAAATCAAATGTGGTTCGTAATCTGGTCCCCTATCATTATTTCTAGTTCAAATTCATATTAAAAATCTACACGTACCAGTCAAAAAGCCTAAGAAGAGCTAGTGTTCTCCAATCACCAATCGGCAAAGCCCAGATAGGTGATCTGGAGGGGTTTGTCGAACGTCCAAGGTCTCTACCAATTTCAACCAAAGAAAAGTTTGGTGGAATTGTTAGAGCTCAAGTGAAGTAAAAAGTCGCCAGCTGCAAAAACTGAGGTAAACCCGTTGAAACGTCAAACTGAACCCGTTTCAACTGCCGTTAAAACGGATTTGACTCAGATTTTGCAGCTGGCGACTGATATCAAATATTTATATTTGCTTTATTTTATGCTATCTGAAGAATTATCAAGCTTTTTGGGGAGATCTTAATCTCAAACCTCTCCAGATCACCTATTTGGGCTTTGCCGATGGGTGATTGGAGAACACTAGAGAACAGCAGACGACAATTTTACAACTTGGGATATTCTTAGTTTTCTTTAAATGAATATTTGATTAATTTTCGATTGAGAAATGATCAGAAATATGTATGTATGTGTGTATGTAGGTATGTATGTAGGTAGATATGTAGGTTGGTATGTAGGTAGATATGTAGGTAGGTATGTGGATATGTAGGTAGGTAGGTATGTAGGTTAGTATGTAGGTAGATATGTAGGTTGGTATGTAGGTAGGTAGATATGTAGGTTGATATGTAGGTAGGTATGTAGGTTGGTATGTAGGTTTTATAAGCTGAATATCTGTCACAAGCGCGAAAAAGCTGCGAAATTAAAAAGAAAAAGCACTCGTTGAAATGTCTGATGTTGAAGACAAATGTCTGATGTTGGCTTGCTGAACATCAGACATATTGTCTGATGTGGGTCAAAAAGTTTTGGCGAACACTGAGAGTCGACTCCAAATATGGACAGAGAAGTGGAGCATACAGCAAAAATGACCAGTGGGTTTATTATAAAAATGATGAGAAACCAGGAGCATGTGTCCAGCAATTTGACTTTCTCATCTACATTGAAGGTAAGTCTTCTATTATCTCTATCATGACTATAATTTTAGATATATATATATATATATATATGTGTGTGTGTGTGTGTGTATTAATATATTTATATATATATATATATTATATAAAAAAGGATCCAACATACGATTTAGACAAAGAAAAGAATTAGAAAGAGTTACTGACAAGGAATTACATCATTCATTATTTTGGACATTCATTACTATCACATCAAGAGCAATGGACCAACCACCACGTGCATGGAGACCTGACATCTTACTGCCCTGCAGATTTGAGAGCAGAGAGACTGAGGATGCGGCTGCACACTGGGCCACATACAAGGATTATTGCGATGCCCATCACTTAGAAGACGAAGACATTATAGGACGATTTAAGTTGACCCTAGCGGGGAGGGGAAGAAAATGGTTGATCGGAAAGGATTTTGCAGACCCAGAGGCATCGTTAAGTACTTCAGCGGGGTCCACAGCAGAGAAGGTGAAAAAACTCAATGGGCCAATTTGTCAATCGAAACAGGAGAGGCCTTTTATCACGAGGATGAAATAAGTGACAAAGTGGAAATGGCAGGTGGCGACCTCAACCATACTGGTGGCCCAAAGGGCCATGGATATCAGGGCCAAGAAGAAGGCTCCTGTGAAGGAGGTGACATTCGCTGTGTCCGATGTGGCAGAGACAATCAAGTTAGAGCTAGCAAAACAACTTGAGACATAGACTTGGGTGTTTTATGCATTTCTCAGGACTCTATTTGTATCATGCATTTGGGTAGTTTATATGCCTCGCTCATTGCCATGCCGGCCTAGCCTGACAAGGATTCACAGCACCGAATAAAGGTAACTATTGTGCAGTGTATATTCTGTGTCTGCAGTCCTTATTACCTCACACCTCACATGGGTAGATAGGGTTGCTAGGTTCCGTGCCCCGCCTCACAGCCAGCGAGTAAAGTAGAGTCAGAGTAGAGTATCGATCCCCCGTCCATGTCCCCCAACGACGGATACTCACAAAGCATGGGTAACACTACCAACCGAGAGACAGGTCGGGCAGCAGACCACGAAAAGAGGCAAACTCAGAGAGTGAGGAGGACTTTTAGTGAGGCAGTCATTACGCGCCCAAAATGACTGCACCACATCGACCACTGAGACAATGAGACGGATGGAGAGGGAAGACGGAGACAGCGACAGAACAGCTTTCAAGAGAGAGACAATACACCAATCAATACAAACAGAAGAGACTATTCAAAGTGACCAATTTAACATACTCGACCCTAACAACGAAATAACAGCCCAACACATCACGGGTGCACCGGTAAGATTAAATAACAGGAACATGGTAAGTGGTGTTTTACCATCAAGGCAAAAGATTCTTTGTTTAACAGATAGTGGAGCAAGCAAGTCGATGCTCAGCCTTGCCACAGTAGGACGATCCAACTATTTATCAAAGTTAAAAAGACTACCTGTTGTTAAACTCGATTTCCTTTGTGCCTATGCTGAACACATAAGACCAAAGTTTGCCATTAAATTCAAGGTAAAAATACAGAATCATCTGCTTGAACTAACTGCATTGGTTGTTGATAGACTTGGCTCTATAGATCTAATCTTGGGAACAGGAAATGAATGCTAAGTTAAATTTCAGTAATAACACCTTACACTTTAGATCTAAATCCATTCTACTGAAACCCAGCAATAAGATCACATTACATCCAGGTGAAACAAAAACCATTGATTTAGTAGACAAATTGCCAGCCTTCCTCAGGCTAAACTCCCCTATAAGAGTTTAGCAAAATATGCACTGTCAGAGTTCCTAACTCACCTGAGAAAGTGCCGAGCTTCGGTTTTAGTACACAACCCTAACACCCAAACAGTGCATATGAGTAACGATAAACCTGTGGCACAGTTAGAACTTGACAAAAGGAAACAATACCTATACCAGGGTGTACAAAGTTCATGCAGGCAATAGTCAAACTGCTTTCTTCTGTAATGAGAGTGACGCAACACAAAACTACATTTGTGGGGACAGGAGTCGGAGATTCATTAAGGACGACAATATGAACACAATGACGGAACCCCCGACTGGGTATGACAGATGAAGAAATCATAGACAGAGACTTGTCAGTTGACAAAACAATGCTGATGACCAAAGACGACAGGCAACAACTTAGAGACATGTTGATTAGGGAGAAAGGGGCATTTAGCCTTTGTGGGGAACTGGGGTTGTGCAAATGCATCATTGATTTTGATCTGGAAGACAAAACACCATTCCAAATAAAACCATACATAGTGGCCCCAGGTGACATAGCATTTGTAGAAGCAGAAAAAGAAAAGTTGATAAAATTGGGTGTCCTAGCAATAGGATCCACTGCTTACGCGTGACCCCTGCTTCTCATTTCAAAGCCCAACAGCAAAGAGAAACGGTGCTGTGTGGATCTGAGAGTCTTAAACAGCCGAGTCCAAAAATACAATATGGCGGTTCCTCTAGTAAAACATGCAATACAACACATTGGCCACTCAGAGTGTACCATAATGTCAAAACTGGACCTTAAATTGGCATTTCATAGTTTAAGGCTGTCGGAAAGGTGTCAAAAGTACAAAGGGGTATCCACCTATTATGGAGGGCCAACATTAGTGCACAAACATCTTCTCATAGGACTGGGGATTAGCCCTTCACTATTTGCGAAAAAGTTCTCTCAGTTTCTGACAGAGGTGCCAAACCACAAGTCTTTCAGCATATGCATCGCAGACGACATTCTCGTTTTTTTAAAAACTAAAAAAGACCACTTCAAAGATTTAGGCCTTATATTAGCCCTCATGACGACAGACCATGCATCACACCAATGAAGAACAAAACTGAGGCGATTGCAAAGTTGGGACCCTCTCGCTCAGTCACCCATGTCAAACAAATATGTGGTGCAATAACATACCTGTCCATGTATGTCCCAAACCTGCAACTCCTATTACAACCAATCTATGCACTTACAAAGAAACCCGCTAAATGCAACACTCGGATTCTATGGACCGAGAAGCACCAGGAAAACTTTGATTAGATCAAGGAAATCTTATGTAAGAGCCCAGCACTAGTACTACCCAGACATCATGGGTTATTAAGGTTGTATGTAGATAGCAGTGTCCAAGGCACAGAGGGAGTATTGACACAAGTACAGAATGGGAAAGAGAGGATTTTGGGATACCACTCCAAATTATTTAGGGGAAATTCTGCAAAAATCATGAGCATATGTGAGCTAGAACTGTGTGGGCTTGTAGTGAACATAACAGCCTTCAAACACATAGTAAGTGGTACATTATTTGAATGTTACACAGATCACAAAAGCCTGGTCAGTATTTCAAAGAGTCCAGTGGAACCGGTCACAGCCCGCATGAAAAGATTGCTCTACAAACTGAGTGATTTTAACTTCGTCATCAGCGACATGTAAGCAGACAGGGCATAGCAGATGATGACTCTGAGTCCCTCGTGCCCATCGCCTTCCATGTTCTGGAAGAAGGCATCCTGCACTGTGTAGATAGTAGCGTACTACATGAAATAAACCCTGAGTTAAAAACACAGGACATCAGAGCGTTCACTTCCCCAGCCATAACATCGAACAGGCCATTAACAAGGGCAATGGCAAAAAGCCTGAACATCTCTGTGCCGTATACATCAGTTACGGCAAAATCACTCCCCACCAGAGCAAAGAAACAAAAAACTGCGGTTATGACACCCCCTCCTCAGTTGAAAAATACCAATATAGATCTGGGCACTTATCGGCTTAGGCCATCACCACAGCCCGTTAACTCCAACCAAACGGCACCATCCCAACAACAACATCCCAACCAATCCGACATACACTAATTAACCTGAATATAGACACAAGGACTGACCAGCAATCACTACCTATTCGTCATCGAATACCTTTAAGGCCATTGGATGTGAACCAGTAGATACAATTGGGTATGAACCAGAATATACAATTGGGTGTGAACCAGAAGATTGATTCTGATGTCAATCAGAAGATTGAATTGCATTTCAGCCATAGATTGTATTGAATGTGAGCCAGAAGATTGTATTGAATGTGAGCCAGAAGATTGTATCGAACATGAATCAGAAGATGGAGTCAGGAAATAAAATTGTAATGTTGATGAAGCACATGGGGATGCTGATACTTTTGTTGTGTGTGACTTATTTGAAAGGTTGCAATAGCAGATAATAATTCTCAGTTTCAAATAGTTCTCAGATTTCAGATTTCGTTCCTTCATCAGGAGATCATGTGTTGAAATCAAGATTTCTTAAATTTGTATCGATTATACGATACCTTATATATACACCATTTGTGAAAACGCGAAAAAGGTAGAGGATGCAATGAATCTTATATATATTTAAGATATCATATTTTTATTCATATTAAACAGATCATTATCATAGTCCTGCATATTTATTATATTGTTTGAGACTAAACATTCCATATTATTGTCAACTCAATGGTTATTAACATGAAATTAAATGATTAATATAAGATAAATATGACACAAGATAGTGAATTATTATTAGTAAAATGTGCTTCAAAGTGTGTGAGAATCACCTTGTTATAAGTTTAAACTCAAATTCAAGATGCTGAATATTTGGTTATTTGGATATACAAAGTCTTGTATTCAGACATCTGATATGTTTGGATATTAAATAAATAAAATGGAAACACAATGTTCACAAAATAATGTTTGTTACTCTTTTAAATTCAGATGTTTGAATCTTGGTGAGATTTTAAGATTTGATATATTATTCAGGTATGTTGTGTCTGCCCAAGATTTGACTACCTGAAAGTGGATACTGGCCCTGGTTGGCACAGTTGGTTAAAATGCAATATTAAGAACATAAGTTCCTCTTTGATGGACTGAAGCATGATTCCAGTCCATGTCGAGATTACCTTCATGTCACAATTTCTTATTTGGGCTGAGGCTTGCGCTGTAAGCTGTAGATCTGTGATTGTGCGGTTATCGTGTACAAGACAAAATAATTGAGCTAGGCTGTACTATATATGTCTGCTACAATTTTGAATGTCAAACAAACAGAATTTGACCATTTGGATAAATTTCTGCTTTTTCAGTTACCCTTTCATTGCAGGCGTGCACTTATGTTGACATAGATGTATTTTATCGTTGATTTGAATTGGAGAGAAAACAAGGAAATAGTTCCCTCAGGCTTTGTCTGAATTCCTTTCCACATAAGATATAAAGAAGAAAGTTAATGGCATAATTGAGTCTGGAAAGATTGAGAGCAAAAGTCCACCTAAGAAGGATGATGGCTTGATCCTGAGTCTCTAACATATTCCATGCCACTGGACCAGTCCCATCAATAATCAACATCAACCTCAGTGGCAAGAGACAAACAAGATAGAAAAAACTGATGGCCAGCAAAGTCACTGTCAGAGACGTATTTTTTTCAGTCCCTCCTGAACCTTTTGCTGTCAAGGCTTGTCTTATATTAAACTGTTTAATTATGTTGACTATGATAAAACCATTACAAACAATTATGATCACAAAGGGTAAAGCAAGAATTATTGTGAAATCCATCCAAGGCCTTACTAAAGTGGAAATGATTTCAAGAACTTTTGTGCTCTTCTTGGCAGAACATTGAGATACCAAAATGTCTTCTTCATTACTTTTTACATACTTTGGACCAATTGTCCAATAAAAGTGTGTGTAAAGAATTGTATGAAAAGTGTTAATTACCATTATGCTGTAATATGCCACTTTCTTGCTTGAAAAAGAGTTTGCCTTTAAAGGCATGACAACAATTAGTCATCTCTGTACTGTAACAGCTACAATTGTCCAACCAGAAATAGATTCAATGGCATGCAACACATGCATCCACACACGACACAGGGTTGGGCTCCATTGTACAGGATCCACGTCAATGACAGTTAAAGGTATAAATCGAAATATGCTACCGACTATATTAAAAACCAGCTCACAAGCTGCTAGATTTGTCAGAAAAATATCTGTAGAATTAATATGCTTCTTCTTTTTCATTATTATCAAAATGAGTAAGTTTCCAGTAAATCCCAATGCTCCAATTGTACATGAGCCGACAGCAAGATTGTACTTGGCAAACTCAGCCTCCCAGAAATAGGAAACATCATTAGCTTCAGTCAAATTGGATATGGTAGAAAGAGAAGTATTACTTGGTGGATAGTCCATGTTGTTTTCGATGTTCCTTATGAACAAAGATAATTATTGTGCAAATTATGTGTTACAATCGGCATAGAGTAGAGGTGCAAGTCTCAATATGACCAGTAAAAGAGAAGACTGTATGAGTTACATGTCTGGGTGTGTAAATGATGGTGACATATCACTTGGATCCATTCTTATAACTATAGAACAAGAGTGATCATGTGTTTCTGTCATAGAATTATAATAAATTAAAATTGACAATCAGCTAAATAATATTAACGTTAGGGGGAACAGGGAAACTTCATACAAAGGATCACAGCTGCATGAAATGTGCTGTTGACAGTTGCTAAGATACCAGCACGTGTTTCTGTACATGGAATTATAATAAATTAAAATTGATAATCAGCTAAATAATATAAAATAGTTGTCAAAATATTCACAGTATTCCGTTTATCATGAATACACTTATCATGAGGGATTTTTCTCTTCCTTATGAGCCTTTTTCACATACTTCAGTTCTTGACTATTGCAACTTCCTATAGATCAGCCTTCAGAATGTGGAATTTAATAAACTACAAAGATTACTGTAGTAGAATTAGAAAAACCAAGACATTTTATAATTATACACCTGTATTAATTTACATTGGTTGCTATTTATAGTAACAATTGAAATTATAAATCTATTGGGAATAGTCTGCTGATAGGGATTAAAAAATGTAAGAAAAAGATAAATATAAGGATGTTACTATGATAAGCACTGTGAGTAGGCTTTGGCTGGTATATGCACTACATATATCTCATTATAATAATAATAATAATAATAATAATAATAATAATAATAATAATAATAATAATAATAATAATAATAATAATAATAATAATAATAATAATAATAATAATAATAATAATAATAATAATAATTATTATTATTATTATTATTATTATTATTATTATTATTATTATTATTATTATTATTATTATTATTATTATTATTATCATTATTATTATTATTAAAAGTGAACCCACAATAACCAGTGATCTAATGCAAACACCTGCTTAGTAAAGTCTTGATAACAGTGGGGCACCTTCAGATAGGGACATTAGTGTTTTGGCTAACAGAGCCCTGTTTGCCCATTAAGGTTTGTCCAATGGTACAGGCTTAACACCCTGACAGACCACAATAGAGTTCACATGATTGTATACATGTGGCCACCTGGTGATCAAAAGAGTACCTGGTAATGCTTGGCACTTTCAGCAAAACACAATAACCATGGTCAGTGTATTTTAGTTGATTTTAATGAGATAGCTTGCTTGTATCACAGTTTCGTGGCCACATATCATTTAAGCATACCCCAAACTGTAAAATTGCCTGTGACCTCTGTGGTTTCATGAATGCTTTAAGGTAAAAATATATAGAATATATTGAAATCACTAATGAGAAAAAATCAAAATGGTAATATCATAATTAATGAACTTAGATTCAAGTCTTCCCATGAATATTCTTTACGGGAAAAGTAAGCCTATTCCTCTGTACAGTCATAATCCGAAATGAAATCGTCCGGAAAAATGTAATTCTCGAAGTTAACTTAATCTAAAATAATGCAGATAAACATACATTCTTGAACAGGATTTTCCAACATTTCAGATAAATAAAGTATTTATAAGCATCAAATTATTTTTACTGGTGACTAATTTTTACACTGAAAAAGCTCAAATGTAATTGAACACAATTGGTTATTAGATATGTAATATTCATTTAATATGACAGAAGAACCAACAAATATTATGGGTAACACATAAAATTTATGCATAACATCCATTCAAATAGAGATTATTAAATTATTCAGAAAATTTGGATCATTATATTATCAAGTTCAGTTATTAAATTAGAACATAGCTCAGTTAAGTTTAAAGATATTCATCATCATTTTTAGTTTATATTTGCTTGTCTTCTTTGTGTTTCCTGGTGGAGCAGTGCCGGTGCTGCTGCAGTGCCGGTGCTGCTTCTGGTTATATGAGCCATACTGAGGTTTTCGAGGTTTTCTGGATTTCAGGTGCTAACTGCTTGAGTCAACTGAAAGGTCCATTTGTGGTGTCAAATTATTTATATCGTTTGTACCCATGTTGGCAGCTTTTATGGTAAAATGATAAGAAAAGACTGATGGATATTCAATTGATTTTATAATGATCTTTTGAGTACTATTTTGAGATATTTATACTGATGATTGTCCTAAGATTCAACTTTATTATAGTATGTATTTATTAATGTTAAAACTTGTTTAATTTATGCTAAAACATTCCAGTGCCTTCTGGATGAATGATATCTTCCTAGGAAGAGAATAGCAGTGACATAAGCTGATATATACAGTGGAGAATAGGTCTGTTAAAAGTAACATAAACTGACAAAAAACAAGTTAACTCTGTCTTCTAAAAATGCACATAAACTAAGATCAACAATAGAGTATAGGAAAAGCGAACCATAGTTATAGATACCCCATTTTATCAACATTTACTGATTATGTTAAATATAACGCTAAACGTTTTGTTTAGTATGGCACTGTATTGATGTATTTTCCTGGTGAATTACATTAAAGGTATTAAACACTAATCCTGTTTTCTTGGTTTTTCAACAGTATATATACATATGAACACCATGATGTATTAAAGTCTGACATCGAGCAATAAGAAAAGTTGCTACTGTAACAAGACATAGAAGTTGCACAGTCTGTATAAGATTTTCTCCGCCCATGGCTGCATGTGAAGGGTAAACATGGGTAGCGTGAACTTTATTTGACCTCAATTGAGGCTCAAAGTAGGGTAGCACTGTTTGACATCATTTTGGTACTATTCAATAGACAATACATTGAATGACGTCACAAGCATATGCTCTTATGACGTCATTTTATCTTTCAGTGCCTCTATGATGAACCTCCACATAAAAATGACGCCAAGAAAGGAGTGTGCTTTAATTAGGGGCCTATATATTAGGTTCATGTTCAAATAGGTTTTACAGACAATGATGGGGATGCATTTTTCAAAACGTTTATAGACATGAAGTGAAGGTGGGGACTCATAGGTCCTGTCTCAAGTCCATAAAATATGGTTTCCCACAGGGTTCAGTCCTGGGTCCCATACTTTTCACCATTTATATGACACCCCTTTCTGATATCTTAGCCAGATACGGTCTGAGCTATCATATTTATGCAGATGACATCCCGGTGGACCACACTTCCCCCCATCAAGGTGATATAAGCAGACACAAACTAGAGGAGTGTGTCAGTGAGGTTAGAAACTTCCTTATATCAAACAAGATGAAGATAAATGATGGAAAAACAGAAATGCTCATATGTACTGACAGGTACAATACTGCCACCAGCAGTAGTATCCCAGACACAATTAGAGTGGGTAGCTCTGATATTGCTCCTAGTGAGTCAGTGGTTGACCTTGGCATCACCTTTGACTCTAAAATGGACACAAAGGCCCAGATTAGAAAAATGTGCCAGAAGGGCTATTACCATATTAGGAACTTGGAGCCGCCTTACTTGCGTGATCTACTCCTAATCAAACAAGGGGAATGCTGTCTAAGATCCAACGATGGCACCCATCTACAAGTTCCTAATACCAGGTTAAGGACATTGGGTGATAGGGCCTTTTCATCTGTGGGCCCTAGACTCTGAAATTCCTTGCCTAGGGAAATTAGGACTAGTGCCTCAGTCTCCTCGTTTAAGAGTAGACTGAAAACTCATCTCTTCAGGGTGCACTACCTGAACACAGCGCTATGAACAGACTTGTCTGGTATCAGTGCTATACAAATTCAAAATCGGTGCTTAATCCCTTTAATAAGCAGTGTACTTATATCTACCCAGCTTTACTAGGACTCTTCAATATAGGTGTTATATACTGAGCCCGATGCAAAGGAGAGTAACTTATATCTGGATAATTGCATAGTGTATTATATTTGATAATGTGAAATCAGTTATTCTGTTTGATTCTCAAGTATAAAGGAAAATCATTATGCACCGGCCACAGTCCCTGACATTGTGGTATTTCCCAGCCTCCAAAACAGACACTTGATCATGTTGATACATGCTGCTTTCACGCCAAGCTGCAACAGTCTCTCATCAAAGTTTTATTTAGAGCATATTGTTTTTCCACCTAATAAGATATTGGATTGGATACAAAATATCTTTCAACATCATTCTGGTATCTCCTTGTCTTAATTAGGACACTTGATACTTCCCACTCCCACCAAGTTGCTGGGGTCTCTAGTGTCTACATCACACATTATCTTTTCCATGTTTGCATGTTTATTAAAAAGAGATGAGCATGTACAGTGATGTACATCATGAAGTTAAATGCCCCAAAATCTTTAACAGCTTTTTAATTTCCATTTTCTTTTAATATAATGGCTTAAACTACGGATGAAATCTTGTGAGCCAGCATCTACTGCTTTGGTATTAAATCATTATGGGCAACTTTAATATCAAACTGAGATGATGATGATGATGATGATGATGATGATGATGATGATGATGATGATGATGATGATGATGATGATGATGATGATGATGATGATGATGATGATGATGATGATGATGATGATGACGATGATGATGATGGGGACGGTAATGAAAATCATGATTATGATGAGGATAATGATTTAGTAATTTGACAATTCTAATTTGTACCTGTTGAAAAATACTCAGCCACTCACTTATATATTTTGAATGGTGTATAGATTCCAGGATATTTATCAAGTGCAGTTAGAGAGAATGCTCTTTTACCCATTGTTTTAACGAAGTCTTGTTCTCGGAATATTCAATAACGTTTTACTGCCTGATCTCAGACCTTTTCCATGGTCTTGTTCGGAGATCACTCCATACAAATAGTCAGATGATTGACAATTTGAATAAATAAATAAATGAATGAAAGGTATTAATTTTGTCTCAGGTATTCAGAGGAACTGTTCATGAAACACTGTCAATTAGACTACATTTAGCTTCCCTCCAGGTTTATAAATTTATGCATTAAAACAATGAAGTACAAGAATTCATCTACCCAAATCTGGCTGTCCACTGGTTGGTGAAAGAATTAACCAAGTTTGTCTTGTACTGGCAAGCTGACTGGCCTTTGTTCTGATTGGTATTTTTATGTGCCAGACACCTGATAACAGTTTATAACCTTTTGAGGTTGGTCAATTTAAATTGGATGTATTGGTGAGCAAGATAAGTATTTATATCTTTGTGAATTCCAAATTTCGAATGGTATCAAATACAGGGAAATGACGGCAGAGGTAGTAAGTGAATACTACCATGACATGCAAAGTATATTCAGCATAATAGTGAAGGCATTCACACTTTTTCAGGGAAAAATCATGTGAGATGGTTCTAGCCAAGCTATGAAAGCACCAAAACCTAGATGGCTGAATTTTGCTCCAAATTTGGCATCAAAGTCTTGAAATGTCACTCAGCAGGAATTTGTGATGAGTTGTTTGAAATATGTGTGGATTAGATAAATTGTGTTTTATTATATATTTACATTTAACATTTCAGAACTGCATCATGACTTCAACTGTGATATTCGGATCAATTCTGCTTTTTGCAGGAGGCTTAGTTTGTGGTAATATATCTTAGTTACATCAAGATAATACAAATATTACATATTACAGATGTTAATAACAAATATATCTGAAGAGGAATGTTTATAAAACACAGGATATTTATTGTAGATATTGTAATGAAATGGAAGTCATGGCAAGAGAAAGACGCATTCATGATTGGTGGGTCAATGATTGGTAAGATTAACCAGGATGGTCATGAAATACTAGGCAAAATTGTGATTTCATATGGATGCTTTTTCTATTATGATCAAGTTGATGTTTTAATGAAAACATGTCAGTATTTAGTGGCGCCCTCTGGATATAGAGGGATCCTAGAGTGGGAGCAGGGTCGGCCGGGGGTTATTCCATGTGGTGCTCTAGCTGGAGGGATATCAGCAGATGGGCTGGATGTGCTCTACTTCTATTATCTTTATCATGATTATAATTTTAGATTAAATACATTAGATTTCATATGATATTAGCTTCCATTGCACATAATTAGGGAAAATAATGTTTTAGATATTTCTTTATTGTTTACTTAGTGATTTATCTCTGAAACTATCATCTGAGATGGATTGCATTTGGGATCTTTCTTTTGCATTATCACATTGGCATTCACCTATTGAGAAATAAAAAGCTCAATAAAAGCTTCAGTCTATAGAACCTTTATTATTGTAATATGACACATTATATTATAGACTATTAGACTGTAGTGAATGAAATAAAATTCAAAACCTTTGCTCTTAGATACAGGTTTATCAGACATGGTGATCAGAGGTGCAGTGCCTGATCTAGATGTTTTGACAGACAACAGGCGTGACACCTGCGTGCAGATGGAGGCTAATTCCATACATGCCAAGGCAAGGTTTAATTCTTACTGCTTGAGTGGGTCATACTGCCACCTGGTGTGTTAAAATCTGTCACACATAGGTGAAGCCTTTTAATCAGGCATGCTTGGCTAAAAGTAGTAAACAATATAATTTAATACAAATCTTTTAACATTAAAATGTGTAAGCCCTGAATGATATTGATCTCTGATTTAGATTTTCATACAGGTAAAATATATTGATTAATTTGGTTCCATGGGTGTGTCAACCAAATTAGTAAATTAAACTATTAATTTGCTTATTAATTTGACAGAAGAGATGTCCATGGTTTCAGCCATGGGCCATGGTGCAGTTGGTTAGAGCACCAGCGTATAAGCACTATTTCTTCTGTGTTGATCTGGAGGTTGTAGGTTTGATTCTGAGCCATGCTAAGATTACATTCATGTTACACTTTCTTATTTGAGCTCAGGCCTGTGCTCACAGGGTACAGGTTCAGATAGCTTAATATCCTATTTGACAGTTACATGGGTGGTGTTTGACTGATTGGTTCAATGAAGGTCAATATCTGCTTTTGCTCAACATGATTTCATGGTCAGGTGTACATGAATAGATAGCAAATAGAAACAGGTTCACTTTTTGCTGCTTTCCGGACATGTTAAAACCATCTGTGACATTGAAATTTTTATATTATTCTAAATCGTTTTAAGAAAACGTCATTTTCAGACTTTAAGATATTTTTTGCAGATCACTCCTTTGCAGAATTACTTTCCCAGATCATCCCTGTCCCAAATTACAATAATAATTCAATTCAATACTTTATTTCAGACTCAACACTAATGTTTACACACATTGAGGTCCATAAAAGAAAAGAAAAAAAGAACAATAATAATATTAATAAAAAAAATGACAACAATTTTCTATACAAATTGTATTTGAGAAGCTTTGGGAGTGTTGTGTTCAAGGAGAGGTCATCAAAAAAGACAAAGTGTTATCTATGAGAGGGATAGCAGGACTCGCTATAGTGCTCTGTGTGATATCATTACTAAGTGCTATCTATGAGAGGGATAGGAGGACTCGCTATAGTGCTCTGTCTGATATCATTACTAAGTACTATCTATGCGAGGGATAGGATGTATCGCTATAGTGCTCTGATATCATTACTAAGTACTATCTATGAGAGGGATAGCAGGACTCGCTATAGTACTCTGTGTGATATCATTACTAAGTGCTATCTATGAGAGGAATAGGAGGACTCGCTATAGTGCTCTGTCTGATATCATTACTAAATGCTTTCTATGAGTGGGATAGGAGGACTCGCTATTGTACTCTTTGTGATATCATTACAAAGTGCTATCTATGAGAGGAATAGGAGGACTCGCTATAGTGCTCTGTGTGATATCATTACTAAGTACTATCTATGAGAGGGATAGGAGGGCTCGCTATAGTGCTCTGTCTGATATCATTACTAAATGCTTTCTATGAATGGGATAGGAGGACTCGCTATTGTACTCTCTGTGATATCATTACTAAGTGCTATCTATGAGAGGGATAGGAGGACTCGCTATAGTGCTCTGTGTGATATCCTTACTAAGTGCTATCTATGAGAGGAATAGGAGGACTCGCTATAGTGCTCTGTGTGATATCATTACTCAGTGCTATCTATGAGAGGGATAGCAGGACTAGCTATAGCTATGCATGATGTTCTGCCAGAGACCGTGATTGTCCATGATTGTCTATATATATTCTTGAGAGTCTATGGGTAGGTAATCTATATCCTACACTATGTCTGATATCATTACTAAGTGCTATCTATGAGAGGGATAATATCTTTATTCGCACATAAAACATAGCAATGTAAGTTTTACAATCATTTGTTTCAAAAAGTGATTAAAAAAGTTATATAAAATCAATTTGTGGTTATTAGTAAAATAATGTCATTAGTATCATTTTCAGACAAGAGTTCACATGATTTTAAACCATCCCGTACTTCAATCATCTCGTTTAATACCTTCACATCACTAGTTGTCTCTGCAAACGCAGATGCTCTCCAATCATTACCAATCTTACAGACAGACTTGCTAACATTTAAGTCATAGTCATACGATATTTCACAATAATTTATACCAGAATTAGACCATGGATTCTTTAGTGCTAAATTAGCCACACTTTTAATAACAGGTGATTCATGATCTAATGATTTACACATAAATTTCATGAATCGCTGTTTGAGGCTTATTTCTAGTGGTAGGCAGTCAGACAAAAGTGCCAAAATTTCACAGTGAGTGACTGGAGATACTCTCCAAATTATTCTTAGTGCTTTACGCCATGCAATACACAAATTATCAACAAGTTTTCCCTTCAACAGCCATAAAGGAGCACCATAGTATGAATAACAATATTGTTTGAATAGTTTACATTTTATCACAGAATATACATGACTAAAATCTGCCATAAACATATTAAAACTTCTCCAAAATTTGGCAATTGCATCTCTAACCATACTATCTTGGTCAGTTGTAGATAAACAATGACCCAGATGCTTTTTGTACACTCTTTAGCACTGTGTTATTAACAATTATTTCCCTGTACTCAGGTACACATCCTTTACCTCTAATAATAATAATAATAATAATAATAATAAAATTTATATAGCGCTGATACCAGACAAGTCTGTTCATAGCGCTGAAGAAAAGAAATTGGCTTTTTCCACCATTAAATAAAACGTCGTATTCATCAGCATATTTTTTACATATTCTTGTTAACTTTATTAAAGCAGAGTGTTGGTGTCAACAAGGACAAATCATCAGCATACCCAAGACCCCCTACATAATGGTTCCCCAAGTGACAACCAATACCATTATTGTCGAGTCTTTCAAATAGTCCATCCATATATACAGAGAATAAAATTGCCGATAAAATAGCTCCCTGTTTTAAGCCATTACTAGCTCCAAATTGGCCAGATGTATTTGCTCCCCACCTGACTTGGAGCTTTTGATTGGTATACATAAACAACAATAGCCTTAGAACCATAGGTGGCAATTGACGTTTTAACAGCACTTTAAATAACTTACAGTAATTTACTCTGTCAAACGCCTTGCTAGCATCTAACCTTAAAACATACACATTGCTACCATTTGCATTATTATGGCTTATGGTTTCATTCATAACATATGTACAATGCTGATGACATTTTGGGCTTAAATCCAAACTGTAGATTAGAGGTAGACAGAGCATCCTGTTCTTTAAATAAAATAATTACATCAAACAGTTTAGCAAGAATACTGGATAATGTAATAGCCCTAAAATTATCAGACATACACAATAATTGTTTTTTATTGCTTGGTATGGGGACCAAGGTGCCTATCAACATGTAATCAGGGCTAACACCGTGTATCAACATGCTATTAAAAACAGGGGTTAGCAAAACATATAAAATATGAGGTCCATGTATAATATGGTCAGACTGCAGGCCCTCTTCACCATCTGACTTACCAAGCTTAAGATGCTGCACACCTTTAAGCACATCATCAACACAAATATTGTAAACATCATTTGAATAAATACAATTATAAATTTCTTCTTTTATCTCTTTCATATCATTTACATCATAGGGTACACTGTTGTATAGATGGTTGTATTTTTCAGAGAATAGCTCTGAAACTTCCTCATCACCAAAAACACTGTCAACACAAGAGGGCACAAAATTATTTCTGCCTTTAATTTTGCGACCAAAGGTCACGATGTCTATTTTCAGAAATAGACTCAGCTATCCTTGTCATTTGAATATGCTAACCTTGACGCAATACTAATCTTACTGCTCTGTGATACTGAGCTCTGGTTATGCGTCGCATCTTAGTAAGTGGACCATGGCGAGGTTGCCCATGTTGATGCCACTCCCTATGCTAATATAGGGCTTCCTGTTTAAAGTGGGCAACATGTTCAGACCACCCAGCTACTTTCCGTTTGCCACCAGGTGGCCCTGATACTCCACTTGTGGGTATGCATTTAGCAGCTTCCTTACACATAAGAATATTATTGTATAGACTACTTATATTGCAAGCGGACGTGCTTCGTCAAAGGGGAGCTGTGTGTAGGATATAGATTACCTATCTATAGACTCTTATATACAAGTATAGACAATCACGATATTTGGCAAGAGATCATAGAGGTTACTGAGTGCAACATGAAGGCCAACAAGTGCAGGCTAATGAGATGCATTACTCACCCAGCAGAGAGATGATGTGATGCTCCAAAACCAGAACTTCGCCAAGACGCTGCAGATGAGTCACACAGGCAGACGCAGGCGAATGCTTATTAGTATGCACACAGATCCACTCAGATTTCCTTAAAAAGGCCCCAAATCGCTACTCGGGGAGCAGAAACCACTTGCCTAGAAGATCCACGACACTCTGTCTCGTGACAGCCACACTTGTATAGACTTGGGTGTTCTATGCATCTTCAGGACTTTGTCAGTATTAGCATTTGGATATTTTATATATCACGCTCTTGCCATGCCTTCCTAGCCAGACTCTAGTGTATACAGCACCGAATAAAGGAGACTCTTGTGCATTGTATATGCTGTGTCTGCAGTCCTTATTACCTCCCAACTCACAAGGTAGATTAGGTAGCTAGGTTAAGGCCCCGTTCACAGGTAGCCAGCGAGTATAGTTCCGATCCCCGTCCACGTTCCCCAAAGGTTCAGGACCTCGAGCTCCAAGCAATACGTAACAATATCCTTTACATGTTGTTTACAAAATACATCACTAAATGTAAGTGCCTCATTATTATAACTTAAATTAGACAATTTAGTTGAAAGGTTATCTTTATATTTATTAATCTGTTCAACAGTAGCTTAATTCCAAGCCACCCTTGGAATATATTCCCTTGTATGAACAGATGCATGATTAATATTTAAATCAAGCAACAAGCAAAGAGCTACATGGTCAGAGAATAATAAATTATCAGTAATAAAACAATTTTCAACACTAATATTCTTTTATATTTTCCTTTTCTTTCAGTTTTCGTGGAAAGATCTCAACACTCAAAGGTTCATAGGATAATGAAATTTTTTCACCAAACCCAATATGGTAGCTTAGTACCTCAATTAAATGGTAGCTTAGTACCTCAACTACATAATTATTACAAGATTAAACATAACCCCATGGGTTGATAGCTCTGCTGACTTGAATGAAAACACATGAACTGAGATAAAGTGCAATAAGCAACCAGGTTATGATTTTCCATACAAGATCCCAATTCAGTTTTGATGAGATATTCATTAATATTTTGCAAATCATTATCATGTTACCAATGCAATATTTCATGCACAAAATTTGTGATTTTTTCAAAAATCTAATAGCTATCACTAAGTTGTCAAGGGGGCTGCCATTTTGAATAACATAGCCAATGAGAATCAAGATAACAAGTTGGGGCCAAATTTCATTTGTAACATGCATTTTGATTGGTCAAAATCACTATCTGCTCAATTCTGCTCTTGGAAAGGATTTAAATGATCATTTAGGAAGAAATGTTCAAAAACATTACAAACATAGGCATCAGAGATGCATCAACCCTCAGCCTTTGTAACTCATTGCACAACATTCGCTCCACACAATATTTGTGAACAAAACGTCACTGCACCAAGGCAAATTGATGCAGGGGTAAAAAAACCCATAAAATCTACTTCCTTTGATAGCTTAGGTGTGTCAAGTATCATGAAACTGTCATCATTTACTCTAGAATTATTGAGATGATGGGCCGGTGACCTTGAAAAGAAGGTTAAGGTCACTGTCCATCAAACTCATCTGGGGTCTTCACCAGATGCTTATGTGTGTCAATTCTCATGAAGCTGCCATTATTTGTTCTTGAGTTATTGCAATGTCGTGGATTTGACATAATTGTCCCTGTGACCTTGAAAAGTAGGTGAAGGTAACGATTCATCAAACTCTTTTGGGGTCTTTACTAGATACTTATTTGTGTCAAATCTCATAAAGCTGCCATCATTTGTTCTCGAGTTATCGCAATGATGGGGATTTCATGGTACAATTGTCCATGTGACCTTGAAAAGTAGGTGAAGGTCATGTTCGTTCAAAGGAAGTCTGAGATCTTCACCAGATGCTTATGTGTGTCAAGTCTCATAAAGCTGCCATCATTTGTTCTTGAGTTACTGCGATGACAAGGATGATTTCACATAATTGTCCCTGTGACCTTGAAAAGTAGGTGAAGGTCATGTTTCATAAAAATTCTGAGGTTTTCACCAGATGCTTATGTGTGTCAAATCTCATAAAGCTGCCATCATTCGTTCTTGAGTTATTGTGATTCTTGGGATTTCACATTATTGTCCCTGTAACCTTGAAAAATAGGTCAAGGTCACCGTCCATCAAACTCGTCCGAGGTTTCCACCAGATGCTTATGTGTGGTAAGTTTCATGAAGCTACCATCATTTGTTCTTGAGTTATTACGATGACAAGGATGATTTCTCATAATTGTCCCTGTGACCTTGAAAAATAGGTCAAGGTCGCCGTCCATCAGACTCTTCCAAGGTTTTAACCATATGCTTATATGTGTCATGTTTTATGAAGCTGCCATCATTTGTTATCGAGTTATCGCGATGACAAGCATGATTTCACATAATTGTCCCTGTGACCTTGAAAAGTAGGTGAAGGTCATGTTTTATAAAAAATTCTGAGGTCTTCACCAGATGCTTATGTGTGCAAATCTCATAAAGCTGCCATCATTTGTTCTTGAGTTATTGCGATGACAAGGATGATTTCACATAATTGTCCCTGTGACCTTAAAAAATAGGTCAAGGTCGCTGTCCATCGAACTCGTCCGAGGTATTCACCAGATGCTTATGTGTGTCAAGTTTCATGAAGCTGCCATCATTTGTTCTCGAGTTATCACGATGACAAGGATGTTCGCTACAGACATACATACATACATACACACATACATTCATACATACATACACACACACACACACACACACACACACAAACATACATACATACCCACGCCAGGAGTACTGGTTACATCAGGGGCTGAGGATCAGGGGCTGAGGATAAAAAAGCAATGATATGCATAGCTCAAAGGCCATTGATGTATGTTTATTCACTTTTGATGGTTGTGAGATTTAAAAACCACATCTTAACCACAAAGATTGAGCTGTTAAAGGAGAAAGGCTAATTTCAATAACCAAACAGCCATATGAATAACTGGTACAAGTAATATGGGAAAAATTAAATCAGGTTTTTAGCTCTGCTGAGACTTTAGCTCGCAGAGCTTTAGGAGGGGGAAAATGTCTGTCGGTCTGTCTGTCCGTCTGTCTGCCTGTCCGTCCGTCTGTCAACATTTCTTTAAAAATCTTCTTCTCCAAAACTACCAGTAGTACATCTTTCATATTTTATATAGAGGTAGATATATAGTTGAAGATTCAGATTCCTTCAAATCTTAGTGATGTCACCATTGACCTTAGTGCAGTGACCTTGAGGTCACAGATTTTGTACTGAGCATATCTCAGCAACCACTTATTACAGGATATTAAAACTTGGTATGCAGAAATGTCATATGTTAAAGCTGTGCCTTGTCATACAATTTTAGTCATGTGACCTTTGACCTTGACACATTGACCTTGAATTCAAAATTTGTGAACATGCCACATCACAACCATCAGAAGTGAATAAAAAACACTTCATATCTGTTATATACTAACACTATGTTTAAAAATCTTCTCCTCCAAAACTACCAGTAATATTTGTTTCATATTTAATACAGAGGTAGATAGAGAGTTGAAGATTCAGATTCCTTCAAATCTTAGTGATGTCAGCATTGACCTTAATGCAGTGACCTTGATGTCACAAATTTTGTAAGGAGTATATATCAGCAACTACTTATAAGAAGAAATTAAAACTTGGTATACATAAATGTTTTAGGTCATAGTCGTGCCTCATCATACTTTCTTAGTCATATGACCTTTGACCTTGACACATTGACCTTGAATTCAAAATTTGTGAACATGCCACATCATAACCATTAGAAGTGAATTAAATGCACTTCATATCTTTTATATACCAACACTATTTTATACAGAGCTAGATAGAGAGTTGAAGATTTAGATACCTTCAATTCTCAGTGATGTCACCATTGGCCTTAGTGCAGTGACCTTGATGTCACAAATATTTTAAGGAGCATATCTCAGCAACCACTTACAAAAAGAAATTAAATCTTGGTATACAGGAATGTCTTAGGTCATAGCCGTGCCTCGTCATACTTTCTTAGTCATGTGACCTTTGACCTTGACACATTGACCTTGAATTCAAAATTTATTAACATTCCACATCATAACCATTAGAAGTGAATTAAATGCACTTCATATCTTTTATATACTAACACTATGTTTAAAAATCTTCTCCTCCAAAACTACCAGTAATATTTGTTTCATATTTAATACAGAGGTAGATAGAGAGTTGAAGATTCAGATTCCTTCAAATCTTAGTGATGTCACCATTGACCTTAATACAATGACCTTGATGTCACAAATGATGTAAGGAGTATATCTCAGCAACTACTTATAAGAAGAAATTAAAACTTGGTATACAGAAATGTCTTAGGTCATAGCTGTGCCTCATCATACTTTCTTAGTCATGTGACCTTTGACCTTGACACATTGACCTTGAATTCAAAATTTGTGAACATGCCACATCATAACCATTAGAAGTGAATTAAATGCACTTCATATCTTTTATATACCAACACTATTTTATACAGAACTAGATAGAGAGTTGAAGATTTAGATTCCTTCAATTATCAGTGATGTCACCATTGACCTTAGTGCAGTGACCTTGATGTCACAAATTTTGTAAGGAGCATATTTCAGCAACCACTTGCAAGAAGAAATTAAATCTTGGTATACAGGAATGTCTTATGTTAAAACTGTACCTCGTCATACAATTTTAGTAATGTGACCTTTGACCTTGACACATTGACCTTGAATTCAAATTTTTTGAACATGCCACATCACAACCATCAGAAATGAATAAAAAACACTTCATATCTGTTATATACTAACACTATGTTTAAAAATCTTCTCCTCCAAAACTACCAGTAATATTTGTTTCATATTTAATACAGAGGTAGATAGAGAGTTGAAGATTCAGATTCCTTCAAATCTTAGTGATGTCACCATTGACCTTAGTGCAGTGGCCTTGATGTCACAAATTTTGTGAGGAATATATCTCAGCAACCACTTATAAGAAGAAACTAAATCTTGGAATACAGAAATGTCTTAGGCCATAGCCTTGCCTCGTCATACTTTCTTAGTCTTGTGACCTTTGTCCTTGACACATTGACCTTGAATTCAAAATTTGTGTCACTTCATATCTGTTATATACCAACACTATGTTTTAAAATCTTCTTCTCCAAAACTGCCATTAATTTATGTTTCATATTTTATACAGAGCTAGATAGACAGTTGAAGATTCAGATTCCTTAAATTCTCAGTGATGTCACCATTGAGCTTAGTGCAGTGACCTTGATGTCACAAATTTTGTAAGGAGCATATCTCAGCAACCACTTATAAGAAGAAATTAAAACTTGGTATACAGAAATGTCTTAGGTCATAGCCCTGCCTCGTATTACTTTCTTAGTCATGTGACCTTTGTCCTTGACACATTGACCTTGAATTCAAAATTTGTGTGCATGCAAAATCTCACAACCATTAAAAGTGGAGCAGACTTGAGCAGATGATGATTTTGACCAATCAAAATGCATGTTACATTTCAAATTTGGCTCCAACTTGTTATCTTGATTCTCATTGGCTATGTTATTCAAAATGGCAGCCTCCTTGACAACTTAGTGATAGCTATTAGATTTTTGAAAAAATCATGACAAAATGGAAAAAGAACTGAGTCTAATGGAAAATAGATAGAATTAGACCTCAGAAAATACAACATCTTGCCTACTTTGGGATCTTGTATGGAAAATCATAACCTGGTTGCTTGTTGTACTTAATCTCAGTTCATGTGTTTTCATTCAAGTCAGCAGAGCTATCAACCCATGGGGTTATATTTGTTATTCATATCATGTTTACTTGTTTTATCCTCTTGGAGTGTCCATAATTTTAAATAATTCTACTATAAGATATATATAAAGAAAACCAGTATGAACATTGTAAGAAGTTAGGATCTATGTTGTTGTATGGCCTCACTTCTCAATGAAGTCTTGAAGTAAATCTTGTCAATGACAGCTCTTTCTTTGGTTCATCTACAGTAAAATTCAATATGCAATAGAAATATATAGTCATACCAACCAAAAGAACATTAAAAGAATTTAAACATACAAAATCGAGTATTGAAAATCCTGTTTACCAGAGATACACACCAACAATGGTATTACACAAGGAACTAAAATAGTTAACTGCTAAAGACTTTTTTCAATTGCAAATCTGCAAATGTGTCGAAAATCCACATTTTGGCCAGCTACCCCATGTGTTTGATGAATACTTTCCTACAAATAAGTCAATACATGATCAAAACACAAGAAATTAAAGTAACATACATGTTATTAGAAAAAGAGCTTCCTGATGCAGTAAAAACAGCACTTCAATAAAGGTTTTCAAGAGTAAAGCAAAATGTAAACATGTAAAATGTAAACATGTATTTTATATCTTATTTAAATGTTGCAGAAAATGATAAATGAACATAACCCAATGGTTGATAGCTCTGCTGACTTGAATGAAAACACATAACTGAGAAAAAGTGTAATAATGCAATATTTCACGCACAAAAATTGTAACCTTAAGGTTACTGCATTAAGGTCAACTGGCATTGAACAACTTCATCTTGTAGTTGTCAGGCATACCCAATATTTATTATCTTAGATAATCATTCATGAAATAGTATTAGGTATTAGTAGCAAAGATGTATTTTCAGAGGTCTAATTCTATCTATTTTCCTTGAGGCTCAGTTTTATCCATTTTGTTTAAGAAATCTTATGGCTATCACTAAGTTGTCAAGGAGGCTGCCATTTTTAATAACATAGAAATACAAGCCAATGAAAATTGAGATAACAAGTTGGGGCCAAATTTGTTATGTAACATGCATTTTGATTGGTCAATATCATCTTCTGCTCAAGTGTGCTCTTGAAATGGTTTAAAATGATCAGTTAGGAAGTAGTGTAGGATATAGATTACCTATCTATAGACTCTCATAAACAAATATAGACAATCACGATCTTTGGCAAGAAACCATATGGGTTACTGAGTGCTACGTGAGGCCAACAAGTGCAAGCCGAGGAAACACATTACTCGCCCCAAATAGAGATGACGTGATTCTCCAAGCCACGCAGGCAGGACATGCGCAGCCCCGAAGCTGGAGAAGACGCAACGCAGGCAGCCCTCACACAGATGCTCGGTTTTCCTTAAAAAGGCCCCGAAATCGCTACTCAGAGAGCAGAATCCACTTGCCTAGAAGATCCACGACACTCAGCATCGTGACAGCCACACTTGCATAGACTTGGGTGTTTTATGCATTCTCAGGACTTTGTCAGTATCATGCATTCAGGTATTTCATATGTCTCGCTCTTTGCCATGCCGACCTAGCCAGACTAGTGTATACAGCACCCAATAAAGGAGACCCTTGTGCATTGTATACTCTGTGTCTGCAGTCCTTATTACCTCCCAACTCACATAGGTAGATAGGGTAGCTAGATTAAGGCCCCGTTCACAGCCAGCGAGTATCATATCTCAGATCCCCGTCCACGTTCCCCAACGACGGAGACATTCCCCATACGCTAGTAGGGTTACAAACCATACGTAACAGTTATGTTCATAAACATTACAAAAAAGCAATGATAAGCATAGCTTAGGCCATTGACATATGTTTATTCACGTTTAATGGTGGTGAGATTTTGCATTTACACAATCTGTCAAAGTCAAAGGTCACATGACTAACAAAGTATAACAAGGTATAGCTATGTATGAAGCTATGGAAGTATCATTCGTGCTTCGCACTGAACCCTAAAGTTCGGACTTCACCGTTGCTAGTTTCATCTTTCTACTTCACTAATTTTGTCCTTCTACTTTGCTATTTTTGCCATTCTACTTCTTTATTTTCGCATTTCTGCTTCTCTATTTCGCACTTTTACTTTGCTATTTTCGCTCTTTTCCAGAGCATCACAGTTACTATATAGATTGCTAACAGTGAATGGGGAAGATTAGAAGGCAAAGGGCGAAAATAACAAAGTAGAAGTGCGAAAATAGCGAAGAAGAGGGCCGAAAATTGTGACCTCGAGGTCACTGCACTAAGGTCAATGGTTATGTCACTAAGATTTGAAGGAATCTGAATCTTCACCTCTATATCTACCTCTGTATAAAATATGAAACATATATTACTGGTAATTTGGGAGAAGATTTTTAAAGAAATGTTGACAGACAGACAGACAGACATTTTCCCCACTCCTAAAGCTCTGCGAGCTAAAGGCTCCACAGAGCTAAAACATTCACTGATTCATTCTAATGCTATGCCTCCCATCAGCACATATTACTGACCTCCTAAATCTAATGTTTAATATAGAAATTCTATAATATTTAAAATATCACCAGATTAAGGAAAGCCCCCTGTCCTGTTCCAGATAAAATAAATACTGTCATTACTGATATGCCTCATTCTCTTTACATGTCTGGAGGAATGTAATTTCTCATCTTCTTGGAATTGTACATCAGATAGTCAAAGATTGGTGCACAGACAAAAGACAGACAATCTTTGTCCTTCTGGAACTGTTATTGGTGTCTCAGGAAGTCTACCTTGAATATTGAAAAGTCTATGGGGGAGATGGAAAAATGTATAAATGAAATCAGAAATTTCCTACTCACCAATAAAATGAAGCTGAATGACGGAAAAACTGAGATGCTAATTTGTGGGAAGAAGAAGGATATTAAGAGAACAAGTATCCCTAAAAAAATTAAGGTTGGATCCTCGGATATACCTAGATCGAACAAGGTCAAAGATCTAGGTGTCCTACTAGACCAGGAGCTGTCAATGAAGCCTCAGATTAGGAAAATATGCAAAAATGGTTATTATCATCTAAAAAATCTAGCTAGGATTAGGAACTGTATAGATGAAAAGACTTCTAAAACACTGGCACATGCATTTATCTCCACTGCACTGGATTACGGAAATTCGCTACTGGCTGGAATGCCTAAATGTGAGCTGGCAAAGCTTCAAAAGCTCCAAAATGCGGCGGCCAGAGTAGTAGGAAAATTAAGTAGGAGGGATCATATCACACAAAAACTTATGGACTTACATTGGCTGCCTGTGGTTGCTAGAATTGATTTTAAAATTGCCCTCCTCACATGGAAAATACAAAACGGTAGGGCCCCAGACTACTTAAAGGACCTGTTGGACATTAAAACAAGTGGAAAAAACCTAAGATCAGCTCAAAGGAATGAATATGTTGTTCCTAAAACCAATTTAAAAACATACGGGGATAGAGCATTTGCAGCATATGCACCTAAGGTCTGGAATGCCCTGCCCCTTACAGTGAAAAACTGTAAGACTATTGACTGCTTTAAAAAGCATCTAAAGACTCATTTGTTCAGAGAACACTATCTACTTAAGCGCCATGAGCAGACCCTGTCTGATATAGCGCTATATAGAAGTTTATTATTATTATTAGATGATAGTGTCTTGCAAATACAGCCACCTATGGGCTGGGGCCATAGGAATGCTAGAATTAGGTCAACCCATGACCTACAAAATTAAAATAAAAACATTGCTGTTTTTTGCCATTTGTCTTTGTGGATGGAGACCATACCTTATCAAATCTATGGACATATTCATAATTTACTCCGTTTTATGACCCAGCTTTTGCTCTTCATTCTCAACTTATTTGTTTAACGCCCAGTTTAAATTTGGATCCACAAGATTGGTGTGTTTGATTATGTCTACCTTTCAGTACCCCAGGAGACAAATCACAAATGATAACATGTTTATCTATCCGCATACAATATAGATCTTCTCAGTTTAATCTTTGGTGTGAACATTTAGCATTTATTCTTATTTATCTCATAGTGATTATTTGTTTGGATATTTGTTTTATTATTGATGTGTTGGTGTGTGGTTATATTATTTAAAATCTAATTCTTGCTGACGCGTAGTGATATGTGAAACAGGTGCCCGTGAGGGGTACGGTAACAAGTGAAGTCGGCCCAATGTGATTTCGGCCCCCGAGAGAAGTCAGCCCCTAAGAGATGTCGGCCCCCATATTTAGGTGGCTAGATAATCAAGTTATCGGAAGGAAATCAATGGCTAGCGATGATCCTTGGGGTTAGTTAATGCCCTTAGGGTCAAATAGCCTTCTAGGAGGAGATTTCGTGAGTTTTGAGCCGTTACAGAGTGACTGGGGCCGGCTTCTCTCGAGGACCGAGTTCACCTACCCACTGCGGGGCCGAATTTACTTGGGGGACGACTTCACTGGTATTCATCAGGAGTACAGGCACAGGAAGAAGAGACATATTTGTAAAGTTTTGTTGCAATTTGATTTCTTTTCCTGGAGTACAAAGTTAATATCTTCAAGGTGGGTAAATTGTTTGTGTTTTATTTAACGGAATCAACATCAATGGAGACAGTTCTAGGCAGGTTACCCATCTAAAAACTGCCCGTTTGGGTCGTCTCCTGCTCGTGATGTTAAACATTTCTAAAATCTCCCAAATTTATTCTCTGTGACTATGACTAGTATGAGCAATAATGAAGATTCAAAAGGCAGAATTTAGAAAAGATGTATCGCAGACATTCAATGTCATCACGATTTGAAGATTTTTGATATAGCATTTCTTTCACTTCATGTATTATCGCTCAAAGAAAAATCTTTGCTCTACCGACACTGGCGACAGTGCTTTGACACTTAAGTCTTAACGCTGGACTTGCACCTCACCAATTTTCCGTTGCTGACAATATTGCATTATTGGCATTAACCGCAGATTACAGCATGGAGAGGAGGACCCTTGTCGGCGCTGCCAGTCACGGTCAACTTATTTAGCGGAACCTGGTCGCTGACAAGTACTGACAGTGATTGAGCAAGGGTTGGGAGCCAACAAGTAGCATTTCTGGACTTATACCCATAGACATCATCAAAATAGACTTGAAATCCACTGTTTCCAGAAACACCTTGCACTGCCCTTCATATTTAAGCCACGACTATGAAAGAACTCGACCTCCGGCAACTAACAATCAAACAATTATGTACCCTTTAAATCAACATAAGATGTCAGTTCTGTTTGAAAATATTTCTTTGTTTTTTCTTGATCTCAGCATCGTTTCGCCATTGTTTACGAGTTTGCGCAAAGAGGTGAAAGTGGGTCAGTTTATTCATGGGAGTGACCGCAACAATCTGGATGCTCCACAACGTAGTGGTGCTTCTGACGTCATATTATGATTCTCCCTTTGTGTTTCCATGACGTCATTACTTGAACTCTTCTGAATGTCATTTCACGTTGTCAAGCGTAATGTCAGGTAAAAAAGTGAGGAAAAGAGGCTACAGATAACCCCCGGATTTTGCATTTACAGACATTATGACTGGGAAAGACGATGACATGGGTCATAACTGCAACAGTCAAGCACCGGAGGTCGAGTTCATTTAGTAGGGAAACTTCAATATGATGGGCAGTGCGTGTTGTTTCTAGAAACAGTGGATTTCAAGTCTATTTTGCTGGTGTCTTTGTGTATAGACACTTACTCATGCTGGACCAGTTTCCGCTGATGAAGTAGACTGTGACTGGCAGCGGCAATAAGGGTTCTCTCCAGCTTAGCCGCTGTAATCAGCAATTATTTGTAGTGACGGAAAACTGGTCTCTTACAAGAAACGGTCTCCTATCAAAAGATTAGAATAACATATTGCATATTTTCTGACTCCACTTGCACTTATGTTGGATGAGTTATCGCTGATAAAGTAGATTGTGACAGTCATCAGTTCTAATGGACCTCTCCAGGTTAGCCTCTGTAATAGGCAGTATTTGCCCAATGGTTTCACTGACTACCAATGGCTACAAAGGACCTCTCGAGGCTAGCCTCTGTAATAGGCAGTATTTGCCCAATGGTTTCACTGACTGCCAATGGCTACAAAGGACCTCTCCAGGCTAGCCTCTGTAATAGGCGGTACTTGTTCGATGGTTTCACTGACTACCAGTGGCTACAAAGGACCTCTCGAGGCTAGCCTCTGTAATAGGCAGTATTTGCCCAATGGTTTCACTGACTGCCAGTGGCTACAAAGGACCTCTCGAGGCTAGCCTCTGTAATAGGCAGTATTTGCCCAATGGTTTCACTGACTGCCAGTGGCTACAAAGGACCTCTCGAGGCTAGCCTCTGTAATAGGCAGTATTTGCCCAATGGTTTCACTGACTACCAGTGGCTACAAAGGACCTCTCGAGGCTAGCCTCTGTAATAGGCAGTATTTGTCCAATGGTTTCACTGACTACCAGTGGCTACAAAGGACCTCTCGAGGCTAGCCTCTGTAATAGGCAGTATTTGTCCAATGGTTTCACTGACTGCCAGTGGCTACAAAGGACCTCTCCAGGCTAGCCTCTGTAATAGGCAGTACTTGTCCAATGGTTTCACTGACTGCCAATGGCTACAAAGGACCTCTCGAGGCTAGCCTCTGTAATAGGCAGTATTTGCCCAATGGTTTCACTGACTGCCAATGGCTACAAAGGACCTCTCCAGGCTAGCCTCTGTAATAGGCAGTACTTGTCCAATGGTTTCACTGACTGCCAATGGCTACAAAGGACCTCTCGAGGCTAGCCTCTGTAATAGGCAGTATTTGCCCAATGGTTTCACTGACTGCCAGTGGCTACAAAGGACCTCTTGAGGCTAGCCTCTGTAATAGGCAGTATTTGCCCAATGGTTTCACTGACTGCCAATGGCTACAAAGGACCTCTCGAGGCTAGCCTCTGTAATAGGCAGTATTTGCCCAATGGTTTCACTGACTGCCAGTGGCTACAAAGGACCTCTTGAGGCTAGCCTCTGTAAAAGGTGGTGACACAAAAAAATGGTTTTACATTCCGAACTTATTAATGAGAGAAAGCGAGTTGGATGCAAGCACTGGCACCAGACAACTTTTCCATTGTTAAAAGTAACTGCCATCTGATTACAGTACCAATGACTGCCATCTGATAACAGTGGCTGTGCTGGACAAGAAACAAGGGTTGTAAAGCATGACATTTTTCATCTCACTATTTCTCTGCTTAATGCCACTCTTGAAAAAAAAAATCAGTGATTTGAGTTAGGATATTACAATTTTTCACAAATTTGGAGAAAGCCTCTGATGAACCAATCATTTTGTTCTTGAACATATTTTTAAGCGTGACCAAATAGATATTTGGTTTCGACTTTTGAGGGCCACAGTCCTTTACTTTCTCAGTCTTTATTTCATACAAACATATGCTCTTCTTTCTGAGATATTTTTCCCCTTCTTTCTATGCATCCTATTCTCTCTGATCTTGACAGATTCTTTGAGGCTGTTATAAACATCTAGAGTGATGTGCCATGTTCTCAAAAGAAGCAAGCTCCCATTACATGGAGATAAAAAACCTGTTGCCTGCCAACTTCCAACTTGCGACATATCCCTTCAGTGCCCCTCACCAGACTGTGTATTGAGTAATACACCCTGAGTGTGAGGCCCCATATGGGTGACATGGGGTTGCTGTGTGGTAAGCTCAGTTGAGGTTATATGTTGGGCAGACAGACTCGCTGTCATGTTGCCCTGGGTGATTAGCTATCATTTACTAGCAGATGGAGAAGTCACTTAATGCTTGCATTAGATCTGAGATACATAGAACACATCAAGTAAGTGGGGAATGCAGTCTGAGGTATAACTTATGGTTCCAAGCTAACAGAGATACACTCATATTGCATAATAATTACTAAATAGTTATCAAAATGGCTAGCAGCACTGTGGATCTGTGGGTGTGGTCCAATTGGTCTTGGTGACTCAGTCTTAGTTAGGCCTGAAAAAGAAGCTTGTTTCCGATTTTCTAAACTACCCTAGTTCAAACAGCTACCCTGAAGTTTTTTGCAGCTTTCTTGGTGAAAAGACGTAATTGCAGTTATAATGTCATTTAATATATATCCATTCTCAATACATGTCATCACTTTTGAATTAGCAAAGAATATATAAATAAAATAAAAGATAAAATCTATGCTGGCCAGTCTTATTTTTTCAGGACATGGTATTAGAAACAAGGATATTATTTTGTTTGGCCCCAGCCCCCAGTGGGGTACAAAGTTGGCATTAGGTCATAAGAGCACAGTATGTACTATGTACTACTGATATAATTATTATTTCAACATTGTAAAGTAATTCTGATGAAAGCAATATTTGTATCTACAGCTCTATTGTAGGTGTTCCCTGCACACATACTGTGCTGCCCTATAAACATTGATTAATAAAAGTGCAAATGCTCAGTAAAACAAACATAAATTATCAATCAGAATTGGATTAGGGTTTTGAACAAATGATTAGTGTTTTGAACAGAAATTATCTGGCCTTATTTAACATCTTGTGGCCAAGTGTAGTCCTATTAGTTTCATGATTGGTAAAAATATAAATTGAACAAAATGCAGCTGCAAAAAGTGTCAGAACGAATAGTTGTCTGGCTTTAATCATTAAATTAATGCCAATCAAAATAATCGGTGAATATGATTATTTTATTATCAATGAAACTTATGACTATAATCATGATGACTAACTAGTGTAATAATATTGGAATATTTTCAGGTCCGTTTCATCAGAGATTGAGGTTTTGACAGATGAATCGAGGATGACAGCCGCCCGGAATCTTGAGCGAGACTTTCAGAACTTGTACGTAACCGAGGGCAACAGTCAGGGAGGACAGGTGATAAGACATCACAGACCAGCACCTGCACACCCTCTCAAAAATGGTACCTTCCGCATAATTAACCATTTTTTTTTGTGGGATGTCATGCTTACAGTTTTTTTAGATAAATGTAGGGTCACTTGTGGCAAAGTGTGTTGTTTTTTTGTCATGGTTGTAGAAGAGTGAATGCGAATATTACTCTAGGTGAATGTCTATAACTTCAAATTATTATTGACATCAGCAGGTTAATAATTAATGTAAACATGATTTAAACAGCACATATCTTGTAATCTGTTTTCTGCATGGCTGAAAAGGCGCGATACCATGGTATGCAAAAGATAATCTAAATCTAACTGGAAATAGATTTAGGTCAAATTGGAGAAAATTGGAGAAAAAATATTTATTTATATACTTGTTTATATATAAATGTAATGTTTATATATCCATATATATTTATCAATAATCATAATTATTTATTCCAGTCTCAAGAGCATTCCATCATGTGTGATTTTGCTGTAAAAATTATAAAAAAAAAAAAGAATTGTAGAAAATTTGGTGATTTTTGTTGTCCGTAGTGACTGGTAAACCACCGACGCCGCAAAAATGCGAGATTGAGATACCCGGAAAATTTAGAATTCAGATTTCTTCCGTGGGTAAAACTATCCACGTCAAGCAAGCAGGTAAAATGCATGCTGGGATATGTGCATAGAGTGGAATGACTGCATCCGTGCAACGTAACACCATTATATGATAACACAGTGTCTGCTGGGACTGACTTCAGCAGTCTGGTGCTGGTTTGTATAAGTTCACTCTTCCTGGTGACTCTCTAGGCTCTTAGTATGGCTGAAACTGAATGCTGAATCTTTCTTTATGTGGCTATGCGATGGCCTGTAACCATGGCAATGACAGAACTGAGGGTTCACTCACATGAGCATATAGATTCACGGATGTAACGTGTGAACTTATTGAGCCTTGGAACAGACTGTTTTTTGAAGATTTCCAGAACTGACGTTTGGAAGTGCAGTACCAATATGTGTTGTCATGAAATGTCCTTCAGTTTAATGTTTACAGGAATTATGCAGTAATTTTGAAAATGTAAATAAATCATTTATAGATAATCAACTTTTTGGATTGATTCATTGAAATAAGTCTCTGTAAAACTTAATGAATTGCCCCTTCAGAAGACACACTCCTTACTTGGCATCATTGTCAAGTGGAGTGTCATCAAAGAGGTACTGAAGGTAAAATGATTTAAATTTAGAGTGACAATAAACTTATGGTGTTATCAAGTGCATTGTACTTTGAATAGTGCTAAAATGACACTAAAAGGTACTAACCTACTTTTGGGGTCACAAATGATAAATTATTAGGAGATATATATGCTTTTAATATACAAAATTTCAGAATTACTGCTATAATGCCTTCAATTAAATGTAAGCAGTGAACATAATCTGTATCTATTAGCTGTATATTTATGTATTCATTTGATACAAGGCCAGGAAACAAGATATCTTGTTTTAAAAAATGTGATTCATTCTAATTCCTATCAGAAACAAGATATATATTTTCCAGGATCAGTTAAAGTCCTAAGGATCAGATGAATTCTTCAGGATCAGATGAATTCTTCAGGATCAGTTGAATTCTTCAGGATCAGATGAATTCTTCAGGATCAGATGAATTCTTCAGGATCAGTTGAATTCTTCAGGATCAGTTGAATTCTTCAGGATCAGATGAATTCTTCAGGATCAGATGAATTCTTCAGGATCAGTTGAATTCTTCAGGATCAGATGAATTCTTCAGGATCAGATGAATTCTTCAGAATCAGATGAATTCTTCAGGATGAATTGAGAATTTATCTATGAACATAAAGAGTCCAGCAAAGCTCATGGCATGTTGAAGCCAACAATTTCTTTTTCACACTCCAACATGGCGAATAAGGCATGTGCACTAAGGTGTGCAACACAACAGCCTTGGTTGACAAGTTTGAAGTAATGCAATGGCTGAATGTGAACTTATTACAAAATTATGTCAGGCACAAGGGTATTTATGACCATATTATTATGCCAGCCAGGAACTGCGTGTTACTAGACAAACCCAGATCATGTTGATACGTGACCATATAGATGATTGGCCTGGACTGTTTCTGTTCTACATGTGATCTATTGTTACTGTGTATCTGGTACTAAATTCTGTACTTAGTGATAAACATACAATGTGATCTAACTTAAGCATTTTGGTTTCTATACATACTCCATATATATGTATATATTCTATGTATATAATGCTGATGATTTCCAGTTTCATTCAGTTCTGTTCTGCTCTTTTGTTATTTTGTTAATTTTTTTTTTCTTATTTTTTACTTTCTTTTTTAAATACTTTTTAATTTTCTCTAAGAGAATCTTGTGTTTCCTATGTTTTAGCATGTAAGGTTTGCTGGGGATCACCCAAAACTTGTAGTTCCTGTAAGTCCACCAGGTGTCGCCTGTAGAAAACATCACCGATATCCTCAGGTTGCCATGGTAACATGTTCCCCATTGTTACCATTGTGCCCAGACACCCCTTCCAAATGTCTGTCTATAACGTTGATTTAGTTTAACATTTATATAACAAATGAAATTGATGTATCATGTGGAGCCAAACATGTAATTAGTCATGAATAAACATGACCGAAAATAAAAATATCCAAATCTCCATTTGGTTATGCTTTTATATGGTCTAGCATACTTCAGGTGTGGCAGGATAATATGGGATGACCTGCATGACCTCATAGGGTCATTGGGTCATGACCTCAGTGTGTCATGTTTATGCATGACCATATACATGTTTGAGTCCAACCGTGACTAGATGTGTGGGTTCGTGTGAGATTGTGTTAGTCTGTGTGTGAGCTGTGAACAGTGCAGAGGTCTAGATTATTGTGTGAGAGTGGATAGATTTGCTGTGTTTATACTGCAAAAAATAGAAATCGTACCCCTGGGTTTCAAATATTTTGTTAACACTTTGAGGCAGTCTAACAGTTTGAACCAAACTTCTCTCTCGTCATGCATAAACATGACCACAAAAGGTCATTCTTGACTATTTCATTACTTGATTTAGTCATGCATATTTGGTGTCATTATTTGGTCATGCATATCTTGTGCATGGCACAATATGGCCATACAATGATCTTGCGTGACCTCATTTGGTTACATTTATGCATGACCAAATAGATGTATGGCTCCATCTGCACATAAGTTAGGGTTGCCTGGTTGCTGTCTTTTGAAAAGAAAACAAATGGGATTTCACATTAGAAAACCACACAGACATTTTTTTTTTGTAAAAAAATATGTAAATTCAGAAAAAGCATAGAAATGAATGCCTGAGCTCTTAAGAGCATTTGTGCTCAGAAAAATGAAAAATTGGGTTCCATAGGTTTGAACATGAAAGGGCACTGAAGGATGTGGGTCTGAGAGGGGCACTGAAGGGTGTGGGTTTGGAGAGGGGCACTGAAGGGTGTGCGTCCTGAGAGGGGCACTGAAAGTTTGGGTTTGGAGAGGGACACTGACAGGATATACATGTATGATGGCAGTACTCTGGTAGCCATCAAAAGAAACTATTCACAGAAATATGTGCAATTGTAGACCTTGATAAACATGATTATATTGTTGCTGGTTGAATAACTTATTGACCACAGTTCTCAGTGGTAACATCTGAGGGCCTCTATTAACTTTAAAACATAGATGAAAAAAGGTAATATATCAGAATTATCCCCATTATCCAAGGTCTGAGCCTTGATGAAATAGAGGCAACTGAATTCATATTTGCTAAAAGTTTCATGCTATTCTGCCAAAAAAATGACATTACATCACAAAAAACAGCAGAAATCTGATATTTTCTGAAGGCAGATGCTGTCACTTTTTTTGGTGAATGTTAGTTAACCATAATTTCATCTTAATATAATAGTAATAATAAAGAAGGTATGAAAAAAAACCTTGGCATGGTTAATGTAAAGTGCAGCATGATAAAAGCCGGTGTAACACTCTTATCCTAACATTAGTTTAGGATCAGATGTGTTCATCCGTTGTTTGGCTTTGCTCTATTTTTAGTTATTTGAATATTTTATTCTGATCTAAGTTTTAAGCTCCAGAGAAAGTCCTGCATGGCAGAGACATTTATTCCAGTCTGGCATGCATCCTCGAAGTTGATTTTAGTTTTGATTTGTTAGTTTTGCTTCACTTTTATTATCTTCCAAGTTGAATTTGTGTAAATCTCATTTTATAATTTTTTTTCTCATGGTTATCAGTTATTTGAATTTTAAAATATTATAATATTATTAAAGTGAGTTGTGTGAAAGATGTATGAAGAACTTGAGAAAGTAAATAGTGGTAATGATATTTTAAATATTAAAATATTAAAAATATTATGATATGTATATGTTCCTTTCAGGTTTGCCCACGTTTACGCCAGTAATCTACCCAAATCCAGCTGACCAATCAGACGAGAGTGAGGAGGAGGACTACCCACAATCCTCTAGTGGTTATCAAGTCCAGAGAAGTCAGTACTATGCTCCGCAGTCTGTTTCCGTATCGTACGCAGCTCCCAAAACTTACACGGCCACGTCCTACTCGCCGCTAAACACCACCGCACCTCTGCCGTTCATCAGGGCCCAGGCTCCCACAGCGCCATCTGGTGGAGGAGAGCGTGCGCGCCGACCAGATCCGCAGCCAGAATTTCCGCCGCCTCCACCGACGTCGCACGACTCTTTCTACGAAGATGAGGAAGATTATTTACCGCCGCCAGTACCAAACCAGATGAGTTACGGCACTTACAGCTCACAGATGGAGCCACGGTCTGTGTCGCCGTACATGACCGGTGGGAGGCCAGTCTCGCCCGGGTACCCGTCAGTACGAGTAGGGCCGTCTGCCTACCAAGACCGCAGAGACTATGCCCCTAAGGCCCCGAATCCGGCACCACAGCCAGTCACAGAGGGCGCCAGGAGTCGCATCATGTTCACGTCTACAGCTACACCGATCCAACAAGGGTTTGTGCAGTCGCGACCTACCAATGCAATGGGAGAGGCCCCCACAGGGTACAAGCCCACCCCTACCAGTCCTCAGGTAATGCAAACATATAATACACACATTTGAAATTAAATGGATTGGAATATATAGAATCTTTCAAATTTGTGTTTGAGTATATCTCTTCACCCCTAATGGACAGGAAGGACCGCAACGTCCACCACCGGTAACGGACGGGAGGGACGTTGATGTCCCATTGTTCTGGCTCAATGATGTAATTTTGTAACATTCCCTTAACCTGCAACTTTGTTACAATGTAATCATGTTAATGACGTCAGACTGAGTGGATCATGAACTTTTGACCCCAGCACTTCATTGAGTGTAATGAATAACCATGGTTATAAATTTTATCAATTAGTGGATACACTAGTCCTGTAAAAAAAGGGTTAGTCCACAGAATTTAGATACTCTTCCCTTAGGGGTTAAAATTGAGACAACAAAGTTTTTCAAATTTTATGCTACCACGAATTATGGAAAGTAACATCCCAGAAGAAGAGTAGCGGGTTGAAAATTTATATTGTTTAAATGCTCCAAATCAAATGTTTCCGTTATAAAAAATTACTGAAATGTGACATAAATGTGAAGGTAGAGTTTCAGAAGATTTTTCAGTTGTATGTGTAAATACTCCACTCATCAGTTTGAGTCAAACATCTATTTGGTCACGCATAAATACACATGTATGACCAAATAAGTCGGATATAGGCATCGCGTGATTAAAATTGGTTGCGCCCAGATGCTGCTGGACATTATTTGGTCATGCTTCACTTGGTTTGGGCATATTATTGTCATGCAAAGGCTCCTGCGTGACCCCATGTGGTCCTCTCTTTGCGTGACCAAATAGATGTTTGGTTCGGACCCTACTCGTGACTTTATCTTTGCTTGAAGCCGAGAAGTTCACAGAGTAATTTTACTTATAATATTTTTAAAAAGAAGAATAGAAACATTCATCAGATGAGTTCTTGTTGCCATGGTTACAGGTGGCGAGCGGGGTGCCGAGTGGATCTAGGGGGGATTCTGACGTGAAGTACGCCTACCCAGGCAAGGTGCCGCTGCCGTCAGACCAGCCAATCAGCAGTCCCAGTGCCGAGGGCAAGGAGGCCGAGGTTGATGCCCTCACCAGCCTTCTGATGCAGAACATGGAGGCCGCCGCTGATCCAGACTTCTTTGGTAAGCAGTTCATGCCAAACATCTTTGTAGTCACGCATAAATCTGTTCAAGCTGACCCTAATGGTTCACTCTTGAGAAATGCTTAAATCAACTTTGAGTTAATGCCATCATTTGACCTTATTTTGTCACATTTATGCATGGCCGAATATATGCTTGGTTGCCGATCATGATCTGATTTGGTCAATGTTGGAGCGAAGTAAATATATGAACACGTGCTAATCGGACTAAATTAGGTAACAAAATAATGTAAGACACCAATTTTGATGCATTTGTGTGTGACTACAAAGATGTTGAGCCCCTATTAATAGATAATAAGAAAAGTTTAAATTAAAAGTTTGTGATTTCTAGTTACATGCTAGATGAATTCCTTCTGATAAAAATATGCAAAATAATTTTTATATAAACATAAAAAAATTAAAGTGTTAGAACCTGTCAATAAATAATTTGATTATTTAATTTGAGTATAATATCTTTTAATGAATTGATAATGAGTGCAATAATCCATGCAGTTGGTGAGGAAATCACCATGATGAAATTTCAGTGAAGTGCAGTTCGTGTATATACATGTAGTGTTGATGATGCGGTATGTGTATATACATGTAGTGTTGATGATGCAGTACGTGTATATACATGTAGTGTTGATGATGCAGTACATGTATATACATGTAGTGTTGATGATGCAGTACGTGTATATACATGTAGTGTTGATGATGCAGTACGTGTATATACATGTAGTGTTGATGATGCAGCACTTGTATATACATGTAGTGTTGATGATGCAGTACGTGTATATACATGTAGTGTTGATGATGCAGTTCGTGTATATACATGTAGTGTTGATGATGCAGTACGTGTATAGACATGTAGTGTTGATGATGCAGTACGTCTATATACATGTAGTGTTGATGATGCAGTTCGTGTATATACATGTAGTGTTGATGATGCAGTTCGTGTATATACATGTAGTGTTGATGATGCAGTACGTGTATAGACATGTAGTGTTGATGATGCAGTACGTCTATATACATGTAGTGTTGATGATGCAGTTCGTGTATATACATGTAGTGTTGATGATGCAGTTCGTGTATATACATGTAGTGTTGATGATGCAGTTCGTGTATATAGGGTTGATGCAGCACTTGTATATACATATAGTGTTGATGATGCAGTACATGTATATACATGTAGTGTTGATGATGCAGTTCGTGTATATACATGTAGTGTTGATGATGCAGTTCGTGTATATACATGTAGTGTTGATGATGCAGTACATGTATATACATGTAGTGTTGATAATGCAGTACGTGTATATACATGTAGTGTTGATGATACAGCACTTGTATATACATGTAGTGTTGATGATGCAGTTCGTGTATATACATGTAGTGTTGATGATGCAGTTCGTGTATATAGGGTTGATGCAGCACTTGTATATACATATAGTGTTGATGATGCAGTACATGTATATACATGTAATGTTGATGATGCAGTACGTGTATATACATGTAGTGTTGATGATGCAGTACGTGTATATACATGTAGTGTTGATGATGCAGTACCTGTATATACATGTAGTGTTGATGATGCAGTACGTGTATATACATGTAGTGTTGATGATGCAGTACGTGTATATACATGTAGTGTTGATGATGCAGTACATGTATATACATGTAGTGTTGATGATGCAGTACGTGTATATACATGTAGTGTTGATGAAGCGAGTGTTTGTGTGTTTGTTAAGGTCTGTGTGGCCAGTGTGGCCGGGAGGTGAAGGGCAGGTACAATGCCTGCGCTGCCATGGCACAAATCTTCCACTATAAATGCTTTAGATGTAGATTGTGTGGTGAGTACCGGCCGCCTCCTTCTCGGCCCCAGTCACGCTACTCTCCGCGATGCCACTCTCCATGCTGCACACTCCCTACAGTGTACAAGTCTGGCTTGATCTCCTGTGTACCTCAGCATTTTACCCAGCTTAACACTTTGTTCTAACCAGTTTGTCTTTCATTCTATCCAGCTGATTTCACCATTCTTTCAAACTTACCTCCCCATTCTATCCAGCTTTCCTCTCTGTTCTTTCAAACTTACCTCCCCATTCTATCCAGCTTTCCTCTCTGTTCTTTCAAACTTACCTCCCCATTCTATCCAGCTTTCCTCTCTGTTCTTTCAAACTTACCTCCCCATTCTATCCAGCTTTCCTCTCTGTTCTTTCAAACTTACCTCCCCATTCTATCCAGCTTTCCTCTCCATTCTTTCAAACTTACCTCCCCATTCTATCCAGCTTACCTCTCAATCCTTACCAGTTTTCCTCTCCATTCTAACCAGCTTACCTCTCAATCCTTACCAGTTTTCCTCTCCATTCTAACCAGCTTACTTCTCCATTTTTACCAGCTTACCTCTCCATTCTAACCAGCTTACCTCTCCATCCTTGCCAGCTTACCTCTCCATTCTATCTAGCTTACCTCTCCATCCTTGCCAGCTTACCTCTCCATTCTATCCAGCTTACCTCTCCATCTTAACCAGCTTACCTCTCCATTCTAACCAGCTTACTTCTCCATTTTTACCAGCTTACCTATCCATTCTTACCAGCTTACTTCTCCATTTTTACCAGCTTACCTATCCATTCTTACCAGCTTACCTCTCAATCCTAACCAGCTTACCTATCCATTCTATCCAGCTTACCTCTCCATCCTTACCAGCTTACCTCTCCATTCTAACCAGCTTACCTCTCCATTCTATCCAGCTTACCTCTCCATTCTAACCAACTTACCTCTCCATCCTAACCAGCTTATAGATATAATCCTGGGTAAGGAGATGATCTTTGGTTTAGAGAGGGAGGATTTATGTTATTACCCTGCATGATGCATTCACTATGCTATATCAGAAGGTAGTCCCACTGCACTCACAGCACACAGAATTAATCAAGTTATCATATATCTGCCATTCATCATTTTAGATCTATGCTCTTCAAAGTCAGGCTTTCACATATGTATTTCGTCATCCTGGAAGTTATTTAACTTCAATACCAATTCATTTGTCACCCTTGCCTTTGATTTCTTCATCATCCCTGTACTTTTATAAGTTTCGTTTATCACCCTTCCCTTTGAATTTTTTTCATCATCTGTCACCCCCTTATCAGTTTCATTTGTCATCCTTTCCTTTGAATTCTTCATCATCTGTCACCTTCATATCAGTTTCATTTGTCACTCTTTCCATTGTTTTCTCCACCATTCCTCCTCTTTCAATGTAATATTTCCATTTGTCACTTTTTCCTTTGATTTCTTGATCATATGTCACCCTTTCCGTGTGTCATTTCATTTGTCATTCACAACTCTGAATTATCAGATTTTTACTCACTAAAGGCATCATATTTCCATGGTTTCTGTGGTGTAATTTATTTTTGATCTTCCAAAAGTCATTCTGAAATAACTTCTTGCTAACTCTCAGGTGTCCTGTACAACTTGTGCAGTGAAGTTTGGTGTCACCTCAGGAACAGAAACCAGTTTTCTTAGCACATTAGCTATAAGCTGCAGAGAGACCTAAGCTAGGTCTGTCCAGACTTAGTGTGTGGGTCTGTCCAGACTTAGTGTGTGGGTCTGTCCAGACTTAGTGTGTGGGTCTGTCAGGTGCATGGGTGTACGCATGACAGGGTGAGTGTAAATGTGACAGGGTGAGTGTAAATGTTACAGGGTTAGTGTAAATGTGACAGGGTTAATGTAAATGTGACAGGTGAGTGTAAATGTGACAGGTTCAATTGTACACTTGACAGGGTTGGTTTATATGAAAAGGTTGAGTTTACATTTGACAAGGTTGAGTGAACATAGGGCAAGGTTGGTTTATATGACAGAGCTGAGCTTACATTGACAGGGTTGAGTGCACATATTGACAGGATCAAGTGTACATATGACAGGATTAATTGTACGTTTGTTAAGGTTGAGTTGATATAGCACGAATGAGTGTACATGGGACAAGTGTTCAGTATACGTATGACAAGGTTGAGTATACATATGACAGGGCTTAGTTTACATATGAAAGGAGTGTGTGCATATGACAAGAATGAGTGTAAATATGACATGAATAAGTGAAAATATGACAGGGTTGAGTGTACATTTGACAGGGTTGAGTGCATATGACAGGAATGAGTGCAAACATGACAGGGTTGAGTGTACATATGACGTGTTGAGTGTATGAGAGGATTTAATGTATATATGACTGAGGCGAGGATACGTTTGGCCAGGTTTAGCATGTACATGTATGACAGGGATGAGTGTACACATGATAAGTAAGAGAGTGTGTGTCTATATATGATGTGGCTGAGCATGTGTGCGTCTCTCTATGCAGGCATGTGTGCTAAGTGTGGTGCAGCCATTATGGGGGAGAACACTGGATGCTCCGCTTTAGACCAGCTGTATCATGTAGACTGCTTCACGTGTAGGGCATGCGGTGAGTATCCAGGGTCATATTCAGGGTCTATCTAGGGTAATATCCAGGGTCCATCCAGGGTCCATCCAGGGCCATATCCTAGGCCACATCCAGGACCATATTCAGGGTCTATCTAGGGTAATATCCAGGGTCCATTCCGGGCCATATCCTGAGCCACATCCAGGACCATATTCAGGGTAATATCCAGGGTCACATTTAGGGTCACATCCTGAGCTATATCCAGGGTCCTACCCAGATCCACATCCAGGGTCATATTCAGGGCCACAGTGTACCATTAACGCATAGGTGAAGTTAGGAAGGAGTACATTATATAAAAGGCACATATAGGACTCATAGCAACCAGGCATGCAGATATACAATATCCAGGGTATATCCAGGCATATCCAGGCATATAGGATGAAGATCACATCCAGGGGTCATACAAAACAAGGCAATGATAACCATAATATTAAAGATATTGAAAGTTACTAAAGGGAATGGTTTATTTTGATCAGCATGTCTACCCAATATAATAATTTTCTTTCAAAGTCAGAAATAAGCACTGGCACTTGATTAAACAGTATTATCCAATATATAGAGGCCAAAGCATTATATTAGTACATAAGCATGAGGGGTTTAATAGCAATGATCCTATCCCTGGGACAGTACAGGATCATAACCAAAATATCTACTGTTATATCTTATATTTGCTATAAGCTTGCTTCATATATTCAGATAATGAATTAATTGATGAAACTTTTGCTAAATTCTATTCTTTGCTATACTCTGTACTTAACAACTAATTTTTAATTCGTAAATGACCAAAATTGATAATTTTATTAAATAAACAAGGAAATAGTGATCATTTGTCGGTATATTAAAAACTTATTTTAGAGATATAATCAATAAGTGCATGAACAGCTCAAGTTAATATTATCATTCATTTGAACAAGCTGCCATATTTCTCTAAATGATTTGAAATACAATTAGGAGGAAAATGGTAACTTGCTGTATATTATAATGAATAATCATTTGATCATGTTGATACTGCAGGAATGTGTCTGGGAGGCCAACCTTTCTTTGCCATGGAAAACAAGCCGTACTGTGAAAACTGCTATTTGGTGAGTCTACAGCCTATCCTCTCTCTCTCCCCCTGGCCACTAGGTGTCAGTAATCTGTATTTCCCCTGGCCACTAAGTGTCAGTTATCTGTATTTCCCCTGGCCACTAGGTGTCGGTAATCTGTATTTCCCCTGGCCACTAGGTGTCCGTTATCTGTATTTCCCCTGGCCACTAGGTGTTGGTAATCTGTATTTCCCTTGGCCACTAGGTGTCAGTTATCTATATTCCCCCTGGCCACTAGGTGTCAGTAATCTATATTCCCCCTGGCCACTAGGTGTCAGTAATCTATATTCCCCCTGGCCACTAGGTGTCAGTAATCTATATGCCCCTTGCCCACTAGGTGTCAGTAGTCTGTATTTCCCCTGGCCACTAGGTGTCAGTAATCTGTATTCCCCTTGCCCACTAGGTGTCAGTAATCTATATGCCCCTTGCCCACTAGGTGTCAGTAATCTATATGCCCCTTGCCCACTAGGTGTCAGTAATCTATATTTCCCCTGGCCACCAGGTGTTGGTAATCTGTATTTTCCCTGGCCACTAGGTGTCAGTAATCTATATGCCCCTTGCCCACTAGGTGTCAGTAATCTATATTTCCCTTGGCCACCAGGTGTTGGTAATCTGTATTTCCCCTGGCCACTAGGTGTCAGTAATCTATATGCCCCTTGTCCACTAGGTGTCAGTAATCTGTATTCCCCTTGCCCACTAGGTGTCAGTAATCTGTATTCCCCTTGGCCACTAGGTGTCAGTAATCTGTATTCCCCTTGCCCACTAGGTGTCAGTAATCTGTATTCCCCTTGCCCACTAGGTGTCAGTAATCTGTATTTTCCCTGGCCACTAGGTGTCAGTAATCTGTATTCCCCTTGGCCACTAGGTGTCAGTAATCTGTATTCCCCTTGTCCACTAGGTGTCAGTAATCTATATGCCCCTTGCCCACTAGGTGTCAGTAATCTGTATGCCCCCTGGCCACTAGGTGTCAGTAATCTATATTTCCCTTGGCCACCAGGTGTTGGTAATCTGTATTTCCCCTTGTCCACTAGGTGTCAGTAATCTGTATTTCCCCTGGCCACTAGGTGTCAGTAATCTATATGCCCCTTGTCCACTAGGTGTCAGTAATCTGTATTCCCCTTGGCCACTAGGTGTCAGTAATCTGTATTCCCCTTGTCCACTAGGTGTCAGTAATCTATATGCCCCTTGTCCACTAGGTGTCAGTAATCTGTATTTTCCCCTGGCCACTAGGTGTCAGTAATCTATATGCCCCTTGTCCACTAGGTGTCAGTAATCTGTATTCCCCTTGCCCACTAGGTGTCAGTAATCTATATTCCCCCTGGCCACTAGGTGTCAGTAATCTGTATTCCCCTTGGCCACTAGGTGTCAGTAATCTGTATTCCCCTTGTCCACTAGGTGTCAGTAATCTATATGCCCCTTGTCCACTAGGTGTCAGTAATCTGTATTTTCCCCTGGCCACTAGGTGTCAGTAATCTATATGCCCCTTGTCCACTAGGTGTCGGTAATCTGTATTCCCCTTGGCCACTAGGTGTCAGTAATCTGTATTCCCCTTGTCCACTAGGTGTCAGTAATCTGTATTCCCCTTGTCCACTAGGTGTCAGTAATCTGTATTTTCCCTGGCCACTAGGTGTCAGTAATCTGTATTCCCCTTGGCCACTAGGTGTCAGTAATCTGTATTCCCCTTGTCCACTAGGTGTCAGTAATCTATATGCCCCTTGTCCACTAGGTGTCAGTAATCTGTATTTTCCCCTGGCCACTAGGTGTCAGTAATCTATATGCCCCTTGTCCACTAGGTGTCGGTAATCTGTATTTCCCCTGGCCACTAGGTGTCAGTAATCTATATTTTCCCTGGCCACTAGGTGTCAGTAATCTATATTTTCCCTGGCCACTAGGTGTCAGTACTCTATATTTTCCCTGGCCACTAGGTGTCAGTAATCTATATGCCCCTTGTCCACTAGGTGTCAGTAATCTGTATTCCCCTTGCCCACTAGGTGTCAGTAATCTATATTCCCCCTGGCCACTAGGTGTCAGTAATCTGTATTCCCCTTGGCCACTAGGTGTCAGTAATCTGTATTCCCCTTGTCCACCAGGTGTCAGTAATCTATATTTCTGCATTCAATATTTCCCCAGGTTTTGGGCCCCTCTATCAAAAATTTATGCAAAGACTCTTATCATATTTTACAGTATACATCTTTTTTTTATTCCAGAATACTCTGGAGAAATGCTCAGTATGCTCCAAGGCCATCACAGACAGAGTAAGTACCCACATGACTACATCTCAGCCAAAATAGCATCATCTTGCTGTCTGAATGCAAAGTCTATGTGATGCCCCAGATGTCTTATTTTGAGAATTGAATGACCTTTCAAGAACTCCTTTTATTAGGTTACAAGGTCAACTACGTAGCCGATAGATTTTCGATGCTTTGCAAGATATTTCTGTGCATGTGTCACAGTGAGTGATGGGACAATCCTTGCTGAACCAGGGTTGGAAAGGCACTGCATCTTGCACCATAGTTGCATTTAGATTAAATCTGTCCCATTACTTAGCCCAATATGTGCCTATCTTCACATACGGCAAAGTGCCAAAGTAGCTTGATAAATCAATGAATTTTATCTGAAATCTGTGTCTGATTGATCCAAAAACATTGCATTGGTCAATGACAATGACTGTTTTTAAAGCAAGATGACGGTGAAGTCTGCTTTGATTGGTCAATTCGTGTCACCTGGACATGCAGCGTTGGCAGTCTACCACCAGATGTCACTGCATACTGTCCACTAGGTATCACATTGACCAAATTAAAATTGTTTGAACTGAGAAGAATCATGCTCCCTCGTGACAAAATTTTCATCCATCCCAAAAATGTGAAAAAAATGATTATACACACAAAAACTAGAATTCTACGGCTGACAATGACTGTTATTACATTAGATTATACACAAAAAGATAGAGTTGACTTGTCACTTTAAATTATCCACAAAAAAGTAGAATTCTATGGCAGACAATGAATGACTTCTTACATTAAATTATACACACACAAAAATGTAGAATTCTATAGCAGACAATGAATGACTTGTTACATTAAATTATACACCCACAAAAAAGTAGAATTCTACAGCAGACAAAGACTTGCTACTTCAAATTATACACACACAAAAAGTAGAATTCTACAGCAGACAATGACTTGTTACATTAAATTATACACCCACAAAAAAGTAGAATTCTACAGCAGACAAAGACTTGCTACTTCAAATTATACACACACAAAAAGTAGAATTCTACAGCAGACAATGACTTGCTACTTTAAATTAAACACACACAAAAAAGTAGAATTCTACAGCAGACAATGACTTGCTACTTCAAATTATACACACACAAAAAAGTAGAATTCTACAGCAGACAATGACTTGTTACGTTAAATTATACACACACAAAGGTAGAACTCTACATTTAAAAGTATATTTATAACTCTACATCTAAAAGTAGAACTGTGGCATTTACATGCTAATGGCCTGATCATGGTGTTTGCTGGCTTGTTTCAGATTCTGCGGGCGACCGGGAAGCCGTACCACCCGACGTGCTTCATGTGTGTGGTGTGTGGCAAGAGTCTGGACGGAGTTCCCTTCACGGTCGACGCCACCAGCCAGATACACTGCATAGAGGACTTCCACAAGTAAGTGCCCGTCCTAAGGTGCGTCCATATTGCCCACAGAAAATATCGCCCTCTCTCAGAATATTAACCATAGAAGATATGGTCTCAGAAAATTATTGCCCTCTGAAAATATCACCCTCTGAAAATGTTAACCGTAAAAAATATTTTGTGTCAGAAAATTATTGAACTCTGAAAATATCACCTGCAGAAAACGTTGGCCTCGGAAAATTATCGCCTTCAGCAAATGTCGCCCCCTGAAATGAAATCTTCCACAGAAAATATCACCCTCAGAAAATAACTTCCTTGGAAAAGTATTGCCCAGAGAGCCATATGGATAGCCACAATTCTGAATATTGTTGGGAATGCAGGATAATACTGTACACTATGATAAAAGAATTTTGCAAGCAGGAATTTTTCAAATTGATGCTTTGTAAGATAGGGCTCATCATGATCATGATCTCTGGAACATTTCTAGGAACAAAATTATTTTTTTTTACAGGATTTATTCTTTCAATTCTGTTATTATTCTGTTATTCTTTCATGTTAAAAAAAAATGATGTCCAGATATGGATACAGCAAAATTATCTTAATTCTATTCTACTCAAGCTAAGATTTAAAATGATATTTATATATTTTTTTAGTTTTGATGTTAACTTTGCTGTGTTTCTCTTTGCAGGAAATTTGCCCCTCGGTGCTGCGTGTGTAATCATCCGATCATGCCAGAGCAAGGCCAGGAGGAGACGGTCAGGATCGTAGCCATGGATAAAAGCTTCCACGTACACTGCTATCAGTGCGAGGTGAGTAGACGGTCAGGATCGTAGCCATGGATAAAAGCTTCCACGTACACTGCTATCAGTGCGAGGTGAGTAGACGGTCAGGATCGTAGCCATGGATAAAAGCTTCCACGTACACTGCTATCAGTGCGAGGTGAGTAGACGGTCAGGATCGTAGCCATCGATAAAAGCTTCCACGTACACTGCTATCAGTGCGAGGTGAGTAGACGGTCAGGATCGTAGCCATGGATAAAAGCTTCCACGTACACTGCTATCAGTGCGAGGTGAGTAGACGGTCAGGATCGTAGCCATGGATAAAAGCTTCCATGTACACTGCTATCAGTGCGAGGTAAGCTTTATGATATTTGGAATACATAAGCATCTGATAAAGACCTTAGACTTTTTTTTATGGAACATGACCTTCACTTACTTTTGAAGGTCATGGACAATTGTGTGAAATCCTCATCATCACTTGAGAACAAATGACGGCAGCTTTAAGAGACTTGACACACATAAGCATCTGGTGAAGATCTCAAACTTTTCAATGTAACATGACCTTCACCTACTTCACCTAATTTTGTGAAATCCTGATCATTGTGATAACTTGAGAACAAATGATGGCAGCTTTATGAGACTTGACACACATAAGCATCTGGTAAAAGAGTTTGATGAATGGTGACCTTCGCCTACTTTTCAAGGTCACAGGGACAATTATGTCAAATCCACGTCATTGCAATAACTCAAGAACAAATAATGGCATCATCTCATTATTTGTTTCAGGATTGTGGGTTAATCTTGGTGGGTTAATGTTTCAGGATTGTTGGTTAATCTTGGTGGGTTAACTTTTCAGGATTGTGGGTTAATCTTGGTGGGTTAATGTTGCAGGATTGTGTATTAATCTTGGTGGGTTAATGTTTCAGGATTGTGGGTTAATCTTGGTGGGTTAATGTTTCAGGATTGTGGGTTAATCTTGGTGGGTTAATGTTTCAGGATTGTGGGTTAATCTTGGTGGGTTAATGTTTCAAGATTGTGGGTTAATATTGGTGGGTTAATGTTTCAGGATTGTGGATTAATCTTGGTGGGTTAATGTTTCAGGATTGTGGGTTAATCTTGGTGGGTTAATATTTCAGGATTGTGGATTAATCTTGGTGGGTTAATGTTTCAGGATTGTGGGTCAATCTTGGTGGGTTAATGTTTCAGGATTGTGGGTTAATCTTGGTGGGTTAATGTTTCAGGATTGTGGGTTAATCTTGGTGGGTTAATGTTTCAGGATTGTGGATTACTGCTGTCGTCGGAGGCTGAGGGGCGAGGATGCTATCCACTCGATGACAGTATACTCTGCAAAAACTGCAACGCTAAACGTATACAAGCTTTGACCACCAAAATGACCACAGAGTTATGATTTGTGTTTCCATGACGATTCGATTCCGAGCATACCAGGAAGCCAACAAGCATCTATCACCAGGTCTAGCTAATTAACATACCAGCTTCAGCTTGACTCCACAACTACAAGGAGGGCTCAACACTAAGCACTGACTTTCAGCCTAGTTTGGGCTAGTAGTCTCAAATTTTTACTAGGCCCAGATTTAAGTGAATATTCCTTGTATTTTTCACTGCTTTCGGTTATGATCCAGTAGAGGTGATTGGTTCTGTCAGATCTGAGGAGATTAAAGACATTTTGGGCCTCTGATCAGAATCTTTTATGTCACGGCCTGCTAGACATAGTCATTCTGTATTGACGACCTTTTCATGGAAAGGAAAACGTCTAATGTTGTGTGTCCGTTATGTGATATGATAATGAAAAATGATAATATACCCATGCAACCGGTTTAGAGATGGCAAGATTATTGTCTTGTGCAGATGTTATTGTATTTTATATTACACATCATAGTAGGGTGTGGTGCATGGGGACGGTGTTCTTCAGAGTGACGAGAAACTACTTAACTAGGAGCTTACTATGTAATACGCCAGTACGGGGAGGGGCTGAGTCCAGGTAGGGTAGGGTAGGGTAGGGAAGGGTAAGGTAGGGTAATTATTTGGGGGGTGGATGGGGTGTTGTAGGAGATAGGCATTGATGGGATTGGATGGGATGGGTAGTTGTATACTGGGGTTGGATAGGGTGGGTAGTTATGTGCTGGGGTTGGATGGGGTGGGTAGTTATATGATGGGGTTGGATAGGGTGGGTAGTTATATGATGGGGTTGGATAGGGTGGGTAGTTATGTGCTGGGGTTGGATGGGGTGGGTAGTTATATGTTGGGGTTGGATGGGGTGGGTAGTTATGTGCTGGGGTTGGATAGGGTGGGTAGTTATATACTGCCAGCAGACCTAGTGTGAAATGGCGCTATATAAATGTTTATCATTATTATTATTACTGGGGTTGGAATGGGTTGGTAGTTGCATACTTGGGTTGGGTTGGAGTTTTGGTAGTTATATACCTAGTTGGCTCATATACCATGTATTGGGGTGGTTAGATTAGATATGCTGGGATGGGAATGGGGTAAATTGGTGGGTTGGTAGTGGTTTTGGGGTGGGTGGGGTAATGAAGGAACGATTTGGGAAGGGTGGGGTAAAATTTTTAGGCCAGGATGAAAACAAAATCTTGTTTCTGGTTTTGAATCCAAACACCAAAATTTTGTCTTTGAGATCTTAATCTCTTAATCTCAGCAATTTTAAAGCCACCAGATTTCAAACACTGTTCTGCACACTATTTTAGTCCTTCCTCAGAGAACTGTTCATTTTTCCCTTCATCAACTATACTCAACTTACAACCAGAAACTAAGAATTAGTTTTCCCTGGCCTTATAATATAAATATATATAATACTACAAACATAACGGTGCTTCCAAAGGTGGAAATCCTGATACTGCAAATGTATTTTTAGAACACTTCAGTGTCTCATTACATGCTATAGAAGTTGACACGGCGAAATAAAAAATATTATGTCATAGGTACTGCCTGCAGATGCGAAAGCTAGCTTGGATACAATCTATTTTACAGGGCTATTAGGTAAACATTAACATTCACAACAAATTAGAATATCTAAAGTATATATTCATCGCATGAAATTGATTTTTATATAAATTATTACTTGAACTACAAAGTATTGTATACATTTACTGTATTATGTCGAGAGGAAATGTGAAATTGTCAAGTTTTATATAAAGTGATGTTCTGTTTTTTTATTACTCCATGTTTCAATTGGGACTTCTATATCTCATTGTGGTCCCAGGTTTGACATGGATCTTGTACGATATTAGTATTAAAAATATGCAAATATATTTGCATATATATGAATATAAAATATATTAGTGCATTATCATTTATTTATTTGCACTGTTTTATGTGAAATACTTACAAATTTTTGTATGAAATCAGATAAATAAAATATATATACAAAACCTGTGAATATGTTATGCAAGCAAATAAATTAGGCATGGAATCTAAAAATGTGTGCCATCCAAACTCCAAATAAAAGCAAGGTTGGAATCTACTGGTCTATCCACACCCAAGTAAATATAAGTAAATTAATTCTACTTACCACACCCAAGTAAATGAACTCTACTTGTCATACCCAAGTAAATAGACTCTACTTACCACACCCATGTAAATACAAGTAAATGAACTATATATACCACACCCAAGAAAAAGAACTCTACATACCACACCCAAGTAAATACAAGTAAATGAATTCTACTTGTCACACCCAAGTAAATGAACTCTACTTACCACACCCAAGTAAATACAAGTAAATGAACTCTACTTGCCACACCCAAGTAAATGAACTCTACTTGTCACACCCAAGTAAATGCTCAAAGTAAATGGACTCTACTTTCCACACCCAAGTAAATACAAGTAAATGAACTCTACTTACCACACCCAAGTAAATGAACTCAACTTACCACACCCAAGTAAATGCTCAAAGTAAATGGACTCTACTTTCCACACCCAAGTAAATACAAGTAAATGAATTCTACTTTACACACCAAAGTAAAATAACTCTAACCACACCCAAGTAAATTAACTCTACTTACCACACCCAAGTAAATGAACTCTACTTGCCACACCCAAGTAAATACAAGTAAATTAACTCTACTTTCCACACCCAAGTAAATGAACTCTACTTATCACACCCAAGCAAATGCGCAAAGTAAATGGACTCTACTCACCACACCCAAGTAAATGAACTCTACTTGCCACACCCAAGTAAATACAAGTAAATTAACTCTACTTACCACACCCAAGTAAATTAACTCTACTCACCGCACCCAAGTAAATGCACAAAGAAAATGAACTCTACTTGCCACACCCAAGTAAATACAAGTAAATTAACTCTACTTACCACACCCAAGTAAATGAACTCAACTTACCACACCCAAGTAAATGCTCAAAGTAAATGGACTCTACTTTCCACACCCAAGTAAATACAAGTAAATGAATTCTACTTTACACACCAAAGTAAAATAACTCTAACCACACCCAAGTAAATTAACTCTACTTACCACACCCAAGTAAATGAACTCTACTTGCCACACCCAAGTAAATACAAGTAAATTAACTCTACTTTCCACACCCAAGTAAATGAACTCTACTTATCACACCCAAGCAAATGCGCAAAGTAAATGGACTCTACTTACCACACCCAAGTAAATGAACTCTACTTGCCACACCCAAGTAAATACAAGTAAATTAACTCTACTTACCACACCCAAGTAAATTAACTCTACTCACCACACCCAAGTAAATGCACAAAGAAAATGAACTCTACTTGCCACACCCAAGTAAATACAAGTAAATTAACTCTACTTACCACAACCAAGTAAATGAACTCTACTTACCACACCCAAGTAAATTAACTCTACTCACCGCACCCAAGTAAATACAAGTAAATTAACTCTACTTACCACACCCAAGTAAATTAACTCTACTCACCGCACCCAAGTAAATGTGCAAAGTAAATGAACTCTACTTACCACACCCAAGTAAATACAAGTAAATTAACTCTACTTACCACACCCAAGTAAATGCAAGTAAATGAACCAGTGTTGAATCTACCTTGTCCATGCCTGACCATCCTAAGTAAATTTGAATAAAACAAAATCAGACCTGTCCGTCCCATATAAACTTAATGAATCTAAGTGTAGCATTGCTGCTCATGCTGTGTCCATGTAAATGACTTTCGCGGATTCCTTCCCACAGGTCAGTTTAATGAATCTGGCAGAGAATCTACTCCATCCTTTACCAGTCCAAGTAGTCGAGGAGCCAGCCCCCAAATTTTGGGAGTTTCGTGTGACAGAAAGCAAACCGCAATTTGAAGTGCTACACATGTAGCAGGTGACCTAGGTTTTCTCAAATGATATTTGTTTTTTTCCAATTGTAGGGTCTTTCAAAGTTATTGAGGTACCTTCCAGTACCTCTTAGAAATCACTCTGTCCTGTGTGCATCTATGTGTGTATGCGTTTGCTACCTCTTGTCCCTTCTAATGGAACTGTTATATTATGATTACGAGTTGTAGCTGGCAACATAGAAGTTATTTTATATGAGACCGGAAGAAAACAGAATCGGAACGAGAAGTTGTCTTGAACCAAGTTAAGTTTAGTTTATCAAAATAGTTTTGAAATAGGAGCGTGTCCTATGCATTTTGAGCTTTGCTGAGGCCCCGCCAGGAACTAAAAGTTTGAAATCTGGACTTAGATGCATAATGTTCTGTACCTGGCTACCAAAAACAAAAAAACAAATAGTTATTTTAGGCCATATGTATTTGAATAACGACAACTGGTGTCACATACCCGTAATGATTTATAATTGATTAGGTGGCAGAAGTAGAAATTCAAAAAGATTATGCAGCAATGGTAAATTCACAAGGTTTTGAAAGATAATGTCACATGACCTTGAAATTAAGGTCAAGGTTTCTGACTAGTGAATCATTTCACTAACTTTATAATATGCATCCATGACTAAAGTTTCAGGGACCAGTCATTTTCTGTTCTCAAGTTATTGTGTCCCAAAAAAAGGGACCAGTCATTTTCTGTTCTCAAGTTATTGTGATCAAAAGAAAGGGACAGACACCCTAATGCCTGGACAGGGCAGACCACAACATTACCCCCTCAGCAAAATTTGTCACAGAGTAAAAACAGCAAAACACACTTGGGCCATATCATCTAAGTATACCAAACAAGAGACGTATATTATGTGGATCAAGGAAAAAAAACAAAGACCATATAATCCTTTTTATACAGTTTTGTGATATGTATTTACATATATTTCTAAATGGTAGCTTAGTACCTCAACTACATAATTATTACAAGATAAAAACCACATCTTAACCACAAAGATTGAGCTGTTAAAGGAGAAAGGCTAATTTCAATAACCAAACAGCCATATGAATAACTGGTACAAGAAATATGGGAAAAATTAAATCAGGTTTTTGTTATTCATATCATGTTTACTTATTTCAACCTCTCGGAGTGTCCATAATTTTAAATAATTCTATTATAAGATATTGATGTAATTCTATTATAAGATATTGATGTATATATATATATATATATATATATATATATATATATATATATATATATATAGTCAATATTTTCTTCCTTAACAACTCAAACTTTGCATCAGTACAATAAGTATTTTGATAGAAATCATATGTGGCATAACAGGGGGTTAAATTGTACATATATGTATAAAATTGTTAAGCATAATATTAAAATAAAACACAAAACTTTACATTTTGTTTTATCGCTGATAAAATTTGCAATGTACAATATGTTTGGCAGATGCAAATTCAATGTGAATAGTGAACAATTAATAATAATAACAATAATAGGAATAATAAAACACATGTAAAATACTTTAATCAATGAGAGGAAAAACAGAACAACGGTGTCACTATTATCTATTCCATCGAACCCATCCCGAGAACAAGCACCTTTCTATTAATAATATTGTCAAATAATCCCACAAACGCAGTTATATTCAAAGTAGGATATATTATTTACATAAACAAACATATCTCAACACTGACTGAAGTGAGTAGATATATTACAAATTACCAGTGACAAATATGTGAGACATAGTGTGTTAGAAAGACATGATTATTGTGACTCCCAGATAACTATGAAATATAAAATAAAGATTGTATGTACAAGACATTAATATCAAGACCCAACAATATTACCAAAACAAAAAATATCACACGTCACAATTCAGCACAGAAGGTGAAGAAACGGTACCAGAGACCAAACGGTATCAAAAGCAGAATGGTACCAGACGGTACCAGAGGCAGAATGGTACCAGAGACGAGACGGTACCAGAGGCAGAATGGTACCAGAGACGAAACTGTACCAGAGACAGAAAGGTATCAGAGACCGAACGGTACCAGAGGCAGAATGGTACCAGAGACCTAACAGTACCAGAGGCAGAATGGTACCAGAGACCAAATGGTACCAGAGGCAGAATGGTACCAGAGACAGAACTGTACCAGAGACAGAACTGTACCAGAGACAGAACTGTACCAGAGACCAAACGGTACCAGAGACCAAACGGTACCAGAGACCAAACGGTACCAGAGACCAAACGGTACCAAAGGCAGAACGGTCCTTTTAACGATTATAAAATATGGCATGGTCCCATTCTGCTGCTCGGTGCATTTCTCATCCTGACATTTGCACTATTTACAATGTACCTTGTCTACAGTGGTTCTGTTCTAACACTGGTACCATATCTATAATAGTCCTGTTCTGATACTGGTACCATCTCTACTGGTCCTGTTCTGACACTGGTACCATATCTTGGTCCTGTTCTGACACTGGTACCATCTCTACTGGTCCTGTTCTGACACTGGTACCATATCTCTACTGGTCCTGTTCTGACACTGGTACCATCTCTACTGGTCCTGTTCTGACACTGGTACCATATCTCTACTGGTCCTGTTCTGACACTGGTACCATCTTTCACAAAATTAAAATCCTTTTCTCTTTGTGCTGACTTCCAAAATACCTTTAATCTGATTGGAACTAAAATTCAACACTTTACCAACATTACAAAACAAGTTCACAATTATTAGGACTATAAATTCACATTGGTTACTTACTAAGTAATTTCCCCTTTCAAAAAAATTATTTTTATATCGGTATTCTATGATTTAGGATTGAAAAAAATTTGGAACAATTTTATGTGAAAAAGACTTATTTCTTTGGCCTTATTTATTTCTATAAAAAATCTCATATTCAAATCATTAACAATGCACACAAAATAACACTTTCAGAAGTTGACCCTAAACAACTCAACATTGGAAATAGGTTAATAGCCATGTCAACATACGATTCACCAAACACATAATATTGATACTTATCAACATTAATGACTTCTTTTTTCAAAAATAAATTAAGAATTATATGACCTTGACCCCTTACAATATGAATAGAGCAGGAAAGATAAAGTTTCATTTTTGCTTTTATGATAAATATTTACAGCGTTGTTAGAACCTTTATAAATCAATTTATAAATCATAAAATTCAATGCAAATCCTTACCAAGACAGGAATTAGTTTTAATAGCTTGAACAAGATCAGGAAGATATTTTTGACAACACAAATTTTACCAAAAAATCTACATAGTTCATATTTTATCAACAAATACAATATTTCAAATGCAAGGGAGACAAACACACAACAATATTCAGAACTTTTGAGTGAAAAATATACATGTAGATAGATAACATTTTCTGGGCAGTTTCTTTACCATTTGACTTTTGTAAAGTGCTGCCATCTGTAGGCAGCTTCTTTACCATTTGAATTTTGTAAAGTGCTGCCATCTCTGGGCAGTTTAATTTTCCAGCATTAGACTTTAGTAAAGTGCTGCCATCTGCAATATATATATTTAACTTCTACCTTTAGTCAACTTAAATCTTGTTTTTGAAAATCAAATAATGTTCCTTTCCAAAAATGTTCCAACATTTAAATCCACTGAAAATGTATTCTTAAAGCAAAAATAAATATAATTATTTTCACTCTTTTAAGGAAAGCAAAACGATTTCTGAGTGGATATGGCTCTCGCCACTTTCAAATTGTTGAAAAATTTCCATATTTTCCGAGACTGTTATGTATAAAAAGGAGATACATCAGAGTTTAAAGAGTCTATATATATATAATTGCAATGTAGTTGCAATTTTTATGCCCAGACATATTCTTTTTTCAGACATACTAGATATGCTTTCACAAATCATTTCGTTTAACCAACTTTACAAATGCTGTTTTTTATTGTTTTTTATTCCAGAGCTCAATCTAAGGAGAGCAAAAATTGGCCCCAATTCATATGATGTATAAAATTAAAACCACGAACCAGATGAACTGTCAAATATAGCTTAATATATTTATATATATATGCATAATATGTTTGAGGTAACTGGTAAAATATTTCAGACCTTCTTGGCCTTTCCATTAGACAGTTGCTTTTGGGTGGTACATCTTTTACAGTAGCTGCACTATGTTAAAACAGCAGCCTATATCCATGCGTAAATACATAAAATAGATACCACCTGATTATGTATCCATGCGTAAATACATAAAATAGATACCACCTGACTATGTATCCAAATCTCAACCCCTTTGAAAAATATTCAACATCACATACATGTATGTATTAGTTCTGTCAACAACTCTCCATTGCAGTGAAATGCAAACCATCCTTTGTCTCCCGTTTTGTATTGTCAAGAACGTTTGGAGCATGTTTGTCATATGTCACGTCCATGTAACCATGGTAACGTCCCATGCTGTCTCTTCACGATGCAAGATCCTGGCTTTCTGCAGAGGCTTCAAATAACATGTACATGTACACCAGTCTCCCCTCTTCCAAAGTCTGATTTTGTACACCTTCAAGGTAACCAACCCCTTGATTGTTATGTTTTTGTTATCAAGATTCGTGCGTTGCCATGGTTACCAAACTGCACATTTCTTGACTGGGTTCATCCGGCTGCCAAGAGGACAACTGTATGCTTCAGAAAACTCCTTAGAGTTAGATAATGGCCCAAGTACTCTGCAAACATAAAATATAGAATTATGCTGGGAACAAAACAACTTTCTATTTAATATGTGTTAGGCCCTTATGAGGTTTTGAGGCAAATTTCAACATTTGGCCATCTTCGTTTCAGTGCTTTCAAAGCTTGACTATCACTATCAAAACATAACCCCATGGGTTGATAGCTCTGCTGACTTGAATGAAAACACATGAACTGAGATTAAGTACAACAAGCAACCAGGTTATGATTTTCCATACAAGATCCCAAAGTAGGCAAGATGTTGTATTTTCTGAGGTCTAATTCTATCTATTTTCCATTAGACTCAGTTCTTTTTCCATTTTGACAATTTGATATGTAACATGCATTTTGATTGGTCAAAATCATCATCTGCTCAAGTCTGCTCCACTTTTAATGGTTGTGAGATTTTGCATGCACACAAATTTTGAATTCAAGGTCAATGTGTCAAGGACACATGACTAAGAAAGTATTACGAGGCAGGGATATGACCTAAGACATTTCTGTATACCAAGTTTTAATTTCTTCTTATAAGTGGTTGCTGAGATATGCTCCTTACAAAATTTGTGACATCAAGATCACTGCACTAAGCTCAATTGTGACATCACTGAGAATTTAAGGAATCTGAATCTTCAACTCTCTATCTAGCTCTGTATAAAATATGAAACATAAATTAATGGCAGTTTTGGAGAAGAAGATTTTAAAACATAGTGTTGGTATATAATAGATATGAAGTGACACAAATTTTGAATTCAAGGTCAATGTGTCAAGGACAAAGGTCACAAGACTAAGAAAGTATGACGAGGCACGGCTATGGCCTAAGACATTTCTGTATTCCAAGTTTTAGTTTCTTCTTATAAGTAGTTGCTGAGATATGCTCCTTACAATATTTGTGACATCAAGGTCACTGCACTAAGGTCAATGGTGATATCACTAAGATTTGAAGGAATCTGAATCTTCAACTCTCTATCTAACTCTGAATAAAATAGTGTTGGTATATAGAAGATATGAAGTGCATTTAATTCACTTCTAATGGTTATGATGTGGCATGTTCACAAATTTTGAATTCAAGGTCAATGTGTCAAGGTCAAAGGTCACATGACTAAGAAAGTATGATGAGGCACGGCTATAACCTAAGACATTTCTGTATTCCAAGTTTTAATTTCTTCTTATAAGTAGTTGCTGAGATATGCTCCTTACAAAATTTGTGACATCAAGGTCACTGCACTAAGGTCAATGGTGACATCACTAAGATTTGAAGGAATCTGAATCTTCAACTCTCTATCTACCTCTGTATTAAATATGAAACAAATATTACAGGTAGTTTTGGAGGAGAAGATTGTTAGTATATAACAGATATAGTGTTAGTATATAACAGATATGAAGTGTTTTTTATTCACTTCTGATGGTTGTGATGTGGCAAATTTTGAATTCAAGGTCAATGTGTCAAGGTCAAAGGTCACATGACTAAAATTGTATGACGAGGCACAGCTTTAACATAAGACATTCCTGTATACCAAGATTTAATTTCTTCTTGTAAGTGGTTGCTGAGATATGCTCCTTACAATATTTGTGACATCAAGGTCACAGCATTAAGGTCAATGGTGACATCACTAAGATTTGAAGGAATCTGAATTTTCAACTCTCTATCTACCTCTGTATTAAATATGAAACAAATATTACTAGTAGTTTTGGAGGAGAAGATTTTTAAACATAGTGTTAGTATATAACAGATATGAAGTGTTTTTTATTCACTTCTGATGGTTGTGATGTGGCATGTTCACAAATTTTGAATTCAAGGTCAATGTGTCAAGGTCAAAGGTCACATGACTAAAATTGTATGACAAGGTACAGCTTTAAGATACGACATTTCTGCATACCAAGTTTTAATATCCTGTAATAAGTGGTTGCTGAGATATGCTCAGTACAAAATTTGTGACCTCAAGGTCACTGCACTAAGGTCAATGGTGACATCATTAAGATTTGAAGGAATCTGAAACTTCAACTATATATCTACCTCTATATAAAATATGAAAGATGTAGTACTGGTAGTTTTGGAGAAGAAGATTTTTAAAGAAATGTTGACAGACGGACGGACAGACGGACAGACAGACGGACAGACATTTTCCCCCTCCTAAAGCTCTGCGAGCTAAAGTCTCAGCAGAGCTAAAAAGCCAGTCTGGCAATTCATATTTTCAATTTTTAATCTCTAGCTGGGCTCTAGTTTAGCTGGGCCTTGAAAATAAGTGAAAATAAAACCTGAATATCAGTTAGACTGTCCACCAGATGGCACTCTCAAGCTAATCCCAAAGATGCCAGTAAAATGGACATGAATCCATTATGTCTAGGAATGCCACTTTGTCTTTGGGTGTAGGTTCACCACATCGCCCTCTGGTGGAGTTTGCATCAGACTCTTACCTGATCGGTCCCGGGCTGTGAATGGAAGTCCTCATTTTGTGTAGAGCTTCCTCATCACGAACTATACCACACCAGATCTAATGGCAGAAATATTGGATTGATTTGACAAATAAATAAAAAGAAAATTAAAACAGGAGTAAAGAGTACTGGGATTTTATATCATAGTTCATTTTAGTGGTATAGTGCGATCGTGGGTCACCATCTTGTTTTTTTTTATGATTTGATTTTTGAGTCTTTTTGTGCACTCCTGATTTGTTTGTGCAGTTCCGGTATGCTACTTTCAATGAGGCAATATGCTGACCCGCAATCAATCTATTCAAGAATCAAATCTTTCAATTAATCTCATTAATTAATCAAAATGGTCAGATAACAAAAAATGTTTGGAAGCAGGAAATTTTCACAAAAAAAGCAGACTGCATGCAACCAAATCACATGGTATACAGGTTAGTGCCTACCTGGGCGTAGTTCAAGAAGAACAGCTGATTGTGGTTCAGGTGTATCCCCGGCAGAGGGCGCTCCTCACCGTTCTCTGACACCCACTTTCGATACGCCTGTATAACAAACATACAATATAAAAAAAGAAGTTTAAATTCCTCATACTTGATGCTTCAAGAAAGTATTCTGCACCTATAAGATATTATTTTGCAGATCACCCCTGTGCAGAACTACTTTTGTAGATCACCCCTGTGCAGAACTAATTTTGTAGATCACTACTGTGCAGAACTAATTTTGTAGATCACCCCTGTGCAGAACTACTTTTGCCGATCACTACTGTGCAGAACTACTTTTGCCGATCACCCCTGTGCAGAACTACTTTTGTAGAACACCCCTGTGCAGAACTACTTTTGTAGATCACCCCTGTGCAGAACTAATTTTGTAGATCACTACTGTGCAGAACTACTTTTGTAGATCACCCCTGTGCAGAACTACTTTTGCCGATCACCCCTGTGCAGAACTACTTTTGTAGATCACCCCTGTGCAGAACTAATTTTGTAGATCACTACTGTGCAGAACTACTTTTGCCGATCACCCCTGTGCAGAACTACTTTTGCCGATCACTACTGTGCAGAACTACTTTTGCCGATCACCCCTGTGCAGAACTACTTTTGCAGATCACTACTGTGCAGAACTACTTTTGCCGATCACCCCTGTGCAGAACTACTTTTGTAGATCACTACTGTGCAGAATTACTTTTGCCGATCACCCCTGTGCAGAACTACTTTTGCCGATCACCCCTGTGCAGAACTACTTTTGCAGATTATCCCTGTGCAGAACTACTTTTGCACATCATCCTGTGCCAAACTACTTTTGCGGATCGTCTGTGTGGTGAGCTATTTTTCTTCAACATTAAGCTACCTCTTCATTTTTTATTATTTTTGAATGAATGAATTATTTGATTGCATAATACATTGGTGTACATGTCATAATAATCATCAATTACATTCTAATGTACATGTACATGTAATCGATAATTAATCTATGGTGATTTCTTCAAAATATCATTTTTTGTTTCTTCTTTAGTTGTGATATACAGCAGACGACATTTCAGATTTGGGTCATGGGGACATCTAAACCCAGGCAGGTGGACCCCCTGGTGGCAGGGACTGTAGCCTTCCATGGGCATCTTGAAACTGATGACTGCCACCCCACCCAGCTGAGACCCAAATTACACCCTTTTCCCATTATGCTTTGTGACCTAGTTTCCTGTACACATAGGTATCAAATTGACCACATTATGTAAATGAGCTGAGAACTTGAATGGCTCATACACAACATAGTTCAGCACATTATGTGACATTTACACTTTGCTTGACACTAATCATACTAATAACTGTCCCAAATACACCTCGCAGGTGCCTGCATGCTATGGCCAGAATTCCGGTCGCACATCACTGGAAATATGTGGTCATTGTTCGGGGTTTCCCTGTTCTATATTTACGTGAACCAATCAGAGCAATCCTCCAATAATTAGTGACATTATTCGCCTGTTGCACAAACCCATTTCAACGAGAGGTCCTTGATAGTCCTAATATATTTGGACTAGGATAGTCTACTGCTTTGCTTTGTAAATAAAAGTAGATTGCAAAGTATGAGATAAAGACAAAAACATGGGTTCATGCAGTGTTCAGACTGACAGATTTCCCAAGTTGGTTCGTGTTGAGATCCTTCCACTAGAACTTTCAGTCTGGATGTAAAACCTAAACTGGGTCATCCACCAGGGGACAGCACTGTGCTATATCTCACCCTGTAAGATTCCTTCAGGCCTCCGTTGTCAGCAATATTTTCTCCTTGTGTATTCTTCCCATCAATCTGTAAACAGAAAAACCATTACGTTAGAAAATAGAATGATGATGATGATTATGGAATGATGATAATTATGGGATGATAATTATGATGATGATGATGATGATGATGATGATGATGATGATGATGATGATGATGATGATGATGATGATGATGATGATGATGATGATGATGATGATGATGATGATGACTTACGCTGTATCCGAATGGCTCTAGCTTGTATTCACTATATTGGTCCGTCATACACAGCGTGCGTTCACGGAAAGCCGCAATAGTTTCGTTATTCCACCACTGCCGCAGGTTGCCATCTTTGTCATACTGGCGACCTGCAAAATCATTAGCATTTCAAGGGTCAGCAAAATATCTTTTTGTTTCTTGTCTCATGTTGATTGATAAGCAAATTCAGTCAAATTTGGAGATTCCACAAAATATGAAAATTCCACTTAATCATGAGAGGACTAATACTTTAAAAAAAATGTTATTGTGAACTTCATCAGTTGCAGTTAAACATCTATTTGGTCAGGTAAAACAAAAGATGAATGAATTTTACTGCAAAGAATATATGTCTCACATTTAAAAGATTTTTTCATTATCTATTTTTCATCATTATGATTGATGCAAATTAATATTGGTAATAATGACCTTTGTTATCAAATCCGTGAGTGATTTCATGTCCAATCACCACTCCGATCCCTCCATAGTTGAGTGACCTGCAAAGTAACCATGGTAACACACATCACAAATAACATTTCATTTATGAAATAATTATGAATGGTTCTTGTTTATTATTGAACACGTGATCCTCATTCTGCGTGCTCTGCAAATGAAGATTCCAAAAAATTAAATGAACAGATTTATCTCATGGAGGTTGCATGAATGAGTCTAGACTGACATAACACATTTGTTTTTTGAGCTGAGAAAAAACCGCCACCTTTAGATTGACTTAATCAGGTCACCTGTTAGTCTTGTGTCTGATGCAAATCATGATTAGGGTCTGGTATGGGCCATTAAGAACATGGTTGTGATTTGTCAGAATCTGTGTGTGTCAGATTGCTATTCATTGGATATAAATTCTGACCAACCAATCGAGGGCAATCTTGTCACCTGTATTTTAGACTACATTCTCATAGTGCCACTGCCACTGCCGACGGCCCTTATAGATATCTGATTTTCTGATTGGTCAGCTATTATTGCACTTTTATGCGTTAGACTGATTGGTTAATTTATCCAAACTCACGCAAAACTCACTCACTCAGTCACTCACTTACTCACATTGGTAAGATTGTTTGGTCAGAACTTATGACTGATGAGATCATAAGTTCTTGGAGACATCCAGACTATCCATGTTATCCTTTGCCATGCTCTCAATGGCCCATCGTGGACCTAAACACGATTTGGGTCAGGCACAATTACTATCTCTGTACTCTAATCATGCTATTAGTATTAGAATCATCTGACTTTATATTGATAATTTGTCTTTCAGACCATTGAATATGTTGAAATATATTACATATTACCAGAACGGGTATTTTTGTACTTGAATTAATTGGATGCCAAATTAGTAACATTTATCCATCAGAAAATTCAAGGGGGGCTTTTGACTATTGTATATTACCCCCTGATCAAGGTATTTCCATATTGATAATGTTGTTGAAAAGGAAGGACTTGAATGCAGGGTTAGTGCCATAGACTTGCAAAATTTAAATACATAATTTTTGAGTGTCAAAATCCCCTATCTAAAAGTGCATAAAGGTCAAATGGCTCCAAAAGGGCATCTTCTGATTAGTTACATTGTTGAAACCGGAGGAATACTTACTTTGGAAACTTTCCATCGTAGAACATTGGTTGCAAGATGGCTGCAGGAAATACTGAAAACAGATTTTATCCTTGAAAGAAATGATATCAATAAAGCTGGTGTGATGCTTAATTATATAATTTTATCATTAATGCACACAAATGCAAATACAAGAAAAAATTTATCACTGGGAAGTTAGACAAATAGGCTGAAATTAATAAAGATATGAGAAATTTTTTTTTTATCAAGACACCAAATTTTGGGCAAAAATCAAATTATCGTGTCAAGACCAGCTTTAAAAATTAAGTTCACATAAAAGATTAAATGCTACGTCTGATTTATTGCATTATTTTGTCAATTTATAAGTGTGTAGATGAAAAATGTCAAAATTGAGGTCAATATTCAAGGTTAAGTGCCAAATCAAACTTTTGCAATATGTCTGCCTACCAATGTCATTAGTGTTGGGGTTGTAGAAGGCATTCACCACTGCAGGATCCTGCTCCCATCTGCAAAAATATCAAATCAAAGGTCATATTAAGGTATCTCCATCATGAAGGCTAATAATGTAGATTCTTTTCTGTGGAGAAATTGGGATCAAAAAGCAAATATGTTCATTTTGAAAGAAATTCTCCAATCTCTTTGTATCCACTTTGAAATAAAATATCCAAATTATCATTTAGCATACACTACAAATTTTTCCAGTTTTATGTGAGTTGCGCTAACCTGGGATCATCAATTAGCAATAAGAATAAAGTTTCATATTACTTTTAGATAAGCTGAAAGATTTGATAGGCAAGGAAATAAAGCATCACAAGGCAGTAATATACGCCACATGGTCAGTTTGCAGATTGTTGATTTCCTACGTCAATTACCGATCCCAGAGTTGTCGATATCAGGTTGTCAAGCCCCACATGTCCGGAATAAATGATGAATGCAAGCCTAGAGTAATAACCACCGACTTGTAGGCTTTGAGTTTCAGTTCCTGCCTTCCTGTTTTTGTGTCAGGACAGCAACCATAAATCACACGAGGGAAACCACCTGGACGACTCCAGACTTCCTGTCCCAGGGTTCCATTGTTATCTGAGAATGGTTGCCATGGCAACTGTAACCCTGATGGGCTAGATCGGACACGGGCTCTAAGATACTTTCTGAGAGAGAATTTGTTGCAAGAAGCTTGTTTTGTACGATGGGGAGAAAAGATAAATTCATCCAAATTTGGCGGCATGAATCTGTATGGTGAGGTAGAGTCACATACTACCTATGGCACAAATGGCATGAAGCGACAGAAAAATTTACTGGTTGCCGAGCACTTTGCGCTCGCTAGTACTTTGCGCTCAGGGCCTTGCACATCCTGTTGGTGAAGATGTTTACAAATCCAGGCACATTGTGGCAAAGCAATCCCAAGATCCACTGCGTATCCCATGAGAACAAGGGATCATTTTTCTCCCAAAAGTTATTGACTCTTTCACTGATTAAATCTTTGCAAATAGTATCAAGAATGTACATATATTTTGACTAATCCAAACGGAATAATTTTTTTTTAATTTAAACTTCCTTAATATATCTTTTTGAGAAGGATGAGAACAATTTTAGATCATCCACAAAATTTTAATTTAGCAGTACTTTGGTGAAAAAAGACAAGCTTAAAGTGCTCCACCTGCTTAACTTTCTGACTTCAGAAAAGTCTAATAATTAACTGATGCTCCCTCTACATCAATGGGGCATATCAGACACTCAATATGGCTGACTTCAACAGGTCAAACCCAAGATGAAATGCTACATATATGAGCATTTTATTTGAATTTGTTGTTGATATATATTTTCCCCTTTGTTTCCATTTTTATGTTTATCTATTGCTATATTTTCCCATTTGATTCCTTTTTTATGTGTATCTTTTGCTATATTTTCCCATATTTTTTCAAGATATATCTATAATCCATGGTAAATATTACCACTTATTACTTTATTAAAATATCTGTTTAACCATTTCTAAATTCATATATCTTGTTTCCAGTTACCATCCATAGTAGGATTTCTGTATCATATCCGTCCCTGCCACCAAAGACAAAATGGGGCACACAGAATCGACCACAACTCATGACTATTCATAAAAATCTTGTTTTTTCTTGAGTGAATGACTATTCATACAGACTGTTATTGGTTAGCATCTCACTCAGCGAACTGGTTAAAGGTCATGACAGCCAACTTATTACAAGTCATGACAGCTAACTGATTACAGGTCAAACAGCTAACTGATTACAAGTCATGACAGCCAAGTGATTACAGGTCATGACAGCCAACTGATTACAGGTCATGACAGCCTACTGATTACAGGTCATGACAGCCAACTGATTACAGTTCATGACAGCCAAGTGATTACAGGTCATGACAGCCAACTGATTACAGGTCATGACAGCCAACTGATTACAGGTCATGACAGCCAACTGATTACAGTTCATGACAGCCAACTGATTACAGGTCAAACAACCAACTGATTACAGGTTTACAGATCATGACAGCCAACTGATTACAGGTCATGACAGCCAACTGATTACAGGTCATGACAGCCAACTGATTACAGTTCATGACAGCCAACTGATTACAGGTCAAACAACCAACTGATTACAGGTTTACAGATCATGACAGCCAACTGATTACAGGTCATGACAGCCAACTGATTACAGGTCATGACAGCCAAGTGATTACAGGTCATGACAGCCAACTGATTACAGGTCATGACAGCTAACAGATTACAGTTCATGACAGCCAAGTGATTACAGGTCATGACAGCCAACTGATTACAGGTCAAACTGCCAATTGATTCTGGTGTCAAAAATAAGTTATTTCAACAGTATTGTAATTCTTTCTATGGTTCTCAATTGTGGCCTATCTGGCATAATAATGTTCAGAAAGTTGGTACCCAATGGCGTAATGCTCTCCGTAGAATATGGAAACTTCCTTACGGGTCACATAAAGATATTGTCTCTATGGTTGCAGAATCTGAGCCAATAGAAATATCATTAGCTTCTAGATTTGTAAAGTTTCATAGATAAACTAAGACAACAGTATTTTAAACTTTGTTTCAAATAAGATGACATTTGAATGGAGGTCTACCATGGGACAGAATGTTAGACACATTATGTCTAAATATTGTATTTCTAAAAGTGAGTTGGTTAACAATCCACTTGCTGACATCAAATTGCTATTTAAGACAACATGGATTGAAAATGTAAATGAATGCTATGATGACTATGCAAATGTGATAAAGGAAATGGTTTTAATGAAGGAAGGATATCTTGTTCAAACTTTAAGTAATGAAGAGTGTGACATCACTATTATGTACAATATAATGTGCTTTTATCGTTTTAATTATTTTCCATCCCATTTAAATTCATGTATTGTGCTATATTATATGTAAAACTGTATTGTTTGTTATTATAATGTATTTAGTTATAAGGATTGGATCTTGAGTCCGAATAAAGATAATAATAATAATTACAGGTCATGACAACAAACTGATTACAGGTCAAACAGCTAACTGATTACAGGTCATGACAGCCAACTGATTACAGGTCATGACAGCCAACTGATTACAGGTCATGACAGCCGATTACAGGTCATGACAGCCAACTGATTACAGGTCATGACAGCCAACTGATTACAGGTCATGACAGCTAACTGATTACAAGTCATGACAGCCAACTGATTACAGGTCATGACAGCCAACTGATTACAGATCATGACAGCTAACTGATTACAGGTCATGACAGCCAAGTGATTACAGATCATGACAGCCAACTGATTACAGATCATGACTTGAGATTGGCGAGCTTTGATGGTATTTTGGTGGGCGAGACTCGCATGTATGACTGGAGATATTGGTTCAGATTTCAAACAACATCAAAACAGGGCAATGACTGCAGAGATAGTGAGAACTACCTATGTAGTGTCCTTTCCAGTGCTAACTTGTATGATTCTATGAATTTTAATTGAACTGGAAAGCTAGAAAGTGAAACGGACATTGATGTGGCTTCTACCAGTGGTTTCGACTTTATCTGAAGTCACATCAGGAATTTGCCACGGTTTAAGAACTGTTGTGTTCGGTAGCTGTTGTTGCCAGGGTGACGGGGTTCTAAAATGGCGTCATAAACGAGAAATGATGCCATGGTCAATATTTTGGCTGTTAGAGCTCGTGCAGGACCAAAGTTGTCTGGGCTGCACGTGGACCAAATTGGTCAACAGAGGCCCTGTCCACTTCGGACCGGAGAGGTGATGGTGGTGTGGTGCCAATTTGTTGGTACCTTTGTTCACCATGCAGTGAAAGACCCTGGAAAACAGGTACAACAAGACCAGTTGGTAGTCTTTGCAGGGGAAAAAAATTCTATTATTCTATTAGGAATTAATCAAGTAATTTGGACATTCAATCTTTCCCCATCCTTTGAAACTGATCCATTTTTTCTGAAAATATTCATACTGCTTACTCATCTTTGAGGATTGGTTCTCTGAGTTCATGAATAAGTTACACTCTTTACTTATTCATCTTTGAGGACTGGTTCTCTGAGTTCATGAACAAATTACATTCTTTACTTACTCATCTTTGAGGACTGGTTCTCTCAGTTTCTGTAAGCTCACCACTGAATCGTATTTTTCAACACGAAGAATATTCTCAAAGTATGTGTCAGAACTGAATGTCAACTGAAAATGAGCAATTTATGGGATGTATTCTTATTTCATTTTAAATATAATGTTAATCAATTGATACAACATTAAACCATTTGTTCTATTACACATTGAGAGGACATATTAACACACTGATTGATTCCATCATGCTTGGACAGACAAAAATATGCAAATGGCACAACAGATTATAAATTTGGGTCAAATTAAGATATTTGATCAAGAATTTATTTTTTTTAATTGTGTTTCCTTGAATATATCTTTATTGATAAGTTTCAAATTCATTTTGGTTTGATATGGAAAGAAGTTAATATAAGGGATAAATATGAGGATCTGATATGTCATGGACCTGAATGTCACACTAAATCACGCAAGAAGGTCAATTTTGACATGACACAAAATCAATAAATTGGGTCATTTTAAATATGAACTTAGCTAATATCTTTTGTTCAAATTTTCTTTGTACACTTACCCCAGCATATTTTTTGTTTAACATTACTTCGTCCAGAATAAACTCTGGATATCCGATCCGCTCATTCATGGCATTGGCCTGAAAATGCAGATGACAAATAAGACTAAAATTAACAAATTGTATTATAACCATATTTTTGCCAACGGTACAAGCACTATTCCAGCATTTAAAAAATCTATTCTTTGTTATAACAGTCACGGACAAGTTGTATATTTGAATAGACACAATTTTGTTTTGTGATTTTAATTTAATAAAATAACATCATTAAATAGACTGACCTTGTCCTTTGCTACTTTTTTTGTTTCTTCGTCCATCCAGTCTGACGTTGATAAAATCTCATTGAATGCTGCTCGTATGTTATGGATCATTTCCAAAGCCTGGAATGTTAAGGTTATATTTGATGTATCTCTAAGTAATAACAATATTCATGTATGTCACAAAAGCTAAGGATTCATTAGTTCCTTCCATCAACTTGTGTTTCCACTTTAACAAACCTGTTTTATTCTTTTCCAATATCAAAATTATTTTGGTGTTTTATATTGTGATGATTATCTTGAAAATAATTTCTGTTAAAAGTATTTTTCCTAATTACAATTTGAAAAAAAACATTGTGCAAAGCTCTGAAATCCTTTAACTTTGGCTTTGACCTTGTGAACTCAGAAAAAATAGGTCAAGGTCACTTAATTTCAATGCACTTCTGGAGCATCTTAAGACACATACATGGTGTAAATTTGGCATATAAATGTAAAGCAAACATTTCAAGAGATAAAGCATATCCAGATGGACAAACAGACAGATGGACAAATGGACTGAAACAAAAAATAATGGCAATAACCTAGAGCCAAGTTTGGCCAAGGGATAAAATCAATTTCTACACATTGGTCACCACATTAACATACCACTTCTTTGCTCTCTTTGCGGAAGTTTTCTCTTATAAACATACGGCCGACAGCCATCCCCATCCGCTCGTTGACGTACTTCACACATTTCTGCCACCTTACTTTGTCCCGAGATATTCCCTAGAAATGCAAACAGCTTGGAGTTCAAGATTTTTTTCTCAGCTTCTTTTAATGTTTTTGGCAATATGATCACCATATCAATACAGGAATTTAAGAAAAAAATGAAAAATTTCTCAGCTTTTAATCTTCCAAAACATAATATTCAATGGGAAAAAAGATAAACAACAGTGGTATCCACAATTATTTTTATAGTGGAAATGATTCTGGCCCATTGCATTTTGAACGATGATTGTCAAAAACAGCATTTATGAAATTTTGGTTTTTTGAGTATAAACATTGTTCCTACCTGTAAAACCTTCCTAAACTCATTGCGTTCCCGCTGGAATTTTTCTGTCATTTCTGGAGTAAGACCCAAAATAAGCCTCCACAGCATGTAGTTAGAGAGAACCCTGTAAAAATAAAAAGACCCAAAATGAACCTCCACAGCATTTAGTTAGAGAGAACCCTGTAAAAATAAAAAAAGACCCAAAATCAACCTGCACAGCATGTAGTTAGAGAGAACCCTGTAAAAATAAAAAAAGACCCAAAATCAACCTCCACAGCATGTAGTTAGAGAGAACCCTGTAAAAATAAAAAAGACCCAAAATCAACCTGCACAGCATGTAGTTAGAGAGAACCCTGTAAAAATAAAAAAGACTCAAAATGAGCCTCCAAAGCATGTAGTTAGAGAGAACCCTGTAAAAATAAAAAAGACCCAAAATCAACCTCCACAGCATTTAGTTAGAGAGAACCCTGTAAAAATAAAAAAAGACCCAAAATCAACCTGCACAGCATGTAGTTAGAGAGAACCCTGTAAAAATAAAAAAAGACCCAAAATCAACCTCCACAGCATGTAGTTAGAGAGAACCCTGTAAAAATAAAAAAGACCCAAAATCAACCTCCACAGCATGAAGTTAGAGAGAAAAAGGCCTAGAATGAGCAGAATTAGTGTTTGTAACAGAAAGAATCACAATTCAAATATGTAAAAAATCTCTATAATTTTTCCTTCCTGGTGATGTCATAATTCAATTGTGATTTGCATATATCATTTAATTTTACAGATGCCTAACTTTGAGTTATTGCAGCTCAGTTTGTAAGTGGACTTTCACACAGCTGGACAGACAGCCAGATGGACAACATTATGACAATACCCATAAGCACTTTCATTGGACAAGAGACATAAATATATATATTTATTAAGAACAAATGCATGGCATCCATATGTTTGACGAAGTTAGTAGAGCATTAGATCATAGCATACTTGGTTAAACTAGATACCTTGTGACAAATGTCACAATTGGTACTGAAATAATCTGTGGTGTCAACAATAATGGTATACATGGCTTAATACTAAATACATTGTACTGGCTGATATCTGACCAAATGACGTAGATCTTTTCCTGTGTGCTGCAGGCTGTTAAGTGCGCTTGCACTCTGGTCTCTGATCTTATTCATAGACCCTGTTAAATATAAAGACCCCTGCTCCATCCCCATGCCAGTGGCCCGAATACAGATAACAACATAATATACTGTGTGCCTTGTATAACACCACACATATTGTCATTTCTTCCCAGATAGTTATTGGCTTAATTGTACATTGAGTTTTCATGGAGGGTGAGTTTTCATGGAGGGGGACACACTGTGAGCTGCTGCTAAAAAGCCTTTACTTTATACAACACTCAATACCAGCAGCAGCCAAGTCAGAGGTTGGTTGTAGCACTGTTTCAAATGTAGGTCAATGGCAATAATAGAGACTATAGAGTGCTGTGTAAGTGATAAAGATCTGACTGCCCTATTTAGTCAGTTGACAGCTAGTCAAAAGATCAAAGAATTATGCCCCCTGATGTTACACAAGGTTATGTAATCAGCAACCAAGGATCAAAGGATCATGGCCACGGCCCATGGCGCAGTTGGTTAGAGCACCAGTTCCTCTGTGGTGATCCAAAGGGTGAGTTTTCATGGAGGGGGACACACTGTGAGCTGCTGCTAAAAAGCCTTTACTTTATACAACACTCAATACCAGCAGCAGCCAAGTCAGAGGTTGGTTGTAGCACTGTTTCAAATGTAGGTCAATGGCAATAATAGAGACTATAGAGTGCTGTGTAAGTGATAAAGATCTGACTGCCCTATTTAGTCAGTTGACAGCTAGTCAAAAGATCAAAGAATTATGCCCCCTGATGTTACACAAGGTTATGTAATCAGCAACCAAGGATCAAAGGATCATGGCCACGGCCCATGGCGCAGTTGGTTAGAGCACCAGTTCCTCTGTGGTGATCCAAAGGTTGTGGGTTCGAACCCCGGCCGTGCCGAGATTGAACTCATGATACAATTTCCCATATGAGCTGAGGACCGTGCCAAAGGGTTACCCCGTTGTCCTTGTAAATCTGTGACCGGGTGGGTTGTCATGTCAAGGACCTGCGACATGACAATTCAGTGAGGCAGCACTATATCTGCTACAAGTAGGTCTCATCACGAAATGACTGAAATAATGTTGAAAGTGATGTAAAACCCCAAACAAACAAACAAACAAAAATCAAAGGATCATCCCCCCTATGTCCTAGATTATGTAACCTTGTATATAACTTGTAGGGGACAAATGCATATTGAAAATGGAGGGAAGAAAAGGTAACAAACATACATACACACTAACACACACAAATACACACACACATTCACACAGACGCAGGACAGACAGAGTGATTTCAAAGAGGTACTGGAAGTTACCTTCCAAGACCTCAATATATGGAGGATGGGGGTGGTTACTTTCACACTGCTCAAATGTGGACCTGATATGGCTAATGTTGGTCATGAAAACACGATTTGACATTTTCCATATATTAGGTTTTCACTTGCCTTTCGTTCCCACTGTCCTTGAGGCTCTGTATAAGTTTTCCCAGATCTTTGAGGTACGTTGTGGCGAAGGTGACAATGTCTTCGTCCTCCTTGATCTCCAGTGGCATGAAAGAATTGAGGTATCGCAGCCAGTTTATCTGCAAAGACACACACGCATATTTAGATATCTATATATATTCATATTGCAAGATGTGTTATCGACTTAAGAGAAAATATCAAACTTGGAGAGGAAAGTTTTTGGTTTGGAACCAGCATGGGAGGTCAAAATGTTGATCAGGATAAAGGTGCGAGTGCATTCACAAGTTCAAAAATGCATTGTGTTAGTGGCAAAGTCATGTGTGACAGTAATCATGGTAATAGCCAAGCTGTGGCTGTACACGATTGGCACCGGCCGTCTAGCCGGCGGCGAGAGCGGCAGATCGCCGGATCCTCCATTTTGTCCCGCCGAATTTGCCCAGGGTATTCAGAGGGCGGAGGTCGGCGTCGGCCGCCTTCCACCACCAGAACCCGCCGGTTCAATCGTGGAGAAACGGGATAACCCCGGGCTAACTTGCCGGACCCAATTGTGTTCAGCCTGTGACAGCGCTGAAAACAGCTGCTGAATGTTAGTCTAGGAACATTTAAAAGTCTCAATTTTTTAGAAACATTTGGGAAATCTCAATATTTTAAAAAAATCAAGAAACATTTAAAAAGTATGAAACATTTAATGGTATCATATCAACCCAAATAAGTTGGTCTTGAGAAGAAAAAAACGAATTAAAGCAAAACATACATAAAAAATTATGAATAATTTAAAAATTAAACAAAAAATGAAATTAATATAAATCTATTTTTAAATAAAGGGTTAAACATAGGCATCAGAGATGCATCAACCCTCAGCCCTGGTAACTCATTGCACAACATTCGCTCCACACAATATTTGTGAACAAAACGTCACTGCACCAAGGCAAATTGATGCAGGGGTAAAAAAAACCCATAAAATCTACTTCCTTTGATAGCTTAGGTGTGTCAAGTATCATGAAACTGTCTTCATTTACTCTAGAATTATTGAGATGGGCAGGTGACCTTGAAAAGCAGGTTAAGGTCACCGTCCATCAAACTCATGTGAAGACTTCCAAGATGCTTATGTGTGTCAATTTTCATGAAGCTGCCATTATTTGTTCTTAAGTTATTGCAATGATGTGGATTTGACATGATTGTCCCTGTGACCTTGAAAAGTAGGTAAAGGTCATGTTCCATCAAGAGAAGTCTGAGGTCTTCACCAGATGCTTATGTGTGTCAAGTCTCATAAAGCTGCCAACATTCGTTCTCGAGTTATGGCAATGATAGGGATTTCACATAATTGTCCCTGTGACCTTGAAAAGTAGGTGAAGGTCATGGTCCACCATGAGAAGTCTGAGGTCTTCACCAGATGCTTGTGTGTGTCAAATCTCATAAAGCTGCCATCATTCGTTCTTGAGTTATTGCGATTCTTGGGATTTCACATATTTGTCCCTGTGACCTTGAAAAATAGGTCAAGGTCGCCGTCCACCGAACTAGTCTGAGGTTTTCAACAGATGCTTATGTGTGTAAAGTTTCATGAAGCTGCCATCATTTGTTCTTGAGTTATCACGATGACAAGGATGATTTCACATTATTGTCCCTGTGACCTTGAAAAGTAGGTGAAGGTCATGTTCCATCAAGAGAAGTCTGAGGTCTTCACCAGATGCTTGTGTGTGTCAAATCTCATAAAGCTGCCATCATTCGTTCTTGCGATTCTTGGGATTACACATAATTGTCCGTGACCTTGAAAAATAGGTCAAGGTCACCGTCCATCGAACTCGTCCGAGGTTTTCACCAGATGCTTATATGTGTCAAGTTTCACGAAGCTGCCATCATTTGTTCTCGTACTATCGCGATGACAAGGATGATTTCAAATAATTGTCCATGTGACCTTGAAAAGTAGGTGAAGGTTATGTTTTATAGAAACAATTCTGAGGTCTTCACCAGATGCTTATGGGTGTCAAATCTCATAAAGCTGCCATCATTTGTTCTTGAGTTATGCGATTCTTGGGATTTCACATAATTGTCCCTGTGACCTTGAAAAATAGGTCAAGGTCACCGTCCATCGAACTCGTCCGAGGTTTTCACCAGATGCTTATATGTGTCAAGTTTCACGAAGCTGCCATCATTTGTTCTCGAGTTATCGCGATGACAAGATGATTTCACATAATTGTCCCTGTGACCTTGAAAAGTAGGTGAAGGTCATGTTTCATAGGAAAAATTCTGAGGGCTTCACCAGATGCTTATGGGTGTCAAATCTCATAAAGCTGCCATCATTCGTTCTTGAGTTATTGTGATTCTTGGAATTTCACATAATTGTCCCTGTGACCTTGAAAAATAGGTCAAGGTCGCCGTCCATCGAACTCGTCCGAGGTTTTCACCAGATGCATATGTGTGTCAAGTTTCATGAAGCTGCCATCATTTGTTCTTGAGTTATCGCGATGACAAGGATGTTCGCTACAGACATACATACATACAGACATACATACATACATACATACATACATACATACATACCCACGCCAGGAGTACTGCAATACCCTCAGCCTGATTACATCAGGGGCTGAGGGTAAAAAGTGTTTAAAAAAGGGTGCTGACCTCGGGAACTTCTCGCTGCAGATCTCTGACCTTCATCTTGGTGTACATGGCGCCCGTATCCTGCCGTTCAGACAAAGGTCTGGTCACCTGGTCAAATATTGCAATAATAATATAATATTATCTCCTATCAAAAAGTGCATCCAATGTATGTTATTAAATATTGATTCTGATTAATGCATTATTTGTTAAATCCTCCCAGAAAACTGTTATCACCAATGAAGGTTCATAAAAAGGGGTTCTGGGGAAGATAATAAATGCTATGACAACAGAATATCCTTCAAGTACAATATGTAAGTGCCAAATGACAATCACTATACAACAAGACAATTGTTGCCATGACAACTCAAGATCCTCCACGCTGAATGACAATCACCACAAATCACAACAGTTGTCGCCACGACAACAGAATGAGAAAAAAATTCCAATTAAGATTGAGCATTGCCACAAATGAGACTTACATTTGCCAGATTAACTTCAAACTCTAGCACTTCTGTCATGTCCTTGGTAGCACGCTCCTCGTCCGCACCTAGCAGTTTAGCGATGTTGATCATGTACCTCAGATAAGCGTCTTTGTGAAGCGCATCATGTTCTTTTAGATAATATTCCCGACTCGGCATCCCAAGACGCGGCTGATCCAACTAAAAGAAAAGCGGTCACAATGATTCAACTGACGAAATACTCACTATGGAGGCAAGAAAAAATGCTCAATATCTGATTCAATTTAATTACTCCAAATAAGGATTGTTGTGATCTCAATAAATTTGATAAAACAGATTGTGTTTTTTGTCAGATTAGTGCTGTATTTAATTTTAATTTTGCTTCACTTTGATAAGAATAAATGCCTATTACTTTACATGTGGGTGGTAAAGTTAAAAAATAGAAAACAAAAATAAATAACAAAGGTAACACAAAAGGTATAGATACAGTGCTCAGTCAAATTCTTTGGCCAACTTTATAACTTTAAGAATACTGTTCACTATGCTTAAACAAAAAGCTCCGAGAACAAATCTTTTATATTTTCAAGAAAGAATTATTTCTCTGGATAAATGCTGCAGCAGCAAAGAAAATGATGGCGGGTCACCTGACCGGTCACCTGACCGGTCACCTGACCGACCACCATTACAGCCTGCTGTCCACTGCTTCTTCTGTCTGAACACTACCATGTAGTCATAGAATACCAAAATGATTGACTCAATTGTACCATTTCGTGACACCAAACTTGACTTATGTCCTGAATAATTTATCATGATTAATAACAAAAATGGCTGAAGATTTTGATTGAATATACAAACATGAACAGTACAGTGCCTTTCTAAAATGTCTTCACATTTTTATTTTATAAAAAAACTGTACAGAGTTTTTAATACAAATACTACATTTTAGTGCAAATGCTACATTTTATTTCTATATTTCCACTTTTGATCTCTTGTTTTTACTTTGAACATGTGGAGCCAATTTCGGGCATGTACTGTCCATATAAAAGGAAGGGAAAAGAGTGTCTACTTCACCACAAATATGCCCGAAACACCTGCAAAAAATGGGCGTTGACTGTACCTGTAGGATTCGCACTGAGGAATTTTTATCGTCCTGCGCTACCCAGGATTCTATGAGGATGGGTGCGTTATACTGGCCTCGCAATTTGGCCATGGCCTCTTCTAGATTCCAGGAAGCTCGGTCCCAGTTTAGCGTCACAACTGGCCACTCTCCGAGCCCAGAAAGGAGGTTTTTTAATGGTAAATCACCTACCTTCTCAATAGCACCTGCAAATTGATCACATGCACACTCAAAGCTGCACAGACAATGGTTGCCAGGTACAACACAATGGTTGCTAGGGACTAGAACTATGGTTGTTATGTGTTGTAACCATTGTTACCGTTCAAGGTTGAAAAAAATTGAAGAAAATGTTCTTTATGTTTTGATATGATGAGCTTGACTTGAACATTTATACTCATATTTTCTTTAATTTATTTGATGTTATATTTTCCATTTATTCAAGGTATTTTTAAAATAAAAAATGAAGAAAAAATTGTTTAAAAAATGGATTTATAAGTCAAACAACACACTGAAAAAGATCATTGTATATTCCAAATAAAAAACCCATTAAAAACACATTCTGTATTTCTCTAACAATCAAAACAAAACAAAATCATCCAGAAACAGATGCAGAATATAAATTCAAATCAAAAGTTGAAAGTACAAAATAATGAAAAATTAGGGGATGTCACTTTTGAAAGGTTGCCAGGCCCCTGTTGATAGTGGAGTGGATATCTCTCGATATAGACTGTTTCCAAATCTTGAATAAAACACTGCATCTGTTTCCGAAGTACATCTCAACTCCATGCAGCCAATCATAGAGAACAGGGGGAGAAACAACATGTTATGATGTCACAAAAATCCACTGGGAGGAGAGGGGATCACAAAATACAGTGCCAAAAAGCAAAAATTTCACATTTTGAAGGATTTTTACCTTGATAATTCTGACAGATGAGTTTTTATCGTCAACGTCAACCTTTGTATCAATCAAACAACGGATACTACCTAAAATGCCCCGAAACTTGCCCAAAAGACTCTCAAAAGCAAAACCTTGGGCCTGCCACAGGGGTTGGATAACAGGCCAACTGCCAAATTCTAGTAAAACTTTTCTGAGGGGATCATCCCCTATTCTCTCTATTTGACCTGCAAAAAGGCAACGAGGTCAAGGTTACACAAAGTTCAAGGTCAAAATAAAAATGGCTACATAGAAAAAAATGCTGAGTGTTGAGAGTTCCTTCAACTTAAATGTTCAAAAACAGAATCCAGCAAAATTACTCAATATTCTTCAAAGATAAAAAAAAAAAAAACATGTGTAATGCCGTAATCAGATTTAATTTGTGATTTAATATAACTTTTGATTTCTGTAATCTGTACAAGATCTAACCAGGAGTTTTATTAGTTGAAACTGATGTATATTGTTTGTTAATAAAATTCCTTTGCAATCATTATACTGTACATTCTTGGCAAGCCATTCTCCACATCTTTTTAAAACAGTTTTCAAACCTCTTTTTATAGAACTTCACAAGAGATTTTATTCTGCTATTAACAAATATTTTGGTTTACAAAATTACTTTTCTCAGGTAACCATGTTGTACCCTCCTTGAGATTATTGTAGAATATGTCATCGTACCCTCCCTTAGATTATTGTAGAATATGGCATCATACCCTCCTTTAGATTACTGTAGAATATGTCATTGTACCCTCCTTGGGATTATTGTAGAATATGTCATTGTACCCTCCCTTAGATTATTGTAGAATATGGCAGTGTACCCTCCCTTAGATTACTGTAGAATATGTCATCGTACCCTCCCTCAGATTATTGTAGAATATGTCAATTACCCTCCCTTAGATTATTGTAGAATATGTCATTGTACCCTCCTTGGGATTATTGTAGAATATGTATTCGTACCCTCCTTTAGATTATTGTAGAATATGTCATTGTACCCTCCCTTAGATTATTGTAGAATATGGCATTGTACCCTCCCTTAGATTATTGTAGAATATGTCAATGTACCCTCCCTTAGATTTTTGTAGAATATGTCAACGTACCCTCCCTTAGATTATTGTAGAATATGTCAATGTACCCTCCCTTAGATTATTGTAGAATATGTCAACGTACCCTCCCTTAGATTATTGTAGAATATGTCATTGTACCCTCCCTTAGATTATTGTAGAATATGTCATTGTACCCTCCCTTAGATTATTGTAGAATATGTCAACGTACCCTCCCTTAGATTATTGTAGAATATGTCATTGTACCCTCCCTTAGATTATTGTAGAATATGTCATTGTACCCTCCCTTAGATTATTGTAGAATATGTCAACGTACCCTCCCTTAGATTATTGTAGAATATGTCAACGTTCCCTCCCTCAGATTATTGTAGAATATGTCAACGTACCCTCCCTTAGATTACTGTAGAATATGTCAACATACCCTCCCTTAGATTATTGTAGAATATGTCATTGTACCCTCCCTTAGATTACTGTAGAATATGGCATTGTACCCTCCCTTAGATTATTGTAGAATATGTCAATGTACCCTCCCTTAGATTATTGTAGAATATGTCAATGTAATGTCCCTTAGATTATTGTAGAATATGTCATCGTACCCTCCCTTAGATTATTGTAGAATATGTCAACGTACCCTCCCTTAAGATTATTTTAGAATGTCATTGTACCCTCCCTTAGATTATTGTAGAATATGTCATTGTACCCTCCCTTAGATTATTGTAGAATATGTCATTGTACCCTCCCTTAGATTATTGTAGAATATGTCAATGTACCCTCCCTTAGATTATTGTAGAATATGTCATTGTACCCTCCCTTAGATTATTGTAGAATATGTCAATGTACCCTCCCTTAGATTATTGTAGAATATGTCAATGTACCCTCCTTTAGATTACTGTAGAATATGTCATTGTACCCTCCTTGAGATTATTGTAGGATATGTCATTGTACCCTCCCTTAGGTTATTGTAGAATATGTCACTTTACCCTCCCTTAGATTATTGTAGAATATGGCATCGTACACTCCCTTAGGTTATTGTAGAATATGTCATTGTTCCATCCTTGAGATTATTGTAGAGATTATATTTAAAACATGTCAGAGTAACCCTTATACTACTCTAGAATCTAGAATCTGTCAGAGTACCAGCCTTTACATAATTTTACAATTTGTCAGAGTACTGACTTTGATAGAATTGTAGAATTAGTCCAATCAAGTACTCTTCATTTAGATCATCATTAATTCATTCAAAATATATATGAATATTCAATATATGTAAACGATCTTTCGAGACCTTTCAGATATCTATCCACATACACCAGATCAGGTCAGTCCAGTCCAGGCTTCAATGTAGTCACACTCTTCCAAATCCAATGAAATTCAGTTTGAGTGCCCTCTAGCAGCACATAAGTGATTAAGCCTTTCTCCTTTGTCCTTACTGCTCTGTATATTTGTTTGTTTGTTTGTTTGGGGTTTTACATCACTTTCAACATTATTCCAATCATTTCGTGATGAGACCTACTTGTAGCAGATATAGTGCTGCCTCACTGAATTGTCATGTCTCAGGTCCTTGACATGACAACCCACCTGGTCACAGATTGACAAGGACAACGGGTTAACCCTTTAGGCACGGGCCTCAGCTCAGAATGGCCGGGGATCGAACCCACGACCTTTGGATCACCACAGAAGAACTGGTGCTAATAAGCTGGCGCTCTAACCAACTGCGCCACGGCCCGTTGCCTGCTCTGTATCTTTACCTCATATTACATGTATTCATTAAATATATTTATAAACTTGACCTAATTGAAATAACAGGGAACCAATATGGAGTGTTAAAAAATATTCTCTTTCTTTTGAATGTATATTCATGTGTAAACAAATATTAACATGTAAACATATTTTAACATACTCAGCAGCCCATGCTGGCTGTTAATTAGAGCAATGGAGGCAGAAGTTGGTTGAGGATCGATTAACTCTGTTTAGCAGAGCAGAGATATTTAAACAGAGATTGGAAACAGCAGGTCTGCCTGAACGATAATGCAGAACTTCAGCTTGTTTCCAATCTCTGTATTAAATGTCTCTGAGCAGAGTAATGTTAAGATGGAAACATATGAATATATTAAGATGTTGATATAAAAAGGTCTGAGGTAAACATGACTGCATTGATACCAGACTGGACTGACTGACTGACCTTGGTGTGACCTTGGTATTAAGATTGGGATCACTTACTTGTGTTTATACAAGAGTCGTATAATATTTTTGCTTTTAAGGTTGAGTTTGAGTCGTGATCTAATGGAGGTTCCTCTAAAAGTTCTGAAATAAAAAATAAACAAAATAATCATAAGGCACAATTTCTTGTACCATGTAAAAAATGGGTTAAAAAAACAGAAATCAACATTTCCTTTTTATATTTTGTCAAAAAGAAAAAAATAGTTTAATATTTCAAGGTGTTTATAGTTTGACCATATACTTCTGTAAAAATTTGATTGAATAAGACAAATTTCATAATTTCACCTAATTATTAATTATTTCGAACTATCTTTTTCTAACATTCTATTTTAAAATAAGAATGTTACATGATGAAATAATGTATGCATACTTTTTATTTTCCCTAATAACTGATCTTGTAATTTTTCGAAGGTGTCGTAGCTGGACTTGTCTTCCGGTATGACATATTTTTTGGCCCAGGCTCCGCAAGCGTACTGGTAGAAATCATCACATGGGTCGGCTGACGGATCCAGCGACTCCAACAACTGGGCAGCTGCAAATCCAACAACAAGATTCTTATATCAAAGCAGACTTTTCTCAGCAATTTTGGCAAACCTTGTCACATATGTACTGTTCATTATTAGCTGGAGTAACTCCCCCCCCACCCACCACCACTCCTAAAATATTAATTTTTTACTACATGTGAGGGAATACCCTCTCGCACACACACCCTTTATGATATTGCACAATGTGACAGAGCTTAACAATATCAATTGCTTTCTTAGTTCTAATCATATGATGATTCACTCACATATTGTTATGATGCAATCTAATTTTTTTTTCAATCTGACAAATGTAAATTGTACAAACCTGTTTTTACACAATGATCTGTAAGACAGTATTCAAGTTGTCCTGAAAGTAAGAAAAAAATGTTTAGATATAAGTTTAGTTGATTATTTTATAGAAGATATATAATACAGGGGCCCACCACTACCAACTCCATTAAAAATTGAGATAGAGATGTGAAACTTGGGCAGAGTATGTTATAGAATGTTGTGAACAACATATCACTCAGCTAAAAATTTTTTTTCCAATATGCATTTTTAGTATTTTCTAGAAGGAAATATTTAAAAAATTACCAGCCAGCTACACTTTGGGATTTGGGCTGTCAGCTGTTATTTTGTACCAGCTAGGAAAGTTACCAGCTCAGAATTTGTATGGAATTAACAGCTGTTAACTTTGTTCGTGGATGTTTGTCAATGCCAAATTTTTTTTAACAGCTGGTAATGAGCCAATTTCTTTAATAAATAATTAAATGTTAAAAGCTTATAATTACAGTAGAAATATCATTAGGCTTGAACAATCTTTGTCAAATAGTGTTCATACAATATAATTTATTTTTTATTTTGCAGTTTTCAATGGCGAAATTGCCAGTTGCTGTTAAAATCTCAATACTTTACCAGCCAGCCAATTAAATTCATCAGTCTGTCAGCTGGGCAATTTGGAAATGTCAAATGTATTTTGAGCCAGCTGATAACGTTACCAAAAGTTACCAGCTGGTAAACATACCAGCTGGAAATGAAATGCATTAGTTACAAGCTGCCAGCCAGAAAAGTGTGCATATTGGCTCTTTTTGCATATCTTATAGTGGTGGACCCCTGATAATATAAGCAAAATAAAAATATTTTGGTTGTCCTGAGCGACAGAACACATATTATGGCTACATGTCCCCTGCACACCCATTCAGACACCAGGGTTGCTTCATATACCCTGCACTTCCATCTAGGCACCAGGGTTGTTTCATATACCCAACACTTCCATCTAGGCACCAGGGTTGCTTCATATACCCTGCACACCCATCCAGGCACCAGGGTTGCTTCATATACTCAACACTTCCATCTAGGCACCAGAGTTGCTTCATATACTCAACACTTCCATCTAGGCACCAGAGTTGCTTCATATACCCAACACTTCCATCTAGGCACCAGGGTTGCTTCATATACCCAACACTTCCATCTAGGCACCAGGGTTGCTTCATATACCCTGCACACCCATCCAGGCACCAGGGTTGCTTCATATACCCTGCACACCCATCCAGGCACCAGGGTTTCATCATATACCCTGCACACCCATCCAGGCACCAGGGTTGCTTCACATACCCTGCACACCCATCCAGGCACCAGGGTTGCTTCACATACCCTGCACACCCATCCAGGCACCAGGGTTGCTTCATATACCCTGCACACCCATCCAGGCACCAGGGTTGCATCATATACCCTGCACGCCCATCCAGGCACCAGGGTTGCTTTATATACCCTGCACACCCATCCAGGCACCAGGGTTGCTTCATATCTTGGCATCATGCAAGTCCAAGGTTATGTCATTAACCCAATAATACCATCCAGGCTCCTAGATCATTTTATATCACCACACCTATCCAAAACATTCCCAGTAAATACATCCATGCAACATGTTTTTTGCTATATACCCTACACACACATCCAGGCACCTGGATTATATCATATACCCTTCATACACATCCAGGCACCTGGATTATATCATATACCCTTCATACACATCCAGGCACCTGGATTATATCATATACCCTTCATACACATCCAGGCACCTGGATTACATCATATACCCTTCATACACATCCAGGTACCTGGATTATATCATATACCCTTCATACACATCCAGGCACCTGGATTATATCATATACCCTTCATACACATCCAGGCATCTGGATTATATCATATACCCTTCATACACATCCAGGCACCTGGATTATATCATATACCCTTCATACACATCCAGGCACCTGGATTATATCAAATACCCTTCATACACATCCAGGTACCTGGATTATATCATATACCCTTCATACACATCCAGGTACCTGGATTATATCATATACCATGCATACACATCCAGGCACCTGGATTATATCATATACCATGCATACACATCCAGGCACCTGGATTATATCATATACCCTTCATACACATCCAGGTACCTGGATTATATCATATACCCTTCATACACATCCAGGCACCTGGATTATATCATATACCCTTCATACACATCCAGGTACCTGGATTATATCATATACCCTTCATACACATCCAGGCACCTGGATTATATCATATACCCTTCATACACATCCAGGCACCTGGATTATATCATATACCCTTCATACATATCCAGGCACCTGGATTATATCATATACCCTTCATACACATCCAGGCACCTGAATTATATCATATACCCTTCATACACATCCAGGCACCTGAATTATATCGTATACCCTTCATACACATCCAGGCACCTGGATTATATCATATACCCTTCATACACATCCAGGCACCTGGATTATATCATATACCCTTCATACATATCCAGGCATCCGGATTATATCATATACCCTTCATACACATCCAGGCACCTGGATTATATCATATACCATGCATACACATCCAGGCACCTTGAGTATATCATATTCCATGCACCTGGGAAACATGTACCATTACAAAATTATAAATAAATAAACAATTTCAATCAGTAGTGCCCCTACTTTGTTAACAATAAATCACTTTAACAGTACAAATATGATAATTTGAGCATTTGTGTTGGATTGATAGATTTATAAGATATTGTTTACTCAAATATTTTGTCATAAAATATTTAATATTTCCATTGTTTGGGGTTTTACATTACTTTCAACATTATTTTAGTCATTTCGTAATGAGACCTATTTGTATCAGATATAGCACTGCCTCACTGAATTGTCATGTCTCAGGCCCTTGACATGACAACCCACCAGATCACAGATTTACAAGGACAATGGGTTAAGTCAACATAATTTTGGCATTCAGGGTCAATTAGCCTTCTTGGAGGATATTTCATGAGTTTTGAGCCATTTCAGAGTGACTGGAGCCCATTTCTTGTGAGGTCTGCTTTTCTAGCTGCAGTCAAACTGGGGGACAGAATTCTTTTCCATGGTTGAAGAAACCACAGTTGAATAGAAGGACAGTCAAAATGTCAGCAACCATATACTACTGGGCCATTTCAAATAAAAAAGATCTGGGTGCCCATCTGGGTCATCCCAGTATGGTATCCACTTGCCCAAAGTGATCACTGGTGGCCATGGAGCAAGTGTACATATCAAATTGTCAAGTATATGCTATGTTCTATTTACACTTTCCTTTATCTTTTGCTTTATCATAAAGGCTGCTAAAATGAGAATGCTACAATACACATATATACAAATGGGTGTAATGATTGTGTACTAATTTATCCTGTTCCTACAACACTGGATATCCAGTCTCCTTAATGGTTGGTGTTGGGCTTTATGAGATTCCTTAGGCCAAAAAAATAATAAGATCATTTCCAATAACATGCCATGAAAAAAAGGATGGGGGTAGATTTCTATTTTTATTTCTTTTTTTTATTTTTTGTTAAAAGTGATCAAATATTGAGAATGATATATGCATATATAAATGAAATTATAACAGAAACCTTGTTTGTTTTACATAGAAAGTCCAGACAAATCTTTAGGGTAACTGGTTTGAACTAGGGCAGATAGGGAAATCAGAAACAAGCTTCTTCTTTTTTTGGCCTTACCAGGATTTTTCAGAAGCAAGCATCTGTCTTTCACACAGAATAGGCTGCCTGTGTAAACACTCCAGGAGCGCATTGTGTCAAATCTGCAGCAGTTACACTCAAGTAGGAGTGCATTGTGTCAAATCTGCAGCAGTTACACTCAAGTAGGAGTGCATTGTGGCAAATCTGCAGCAGTTACACTCGAGTAGGAGCGCATTGTGTCAAATCTGCAGCAGTTACACTCAAGTAGGAGCGCATTGTGTCAAATCTGCAGCAGTTACACTCAAGTAGGAGCGCATTGTGTCAAATCTGCAGCAGTTACACTCAAGAAGGAGCACATTGTGTCAAATCTGCAGCAGTTACACTCAAGTAGGAGTGCATTGTGTCAAATCTGCAGCAGTTACACTCAAGTAGGAGCGCATTGTGTCAAATCTGCAGCAGTTACACTCAAGTAGGAGCGCATTGTGTCAAATCTGCAGCAGTTACACTCAAGTAGGAGCGCATTGTGTCAAATCTGCAGCAGTTACACTTAAATACGAGCACATTGTGTCAAATCTGCAGCAGTTACACTTAAGTAGGAGTGCATTGTGGCAAATCTGCAGCAGTTACACTCAAATAGGAGCACATTGTGGCAAATCTGCAGCAGTTACACTCAAGTAGGAGCACATTGTGTCAAATCTGCAGCAGTTACACTCAAGTAGGAGTGCATTGTGGCAAATCTGCAGCAATTACACTCAAGTGTAAAATAAAACACAAAAACCATTGTCATGATAAAAGCTAATGTGCAGGTATTTATTGATCTGTAAGTTTTTTTAATTTGATGGGTTAAAACCTAAACACATGAAATAAATATCTGAATCTATAAAATTTATCCTATTGTCTTATTTAAACATTGTTTTTTATGCTGACAAATAAAAAAATGGTAGAAGCCTGGAGTATGTTAGCAGAACCTTGACTCTGGCCAGTAATTAGAGGCTACTCTATGGTGAATCTGACAAGCAGTACCTTACTTGCAGCCAGTAATCAGAAGCTACACTATGGTGAATCTGACAAGCAGTACCTTAACTCCAGCCAGTAATCAGAGGCTACTCTATGGTGAATCTGACAAGCAGTACCTTACTTGCAGCCAGTAATCAGAGGCTACTCTATGGTGAATCTGACAAGCAGTACCTTACTTGCAGCCAGTAATCAGAGGTTACTCTATGGTGAATCTGACAAGCAGTACCTTAACTCAAGCCAGTAATCAGAGGCTACTCTATGGTGAATCTGACAAGCAGTACCTTACTTGCAGCCAGTAATCAGAGGTTACACTATGGTGAATCTGACAAGCAGTACCTTACTTCCAGAAGGAAAACATAGGCTACTCTATGGTGAATCAGACAAGCAGTACCTTACTTTGAGAAAGAAATCAGAGGCAACTCTATGGTGAATCTGACAAGCATTACCTTAACTCCAGCCAGTAATCAGAGGCTGTGCTATGGTGAATCTGACAAGCAGTACCTTACTTCCAGAAAGAAATCAGAGGCTACTCTATGGTGAATCTGACAAGCAGTACCTTAACTCAAGCCAGTAATCAGAGGCTACTCTATGGTGAATCTGACAAGCAGTACCTTAACTCCAGCCAGTAATCAGAGGCTACTCTATGGTGAATCTGACAAGCAGTACCTTAACTCAAGCCAATAATCAGAGGCTACTCTATGGTGAATCTGACAAGCAGTACCTTGACTCAAGCCAGTAATCAGAGGTTACACTATGGTGAATCTGACAAGCAGTACCTTAACTCCAGCCAGTAATCAGAGGCTACTCTATGGTGAATCTGACAAGCAGTACATTAACTCAAGCCAGTAATCAGAGGCTACTCTATGGTGAATCTGACAAGCAGTACATTAACTCAAGCCAGTAATCGGAGGCTACTCTATGGTGAATCTGACAAGCAGTACATTAACTCAAGCCAGTAATCGGAGGCTACTCTATGGTGAATCTGACAAGCAGTACATTAACTCCAGCCACTAATCAGAGGCTACAATTCTATATAAGTTAAAAGTCAAACCATAGGGTCTAGTTCCATGTCAAACAATAAGGTCTAGTTCCATGTCAAACAATAAGGTCTAGTTCCATGTAAGACAATAAGGTCTAGTTTCATTTCAGACAATAAGGTCTAGTTACATGTCGAACAATAAGGTCTAGTTTCATGTAAGACAATAAGGTCATGTCAGACAATAAGGTCTAGTTTCATGTCAGATAATATGGTCTAGTTCCATATCAGACAATACGGTCTAGTTATATTTTAGACATTAAGGTCTAGTTTCATCTCAAACAATAAGGTCATGTCAGACAATAAGGTCTAGTTTCATGTCAGATAATATGGTCTAGTTCCATATCAGACAATACGGTCTAGTTATATTTCAGACAATAAGGTCTAGTTTCATCTGAAACAATAAGGTCATGTCAGACAATAAGGTCTAGTTTCATGTCAGATAATATGGTCTAGTTCCATATCAGACAATAAGGTCCAGTTCTGGGTCAAACATTTAAGTCTTCTTGAATATGAGCTTGAGTTAGTCTCGTTTTATTTCAAGGATGTCACATGTCAAATAGATAATGTCTATTTTTTTGCCGTGATTTAGATGGCCCATCTTGTTGAATGTTTCTCATGGTCACTGAAGAGTGCACCATTTTAAGTCCTTAATAAGATGCATCCATGGTGCAATTTTACTATGCAATTTATTTGTTCAAAAGTTACTGGGTTACACAAGCTAAAATACTCTGACATCAACTATAATTGGTTGATTAGCTATCCTTGATGAGTCATAAAACCATCTTAAATCGACTGTCCCCAGTGAGTTAAAGATGCTTCTCGCATCAACTAATCAGACTGAGTCATAGGGGTCTCTGGTATCAACTATCTCCAGTGACTCATAGGGGCCTCTGGCATCAACTACCCTAGTGAGTCATAGGGGCCTCTGATATTAACTCTCTCTGGTGAGTCATAGAGGTCTCTGGTATCAACTATCCCTGATGAGTCATAAAGGCCTTTGGTATCAACTGTCCCTGGTGAGTCAGAGGGGCCTCTGACATTAACTATTCCTAGTGAGTCATAGGGGCCTCTGGTATCGACTACCCTAGTGAGTCATAGAGGCCTCTGGTATCAACTACCCTAGTGAGTCATAGAGGCCTCTGGTATCAATACACTAGTGACTCATAGGGGCCTCTGACATCAACTATTCCTAGTGAGTCATAGGGGCCTTTGGTATCAACTACCCTGGTGAGTCATAGAGGCCTCTGGTATCAACACCACTACCCCTCATGAGTCATAGGGGCCTCTGGTATCAACTATCCCTGATGAGTCATAAAGGCCTCTGGTATCAACTATCCCTCATGAGTCAAAGGGGCCTCTGGTATCAACTACCCTAGTGAGTCATAAAGGATTCTGGTATCAACTACCCTAGTGAGTCATAGGGGCCTCTGGTATCAACTACCCTAGTGAGTCATAAAGGACTCTGGTATCAACTACCCTACTGAGTCATAAAGGCCTCTGGTATCAACTTCCCTAGTGAGTCATAGGGGCCTCTGGTATCAACTACCCTAGTGAGTCATAGAGGCCTCTGGTATCAACTACCCTAGTGAGTCATAGGGGCCTCTGGTATCAACTATCCCTTGTGAGTCATAGGGGCCTCTGGTATCAACTATCCCTTGTGAGTCATAGGGGCCTCTGGTATCAACTACCCTAATGAGTCATAAATGCCTCTGACATCAACTATTCCTAGTGAGTCATAGAGGCCTCTGGTATCAACTACACTAGTGAGTCATAGGGGCCTCTGGTATCAACTACCCTAGTGAGTCATAGGGGCCTCTGGTATCAACTACCCTACTGAGTCATAAAGGCCTCTGGTATCAACTACCCTAGTGAGTCATAAAGGCCTCTGGTATCAACTACCCTAGTGAGTCATAGGGGCCTCTGGTATCAACTATCCCTGATGAGTCATAAAGGCCTCTGGTATCAACTATCCCTAGTGAGTCATAGGGGCCTCTGGTATCAACTATCCCTCATGAGTCATAGGGGCCTCTGGTATCAACTACCCTTGTGAGTCATAGAGGCCTCTGGTATCAACTACCCTAGTGAGTCATAGGGGCCTCTGGTATCAACTATCCCTTGTGAGTCATAGGGGCCTCTGGTATCAACTATCCCTTGTGAGTCATAGGGGCCTCTGGTATCAACTACCCTAATGAGTCATAAATGCCTCTGACATCAACTATTCCTAGTGAGTCATAGAGGCCTCTGGTATCAACTACACTAGTGAGTCATAGGGGCCTCTGGTATCAACTACCCTAGTGAGTCATAGGGGCCTCTGGTATCAACTACCCTACTGAGTCATAAAGGCCTCTGGTATCAACTACCCTAGTGAGTCATAAAGGCCTCTGGTATCAACTACCCTAGTGAGTCATAGGGGCCTCTGGTATCAACTATCCCTGATGAGTCATAAAGGCCTCTGGTATCAACTATCCCTAGTGAGTCATAGGGGCCTCTGGTATCAACTATCCCTCATGAGTCATAAATGCCTCTGGTATCAACTACCCTAATGAGTCATAAAGGCCTCTGGTATCAACTATCCCTAGTGAGGCATAGGGGCCTCTGGTATCAACTATCCCTCATGAGTCATAGGGGCCTCTGGTATCAACTACCCTAGTGAGTCATAAAGGCCTCTGGTATCAACTACCCTAGTGAGTCATAGGGGCCTCTGGTATCGACTACCATAGTGAGTCATAAAGGCGTCTGGTATCAACTATCCCTCATGCGTCATAGAGGCCTCTGGTATCAACTATCCCTTGTGAGTCATAGGGGCCTCTGGTATCAACTATCCCTTGTGAGTCATAGGGGCCTCTGGTATCAACTACCCTAGTGAGTCATAAATGCCTCTGACATCAACTATTCCTAGTGAGTCATAGAGGCCTCTGGTATCAACTACACTAGTGAGTCATAGGGGCCTCTGGTATCAACTACCCTACTGGGTCATAGGGGCCTCTGGTATCAACTACCCTAGTGAGTCATAGGGGCCTCTGGTATCAACTACCCTAGTAAGTCATAGGGGCCTCTGGTATCAACTATTCCTAGTGAGTCATAGGGGCCTCTGGTATCAACTATTCCTAGTGAGTCATAGAGGCCTCTGGTATCAACTATCCCTCATGAGTCATACCGACACATGAGAAGATATCATAATTCAACTGATTAGTGTCACACTTACTGAACACAATAATTGTTGCCAAGGTGACTGACTTAAGACCCCCAGCTGACCGAGTATCAAATTAACTATTAGTATCAGCTTTCACCGCTGTACACAGGTGAGTGTCCTAGGCAAATACTCGCATCGTTCTTTGATATTCTCTTCAAGCTATAGACAGTAGTATCTTTTCCTCAAATCATTCTGAAACTCAAATAAATTATTGTGCACCATGACTATATGAAAATCAAAGTTTATATGAAAATTTAAATGTTAATCAAACATAAAAGATGGCAGCCTCTGGTAGAGCTCATACATATGTGCATTTTCTGATGATCATACTGTTAGCACACCTGTGCAACTCTGTCGGGGGGAAAATACTGAGTTTGGTTGTCACAGAGTAAGGTATATATATCAGTGAAGCTCTATACTTGTATACTTGGCCTGAGTTTACTTACTCTGCATGGCGAGGTAGAGTCATATACTACCTCTGCCGCAATACGTTGTTCCTAGCACAGAATTAGTCCGCACATTAGCATGCAATTACCATATAGTTGGCCAGTTGGTTGGCTCATGGTACGTGCTCATGCACAACAACACAACTGTACACGTGCACATGCTTATTTCATATGTTCAAAAGTAATTTAGAATGGATCATTCGTAATTTGGGAGAGGAGTGTATTTGAAATATTTGGTTGAAAGATTATACCATTTATATAATTTTGTTCAGGATTTTACATCACTTACAGTGCTATTCAGTCATTTCATGGTGAGGCCTGACATATAAGCTTTGCCCAAGAAGAAAAAGTTAAGATTTTTTTTTCTCCTCCTCCCTTGAGGATTAATGATCCATCCCCTGCTGACTATTTTTGTCTGACTATTTCGGTACACATGTCACTGAAATCTCAATCCTTGTTGTACTCACTTTCTTCTAATAATATTGACACTAATTGGCCATGTTACCCCATCTGATGAAATACTTTAGTAATGTTGTCTTCAAATATGTTAATATTACAATTTTGGAATGTTTTAATACTTGTCTCTCATGATATGTTAATATGTCAATTTTAGAATGTTTTAATACTTGTCTCTTTTCTGATACGACCAGAAAAGTGTAGGAGGATAGTATACCTGTTCCGTATACTTTTACCATGTAATTTGAATTCTGAAAACCTTCTCATTTCATAATAGTTTATTCTGATTGGCTATGCAAATTACCGGCATCTTGGTTATGCAAATTACTGTAACAATATTTTGACTGGGAATCATAGGAATTTAAAGCTATCGTGGAATGATATTTTACTGCTATTTCATTATGTGTTAGGCCCTTAAGAAATTGACAAACATACAGCCACCAGATTTTAGAACTTTCTGAGCTTGGCTAGCACTATCACAAATCATTTTGCCACTAAAACAATCCATGTGAATGCATTTGCCACAATGCTCTTTTCAAATTTTCAGCCCAACAAGACTGTTCCTCACTCCAGTGTTTCACCTCTGAAGTCATGTATATTCTCTTCGGGGGAAACACACCATGTTTCTTATTTTATTTTGTCTCATGAAAATATGTTAAAAATGTACTCTTGATCTTGCTGGAATTTTAAGAGGAAATATTGTTTCTTATCACAAAACTTATTCAGGAATATTCTTTTCACCTTTATAACCTTTACAAAAAAAGAAAATTTGCTTGTATATTGTTACACACAATTAATTACGTGACAACAAGTGTAAAGTTATCATAGGGTTTCATGGTGATTCCATGATAGCTTTAACAAGAACACACTCATTTAAGTCTTTGAATTCAAACTATTAAAGGATTCTACATTCTAGATATTGTAAATCTCAGGTTATCATAGGGTTTGACAATCAAATGAGGGTTTCATGGTAGCTTTAACAACAATGCACCCATTAAAGTCTTTGAATTCAAACTATTAAAGGATTAAACATTCTTAAAATAGTAAATCTCATGTTCACAAAGCCTCTTTGCTTACATTAAACCTTAAATCATAACCTAAACTATTGCCCAACATTTCATCAACCAAAAAAGAGCCAAGCTTACCTGATTTTCGATGGTCTCTCGTAAATGCGATCACAATAAAAGCAACACAGGCTGAGAAGAGCAATATACAGAGCGCTATGAGATATTTCTCAAGCATAGTTCGACGGAATGGGTTGCCATCTCCTGCATAGTAAACACGTAACTCCTTTTTGTCATTCTCTTCAGGGTGCAGGGCATTCTTCTCAGTGTTCGTTGAATTCAAGTTTGCCTTCTCCATGTTGGAATTTGTGTTGTTCATTTTGTTCAACTCGATTCCTCCATTAATGTCCTCATGCGTTGGGGCGGGAGAGTACTTCTGCTCCCCGCTGCCACTGGGCATGCTCAGTGGCTGGTTGCCACGGTGACCACACAATGGACACCAGGGCAGCAGAAGTTTCGAGATCCCCAACTCCTCACTGGCGAGTCATCAGTGCTGACCTGAATCTTGAGGCCAAGAAAAGGTTCACATTCCAGTCACAGCCCGTAGCTCGTAGCTTGTTTATTTTGCTTGTCTAACCCACTCAAGTCATTTGTCTGCGAGGATGACGAATAATCCAGCGTCCTGCCGTCTGACAAGGCTGTTTTCTCTGCGTCTTAGCGGGAGCAGCGATTGTTGCCACAGGTGCTGCAATGGGCAAGCGGCTGTGTGACAATTAAATGATGGATCCTCAATGGGGGGTGATGAGGAGAGTGCTAGGCTGCCTTAATGTGAATGCAGTGTTGGATTTGGAGCTTGCTCCGTCAATACTCTCGTGTGAGCCGTGCTGAGAGAACACCGTGCATCCCTCCTGTCACAGTACACTCACCCCAAATAACCCGATGCTCCCTCGTCTCTGAAACAAGCAAACAAGCAAAATAATCAATAATTTTGCTATCTTTACTATCTCCTCTTATATAAGTTTTACATCATGTCCTTGATATCTTTCATTCACTTTTCAAAAATTGATTTAAAAAATAGTATGTGATCTATGACATGGCCCAAAATGAGAAATACTCTATCAATTTATTCCAGAAATATTCAATCTTTGGAAGGAACTATATACTAGTTTCTATCATAGAAACAGTTTGTTAAAATGGGCAGAGAAACAGCAACAGTGTAAATATCTTGTCTTGAATTATTTCTGAAAAAATTGATATTTATTGTTGTGCATGCCACAAGGCATGAGTAATTCAGAAATCAACATTCTCTCAGAGACTAAAAGACAAAAACTTCAACATATAAAACATAAGCTAGCAAACAAGAGTAACATGTTTTTTGGGTTTTTTTTGCTAATGATGTATGCTAAAGATTTTAACGACACATTGTTGAAAGATCTGACCTTCAAATAGTGCATGTACCCTGCAGTTAGCTTGTTTTTATTTCACAAATTAGTGATGGTGTCATATTTGTTGAAGTCTGTTTGACACTGGGATAACATGACCTCTGCAATGATCTGAACTTACAGCGGCAACCACAGTGCCCCCTGGTGTCAGCTGTCAGAAGCTCACCACAATGTTACAAACACAAATTACAATGTTAACATTTCTGTTTTCTTCACCTGGTTTTGACATGAGGAAGTTTTTAGGCTTTTTAAGACATGTGGATGACAGAATGAAATATGCATGATATAAGACTGGTAGACATGGCAACTCGTCAAATATGATCTTAATGAGGAGAATAAACATAGAGAACATACTTTTCTGTTTTTATGGTATTAATTCAAAATATATTAATTCAATATATATATATATATATATATATATATATATATATATATATATATATATATATATATATATATATATATATATATATATATATATATATATATATATATATATATATATATATATATATATATATATTATGAAGCTCTGGAGGTATCATTCGTGCCTAGCACTTCGCTTTTCACCTTTGATATATTCGCACTTCTACTTTGCTATATTCGCACTTCTATTTCGCCATATTCGCACTTCTACTTTCTACGTTATTTGCGCATTTCTTCTTTGTTATTTTCAGCCTTCATCTTCCAATCGTCTCCCTTCGCCTTTAGCAAACTTCATATACTACAGTATGCTGCTCACTGATTGGCTACTTGGCAATGCAATACGAAGTGCGAAGATAGCGAAGGCGAAGATAGCGAAGGCGAAGTGCGAAGATAGCGAAGGCGAAGGGCGAAGATAACGAAGGCAAAGGGCGAAGATAGCGAAGTACAAGGGCGAAGTACGAAGCATGAATGATACCTCCAGAGCTTCATAATATATATATATATATATATATATATATATATATATATATATATATATATATATATATATATATATATATATATATATATATATATATATATATATATATATATATATATATATATATATATATATATATATATATATATATATATATATATATATATAATTATAATTATATATAAGGCCCCTCTCTGATTTTGTTTGGTATTTTGTCTCGTAATATAATTATATGTAAAAAAAATGCTAATAATTATTACATTCTGCTAGTAATTATTACATTCTTGTCAATCAAGTCACAAATAATTATGAGCAAAAACTTATTTTAATTAGACAGATGGCATTCCTGGACAGTAATTAACATTGGGATCATGCCGACAAAAATAGAAACATGTCTGCCACGACTCTGTCTGTGTGTCAATGACCCTCTGACATTCCAAGATATCAGAATACTGCAACCATTATTTACAATCTCATATTAATCTTTTTAAGCATAGGCCAATGGCCTTAGAGATTTTCTGATCATTGCGTTTTTGTAATGTGTGTGAACATTTTCCGGAAAATGCCCCATAAATGATCATTTAAATCCTTTCCCAGTGCAGACTTGAGCAAATGATACTTTTGATCAAGCAAAATGCATGTTTCATATTGTATTTGGCCCTAACTTGTTATCTTGATTCTCATTGGCTTTTTGAAAATCATAACAAAAATGGAATAAAATTTGAGCCTAATAGAAAATAGATAGAATTGGTCCCCTGAAAATACAACATCTTGCCTTCTGATAGCTAAGAACTCTGACCTGTAGTTTCAGAGAAGATCAAAGTTAACAAACAGAATGACAGAAAATTTCTTCCTGCAGAAGCTTAAACTTAAATGTATCTCGTCACTTTAAAAAAAAATTCTATTTCATTAAAAAAATTTCTATTAATAATAATAATAATAAACAATTTGTATAGCGCTATATCAGACAAAGTCTGCTCCAAGCGCATTACCGAAATAGTGCTTTCTATACAGATAGGTCTTCAGTTTCTTCTTGAAGGTATCAACTGATTTACAACTTTTCACTTCAAGGGGCAGGGCATTCCAGTTTCTTGGAAATATACTATTTAATGGTATGAATGTAACAAGACAGGAAGAGATGGTTCATTTACCAGACAGTAGTTGGTACTGTGCTGATTAACAGTGTCCCAAAGAATTCATTCAACACCAGTCAAAGATCAAAACTGTAATTCTTCTAACAACAAATAAATGCTTTTGATTTATTATCCTGAATCTCAGTTTAAAACAACAAATATAACATTATTAAATATAAAGTGCCAGAAAGTTGACTAAGATTTGGTTAAATGAGAGAGTATCTGGAAGAAATCTGGGTATTTTGCACCGTTCACATGACAGTGAATATCATTTGTGACACCTGCAGCCAAGCTGTGAAAGCACAAAATCCAAGATGGCTGAAAGTTGATTCTAAGATCTCATCAAAATCTCTTCAGTAACGTGATTTTGATCATTAATAAACCAATGTATGTTTGTGTCATTCACCTCCTTAATGTTAATTTTCCAAGCTCTTTATCAAACTGATAATTACAAGAGAATAAATCATTACATTTCCCCAGCTTCATCAATTATAATTATTCTACCATTATTTTTTTTATAAAGAAAATATCCATATATTTCGATATAGTTAAACTTCCCTCTGTCAGGGCTTCTTTATATGCCGGTTTGCAAACATCATTAATTTTCTTTGAGTTGTCTATCCCGCATTACAGTATCAAGTAATTAACTCAATCTCGTTAACTCATTCTCAATCTCCTCGCTCTGAGCTGCTCCTGCTTTATAATGAGGCCAATCTGTGCTCAGGCAAAACAAAACAAAAAAATCACCTTGTGAGTTGTTCGTGAAAAAGTTGTTCTTTAAAACATGCCTAATAAAATAGGATAAGGAAACCTACTTTTATTTTTTGGAATTTTGTTTTATTGTTAAAAGTGTGATTAAAATATCAAGATTTAAAATTTAATCATGAAATTATTACTAATATCATGGTTTTTTGCCTAAAAAGTCCACAACCACTTTTTGGTACCCACTTGAACTGAGATAAGTTAGAAATAGGAAGCAAACTTCTTTTTTTTTAGGCCTCATTTGTGAAGTTTTTCTTCAGAGTAAATGAAACCCTCTATTACCACAATATATCATTGTCCAAAAACTTATTGTGTTTACTATGGCAACACCAATGGATCATATGGTATGTTTGCAGTGCCCCCTGGTGACAATATACATGTTTACTTTGGTCTTTTTTGTGGGACCGGAAAATTGGTGTAAAATGGATCTGCCGAAAACAAAACCAAGGGAAATTCTTTTGCATCAATAATTCAATTGGTCTTTATCATACTATATTATAAGTCTATGTGCTATAAAATTGTTTCTCATTATATTCAATGACAATAATGATATTATTGTGTATTTTGGGCACTACATTTGAGACAAAATAAACAGCTTGCACCAAACTCACTTCCAAAACATATTATTCCCATTTTTTCATCCACATTTGATTAAGATTAGAGAACTTGAATTAACATTCTTTGGAATAAAACATACTTGATCAGGCAAGAATGTACCAAACAAGGTTATGCTTACTTTGCATAACGTATGGTATCGTGAGTCACTCAATCTTCTCATTACCTCTCCTGTCAGTAAAGCTGTCAGTACATCTCTCAGTACATCTGTCAGTACATCTGTCAGTACAGCTGTCAGTACATCTGTCAGTACAGCTGTCACTACATCTGTCAGTACATCTTTCAGTACATCTGTCAGTAAAGCTGTCAGTACATCTGTCAGTACAGCTGTCACTACATCTGTCAGTACATCTGTCAGTACAGTTGTCACTACATCTGTCAGTACATCTTTCAGTACATCTGTCAGTAAAGCTGTCAGTACATCTGTCAGTACATCTGTCACTACATCTGTCAGTACAGCTGTCACTACATCTGTCAGTACATCTGTCAGTACATCTGTCAGTACAGCTGCCAGTACATCTGTCAGTACATCTGTCAGTACTGAACGAAATCTACAGGTATGAATATTCATGGATCTATTCTTTCACCAATCAGCCCACAGCCTGATTTTGATGAAAAAGTCCTGACTTGCATCCAATCTTGACCCAGCGAGAGGTCCAGTATTGGAGGGTAGGTTAGGCTGGGACATGCGTGACAGTGCAGCAACACTCATGAGGTATGTGTGAACAAATAATACCACACAACAGCTAAACGTGTTCTTACTTAGTCATACTAAATAGATGATTGGCACAACTTACTAAACTGACCAAACTGTGTTCTGCTAAGACTGATGCCCGGGCCAGCATTTTCAAACAATCCTGAGCAAGAAAATGGAAGTGTGATATATATCATTTGTTTATATTAGCAGAGATCTTGTAAAGTGGGGAGGGGGGGGGGGGGGGGCATGAGACAATGGCTCATCTCATTCTGATCCATATCTAAGGAGACAATTTTGTGTTCTCCACGTACTTCACACTCACCAGTTTGCTAGGAAATTGCATATTGTATGAACAGTGATCTGTGGTTATACTTTACTTAATCAAAAATGACCTTGAAGTGCCTTACAACATTGTCTCATCTAAATTTGAAACGTCTCGTCACATTAAGTTTATAAGGAGACAAATGTCACATCAGTGTTTTCTTCTGGCAATATCTCTGCGTAAGTATGGTGCTCAAATCTGAGATCATCCAATATTCAGAAGAGAGTCGTGAGTGATGTCACGTAAGCATGAAATGATACTGCTCCTCATGAACCGCATCAGTTTTTGTTTTGTTGATTTGTATCATATCTGTGCACTAACTACATCCATTTTGGATACAATTTTTTCCATGTAAAATACTAGTTTTTATCAAAAATACCCTCTAACTCTGTCCAAATCACTGAACCACAAGTTTGTTTACATCACTGATCAATTTTCTGTATCTTTCTTAATACAAAAATTCTCAAATTTATAATAATCGTGATGAATATCTATCTTTTGATGAATATCTAAAAATTCTTTTAACCAAAAATATGGTATCAATGTTCATATATGTTAAATGCAAAAAATGATAATTTCAATAATTTGTTAAAAAGACCTGAGGTTCATAAAAGTCACATTTTAAATTCAAGAATTCTGAAGGAACAACACGGAGAAAACTTGTTGCATATACAACAAATATATGGATAGCATGCACGCTACACATACATTCCGTGAGCCATGATGATCATCATGCTAATAAATACCCACGGAACTTTCTCGTTAATGTTATAGATAGGAGCATGGAAGTATACAATCGCTCACCTTTTTTGGAAACATGGCTGCCATGCAACGTTCAAAAGAGGCACTGTGAAAATACACTGAAGAAAAGACACACAAAATGTGACTGGTGTCAAGGAGGATGACATACCATTGAATATTTTGCTTATTAGACGTGATTTGGAGGATTGCTTTGCATCAGGCTCACTATAACGCCCTCTCCAATGATGCGATCACTTTGGTTTAATTGCATGTAATTTATTTACCACATGTTCTTTGTATACTGGGCATGACCTATAAAATAATGCCATGCTTTGTGAAGTGACTATCGTTGGTCTATTCAGTGAGATAGGGCATGGCTTTAAACGGCATCATAAATGTTGTCATGACAGATTACATCATCTTAGCAAAGAAATCCAATATTTTCAGAGGAGAACATCAAAATTGACGAACAAACTGAAAATGTTCACCCTCTTACTGTATAAGCTAGGTGCACAAAGTCAACAGAGCTAAAAAACCTCCTAAATACATCAATATCCTTTCTTGTGGCCGCTCTTTCCATCACCTTTCCCGACAGTTTCAGATATTTATTCCAGTGGTGACACTGAGCTTCACAGCTAACGTTTCTTATTTTTTAATCCAATGTAAAATAAAGATTTATTATTATATTATAAAAATCTCCACTGTTTGTGTGTCGCCCCCTGCAGAGCCTGGACAGAGGGGAGATTCGTTATGCCATAATTACGTGAACTCATCAGCATATAAACTGCGAAGGTCATGCAGTGATTTGTTACACATTATAGAAACATATCACTTCACAAATCTGTTGTCTACTGACTCAGAATCCATCACCATAATTTCTCTATTTTGGCAGCATGAGACCAATTATTTCAATTTGTCCTTTTTTAATCTAAACATTTGCTCTGACCCTTATTTGTAATTATGCTTTTTAGGACACTTTTCGGTTGAAATGGTGCAAAATAGACCAACTCTTGTTGTATATCTAGTGGATGAGAGGGAAAATCTTAGTTTGAAATTAACTAACATTTTGAGCATTTTGGGGGCATTTCAATAATTATTAAAATTTTAATATAAAATTCTATCATGACCATATATCAGGGGTGGCATGTTTGTAGAAAAGGGTCAGGGGAAAGGTCATAGGTCATTGGGGTTTCTAAGGTCATGACATGAATACATATTTATCCTGCAATGATTTATTCTGCCGATGTGCAGTCCATGATTTAACACATATATAATAATTTTTTGTAACAAAAGCATCTTATTGTAGAATTTTGCAATAAAAAAAAACAAAACAAGTGTTCAACAAATTAGGTTTCTCCCTTCCAGTGTCTGACAGGTTTGTACTTGATCAGAGATCTCAATACGATGTGAAGTGCAGGATGAAAACAATATGAAACTTCTAAATTTTTCACTGATGTTTTCGCATCAAAATCTCTTAAGGGCTTAGCAAGTAATGATATATTGCATGCATGTTTGTACATTTAAAACATTTCAGAACAAATTAAAATATTTAACTCTCTTATTTTAAAAAAAGTACACTTCTGCACAATTTTTAAATAAGATTTAAACGCTTAATAAAATTAACGAATTTATCGTTGAGTATACGGTAACTGCATTTATTTAATTTATGTCACGTAAAATCCAACATCATTGGAAGATTTGCTAACATTCAGCTGCAATCTCGCAAGCCATTATTCATTTGATCAGAAAAAGGTGTGCTTGTTTGGTGTCCCTGTAATTATGCCGGTTAATTTGCTGAGGTAATAACAGAGTAAGTTTCTGTCTATTGCTGTGATCCAGGGCCTGAAGGACAGAAAAACCCACCAAAAAAGCCACACAACTCCAGCCAAGCCCTAAAGATGACAGATCTATTTAGAAGTTGTTGTTTTTTTCATCGTTAAACTTTGAATTAGCCCTTGAATGAGGTTGTTGAATGCGGTTGTATAACAACCATCTAAAGACAGAATTTCTATGGTGTTTATTATGGTAATGTTGACTTTTTGCCACCGGTGACGGATACTTCTGATAAGTGTACAGTTTGTTAACACTGAAATTAACTTTTGAATAAGGTTGCTTAAAAAATCCCACTTTTTAACCACTGATATCCTGCAATGATATCTAAAAGGTTATTTTTGATGAATTGATTATTTTCAATATGAAGTCCATAAATTTATTAGCAGTAAAGTTTCTTAATGGACACATAAAATGAATCTAATAGGAATATCTGAGTTGATTATTGAAGTTGATTAATAAAGTTGATAATTGAAGTTGATGAACAAAGTTGATTGTTGAAGTTGATTAATTTTAACTTTTCCCTTAATGAGGTCAGTTGATAATTGAAGTTGATGAACAAAGTTGATTGTTGAAGTTGATTAATTTTAACTTTTCCCTTAATGAGGTCAGTTGATAATTGAAGTTGATGAACAAAGTTGATTGTTGAAGTTGATTAATTTTAACTTTTCCCTAAATGAGGTCATGTTGAGTCATTACATGACTCCATGTGGTCATGCTTTTAGTCATATGATGACCCTATAGTTTGCAAAACTGACCACATTACATATGTACATGGCTGCTTGCAACTGACTACCTAAATTGCAACTAAATACAGATTTAACAATGAACAATTTTCATCATCTCAACACCAGCATTCTGTTCAAAATATGAGCCTTTAAGATTTAGACTTGGTGTGCATCTAAAACTGAGCAAACATTTCTGCGGACATAATAGGCTCGCTCCCTCCATCTCAACATAGAATAATTCCATGAGCAATATTTCTTCAATTCATATCATGTCTTAGGGCATGAGGCCCTGCCAGTTCTCTGCCCCCCTTGGTTGCACTCTGCCCCACCTCATTGCCCCCTGCCCCCCTCACCGCTCTCATATAACCCACAGGGTTTGATTGCAATAAGGTAAGAACTCAACACGGGGGCAAAGTGTTTAGGGTATAATTACACGTGGTGTCCCCTGGGGGTCATGTATGAATAAAACTGAGCATGAAACATGAGCGAGAAACTTCACCAAGATTGATTGGTCAAATTGATCTAATTTCCATTGCTTATTACTCCACTGAGGGCTTACAGAAAATGCAAAGAAGATGCAGAATAATATTTCTTTCAATTTTCTGAAATCGTGTCATGACTCACACAAAATATCTCTGATGACTCAATGGGAAGTATGTGATGTCATATCTCTATGTCATATTTCTGAGTGATGTCACTCTAAAAATGTTCTCTATGACTCACTGCCTCTGTGACTCACTGCCTCTATGACTCACTGTCTCTAGGACTCACTGCCTCTGTGACACACTGCCTCTATGACTCACTGTCTCTATGACTCACTGCCTCTATGACTCACTGTCTCTATGACTCACTGCCTCTATGACTCACTGCCTCTATGACTCACTGCCTCTGTGACTCACTGCCTCTATGACTCACTTCCTCATGACTCATTGTCTCTATGACTCACTGCCTCACGACTCACTGCTTCACGACTCACTTCCTCCATGACTTAATACCTGTATGACTCACTTTATCTAGGATATCAAGATCTCTAGCCTTTTATTCAAAATAAAATGTGAGAGAAATAAGAGATCTGTAAAAAAAGATAAAAACCTCTATGACTCATTGTCCCCATGACTCACTGCCTCTATGACTCACTGCCTCTGTGACTCACTGCCTCTATGACTCACTGCCTCAATGACTCACTGCCTCTAAGACTCACTGCCTCTATGACTCACTGCCTCTATGACTCACTGCCTCTATGACTCACTCCCTCTATGACTCACTGCCTCTATGACTCACTGCCTCAATGACTCACTGCCTCTATGACTCACTGCCTCTGTGACTCACTGCCTCTATGACTCACTTCCTCATGACTCATTGTCTCTATGACTCACTTCCTCTATGACTCACTGCCTCTATGACTCACTTCCTCAATGACTCACTGCCTCTGCAAAGAAGATGCAGAATAATATTTCTTTCAATTTTCTGAAATCGTGTCATGACTCACACAAAATATCTCTGATGACTCAATGGGGAGTATGTGATGTCATATCTCTATGTCATATTTCTGAGTGATGTCACAACATATGTTCTCTATGACTCACTGTCTCTATGACTCACTGCCTCTGTGACTCACTGCCTCTATGACTCACTGCCTCTATGACTCACTGCCTCTGTGACTCACTGCCTCTATGACTCACTTCCTCAATGACTCACTGGCTCTAAGACTCACTGCCTCTATGACTCACTGCCTCTATGACTCACTGCCTCTATGACTCACTGTCTCCATGACTCACTGCCTCCATGACTCATTGTCTCCATGACTCACTTCTTCTATGACTCACTGTCTCATGACTCATTTCCTCCATGACTCACTTCCTCCATGACTCACTGCCTCTATGACTCACTGCCTCTATGACTCACTTCCGCAATGACTCACTGCCTCTGCAAAGAAGATGCAGAATAATATTTCTTTCAATTTTCTGAAATCGTGTCATGACTCACAAAATATCTCTGATGACTCAATGGGGAGTATGTGATGTCATATCTCTATGTCATATTTCTGAGTGATGTCACAACATATGTTCTCTATGACTCACTGTCTCTATGACTCACTGCCTCTGTGACTCATTGCCTCTATGACTCACTGCCTCTATGACTCACTGCCTCTGTGACTCACTGCCTCTATGACTCACTTCCTCAATGACTCACTGGCTCTGTGACTCACTGCCTCTATGACTCACTGCCTCTATGACTCACTGCCTCTATGACTCACTGTCTCCATGACTCACTGCCTCCATGACTCATTGTTTCCATGACTCACTTCTTCTATGACTCACTGTCTCATGACTCATTTCCTCCATGACTCACTTCCTCCATGACTCACTGCCTCTATGACTCACTGCCTCACGACTCACGACTCACTGCCTCACGACTCACTTCCTCCATGACTTAATACCTGTATGACTCACTTTATCTAGGATATCAAGATCTCTGGCCTTTTATTCCAAATAAAATGTGAGAGAAACAAGAAATCTGTAAAAAAAAAAAGATATTTGTGATGTCTGTCCCAGAGGCTCGTCATAAAATTGACCGTTCTATCTAATTTACCTGTAATTTACTCTGAGGAGCCCTTCCAGCAATTTATATCATACATCTCCAATAACTCCGCTCTCAATATCTAAAATACAGCTCAATATTACATTATATTTTCCTCATTGGCAAGCTTGAAAATATAAATTTTATGACAACAACTACTATATCTAATGCCAACGATCAATAGATTTTTAGATTTTTAGAAAGGTTTCCATGAATAGAACGAGATAACAAGTGTCATTATTGGTCAATTCCATTACAGTGCATTCAGCATGCTGGGCAGCTCCCAAAATGAACTTCAAGGCTTTTGACAGTAAAAACATACAAATGATTAACTGAGTTGATCAAAAGATATTCAAATGAGTACCCTGCATGCACCTGTTAGGACAGGACAGGACAGGTGGTCCTAGTTAGGATAGGTGGTCCTAGTTTGGACAGGTAGCCCTAGTTAGGACAGGTAGCCCTAGTTAGGACAGATGGTCCTAGTTAAGACAGGTAGCCCTAGTTAGGACATGTAGTCCTAGTTAGGACAGGTGGTCCTAGTGAAGACAGGTAACCCTAGTTAGGACAGGTGGTCCTAGTTAAGACAGGTAGCCCTAGTTAGGACAGGTAGCCCTAGTTAGGACATGTAGTCCTAGTTAGGACAGGTGGTCCTAGTTAAGACAGGTAGCCCTAGTTAGGACAGGTAGCCCTAGTTAGGACATGTAGTCCTAGTTAGGACAGGTGGTCCTAGTTAAGACAGGTAGCCCTAGTTAGGACAGGTAGCCCTAGTCAAGGCTAGTGGCCCTGGTCAAGGGTGGTGACCCTGGTCAAGGCTGGTGGCCCTGGTCAAGGCTGGTGGCCCTGGTCAAGGCTGGTGGCCCTGGTCAAGGCTGGTGGCCCTGGTCAAGGCTGGTGGCCCTGGTCAAGGCTGGTGGCCCTGGTCAAGGCTGGTGGCCCTGGTCAAGGCTGGTGGCCCTGGTCAAGGCTGGTGGCCCTGGTCAAGGCTGGTGGCCCTGGTCAAGGCTGGTGGCCCTGGTCAAGGCTGGTGGCCCTGGTCAAGGCTGGTGGCCCTGGTCAAGGCTGGTGGCCCTGGTCAAGGCTGGTGGCCCTGGTCAAGGCTGGTGGCCCTGGTCAAGGCTGGTCACACTGAAGTCTCACATTCCCATTAAAAGTTTATGCTCATATTTCTGATATCAAATGAAGTATTACAAAAAAATTAATAATAATTCCTATTTTTCATGCAATTTCATGATCAATTTCAGGAACACATTACTCAAGCAATGCAACAATGAAGTAAAGTTCCCCCCTCATTAATTCTAGAGGAAAACTGAAAGGCATCGACACATAAGAAAACATGATCAACAGGCAATAAAGAAGGCAATATCTCCCGACTTACACTGCCTCACAGCTCCAGCTTTCATTTCACATAACTTGATTGAGAAACCGTTCTTCATAATCTCCAGGTTATTAGATTCCCATGTTGCCTGATTTAGCAAAGTAGAACCTGGTTCTACAGACTTCATATGCCAACACCCGCATAAGTTTTAATTGGTTTTGTTCCGGAAAAGATGAAATGAATTGATCAATTCATTAGCGGTGTGCAATGTAATTTGTTCTCATTTATATTATCTTGCAATTAATTCTGACATGTTTGGCAAAAACTGTTGCTTGACTTTTTTTTTTTATAAAAACAGGAATTGTGTCTCGTACATTATTAGAGGTGTTTCCGTGGTTCTCTGTCTGCCCTGAAAATCCCAGAACAAAACTGGATGACAAGTGAACGTGCTAATTACCCAACAATATTTGACAGGTACCAGCTCTAGTTGGCAAGAGCCAGGATGTGAAGACGGGTCACCTGATGCTTGCCTCTTGTTTCTGTCAGTGAGCCGGCAGGAGTTGTCCCTTTAGCACCTTTATTCCATTAGGAGATGTCAGTTTTGCCTGCCGTGTCTTGATTGCTGAGGTCTGGGGGCTTAGACAGGTGCCTTTTTATGTGGACCGGGGCTTAGACGGGTGCCCGATGCTTTGACGTGTTACTTGACATCAGAGCAAGCAAGCCCCATAAAGATCACATCCATTGTGTGTGAGTGTGTGTGTGTGTGTGTGTGTGAGTGACTTTCTTACAAACTTTGATGCTAACCTTCACTTCCAATCCTATCATCTCTTGATAAGATATTGCAAAAGGCAATTATTTATCCTTATCTGGGCAGACCATATATATATATATATATACCGGTATATATATATATATATATATATATATATATATATATATATATATATATATATATATATATATATATATATGGGCTGCTGCTAATGCTAAGGGTAGATGCTACTTCTTTTGGTAGATGCTAATGCTAAGGTTGTATAGTTGGATGCTAATGCTAATTGTTGATGCTAATGATAAAGGTAAATGCTAATGCTAATGATATTTGCTTATTCTTTGGGTAGATGCTAACGCTAGGGCTGGATGCTAATGCTGAGCTGGACACTAATGGATTGGGTGAATATTATTGTTAAAGGTGGATGATAATTCTAAGGATTATTGTTAATGCTAAGGTCTAAAAGTAATGATAAAATGGATGCTAGTAATAAAATGTATGCTAAAAGTAGATGTAAACTGGGGGAAGCTAATTGGATGCTGGTACTTATTGAAAATAATATATCTATAATATTGGCAATTAATGGTGAATGCTAACCAAAGAATGATGATAAGAAATATGAAGTGAATTTGACCACGTACAGAAACTTCTGTTTCAGTGATTTAAGAACATTTTGAAGAATGCATATTCTTTTTTTCCCTTGTAAAATTGAGTCATTTATTCGCAAGTAAATATGCTTAAACCAATTATTGGAAATGCTCTCCCTCTCACATAAAATATTGCATACCCTTGAAGTTCCATTGTCAAATAAATCTGAAGTACACTTTTGTGGTACCACTCTATATATAGAGCTATTCAAAAAGAAAATAAATGGGGTTTAGTCTTTGATTATCAATTCACACAAAGACATGTTGTAAATCTTGAACTTGTGCTTCAATTCCTTTTTTTAAACTTGGAAAATAACTAACCTTGACAGAAATTATTAAAATATTTTCATCATGCCAAATTGTCACATTGAAGGTGATACATGACACAAGTCAACCTGCAGTGCTGCCCTCTGCACATACCGTTCATTCAACCAAGTTTTGTATTCATTGTACGACAAATTGAATGCAATTAATTTTCCGTCCTATCAATCATAGACGGGTCTCCTCACAACTTATTCAACAACTAAGTGGTGCTCTAAAAGCCGACAATTTTGGCCAGGAATCCTGACATTGTGAAAACAAGCACGTGAACTTTTTCGCTCTTTTGTGTGCCGTTTTGACTGTCGAAGGAGTTCATTCAGAGATGAGTGCGAGGGCACGGCAACTTTCAGGGACCATTCATTTCCCTACTTGTGAATCGAGTCTAGTCATTAAGCTTTCTGTTGCCAGGTTTGTTTAAACCTATGGAATGCTGTTAACTTGATGTTTGCAGACTATAAATTCTGGAACTAGTTTCCTGACATTTGATATTTGTTTAAATATTTTTTTTAATGTCTTATCTTTTAATTGCTCATATCTATTGAACATTTAACTGAAATCTTATATATAAATGGTTACTTAACTTTTAATTAAAACTTTTCTTTATATTTTTATCAATGTGGTAACGCATATACATGACCAAATAAGGTCACGTGTGGGATTGCGTGACCTATTCTGGTCACACACAGCTGGTATTCCACTATTTTGTTCAGCATGCCTTGTATAGGTCACATTTTGGTCACAAGGTGGCACTGTAAAACCTGAATTAGTCAAATCTATGTGTGACAAGATAAAAGTTTGGTTCAAACTGTTCATTATTGTTGTCCTTTCAAATTGGTGGTCTGATAGTTTGTGCTATTTCTGACCATGAATAAGATACCTTAGTGTGTATTGTACCACTCTTAAGGCAATAACCAATAAATTATAATGATTTACATACATGTACTTATCAAAACTGGTTTTGATTAATGTAACTGACATATTGAGTAACAAGTGAGAAGGAGATAAATTTGATTCCATTTTTTTGCTTCTGTCCTGAAAGTGTTTCAAAAAGTTCGCAAAAATAAAAACTATACAGGGTTCTGGTTGACAAAATAACTTAAATGTTATGAGAATATTATCTTATTTCAAAGTTCTCATGAGTAAAGATCTCCTATGTATTTGTCAGCACCAGAAAAAGCTAAACTTAAAGATTGACAATATGATAGAATTAAAATTAGCAAGTGCCTTGGGGTGGTAAGATGATTTATTTTCTCAGATAGATGGAGACCTTAATGTCGATCTTATGTAATGATGTATAAACTGTTTAAAACCTTTTGGTTGGCAAATAGGGAATTTACAAAAAAGAAAAAGGCTTCGGGCCGAATCAATTGTATCATTGTGTACTGCAATAGACAACCAGGCTTAATTTGTGTCAAAGAAATCTTATCAAATTGCCTTTCATTATTTGATGAATGCAGCTTTTATGGTTCGATGAAAAGTCCGAAATGACTTCCAAGATTGCCTTCACAGCATTGTGATAACTGTGCATTGATGTGAAATTGTGCCAATCCTTTTTTCACAAACCCTTTTGTTTTTTTAAGTTCCTGAAACTATTGTTTAATGCTGGACCCACATTGAAATGATTTGATCATAACTGAATAAAACGCGACTGATTAGAAATCAGGAGACCACTCAGCTATCACAGAATGTATACTGACTGTGAAATGGCAGGCCTACAACATTATTAGGAAAAAATTGTGTCACATTTATTTAGTAACATACACTGATAGTTGATGGATCATAGTACCATTAATTTGATATAAGGAGATTGCAGCTTACCTGATATTGCCCAATTGTTATGTTTGATTGCTATCATTATAACATGAAATATATATATATCAACAATAATACTTTTTGATTATTAACTTTATTCTGATGATAACTTACATGGAGTTTCAGGTTGGTGGGTTTGCAACACCTACCATCTCATTTTACAGGTTATACTGCTTTGCACACTTTTACAAGAATACATGTGATCCACTTCAAAGAAATTTAAGCCAGATGGCCTTGTGATACAAAAAGTATGTTTCATAAACTCCAGTTGCCATATCATTGTCTGGAATATTTGTTGCATAAATATGGTCTATTGTGGTCCTTTGGTCAGTAGTGAATTCTTTGATCTGTTGCTTGAATCCATACTGTCTCAAGAATGTTGAAATGTTTGTTTCATTGCTTGATGATGCATCAATATTGAAGTCCCCTAATATGATTGATGGTTTTGACGTAAGACTATACTTTTGTATCACTGAATAAAGAGCCTGTCTCAGGTTCTTAATGCTTGGATGAGGATGGTAGTCATGCATGCCAAATATGAAGCGCCTGCTATTTACGGGTGCTGAGATATAGCCTGCACAAAAATTCAAAGGTCAAGGTCATTGCATCAAGGTCAACGATAAAAACAAAGAAAAAACAGAACAGTGCATATGTTGTCACTAAAATATTACTGTACAATAGATATGAAGTGCCTGTATTGCATTTTTGATGAGGCTGACATATTGTATACACAACTCTTTTACGTTCAAGGTCACTGAGCCAAGGTCAAAGGTCAAATGACAAAATGAATATGACGAGGCACAGCTATACTCCAGGACGGTCATTCATGCCAAATATGAGCTTCCTGCTATTTACGGTTGCTGAGATATGCTCTGCACAAAATTTGAAACCTCAAGGTCACAGCACCAAGGTCAAAGGTCATAGGGGTCAAAACACCTGACAGTGCACATCTACTGTGGATGGTAGTCATGCATGCCAAATATGAAGCTCCTGCTGTTTACGGTTGCTGAGATACGGCCTGCACAAAGTGTCACGCCCGCCGCCCGCCCGCCCGCCGCCCGCCCGCCCGCCAAGGCAACGACAATACCACATCAGCCCTATGGCTGAGTGGTAAAAAAATCATTGTTTTCATACTCTAGCATACTTCAGCTTGAGACCATAATTAAATATTGAGTTCCCATTCAATTTATGTCAAGTATTATCTTATTCATGATGCTTTAATTTGACAGCCTTTTTCCCACAACATAACAGGCAACGGTATCTACCCAGATGATTGACAGTTCTAGGAGAATCAGTCTAATGCTCATACCTCCACTGGTCTCATACCTCTACTTGTCTCATACCTCTACTTGTCTCATACCTCCACTGGTCTCATACCTCCACTGGTCTCATACCTCTACTTGTCTCATACCTCCACTGGTCTCATACCTCCACTGGTCTCATACCTCCACTTGTCTCATACCTCCACTGGTCTCATACCTCCACTGGTCTCATACCTCCATTGGTCTCATACCTCCACTGGTCTCATACCTCCACTGGTCTCATACCTCCACTGGTTTCATACCTCCACTGGTCTCATACCTCTACTTGTCTCATACCTCCACTGGTCTCATACCTCCACTGGTCTCATACCTCCACTGGTCTCATACCTCCACTGGTCTCATACCTCCACTGGTCTAATATCTCTACTGGCCCCATTCTTACACTGGCCCTTATATCTCTACTGGCCCCATTCCTCTACTGGCTAATTTATTTTACTGGTCCCATTCCTCTACTGGCCCCATTTTTTTTACTGGTCCCATTCCTCTACTGGTCCCATTCCTCTACTGGCCACATTCCTACACTAGCCCTCATTTCTCTACTGGCCCCATTCCTCTACTGGTTCCATTCCTCTACTGGTTCTATTCCTCTACTGGTACCATTCTTCTACTGGCCCCATTCCTCATTTCGCTGCTGGCCCCATTGCTACACTGACTCCTATGTCTACTGGTCCCATTTCTCCACTGGCCCCATTAAGCCTACACTGGTCTCATACCTCTACTGGCCCCATTCCTATATCACCTCCTTTATTGGTCTCATCAACTAGTCAACTAGACCTGATCTCCTACTGGCCCCATTCCCATACAAGACCTGACCTCCTACTGGTCCCAGTCCCGTATTTTACCTGACCTCCTACTGGTCCCAGTCCCGTATTTAACCTGATCCTTTACTGGTCCCAATCCCATACTAGACCTGATCTCCTACTGGACCTGATTTCCTACTGGTCCCATTCCCATACTGGACCTGATCTCCTACTGGTCCCATTCTCATTCTGGACCTGATCTCCTACTGGTCCCATTCCCATTCTGGACCTGATCTCCTACTGGTCCCATTCCCATTCTGGACCTGATCTCCTACTGGTCCCATACTGGACCTGATCTCCTACTGGTCCCATACTTGACCTGATCTCCTACTGGTCCCATTCCCATACTGGACCTGATCTCCTACTGGTCCCATTCCCATACTGGACCTGATCTCCTACTGGTCCCATTCCCATTCTGGACCTGATCTCCTACTGGTCCCATTCCCATACTGGACCTGATCTCCTACTGGTCCCATACTGGACCTGATCTCCTACTGGTCCCATACTTGACCTGATCTCCTACTGGTCCCATACTATACCTGATCTCCTACTGGTCCCATTTCCATACTAGACCTGATCTCCTACTGGTCCCATGATAGACCTGATCTCCTACTGGTCCCATACTAGACCTGATCTCCTACTGGTCCAATTCCCATTCTGGACCCGATCTCCTACTGGTCCCATACTAGACCTGATCTCCTACTGGTCCCATACTGGTCCTGATCTCCTACTGGTCCCATACTGGACCTGATCTCCTACTGGTCCCATACTATACCTGATCTCCTACTGGTCCCATTCCCATTCTGAACCTGATCTCTTACTGGTCCCATTCTCATTCTGGACCTGATCTCCTACTGGTCCCATTCCCATTCTGGATCTGATCTCCTACTGGTCCCATACTACACCTGATTTCCTACTGGTCCCAGTCCCATACTAGACCTGATCTCCTACTGGTACTGTACTGATCCTTTCCTCTACTGCTCAGATATATTCAATTCCACATTCTCCATCATGATTCTTCTCCAAAAGAGAACAAATCTGACTATGAAGAATGTATTCACACATGTTATATTAGCATCAAAATCATTTGTGACAGCTAAAGACAAGTTGTGAAAGCACAAAAATATCAAGGCTTTAAGCAGGTTTTGGGTTGACTCAAAATCTCTCAAGGGCCTAAAATGTAATGTACCACTCAAGTTTAACATTACAATACAAACAAAAGCATTCTCTCAAGATTTCTCGTCATGCATCGTGCGACTTGACAAGGGCTTCTGTCAACTTTACACGCTGCCACGAAAATAATCTGTTTGTCCACATCCGCGGACACACACATCACACACATTACATACCTGACTTCTCAAGGATATGGGCCCCTGTAGGGCAATAGGGACTGATGAATGAATGATACCTCTACAGAAGCATAACCGTATTTATCCAAATACATGCTCTGGTCCATTTCATCATAAATTATAGCTTTCGTTGAAATGCAAGTCATGTCGCAAATTTAAACCTGGTAAAGTTCTAGTTCCAATTTTCAATTTTCAGGAAAGTCTAATAATTACATTTGTAATGTCAATATTTTTAAAGTTCATCTTCAAGTTAGTGTAAAAATACGATGGCAGAAAATGGTTAATATAATCGTTTCTCCCATGTGAAATGGGACGTTTCATATGATGGGTACTTTAAGCTGTCAACCCTAACTTTGAATCATTGCATCATAGACAAATATCAACCCAAGCAATTCCAACCCTGAGACATCTCCAATGATGTGATGAAGAATTCTGTGCTAAAAGCAAGCCCTAAGCCAATTTTTATCAAGATATGACAAAATATCTAATGAAAAGAAGATTGGTCATTTTTGTGCCTTTTTGTGCCAGTATCTGAATAACAAATAAACTCATGGAAATAAACTAAACAGATTTGATTTTGTGAGAACATGAATGAGATGGGCATGGGCCATGGGCATGGGGCATAGGCTTGGGCATGGGCATGGGTATAGGGCATGGGGCATGGGCATGGGCACCAGCATGGGCACCAGCATGGGGATGGGGCATTGGTTTTATTTGATATAAAGCTGATGATTTCAAGATTTAATCATGGATTTCTAACTTCACGTAAGCTGGCCACATGGCCAACACTGAGCATGCATTATCAAATACATTTAATTTTATCTTGTGTGCATTAAGTTTCCAGACCTTTCTAGTTTACTTGTTTTATTATTGTTGTCTTCTGGTTATTTTTAGTCGCCACAGGACTCGCATGGTGATTTGAAAAGGAATGTAAATATTTTTATTCACCTATTTTCATACCCATGCGTTAAACAAATCTGGATTAGATGTAAGGAATGCTTAGACATACACTTAGCTAACAAATGGAATAAGAAATAAGGTTGTATAAAAATGGTTCACTCAAAACCCTTAAAGCCAGACTGAGGACTCCAGACAACTTTGCATTTTATGTGAGTTCTTTGCCAATAAACAATATCATTGAAAGTCAAAATGTTATTTGAAAATTTGAATTATGAAATATCTTAGTCTGAAGTTGTGATTTTCAGGCATCAGATTTTGGCAAAATGTCAAGTTTTAAAGGTGAAAAAAATGACCTTAACTACCTCTGAAAGGTTTTTCTTAATGGGGCACCTATTTTTTCTAAAATAATATTTTTATTTTGAGTTTTGTAATTTTGAGTTTCACAATTTTGAAGTTCGCATATCAAGACCAATTACTGATGTGCTGAGAACAAAAAAAATAAATAAAATGTTTTCCTTAAAATACCAACAAGAGATATGCTGAACATCATTTTTTTTAGTTCAAAATAAAAAAAATTATATTGGCAATAAACATCCATTCAATTAAAACTTTTGGGTTTGTCATTCATAATAAAAACGGTGGGAACAATTCTTTTCATATTTAGTCAGACTAATATACAGTTCTTTTTCATTCAATCTGCTATGCAAAATTGAAAAATTCACTCTACAGCTTCCTTTCACCAAAATTTTACAAATCTTTTTTTTGATTGTTATCAAATAATAGCACATGGTGAGAGATCTTTATGGACAATCCTTTAAAATGAACGAAGACTGGAAGCACATGATACGAGAACCAAACCGTGTTTACTTTTGGCCTTGATGAAATCTAAATCTTGCATGTGAATAGAGCAAATTATTCATATTCTTGTCAGTGCTCGGCTGTATAAATATCTACGCTTACACATGCAAACAACAAGACTGACATATGTTAATACAACCCTTGGTAAACAGTTTGTGTGTAAATAATGCAAGTTGTTTAAATCTCACATCAAGTGTAATATTGCCCTAATAGAATCAAGTATTTGGTCAGATTTTGACTTATTTTTTATTAATCAAATAGTTTAATTGTTTTAAATTCAATATATGTTTGAAAATCTTTTTTAAATGAAACAATTGAATTGAAAAAGACATTGGTAGTCCTTTCTGAATTTACAATAAATTTGCAAAAATCAATCCTCATATTTTCTTATTCCATGATGTTATCTAATCTGATATTGGTGACACCAGATTCAAGAATATTTTATATTTTATTTTGGCATCTGTCTCCGTACATGTAACAGATTCAGCTAGCCAGGTTGCTGAGTTCTGACACATTCAGCTAGCCAGGGTGCTGAGTTCTGACACATTCAGCTAGCCAGGGTGCTGAGTTCTGACACATTCAGCCAGTCAGGGTGTTGAGTTCTGACACATTCAGCTAGCCAGGGTGCTGAGTTCTGACACATTCAGCTAGCCAGGGTGCTGAGTTCTGAGACATTCAGCTAATCAGGGTGCCGTGTTCTGACACATTCAGTTAGCCAAGGTACTGAGTTCTGACACATTCAGCTAGCCAGGGTGCTGAGTTCTGACACATTCAGCTAGCCAGGGTGCTGAGTTCTGACACATTCAGCTAGCCAAGGTGCTGAGTTCTGACACATTCAGCTAATCAGGGTGCTGAGTTCTGACACATTCAGTTAGCCAAGGTACTGAGTTCTGACACATTCAGCTAGCCAGGGTGCTGAGTTCTGACACATTCAGCTAGCCAGGGTGCTGAGTTCAGATATATTCAGCTAGCCAGGGTGCTGTGTTCTGACACATTCAGCTAGCCAAGGTACTGAGTTCTGACACATTCAGCTAGCCAGGTTGCTGAGTTCTGACACATTCAGCTAGCCAGGGTGCTGAGTCCTGACACATTCAGCTAGCCAGGGTGCTGAGTTCAGATATATTCAGCTAGCCAGGGTGCTGAGTTCTGACACATTCAGCTAATCAGGGTGCTGTGTTCTGACACATTCAGCTAGCCAAGGTACTGAGTTCTGACACATTCAGCTAGCCAGGGTGCTGAGTTCTGACACATTCAGCTAGCCAGGGTGCTGAGTTCTGACATGTCTGGCTGTCTATTTCCCCCATTCAGTCATGTTTGGCTGTCTATTTCCCCCCATTCAGTCATGTTTGGCTGTCTATTTCCCCCATTCAGTCATGTCTGGCTGTCTATTTCCCCCCATTCAGTCATGTCTGGCTGTCTATTTCCCCCCATTCAGTCATGTTTGGCTGTCTATTTCCCCCCATTCAGCCATGTTTGGCTGTCTATTTCCCCCATTCAGTCATGTTTGGCTGTCTATTTCCCCCCATTCAGTCATGTCTGGCTGTCTACTTCCTCCATTCAGTCATGTTTGGCTGTCTATTTCCCCCCATTCAGTCATGTTTGGCTGTCTATTTCCCCCCCATTCAGTCTTGTTTGGCTGTCTATTTCCCCCATTCAGTCATGTCTGGCTGTCTACTTCCTCCATTCAGTCATGTTTGGCTGTCTATTTCCCCCCATTCAGTCATGTTTGGCTGTCTATTTCCCCCATTCAGTCATGTTTGGCTGTCTATTTCCCCTATTCAGTCATGTTTGGCTGTCTATTTCCCCCATTCAGTCATGTTTGGCTGTCTATTTCCCCACATTCAGTCATGTTTGGCTGTCTATTTCCCCCCATTCAGTCATGTCTGGCTGTCTATTTCCCCCATTCAGTCATGTTTGGCTGTCTATTTCCCCCATTCAGTCATGTTTGGCTGTCTATTTCTCCCATTCAGTCATGTTTGGCTGTCTATTTCCCCCCATTCAGTCATGTTTGGCTGTCTATTTCCCCCCATTCAGTCATGTTTGGCTGTCTATTTCCCCCATTCAGTCATGTTTGGCTGTCTATTTCCCCCCATTCAGTCATGTCTGGCTGTCTATTTCCTCCATTCAGTCATGTTTGGCTGTCTATTTCCCCCATTCAGTCATGTTTGGCTGTCTATTTCCCCTATTCAGTCATGTTTGGCTGTCTATTTCCCCCCATTCAGTCATGTTTGGCTGTCTATTTCCCCCATTCAGTCATGTTTGGCTGTCTATTTCCCCATTCAGTCATGTTTGGCTGTCTATTTCCCCCCATTCAGTCATGTCTGGCTGTCTATTTCCCCCCATTCAGTCATGTTTGGCTGTCTATTTCCTCCATTCAGTCATGTTTGGCTGTCTATTTCCCCCATTCAGTCATGTTTGGCTGTCTATTTCCCCCATTCAGTCATGTTTGGCTGTCTATTTCCCCCCATTCAGTCATGTTTGGCTGTCTATTTCCCCCCATTCAGTCATGTTTGGCTGTCTATTTCCCCCCATTCAGTCATGTCTGGCTGTCTATTTCCTCCATTCAGTCATGTTTGGCTGTCTATTTCCCCCATTCAGTCATGTTTGGCTGACTATTTCCCCCCATTCAGTCATGTTTGGCTGTCTATTTCCCCCCATTCAGTCATGTTTGGCTGTCTATTTCCCCCATTCAGTCATATTTGGCTGTCTATTTCCCCCCATTCAGTCATGTCTGGCTGTCTATTTCCTCCATTCAGTCATGTTTGGCTGTCTATTTCCCCCATTCAGTCATGTCTGGCTGTCTATTTCCCCCCATTCAGTCATGTTTGGCTGTCTATTTCCCCCATTCAGTCATGTTTGGCTGTCTATTTCCCCCCATTCAGTCATGTTTGGCTGTCTATTTCCCCCCATTCAGTCATGTTTGGCTGTCTATTTCCCCCATTCAGTCATGTTTGGCTGTCTATTTCCCCCATTCAGTCATGTTTGGCTGTCTATTTCCCCCATTCAGTCATGTTTGGCTGTCTATTTCCCCCCATTCAGTCATGTTGGCTGTCTATTCCCCCCATTCAGTCATGTTTGGCTGACTATTTCCCCCCTTCAGTCATGTTTGGCTGTCTATTCCCCCCATTCAGTCATGTTGGCTGTCTATTCCCCCTATTCAGTCATGTTTGGCTGACTATTTCCTCCCATTCAGTCATGTTTGGCTGTCTATTCCCCCCATTCAGTCATGTTTGGCTGTCTATTTCCCCCCATTCAGTCATGTCTGGCTGTCTATTTCCCCCCATTCAGTCATGTCTGGCTGTCTATTTCCCCCCATTCAGTCATGCTCAGTTCTCACTTTATTATTAAGTGACTCAAGACCAATATGGCAATATGATTTGACCAGCTCATTTGTTACTTTCCATTCTCAGGGATAGCTACATAGTGAGAATGGAAATAGTGTTCTTATGACCCTTTCAGCAACAATGGCCATATCAGGTCGACTTTAGAGCCTTTTTACCATTGCAAAAGTAACACTGCTGGCAGTGGGATTTGAACCAACCATCTCCTGTCCTTCATTTCCATAACAACCAAACAAGGCACAAAGTGAGACCGGTCTGAGTCCGGCATAGTACTTATAACTGCAGGCTGTAGACACAGCAGGGTTTCTATACACTGTATATTACAAGAGACAAGAAACATTTCACAGATGATAATATTGAATACCAGCATTGCGCTGTTCAAAAAACAAATATTTGTTCAAATGGTATATTGGCCAAAACTGGGCTGGGTGTAATATTTTCAAATATTACATCTGTTCAGTTTAAGCTGATAAGCAATGAATATATGCCGCTTTGTATGGAACTTAATATAAACAAGTCACAACAATAAAAATAATTACTTAGTTACTTACTTCCCTCCAGAATTCAATAAGAGTTAATGTGTTATTCGTCAGTCACTGCCCTAAGCTTGTACCCAGCTTTGCTTGGCCTCTTATCTTATATATATATCACAATCTAAGAGACTGTTTGGCCTAAAACTCTAATTATACATTTCTTAGATACTAATGTTATGATTTATTTCATAATATAGCTGTATGTGTAGACCGTGATCTTAAATAAAAATTATAAAGATTATGACAATTTCTCTATTTTCTTTGTAAATATGACGTCAATTATGACAGGTTTTATATAAAACTATTTACAAATATCAGAAATTTTATTTTCAGGACATTAAATAAATATTTCAAATAATCTGAAGGTACATGATTGCGTACATTGAATTGCGTAAGTCGCAAGATATTTAAAACTTAAATTGCAAATGCGCCCATGAAAACTAAAAGACCTTTTAAAAGTTATTTCTGAAATACTGAAGCGATTTTTACTTATTTTATTAAGCCTAAAAGATTTTGTGATAAACTTGACATAATTAAGCTTGGTATATAAGAAAAAATGAAATCATCATCACAAATATTATCTGAACTTTCATGTTCTAATCATGATCGAGAAATATTCTCTCTATCGTAGTTTTTCTATCTATAATTTCTACGTAATTTTCAAATGGGAGAACGCAAATAAAAGACGTAAAAAACTGCATTTACCTGGTTGCCACCCACTCTTCAAAGAAAGTCACAATTCGCTATTTATCTAATATTTACATAGGTCTAATGTCGCCCTGGCAGAAATGGAGTGTTTAATCCGTAATATTTCTGTCCGCTGTCAGATTAGTGACACTTTGACTGTAATGGTGGCCAGCTTTGTGGCATTTGTTGGTTTTAACGCCTCAATTATGCCTTTATGGTCTGCTGAGGTGGGGTGAAAGAAATCAGGGACACTCGGCATCCACTTTGCTTATGATTATATTTGACTTTGCCACCCGCAATAAGCAGGTATTGTGTAAATAGCACGCTGTAGGAACGGACACTCAAGAGAATTTTCTAGATTTCATTAAACTTTTTTTTCTTCCAATGGATATTCTAATTTAAATTACTTTAATTAGTTTGTGTTTGCTTTTACTTGACTCAAAGTCACCTTCACCAATATGTGTGTGTGTGTGTGTGTGTGTGTGTGTGTGTGTGTGTGTGTGTGTGTGTGTGTGTGTAATCAGTTTCCCCCAAACTAATAGATCTCCATGTTTCTTTTGTCACATTTATGTAACCAAGCTTCCTGCAATTCACACAATATTTATAACAAATTGAATGTTTCTTTCATAGTAATTTGACAATATTTTCTCTGTATTTGTATCAAAATATTTCATCTGAAACTGAAGTCAGATATATTTTCTCCATAGCTTTAGTTATATTTTCAGGCCCCCTCCTCACGTCAGATACTGTATGAACCCTCACAGGAATAAGGAATGGTAACAGTTAATATCTTTATGTATATCTACAAAACAAATTTCCGTATATCTATTTAACAATGTTTCCCCAGCATTCATAATGTTTGATATATATATATATATATATATATATATATATATATATATATATATATATATATATATATATATATATATATATATATATATATATATATATATATATATATATATATATATATATATATTTATATTGATAATTCCTCTTACAATTATGTAACAGGGATTAATTCTTCTATAAATTCATAATGCAGTCATTCCTCTTTGATTTATGTAACACGAGATTCCTCTGTATTTTTACATAACATCTTTTCCTTTGTATTTTAATGACGGTGTTTCCTCCATATGTTCATGAGAGTGTAATTTCTCTTTTATTCAAACAACCAATTGTCTCATTTATTTATATAACCAGGTTATAACTACAGGTTTGTAGATACTTCTTAAACCGCCTACATAGTTACATAACCATTAATCACTTATTCCTCACGAATTCAATCATATCTTTGTGACATACACTTAGAACCTAAGGTAGAATGGAGAATTTCTTCAATTTTATGGTTATATTTTAATGTTCAATTTTATTTGGGGTTTTTATTGAACATATCATAGGGGGTCATTATCGCAGCTTTTGCAATATAGAATTCTCGACATGAAATGGACTCTGAATCGCTGATGCCACCAATGGAATGTAAGTGCATAGTTGGTAAATGTCAACAAAATGTCCCACAAAAATTATACAGCAACTGAATAACTATGTGATAATATATCAGCCTTAAAATGTTAAATGTAGCTTTTACATAAGTTTCGCAATCCTTATTTCCCCCGCCTCGACGAAGTCGAAGAGGGGGACATAAATTTGGGTGCGGTCCGTCTGTTCGTTAGTTCATTTGCATATAGTGCGATAAAGTCCTAGAGATTGCTTGGATTGTTTTCATATTGCACAAGCACATTGTATATATCAATATCTTTGAAGAGTTACATAATGGCTGTGATTAGACTATTGCCATGGTAACCACTTCAATGAAATCTTGTTCTACCACATTCAATGGCGGGGGATTTAAAGTCAACGCTCTTTCTATTTTAAGATGATGTCTTTAACAAGAAAGTTAACTTTAAAAAACAGAGACCACAATGTATAGTGAACACATTAGATTCAGAAAGAATACTGATATTTACCCTAATACAGAAGAGATTAGTTAATCTCACTGCAATCCAGATGAACAAAATCAGATATTTTGTTATGTTTTATTTGAATGTCTACATCAAAGGCACAAGTTGCGAGCACACACACACTGGACATGTTCTTTTCTCACCAGATAGACAATTATTCAAGAGATCTTTCTTAAACAAATAATGTGTTGTATACCTTGATCTTTTACACAGAAGTACACTTCTCCTAGATCGAGCCCAAACGGGACTGGGTGTAATATGTTGGGTCTGTGAAGGTTCACCGTCAAAGGTAAAAGAGTTGGCCCGGGGTGAAATCAGTTTCTCAAAATGATAGTTACCAGTAGCAATTGTTTGTTTGTGATAATCGCTGCCAATAAGAATGTATTTCTTAATAAATCTCAACAAGATGGAGAATGTTCCTCTGAAAAAAATGCATTACACAATTAGAAATCGAGAAATAGTGAAAAGCCAACGTATAAAGATCGATGATAATTCGTAAGAAGTTTCACTTGAACTAAATATTCTATATTACCGATTAAAAGTGACCAATTCAAAATAAGTAATTGACTTCAAGCATCTACCTCGATATCTTGCTGAAAAATTATGGCCACAAAGCCCTCTTTAAAACGAATATATCTATTTTCTGTATTTTTTCCTAATTGAGCCTTGTGTCAAAAAATAAGTGCACGCCGAAAATGATTATATATTTCAGAAATTCTGTTAAGCTTAGCAATTGGGTATTTTCAATTACTGTTGAACCTTGAGATTCCTGCTTGCAACTGACATATAAAGGATTTCTTCTTAGTTTCAGTAAGTTCTGAGGAAGGATGCCTCAGGGCACTGCTTCAAGTACCCTGCTTCTATAACATATAAAGATTCCGATTGCGTGAGGAAGAACATAATCATTACACTTAATCTGTACAGTGACCTTGTACTGTATATACTATATATATATTATACAAATATGGACCTGGGTGGAGTGCAATATGACTTTTTATGGACCTTCGGAAAGTTATATTGCACGAGGCGCAGCCGAGTGCAATATAACTTTCCGAAGGTCCATAAAAAGTCATATTGCACGACACCCAGGTACATATTTGTTTTATTCTATGATCACTGTGTTAATACCCTGGAAAGTAAAAGTTCCTCAGTATCAGCATCATTTAGTGTGGCAAACCTGGACATTGTTGTGATTGCTGTCGTCTGCTTCCCAGTCTGCAGGTCACTCAGAGCAAGCTGGTGACGTCATTATAGGGCTTCCCCAACATTTCCCGCCATGGAATTCCCCATCAGTGCAGTGGAAAGTATATTGACGTGCAATATAATGCATCTGGTCAATAAAACAATTTAGAGAAGCTCATGTGACCAGGAATTGACCAATCACAGCACAGAATACACAGTGATTATAGAATAAATATATATAAAGATGTATATATATATATAGATATATATATATATATTTATATATATATATACATATATATATATATCTATATATATATATATATATATATATATATATATATATATATATATATATATATATATATATATATATATATATATATATATATATATATATATATCTATCTATCTATCTATCTATCTATCTATCTATCTATCTATCTATCTATCTATCTATCTATCTATCTATCTATCTATCTATCTATCTATCTATCTATATATACATGTATGTATGTATGTATGTATATATATAGAGAGAGAGAGAGAGAGAGAGAGAGAGAGAGAGAGAGAGAGAGAGAGAGAGAGAGAGAGAGAGAGAGAGAGAGAGAGAGAGAGAGAGAGAGAGAGAGAGAGAGAGAGAGAGAGAAACATGGAGAGAGAAACATGGAGAGAGAAACATGGAGAGATAAATATGGGTACACAACAGTTAAGTACCAATTATTCAATTCTGATCTTGTTTCATAAATATTGCGTTAATATTGACGTAACATGTGTGTATATTGGTAGATTTGCCCACTTAAGGTTGGATTGATATGATAAGTGTCAGATCGCGTGTTAGTAATTTGCACTGCGATGTTGAGAGACAAGTCTCCAGTTGGTGACACGATGAGGCAGTACTATCAGGATAAGAATAGTTAAACAGGGCCTTGTGCAATTGGGACCAGGAGACATGATGAGAGTATTGAAATGAAAAATATGTAGAAATGGGTATCACATTCTAGTCAAATTTTTGAAGGATTACTGACCATTTGAATACAGAAAGCCAAAGGATATGTAGGATCTTTGAAGATTCATCAGGTATGAGCTAGAGTAAGCTCATCAGTGTTGTCACATTCGCTACAAGAATCTACTAAATCGAGAATGTTATTTTATTAGCTTAGGTAATGCACCAGGAATTACCAATCCCCAACAACGGGTCCTCTTGGAATCTCATGAGAGCCACCTAGTGGCCATTTGCACACCAAACATGGCAGTCTGCTGATACTTTAATCCAAAAGTTTCAGCCAATCAGCACTCTGGGATTCCTTGGGTGCAGCCTCGGCATTTAACAGCCTCGTTCTGATCAACTCTGTCAACATTATGGGATTCAGGCCATAAGACTTCCGTTCATAGGTTCTATCCACGTGAAATGTCAGGATATACTGCCGGAACATCAATTTGGTTTAACCCTTACAAGATAGAAATATAGACAATTAATTCACTTTGGAGGAGATTGACATGTCCATGACATTTCTTGCACACAAAAAATATATATGATGTTAATTTGATCTCCATAAAAATACATTGACAAAAACACAGGTGACAATGTGAGTGTCACCTAACCCCCCAATCCTTTTTCACTTAATTGTCATTTTCAGTATTTTTCTATATGTTCATGTCCTGAGATATACATATGCATTTCTACCTATGCATTTCATTACCGGACCATATCCCCCGATACTCAGTTAGCCCTTTTACCCTGGTAATCTATAAGACCTTTGTCCGCCATGATAAAAAGTATATGCTTTCACCTGTTCAACAAGATTCCTATCCTTTTATCCCTTTTAAATCACCATCTGTTATGTCACCATTTTAATGAAGTCAATGAAGGTCATTCGCACTGCCATACCCACGAATAGAGGTCAGTGAAGGTCATTTATATTGCTATACTCACAAAGAGGTCATTTATATCGCAAACCTAACGTCATGTCACAACATGAGGTGACGACTCACAAGGTAAAGTTATGTGAGGTCTCACGAGGTCCAGTTGGTGATCTGGGTGCAGTATCACGTGACTCTAAGGATAGAGCTGATGTATGTCGAAAATCAATATAGACACAGAAAGCTTTTTGACTGAAAAAGGTGAGTTGAAAGGGGAGATGTTTTCTACGGGAACAGCCCTCAAGACATAGACATATTTATCTAACCAACAATCAGACATGTCAGTGATTCCAAAACGTCCCTCAAAACCCAAGTTGTGGGGTGTTTCAGCCAATCTATAGCCCAGGAAGAATTTGGAAGATTTTGGCTGTTTTATGGCCCCTCGAACCCAGCTTGGAATCGTACCACATTTGTTCTCGTCTTGGACGCTTACAGCCGACGACAACTGACCTGCGGACGACAACAGAGCTGATGATCGAATGATTATCGATATTTATCACACCATTTGACCTTGTTGGAACATGCAGGTGTCAGAGAATGATCTGATGTGAATATTTTTGAGCGTACAGGCCTGTGTACTTTACAGGCTTTGAAAATGGACCCGCAGATCTGTTGTCGTCTGCAGGTCAGTTGTCGTCTGCTACACACTCACAAAATTTGGGTTTTATCTTGTCCAATGAAAAAATGAATTCCATATGCTACATGTACATCGATGTATATTGAAATCTCATTATATTTGAATTAATCTTAGTTGAGACGGTATCAAAGATATTTTTTAAAAGCAACCCCCACTCGTATGATTCAAATGGATTTTCTTTGTAACCTGCGATGACTGATTGCTATAGTATGGAGGACAACAAAGGCAGAATAGAATTACCCACGGTCTCTAATGTTTCAAAGGATTCTTGCTTTCATCCTCATTTTGTCATGCATCCGGGAAACTTTCACAAACTTGATTGTGAAAATATGGCAACACACACGCAGGGGCATTTGCGGGAGAAGAGAGCAATCGCTAGACCTGACAGCAATAATAAATATATTTTGCTCTCAGTCTTGACCTTGTGCAAATTAAGGAGAAGTTATACACCTCCAAGACAGATGCTCACCTGACCTATAGTTAGTTTTATTCACCTACATTACAGATGCTTGATCACATCTGTGGCGCAGCACCAGCTTTTTAGCACCAGTTCTTCTGTGGTAATATAAAGTTTGTGGTTCGATCCCCGGCTGTGCCGAGATTGGATTTATGATACAATTTCACACATGAGCTGAGGCCCGTGCCTAAAGGGCTAACCCGTTGTCATTGTAAATCTGTGACCGGGTGGGTTGTCATGTCAAGGACCGGGTGGGTTGTCATGTCAAGGACCTGCGACATGACAATTCAGTGAGGCAGCACTATATCTGCTACAAGCAGGTCTCATCACAAAATGACTGAAATAATGTTGAAAATGAGGAAAATCCCCAAACAAACAAATACAGATGCTCACCGGATCGAGTGAGGGGAATATATTTGTAGTATATTGACAAATACGAAACTATTGTCATAATTATGTATGGTACATTTATATTAGCAGACGACAATGTAGATACGAAACTAAATAAACACTTCAATATAGGTTCAGCAATATGTCCGCCAAGTTTGTGGTGCTTCTTCCAGGCCCACAATACATGACAATATTTTCGTTATCTCAATTACAGATGTGCAAAAGGAACTCTGACCTTCACTGCAGATGCTTAATTCAAATGTATAATGTAATGTATTATCTCATTAAAGTTTATTATTTACCTCATCTATTGAAGACAATCATAAATGCAGTTCACAATTAATGGAAAACAAATATTGTAGTAAATACGGAAAAAAAATTACTGAAGTTTACAAATTATCTAATTCATTAAAAATAAATATTACAGTTAAAACAAACGAGAAGAAAGTGCAGCAGAACTTAATCAAATGCAGAAAATTCAACGGAACCTATGTGCAAAAATACAGAACTTCCAAATAAAAACACCTCAGGAAAACCAACAACAAAATCTGTTTCCGAGTTTATTTGCCTAAATAACTACTTTGATAGTGACACGGGAAATCAATGTCCTTCCCAGCCAATTAGAAGCAAGCTTTCGTGCCAAGGATCCATTTCCTCGTCACTGATTGGTCAATAGTTCATGAAAGATACACCATATCAATTTCCGGTGCTGTTGCTCTCAGATTCCCGCCTTAATTAGCAGGACCTCTTGACGGACCTGTGGCAATCCTGACGGATATTGTAAAGGTCATCATCTACACTTTTCCTCTGGGGCACGAGTTAGACACAAACTCATCATTGGTCACCGGAAAATTGCTTTGTGGAGAGTGATGAAAACACAAAATGTAAAAGGGAAATCTAAAAGCATTTGTTTTTAAGATACGTGTTTACAAACCAATGCTAATGGACTGTAGATAGGTCATTCGTATTCATGTAAACAACTCACATGTGGACCCAAATACAACTTATTCACTGGTTATATCTTATTTTGGTTGTATTAAATTACTGCCTCTGCAGTCATTACCCTATATCTGATATTTCTAGATTTGGAATTCCCATAGTTATAAATACTTGCCTTGCTCACAAAATATCATCAAATCTGAATTGACCAATATCAGATCATAAATTGTAATCAGGTGTCTGACACGTAAACTGACCAATCAGTATAGACATTGCTCTGATACAGTATAGACATTGCTCTGATACAGTATAGACATTGCTCTGATACAGTATAGACATTGCTCTGATACAGTATAGACATTGCTCTGATACAGTATAGACATTGCTCTGATACAGTATAGACATTGCTCTGATACAGTATAGACATTGCTCTGATACAGTATAGACATTGCTCTGATACAGTATAGACATTGCTCTGATACAGTATAGACATTGCTCTGATAGAGTATAGACATTGCTCTGATACAGTATAGACATTGCTCTGATACAGTATAGACATTGCTCTGATACAGTATAGACATTGCTCTGATACAGTATAGACCTTGCTCTGATACAGTATAGACCTTGCTCTGATACAGTATAGACATTGCTCTGATACAGTATAGACATTGCTCTGATACAGTATAGACATTGCTCTGATACAGTATAGACATTGTTCTGACACAGTATAGACATTGTTCTGACACAGTATAGACCTTGCTCTGATACAGTATAGACCTTGCTCTGACACAGTATAGACCTTGCTCTGATACAGTATAGACCTTGCTCTGACACAGTATAGACCTTGCTCTGATACAGTATAGACCTTGCTCTGACACAGTATAGACATTGCTCTGATACAGTATAGACCTTGCTCTGATACAGTCAATGCAGTGGATTCATACAGTTCTGGTATTGCACTCACAAAGTATCAGAACTTTATTGCTTCTTTAAAGATACTATACATGTGGAAACAAAGTATGTGACTTAATAGGCAACAAAGTACAATAAGTGTTAATGAAGTCCTCATTCAGAACATGACCAGATGCTTTAAGGAGGCAGTTGGGAGGCTGGAAGCATCCAGGGTTGCAGCCCACCTTTATGCACTATACAGCCAACCCAAGCCATTAATAATGCTGCCTCTCTCTGCCTCCCTTTTATGCCTTCCAGATGGAGGCAGATACTAATATGTGGATGGCAGTCTAAAATGGGGATAACAGTCTAGGATGTGGATAGCCCTCTAGGTGGTGAATACAACTTTAAGTAGCGAATAGAAATCTAGGTGGTGGATAGTTGTCTTAGCTATAATGTGGATAGCCATCTAAGTTTTGAACAGATGTATATGCAGTGTATAGTAGTCTAGAGGTGGATAGAAGTATAGTTGGTTGATGGCAGTCTAGTGATGGATAGAAGTATAGTTGGTTGATAGCAATCTAGTGATGGATAGGAGTATAGTTGGTTGATGGCAATCTATTGGTGGATAGGAGAATAGTTGGTTGATAGCAATCTAGTGGTGGATAGAAGTATAGTTGGTTGATGGCAATCTATTGGTGGATAGGAGAATAGTTGGTTGATAGCAATCTAGTGGTGGATAGGAGTATAGTTGGTTGATGGCAATCTAGTGATGGATAGGAGATAGTTGGTTGATGGCAATCTAGTGGTGGATAGAAGTATGGTTGGTTGATAGCAATCTAGTGGTGGATAGAAGTATAGTTGGTTGATGGCAATCTATTGGTGGATAGGAGAATAGTTGGTTGATAGCAATCTAGTGGTGGATAGAAGTATAGTTGGTTGGTAGCAATCTAGTGGTGGAGAGAAGTATAGTTGGTTGATGGCAATCTAGTGGTGGATAGAAGTATAGTTGGTTGATGGCAATCTAGTGATGGATAGAAGTATAGTTGGTTGATAGCAATCTAGTGATGGATAGGAGTATAGTTGGTTGATAGCAATCTATTGGTGGATAGGAGAATAGTTGGTTGATAGCAATCTAGTGGTGGATAGAAGTATAGATGGTTGGTAGCAATCTAGTGGTGGAGAGAACTATATTTGGTTGATGGCAATCTAGTGGTGGATAGAAGTATAGTTGGTTGATGGCAATCTAGTGATGGATAGAAATATAGTTGGTTGATAGCAATCTAGTGATGGATAGGAGTATAGTTGGTTGATGGCAATCTATTGGTGGATAGGAGAATAGTTGGTTGATAGCAATCTAGTGGTGGATAGAAGTATAGTTGGTTGATGGCAATCTATTGGTGGATAGGAGAATAGTTGGTTGATAGCAATCTAGTGGTGGATAGGAGTATAGTTGGTTGATGGCAATCTAGTGATGGACAGGAGATAGTTGGTTGATGGCAATCTCGTGGTGGATAGAAGTATGGTTGGTTGATAGCAATCTAGTGGTGGATAGAAGTATAGTTGGTTGATGGCAATCTATTGGTGGATAGGAGAATAGTTGGTTGATAGCAATCTAGTGATGGATAGAAGTATAGTTGGTTGATAGCAATCTAGTGATGGATAGGAGTATAGTTGGTTGATGGCAATCTATTGGTGGATAGGAGAATAGTTGGTTGATAGCAATCTAGTGGTGGATAGAAGTATAGATGGTTGGTAGCAATCTAGTGGTGGAGAGAAGTATAGTTGGTTGATGACAATCTAGTGGTGGATAGAAGTATAGTTGGTTGATGGCAATCTAGTGATGGATAGAAGTATAGTTGGTTGATAGCAATCTAGTGATGGATAGGAGTATAGTTGGTTGATGGCAATCTATTGGTGGATAGGAGAATAGTTGGTTGATAGCAATCTAGTAGTGGATAGAAGTATAGTTGGTTGATGGCAATCTATTGGTGGATAGGAGAATAGTTGGTTGATGGCAATCTAGTGGTGGATAGGAGTATAGTTGGTTGATGGCAATTTAGTGATGGATAGGAGATAGTTGGTTGATGGCAGTCTAGTGGTGGATAGAAGTATAGTTGGTTGATGGCAATCTAATAATAATAATAATAATAAAGATTTATATAGCGCTATATCAGACTAAGTCTGCTCTAAGCGCTTAAGGTGGCTCTAGAGGTGGATAGAAGTATAGTTGGTTGATGGCAGTGGGTAGCAGTCTGAGATGCAGATAGTAGTCTAGGTGGTGCAAATAAGTCTAGGATGTGGATAAACATTTCTTTACTATTTTCACACACATAAATAAAAATTCTGGATGAAATAATACCAAGGATAACCTCTTGCACGAAATAAACTCATTCCAATAATCTCAACTCATCATTACGTTATCTATCCCTGATCCCATCAGAGTTAAATGCATTTTGTGAGCAAATCCACAATTCGTTTCTAATTAGATTCAAAGATAAAGCCATTCTTGGTCTAGGTCTCAACTTTACTCAATTTCAGGCTAAACCAAGTCTGATATAAGCTTACCTGAGTCCAGGCAAATCTTGATATGAGCTCACCTAAGTCCAGGCATATCTTGATATAAGCTCATCTGAGTCCGGGCATATCTTGATGTAAGCTCATCTGAGTCCAGGCATATAACATTATTGACAGATATTAGTTTAGTTTTACAAGTTGCTGCATCTTTTTTGCATACCATCAGAGGTGGTTCTCATGATAGCGGCAAGTAACTAGCTGCCTTAATGGGTATCTCCTGACCTCAAACTGTATATATGCATCAGTAATATCTGTATTTATTTATGTTTTTCATTTATGGTCAAATAAATCACTCTTGAATCTTGAATATCTTGATATAAGCTCATCTGAGTCCAGGCATATCTTGATATAAGCTCCCGGGGTTGTCATGAAAATATCTGCTGACTATTGATGCTAATCGGGCAAGGACAGGGTACCAAAAAATATCATTTCCAGACAATTAGTACTCTTTAAACGAGATCTCAGTACATTGCGCAAAGATATTAGCTATCATAACTGAAATTCAATGGATCGCGGTTAGCCAAGATTTAAAATTCACTCAAATCGAAGTGGGATTAAAGGAAACTGAATATAAAAGATCAAATGTGTCACAAACTATCATTCCGGCAATTTCAACTTTGAGCTTAGATTTTTCTTGGCCAATTTCGATATTTGCTGTGACACGTTAAGGACCTGTCGGCGATTGGGCAAAACAAAGTCGGGACATTGGCAGAGAGGTCCGTATGAGGAGGGCTTATTTCACACCTGGACTTGTCACTCCAAACAACATGATGTTTTTCACACCAGGAAGCCCTCCTATTGTGCAAAGATTTCACTTGTTTAGACAGTTTTGCAATCCTTCTGGGTTCTCACCAGGAAGTCAAAGTCATGTATTGCTAAACAAAGAGTTCTTTATGCATAAACACAGGACAAGTTGGGCTAATCTGTCAACATGTTCATCCACGTAGTAAGACTCAGCAAACAATACCTTTTAATTCTATGAAGGAAAACTCATAGACAAAATTGTTGAACACAAACTCCAGTATAACAAATGTACTTTGGTATTACTAAAAAAATGAATGAGGAGAAAAAATGCTTTCAATAAACTTTTTAACCATTATCCATTATCAATGATTAGATTTAGAGGAACTGTACAGTTCTGGTTCCGGTACAGTTCTGGTACAGTTCCGGTGTGTTCTTTTCAATGGAGAAAAAACAACAACATGGTGGTCGCCAACCGGCTCATAATAGCTTTAGGGACGTGGAACGCCATGGTGCAACCCGTTTCCACACCTCGGTTTTTACCAACCCATCCCAAGTTTTAGTGTTGGCTGCAGTCCAAATTCCCGGCACAACAGGAAAGCTCTGAGTGTTTGTCTGAGAAGGGTAATCACCAATTACTTGAAGTGTTTTCCTCAATCTGCCAAAACAAATTGCCATGAAAAGTTAAGGTTACTTCAAACCACTAAATCACTCTTAGTGTTTTGCTTTCTGTCTTCACTGCCATATTTATAACATTATTTTATAATGGATCTTTTCTTGCTTTCATATTATTTAACTACTTGGATAGCTTTAATTATCAATAAAATATTAGAAAATTCATATGCTTGTTGTGGGTAGCACGGAAAAGGTCAATGCCCTCTACTTATCATTAAACATTGAAATTTCCCTGAGTCATTAATACTCCTCTAGCCCACCAAAATATCATCCAATCAAACTTTGAAATTGAATGATATCAGGTCATGTGATTAGGTTTCTGACCTAGATGCTGACCAATCAGTAGAGCTGTCAGTGCAAAATGGAATCATGTATTTTTCACCAATCAGTCCACAGCCTTCCAATCTAGGCGCACTTTTTCACCAATGATGGCAGGTGCTAATATAGGAAAGAAGTCTAGAAATGGAAGGTACTTTTTGCGATAATTAACATAATTTGACTCCCTCAACAAAAAAGCTTTGAGGCAGAATTAAGAAATTGGATTTTTAATTTACAGAAGAAAACAAAAAGATGTGAATGCAATTTTTAAACAACTATGTTTTTTCTGCATGGTTATAGTTAAAAAGCGAGTGCTCTCATCACTAGAAATGGCAGACATAGGGATATAACTTTTTTACTACTCAGAATACATCTACAAATGATATGTGATCGAATGTAAACCTTCTTAGGCTATTTTGATCAAATATTGCCAGTGACCTTGAAGTGACCTTTCAATGACCTTGAAAATAGAAAGCCTATTTCCACGAAATTATCTACATGTTTTATTATCCTATCATCTACATCTTTCAAATACGAGCTCGTAATGTCCTTATTCATCAAATTCTGTTCATAATTAACAATTTGAGAGCAATTTATAGTTTTGTGGTCAATCTATAAGGGAAAACAGAGGAAAATACTATAACACTAAGATTTTTAAAAATAATATTAAAATGCCAGCTTATTGGGGGTTAGTTTATGAAAATATATAGAATACTGCACAGAAAAACACATTAATACTAAAAAGAAATTGAAAAAAAAGTCCGTCAATTTCAAGGTTTATTATGAAGCTAAAATGATTAAAAATAGCTTAAATCGGTAGGGTTACAAAAGTGACAAATTGACGGACTTTAATTTGACCTCACATTTCTTTTTGAGATATTAGATAAATTCAATATTAACCTAATTTCAGAAAATAATCAGCAATAAGTTGCTCTTATCATAATAATACCTAAAAAAGAAGAAATATTCCCTGAAAAATATCAGAAAATTAGTCATGAATAGAAATGATTAAAAAAAATATAATAAAAAATATATTGAATGTAGAGTCAATTGGGTTATAACATTTTGATAATTTTTGTAAAAAATGGCAATCTATATGGTTGATTTGGTGAATGGAAGTCGAACACAGCCAATATTAAATGAAACTGAAAGTGCTCTGCAGGGTGCTTTCTGGACGTCCGCTCCTCCCACTGCTATAAACCCGTTACATGCGCTATGTCACTCATTCTCGCTGATGTTGTGATTAACGCATAAATGCAAATAATCAATTCAAATCTTTTATTAGATCTAACAGTCATTTTGCATCTTCAGTTAAGCCAATCATAAGCACAAGGAATTGAATCAATTTTCAATATTTTCATCATTTTCCTTTTTCTGTAATACGCATACTGCGTGACAGTAATGGGTGTTCACAACAAAAGAAAACTTTAAACAAAGGCCACCAAGAACTTGATGTTTTGCTCTTAATCAAGCCACTGGCGATAATATGACGAAGCATATACCAATAATACAAAAGTCCATATCCTCCGGGCAGGATCGGTTGATTAATTCTCTGAAAGAGATCAAATTTGCTCACTCCTTCATTCCTACCTTGCAGCGGTGTTTTTTCTTCTTTTTCTTCTTTTTTGTGGTTATTTTCAAAACGATATTGAAGATGACTGATGCATGAAAATTTCATGTTTTTCATGGTCAGCCCCTAACACTTTAAATTTGATGCCTATGGAATATCAGGACAAACGTTACATAGGTTTTAATTCCCTTCATTTTTTTAAAGAGATTGAGTTAAATAAATTTTACAGACAGAAAAAAAACAAGTGTTGATTTTTAAAAATCAAGTTCAAGCAGGTTTGCAAAATCCAACAAAATCTTTGTACTCTACCACGCACTTACAAATCACTTCTCAAACAAAAGCGACATCTGACGGTGTAAACAGAATTATTGAGCCAAAACATGGCCGCCATGGACCGATAATCGGGGTAAGCTCCATAGACTTACAGCTTAATCATATCAAAACCTCGAACATTCAGACCTAAAGTCAAAACAAACGCGAGCGAAAAAAAGAAGATGAGGAATTAATTCGTTTTGTCTGAAGGACATGTAATATCACTTAATTAGCTCAAGTTTATATTGTAATAAAAAATGTGTAAATAACATATATACAAATTAATAATCCATCATTGTTGAAATTGATTGTAATCATCAAAATATAATAATATAACAATCATACATTAAAACCAAAATTATATTTGGCTTATTTGGTCTATTTGGTTATAAAGGTACCAAAATAACCCAAATAGCGATAATTATATCATGATTTTACAAAATTACAAAAAAATAATGTGGGCTTCATTGCCAGAATTTCAGGAAAAATTTGCTTGCATGACAAATTATTATTGTTGAGAGTTGGCTGTGAACCAACAACCTCAAGGCATTCACTTACTCACTAGATGGCGTGGTAGCTCAGTCTCACCCCGACTGTGCAAAAGTGGTCAGTCAACGAGATTAAAATACACCCCGAATTGTGGGTCGCCATACTGCCCCATTTGCTGTACACGATTGGGTCCGGCAAGTTAGCCCGGGTTATCCCGTTTCTAAGAGCGCCAGCTTATTAGCACCAGTTCCACTGTGGTGATCCAAAGGTCGTGGGTTCGAACCCCGGTCGTGCCGGGATTGAACTCATGACACAATTTCTCACATGAGCTGAGGCCCGTGCCTAAAGGGTTAACCCGTTGTCCTTGTAAATCTGTGACCGGGTGGGTTGTCATGTCAAGGACCTGCGACATGACAATTCAGTGAGGCAGCACTATATCTGTTACAAGTAGGTCTCATCACGAAATGACTGAAATAATGTTGAAAGTGATGTAAAACCCCAAACAAACAAACAAACTTATCCCGTTTCTCCACGATTGAACCGGCGGGTTCCTGTGGCGGAAGGCGGCGGACGCCGACCTCCGACCTCTGAATACCCTCAGCGAATTCGGCGGGACAAAATGGAGGATCCGGCGATCTGCCGCTCTTGCCGCCGGCTAGACGGCGGGTGCTAATCGTGTAGAGCCATTGAAAACAACACACCGGAACTGCACAATTAATTTCTGCTTAAACCATCAGACGGCGCTCTTGTTTGAGTAGTGATTTTTGAGTGTGCGGTAGATTAGGAAGATCTTCTTTTTTCAAACTTTTTTCAAACTTACGCAAGCTTGATTTTAAAAAAAACTCAGCACTTGTATGCTTAATTGACAGAATACGTAATTTGCGTGAAATAATCGTCATGGAATTTACCATGAGACTATCGGTCCAGGCGAGAGTATGAGATGAACAGGCCAAACCATTCACAGACAGACCTTTTAGAACTTTCGATACAGAAAAAGCAGTTAAGAATAGAAGGAAATATGTAATATTTAAAAATAAAAATACTACTTTCACAATACAAGACGCTAATTGGTGCAAAATTTGGATAACTTTACAGAATAATTGTGGACAGGCATTACGCATTTGGCCCTTGAACGATTTTGACACAATCTTCGACCAACTTTCAGCCATCTTAGTTTCAGTGCTTTGACAGCATCACAAATAATATTCACAGTAATACAACTAATGAGAAAGCTTTGGCCGCTTTCCCCTTTTCAGCTTTTTAATCTTCGGTATTTCTCCTCCAAAATCAGGTATATTCCTTTATGGAAAAAATGCATCATGAAAATGACAACATTTAAAACATGTTCTAATTGATATTTGCTGATTATATTTATAATAGAAAAACGTTCTTTGTGGAGAACCTTTTGAAATATCTGATACCTGAAAATCACAACCTCAAACCAATTTTTTATCAAGCCATTTTGGCTTCTTATCAGGCAGTCAAAGTTATGGATTGTTGAGTGAATAATTGTCACATATTACACAAGAAAAAGTGGTGATCCACATGTAACACGGATGAGAAAAGATGCGAAGGAATTGAAAGACATAAATAATATTGCTTGGCCTGAGTTGCAGGGTACATCCTTCATAGTACCGCAGACCCATAGATCACGGCCCCTTATCAATATTGCATGTTTTTATCTTGCGAGGAGGTCCCGCGGGGACATAATAGGTTGCGTGCGATGCCTCGTTATCACCGCGCCGGACCGCCTGGGTACCTAGCCAAGTAGCCCCACGATGAGGGTTACAGACCAATCTAGGTAGGGTCTCTCATCTGCCCCGTCTGACCTAATTAGCGAACAAAGGTACCACTGATTATCGATTGACTGTCAAACTTTTCCCCCAAAAAAGACATCTGGGCTATGTATGGTACCTTCCAAAATGTTCTTCACAGATTTCAGTTCAGGTCTTTTTTCACTGCTACACTCATCCCGCTATTGATCCCGTTCTATACCAGTGCCATAGTCCCTTGGCTTGTGCACTGGTACCGTATCTCTTAAAGACATCTGGGATTTGGTACCATAAACATAAAGACGGGTATAATTTGGAACAGAACACCTAAAGGCAGTTGTGGCTTTGTATAAACAGCTATGATTTGGTGCAATACGTGAAAAAGACAGTTGTGACTTGGTACAATACACCCAAAGACAGCTGTGACTTGGTATATTGCATCTAAAGACAGCTGTGGCTTGCTGCAATACACATAAGGACAGCTCTGATTTGAATAAAGTGCACCTAAAGACAGCTGTGGTACAATTCACGAAATAACTGGTGTGGCTTGGTACAATACACAAATATGATAGCTGTTTGGTACAAAACACCTAAAGACAGCTGTGACTTTGTAACATAACCTAGAGACAGCTGTGGCTTGGTATACATGCCTTCTGTAGCTTGGAACAATACTCGCCTTCTGGCCTCCTCCAGGGGTCACTGGTGCTTAAGGGAACTCAAAGCGGCAGGTGTCGCCTCTAACCATCAGCCCCTCTCACAAGCTTGGTCATCCAAAGATTTGTATTCATTGATTATTATCTGTGGCAGTTTAGATTTTACTTCGTGTAAATCATCGGCTGAGTTAATTGAACATGTTATAGCTTATTGCTGATGTAATCAAAACTATCTGAAAATATCACTCCATTATATTTAAAAAACAAAAAGATATTTTTTCACTGGATATGGAGTTCACTCATATTCTCTATTCGACATTTTTATCAGCACGAAATATCTCTAGAGCTGTTGAGATTCTATTTTTTTTAAATCAACAACCTCTTCTACACTGTTGAAGCCTGTCATCAGGATTCAATACCATAATCTTTTCGAAGAGTGGCTGGGGATGTTTCTTTTGCAATATCACTTAAACACGATGACACAAACCACGTAATTTGAAAGCCATGTGTGGTGGGATGCTTGCTGGAGTAAAAGCAAACCTGCAGGAAAACTTATCCCAAACCAAGATTCGAATGCGGACCTTTGGTATGGGTGACAGATGTTTACCCCTCAGAGGTATTGTGAGGGTTTGCAGATCCTAGACAGTGGTGTAGCCAGGATTTTCTGAAGGGGGGGGGGGGCTGAAATCTGGATATGTTGGGGTCCATGACTACTTGCCCACATACCTATCCCCCCATACCCCGCCCGTAACAACCCCCCCCCCCCCCCCCCCCGTGAATAGAATAATCAGCCCCCTTCCTCCTTTGCAGCACCAAAGTACTAGTAAAAAACCACTGCTAGATAGATATGTACATGTCCTGTGGCGAACCAGTAAACCCTCTGCCCAGTTATCAAAACACCATTTTCGCATCATATTTGTAACAAATTTGACAATATAGGCAACTCTCTGATATCATTGACAGGTCAATAAATTGCAAGACCTGCTCACATCTCGTAAATTCTTTTCTGAGCTGCTCTTTGATATCTGAAACTGTTTCTAACCTATAGACCCTCAAGATAATATTAATCCTGATAAGCATTGACATTATCCCAAGTCAAACCAGCTTTGCTGAAAGATGGCTGATATAATTCATATAAATGAAATGAAATTGTTGTATTCAATTCCAAAACAAGTGAAAAAAGCATGTAAGGCAGGATGTATGGTCACTTGTACTTGAGTTTATCAAAAAGAAGAAATACACACAGAATAAACCTGAAGCTGACTTAACTAACCTCTTTCTGCTACAGTCACCAGGTGGCACTCTACTCGGAAATCTGCTAAGTATCGGAACAACAGAGGAGCAATGTATCATAAAAAGCCTGTCCTCTCCAAGATTTGTTTGTTTTTTTTTTTTTTTTACATCACTTTCATCGTTATTTCAGTCATTTCGTGATGAGACCTACTTGTTGCAGATATAGTTAATATTTGGTCAGATTAGTTATTACATATTTATGTTATAACTAGTGCTATGAACATACTGGTATCAGTTTGTTTGTTTGTTTGGGATTTTACATTATTTCAGTCATTTCGTGATGAGACCTACTTGTAGCAGATATAGTACTGCCTCACTGAATTGTCATGTCGCAGGTCCTTGACATGACAACCCACCCGGTCACAGATTTACAAGGACAACGGGTCAACCCTTTGGCACAATCTTGGCATGGCCGGGGATCGAACCCACGACCTTTGGATCACGACAGAGGAATTGGTGCTAATAAGCTGGAACTCTCACAAACTGCGCCATGGCCTGTGGCTCCTCTCCAAGAATTCAACTTATTATGCCCAGAAAAAGGAAATAGAATAATGGAACATAAGGACAATAGGATCAAACCAATAATGTTATGATCAGGATGAGGAAAGTGCACACTTCTCAATCCTAAATCTCCCCAGGTTGTTTTCATATGTACCACCCACTGATTATCCATGTCAGTTTTGTATATTTTTTATCAGGAATATAAGTGTCACCAGCTGAGACAGTAGGCCAGTGCCTATTGTTCTCAGCAAAAGATGTGACAAATAAGTTGTTTTTGCCTCCCCCCCGTTTGTCTACAACTCTAGAGACTTTGTATGGCTCTTATCAATGCTTATCTTGCATATATGAATATTAATAACGAGCTCAGATTGCTTGGAAATAATTGCTCACTAAATAGAAATGAGTTATACCAAAAACAAAAGATGAAATCTTAATATTTGAGTTCTAATTGAGCAATTTGCACGCCAGAAGAATATAATTATCATTATTTTTTTTTGCAAACATAGAAATATTAATAATGGCTTTCACTGCCCGAAAAATAAGATTTACAAAAATAAACATGTATTGTTTTTCCATTGTAAAGACCAATGAAGATCTTTCAGCTAATAAACAATTTTGTAAATACCATTTACTTATTTACAATGCTTAAATATATTGTATTTTACCAAATATATCAAATTGCACATATTAGTTCATAAACAATGTTGTAAAGATTGTTGAATGTCTTTACAATATTGTATTTATGTTGTTAATATCAGTATACATTCATATCACCTTTAATCAATAGCTCTTGGAATTGCATATATCCACATAGGCATACAACATTGGAAAATGTGCATTTGAGGACTTTATTTGAGGACTTAAAAATTAATAAATTACTACATCAGGATATTATATATTGCATTGTAAGTGACAATATATCTCTATTTGCATGTTCCTCAGGTTGTTCAGATACTGGTAGGTCAATGAGCTTTTATGAGTTTATGCACTGTTTTGACAAGGGAGCTGAGTGAAAAGATCAAACAATCAAGGTCAAATATAATATATAACATACATTGTCTTTTGTTTTGTTTCAGAGGTGCTAGTTTTCAGACAGGGTCAATGACAAGTCCACATACTGTTCTCACAAGGGCCTTGATTTGAATGGTTATTCAATGACAACCATACATTACACAACCTTTCTTTTTGTTTTGTTTCATATCTACTTATTTTGATGCAAGGTCATTGACAAGAAACATACTTTGATGTACAGTTTGTTTTGTTTCAGGATTGCTGGTTTCAAATAAAGGTCAATGACTTTCCAACAGTTTATGCAATGTTCGTACAAGGACTCAGTTAAAAGGTTCACATATATCAAGGATTGATATACATTGCATTTTGTCTTCTTCCAGGACTGCTTGTTTTGATGCAAGGTCAATGACCTTTTTCTGTTTTGTGCACTATTCTATCATGGGCCTTAATCGAGAGAGTCACAAATTATTCAATATCTTATAAACTGTCATTTTGTTTCACCTTTTTTATTTTATTTTTTTTGACATGAAAGGTCAATGACCTATCACTATTCTTTGCACTAACAAATACCTTGATTGACAAGGTCTTATAAAATTCAATGATGCCAACTACTGAAAAAGGTCCTTGATTGAAAAGATGACACACAATTCAATATTATGATGTGCCTTGTCCTGTTTCACTATTGATTATCCCCATGTTAGGGCATTGACCTTTTCTATGTTAATAAACTTTTGCTGTTTGTGCATTATTATAATAAGGGCCCTGGTTGAAAAGGTCACAACCTATCCAAGGATAAATATCTTGATTTTAATTATGTTTCAGGGCTGCTTATTTTCAGGCAAGGTCATTGACCTTTTACAAGTAATGATACAGCTCTAACAAGGGACTTGATTGAGAAGGTCACATATAGTTTCAGGATATTTATGTTTTGTAGTTAGGCTCCTTGTTTCCTTTCAAGGACAATGAATCTGTATTTTAGAAAACTTTTGTGCAGAAATGGTGAATGACCTTTTCAAATGTGTATGTTATTATTATTTCTATAAATTATTTTCATTTCAGACAGATTGTTTCAGCAATTTTATTTCAATGACCTTTTTAATTGTTATTTTCCTAACAATGGCCATCAGTGCAAAAATCCTAATGCCCTTTATTATCAATTATCCAAATGCCCTGAGGTATAACCTTCAAATAAAGATCTCTCTTGTAAATATGCTGTCTTTATATATAAGCATCTTAGCTAAATATTGTAAATGTCAAAATAATACATTTAAGCATATTTTGTGTCCAAGTAAAGATCATATTTGACAAGCTTTTCACATGCATTTTGTTCATCTTTACATGCATATAGTATCTTGTATTTGTCTTGTTTATTTGAAATTTAACATCTTTTCTGATTTTGTAAAGGCTTGCAAATTCCGGTCTTTACTGTCTTTGATGCATACATTAAAGGTCTTGTAAATTGCCAATTTACAGTTTGTAAATATGTCTGAAAGGTCATGTTAATTTCAAATTTACTTCAACAATATATACATATTGGCCTCTTGTAAATCTAATTTTTCACGCAGTGTTTATACAGTAAACAAATATAAAATCTTCATATTGGGGTAATATTTGAGCAATATGCATGTCAGAACATAAAGAATTGAATATGTTTTTTGCCAACATAGAAAATATAAAAAATAGTAACTTTATACAGAAAACAAATGTGAATTCTTCATATTTCGATTTGATTTGAGTTCAGACATGTTTTCATAACATGGATCCAATTTCAAGATTTTATCATAGATTTTAAATTTCGAGTGAGTTGATCATGAGGCCAACCTTGAACATCTACCAATATATCAAGTGCAATGCAATAGTGTTCCAAATGTTCTGCACTAGCATGTGTCTCTCAGGTCTGATGACATGCTTTGACTTTTCTCATGGAAAGATTGCTCAATCAACATTTTGCCTGGATCCACATTTCAAAATAAACATGCATGGACTCCACCTATCCAAGGTGTTATAACAATTCATCAACCCTTTACAAATACCAGCACCAATGCTCATTCTTTTATACATTCCATCAGATTGGTATATTTTTTATTCCAAAACAATATTAAAGATCTTCAAAATGTGGAATTGTCAATATCATGTCAGTCATGATGGAAATCAACAGGTCACGTGTCACCTGTATGTGTGTTTCTCTGTTTTGAGTTAAACTATGCTAGTCGAAATATCTATATTAGGACTATCAAGGACCTCTCGTTGCAATGGGTTTGTGCAGTGGGCGAATAATGTCACTATTCTTGGAGGGGGGGGGGGGGGGTTGCTCAGATTCATTGACATAAATATAGAACAAGGCAAACCCAAACAACGACCACATATTTCCAATGACGTGTGACTGGAATTCCGGCCACAGCATACGGGCATCTGCGAGGTGATTTACTGTCCCTATATGTATAGTCAATGTGCAAAGATCACCTCTTGTAAATGGTGTCAATGCGTCCAAAATAGTTTTCCAGATTCACAGCTATTAACACTATAGAATTAGACTTTCCATACTTAAATGATATATCAAATATTGCAATCATTATTTTATTTGTCAAATAAAATCACACTTTTAATAAAGAAATATGTGTTGTAATAATGCTCAGATGTGTGTGCAGTGATTTTCCCACCACTTTAGACATGTGAAAGTGACCACACACCACACTAATCTGAGTACTCATCTCAGCAAGCCAGCATTCTTAGCAAGATGCTTGCTACGGAGTCTCTCAGACTGTTGCTGATAAACTCCCCGGCGCCCGGGACCCTGTGAAGTCGATTGTTACTTCCGCCCGGGACCCTGTGAAGTCGGTCGATTGTTACTTCCCGCCCGGGACCCTGTGAAGTCGGCCGATTGTTACTTCCCGCCCGGGACCCTGTGAAGTCGGCCGATTGTTACTTCCCGGCCGGTGCCCGGTGCAAATGTGACTGAGGCATAATCTGAATACTAATCTCAGCAAGCAAGCATTCTCAGCATGATGCCATCTCACGTTTTTAATCTCTTCCTCTGGTACCCTGACCTGAGACTTTCCTCTTTTTATCAGGTATTTTGGCTTAAGGTAAAAACACGTAATGTCATATTGACTCCACCATTAGTGGTTAATAACAACTATAGCATGAATCCATCTTTAAAAAGGTGAAGGTTTCGGCATTTTGGTATGACATTACATTTCCAGCATCAAACAGATCTTGTGCTCCAAATTGGATGTCCAGTTTACAGATACTGCTATCTTTATTGTTGTGGCAGCTATGGTAAATATGACAAGCTAATTCTCGACGTTTCAGTAGCTTGCCGTGGACTTGGTGGAGTAGAGCGTCATTTTGGTTACTTTGCCCAGACTTTAAATGAGTTTTTGTTTGTTTGTTTGGGGTTTTGTGCCACTTTCAACATTATTTCAGTTATTTCTCATGACTGCCTCTAGCAGATATAATGCTGCCTCATTGAATGGTGTGATCAAAGATTGTTAAAAATATTGGTAAGCCAATATTGAAACCAAAAAAAATTGAAAACGAGATTAGCCCTGCCCAAAAAACAAATAAAACAAACAAATAAACAAACAAAGACCTATAAACCCAGGATCTGTTAATTAGGCTAAAATATTCCACCGAATTTGAAGTTATTTACAAAAAGGTCATACCTTAATCTTTGTATGTAATTATTTAATTGGTGTTGATTAGTACACTGTATATTCACAGCATTTTCTACTGTGCCTAATATAGCTATATATTACTGTCATTTAACAGCTATGTATACTGTATATCATGATCACACACACACACACACACACAAGTTCCCCTTGCTGGTTGCTAATTTTGAACTTCCACCATCTGAGATTACCCTCCATAGCAGGACTTATTTATCATATCAATCTCTGCTACCAAAGTTGTGCACAGAATCGAATGCAAGTCATTAGTATTCATAAAAATCTGGCTGTAAATTGATTGGCGGGGAGTAAATGCTGACTAAAATAGATTATTTTGTTCTCTTTAGTGTCTACACGCCAATAGACTGGGTTCTATCTCAATCCTCCAAGCAGGAATAGAGACTGGTACGGGCCACTGCACACGGCCCTTATTTACCTCAATCCTCCACGCAGGAATAGAGACCGGTAAGGGCCACTGCACACGGCCCTTATTTACCTCAATCCTCCAAGCAGAGATAGAGACCGGTAAGGGCCACTGCACACGGCCCTTATTTGCCTCAATCCTCCAAGCAGGAATAGAGACCGGTAAGGGCCACTGCACACGGCCCTTATTTGCCTCAATCCTCCAAGCAGAGATAGAGACCGGTAAGGGCCACTGCACACGGCCATTATTTGCCTCAATCCTCCAAGCAGAGATAGAGACCGGTAAGGGCCACTGCACACGGCCCTTATTTGCCTCAATCCTCTAAGCAGGAATAGAGACCAGTATGGGCTGCTGCACACGGCCCTTATTTGCCTGAATCCTCCAAGCAGGAATAGAGACCGGTACGGGCTGCTGCACACGGCCCTTATTTACCTCAACCCTCTAAGCAGGAATAGAGACCGGTATGGGCCACTGCACACGACCCTTATTTGCCTCAATCCTCTAAGCAGGAATAGAGACCGGTACGGGCCACTGCACACGGCCCTTATTTACCTCAATCCTCTAAGCAGGAATAGAGACCGGTATGGGCCACTGCACACGGCCCTTATTTGCCTCAATCCTCTAAGCAGGAATAGAGACCAGTACAAGCCACTGCACACAGCCCTTATTTGCCTCAATCCTCCAAGCAGGAATAGAGACCGGTATGGGCGACTGCACACGGCCCTTATTTGCCTCAATCCTCTAAGCAGGAATAGAGACCAGTACGGGCGACTGCACACGGCCCTTATTTGCCTCAATCCTCCAAGCAGGAATAGAGACCGGTACGGGCTGCTGCATACGGCCCTTATTTACCTCAATCCTCTAAGCAGGAATAGAGACCGGTACGGGCCACTGCACACGGCCCTTATTTACCTCAATCCTCTAAGCAGGAATAGAGACCGGTACGGGCCACTGCACACGGCCCTTATTTACCTCAATCCTCTAAGCAGGAATAGAGACCGGTACGGGCGACTGCACACGGCCCTTATTTGCCTCAATCCTCCAAGCAGGAATAGAGACTGGTATGGGCCACTGCACACGGCCCTTATTTACCTCAATCCTCTAAGCAGGAATAGAGACCAGTACAAGCCACTGCACACAGCCCTTATTTGCCTCAATCCTCCAAGCAGGAATACAGACCGGCAAGGGCCACTGCACACGGCCCTTATTTACCTCAATCCTCCAATCAGGAATAGAGACGAGTACGGGCCACTGCATACGGCCCTTATTTTCCTCCATCCTCCAAGCAGGAATAGAGACGATTACGGGCCACTGCACACGGCCCTTATTTACCTCAATCCTCTAAGCAGGAATAGAGTCCGGTACGGGCGACTGCACACGGCCCTTATTTGCCTCAATCCTCCAAGCAGGAATAGAGACTGGTATGGGCCACTGCACACGGCCCTTATTTACCTCAATCCTCTAAGCAGGAATAGAGACCAGTACAAGCCACTGCACACAGCCCTTATTTGCCTCAATCCTCCAAGCAGGAATACAGACCGGCAAGGGCCACTGCACACGGCCCTTATTTACCTCAATCCTCCAATCAGGAATAGAGGACGGTACGGGCCACTGCATACGGCCCTTATTTTCCTCCATCCTCCAAGCAGGAATAGAGACGAGTACGGGCCACTGCACACGGCCCTTATTTACCTCAATCCACCAAGCAGGAATAGAGACGAGTACGGGCCACTGCACACGGCCCTTATTTGTCTCAATCCACCAAGCAGGAATACAGACCGGCAAGGGCCACTGCACACGGCCCTTATTTACCTCAATCCACCAAGCAGGAATAGAGATGAGTACAGGCCACTGCACACAACCCCTATTTGTCTCAATCCACCAAGCAGGAATAGAGACCGGTACGGGCCACTGCACACGACCCTTATTTACCTCAATCCTCCAATCAGGAATAGAGGACGGTACAGGCCACTGCATACAGCCCTTATTTTCCTCCATCCTCCAAGCAGGAATAGAGACCGGTATGGGCCACTGCACACGGCCCTAATCTGCCTCAATCCTCTAAGCAGGAATAGAGACCAGTACGGGCTGCTTCACATGGCCCTTATTTACCTCAATCCTCCAAGCAGGAATAGAGACCGGTACGGGCTGCTGCACACGGCCCTTATTTGTCTCAATCCTCTAAGCAGGAATAGAGACCGGTACGGGCTGCTGCACACGGCCCTTATTTGCCTCAATCCTCCAAGCAGGAATAGAGACCGGTATGGGCCACTGCACACGACCCTTATTTGCCTCAATCCTCCAAGCAGGAATAGAGACCAGTACGGGCCACTGCACACGGCCCTTATTTGCCTCAATCCTCCACGCAGGAATAGAGACCGGTACGGGCGACTGCACACGGCCCTTATTTACCTCAATCCTCTAAGCAGGAATAGAGACCGGTACGGGCTGCTGCACACGGCCCTTATTTGCCTCAATCCTCCACGCAGGAATAGAGACCGGTACGGGCGACTGCACACGGCCCTTATTTACCTCAATCCTCTAAGCAGGAATATAGACCGGTAAGGGCTGCTGCACACGGCCCTTATTTGCCTCAATCCTCCACGCAGGAATAGAGACCGGTACGGGCGACTGCACACGGCCCTTATTTACCTCAATCCTCTAAGCAGGAATATAGACCGGTAAGGGCTGCTGCACACGGCCCTTATTTGCCTCAATCCTCCACGCAGGAATAGAGACCGGTACGGGCGACTGCACACGGCCCTTATTTACCTCAATCCTCTAAGCAGGAATATAGACCGGTAAGGGCTGCTGCACACGGCCCTTATTTGCCTCAATCCTCCACGCAGGAATAGAGACCGGTAAGGGCTGCTGCACACGGCCATTATTTACCTCAATCCTCCAAGCAGGAATAGAGACCGGTACGGGCCACTGCACACGGCCCTTATTTGCCTCAATCCTCCACGCAGGAATAGAGACCGGTACGGGCGACTGCACACGGCCCTTATTTACCTCAATCCTCCAAGCAGGAATAGAGACCGGTACGGGCCACTGCACACAGCCCTTATTTGCCTCAATCCTCCACGCAGGAATAGAGACCGGTACGGGCCACTGCACACGGCCCTTATTTACCTCAATCCTCCAAGCAGGAATAGAGACCGGTACGGGCCACTGCACACGGCCCTTATTTGCCTCAATCCTCCACGCAGGAATAGAGACCGGTACGGGCGACTGCACACGGCCCTTATTTACCTCAATCCTCTAAGCAGGAATAGAGACTGGTACCGGTCACTGCACACGGCCCTTATTTGCCTCAATCCTCCACGCAGGAATAGAGATGAGTACGGGCCACTGCACACAGCCCTTATTTGCCTCAATCCTCCAAGCAGGAATAGAGACTGGTACGGGTCACTGCACACAGCCCTTATTTGCCTGAATCCTCTAAGCAGGAATAGAGACCAGTACGGGCTGCTGCACACGGCCCTTATTTGCCTCAATCCTCCAAGCAGGAATAGAGACCGGTAAGGGCCACTGCACACGGCCCTTATTTGCCTCAATCCTCCAAGCAGGAATAGAGACCAGTACGGGCCACTGCACACAGCCCTTATTTGTCTCAATCATCTAAGCAGGAATAGAGACCAGTACGGGCTGCTGCACACGGCCCTTATTTCCCTCTAGTATCGCAGATTGTTCTCATTGGTCGGATACTTCACACCTTTATGCCTTAGACTGATTGGTTAATTGTCCATATTCACACAAAACAGATTACACAAGTGTGAGTACTCAGACTGTCCAAACACTCACACAAGTAAGATTGGTCGGTCTGAACATAAAGCTAATGAAAAGAAATTGAACGCACACAGATTCTGACAAATCATTGCCATTTTCTCAGTGGCCCATACCAGACCCTAAACATGATTTGGGTTGGGTACGAGACGAACACGCCAAGTGTGTTGATGATTTCAGCATAGGGGTGGGAATAGGGGGGACGGGGGCTCAGTCCCGATATTTCTGTCAAAGTTTAATGTACCACTCAAATTGAAACTGATGATCCAAAAACTTAGACTGGACAGTCTCAGGTAGCAGTCTGAAGATATTTTCATATTTTTGCAAGAAAACCAACTGAAACTAATCATTGGTCTGCTTGGAGACTGCTCTGGGAGTGTTTTATGTGTTTTATGTGTTTTATGGAGGGGGGGACTGAGCCTCCACCTTTTCTCAAACGTAGGTTACCACATAGAAAGCCAATGATCTGATAAATGATCTGCAGAATATTATGTATAGTCATGTCACAAAGTTTTCTTAAAGTGAAAATATTTAGTGGTGGTAGGATGGGGGTGCTGAGTCAAGCTACCATAAGAGAATGGTTTAAATATTTGTTGAACTAATGGTCCAAGTACTTGATGGCTGAGTTGGAAATTAGCTTCACAGTACATTATTTGAAACTGACAACCCAAATCTCTTGGCTCGAAAGTGTCAGGTAGTAGTCTGAAGACAAACTCCATCTTTGCAGAGAACCTACTGAACTCCTCATTGGTCTGCTTAATGACCGCTAAGATAAAAGAAACAATAACTACTGGTTCTCCTGGCATAAGGGTCCTTTGTCCAACCAGAGGGACATTAAAGGCAAATGCTTTTAACAGTGTCGTTGTGAATTTTGAAGTTTTGAATGAAGTGAGGGAAGAGGCTTTAGATTATGTTAGAGATTCTGAAATGCGCAGTAGAATTAGAGGTGTATCAGTGAACATGAGATGTTTTGACTTTATCTTTAGTGCCTTATTGGCAAAAAACATTCTGAGACACAGTAATAAGCCCTTCAAAGTCCATCAGTATCAGCAGCTGAAGGGCAGAGAATGGCTGGCCAAACAATTAAAACACTCAAAACAAAAGGGACAGACACAGAATTTGATCAATTTTGGGACAAAGTGAATAATATACGTAATGTGTTAGGGGTAACTGGTCCCCAGCTCTCTAGATGAAAATCTATACCTAGACATTTGGACAGTGGTTTACGGCCTACATATCACCCCAGCACCCCACAGGAACATTGGTAAAAATCTATTATGAAGCTGTAGATCTCATAATCAATTCTATAGATGATAGATTTGATCAGCCAGGCTATAAAGTGTATATTAATTAGGTGCATTTGTTGCTCAAGGCTGCTGCTGGTAATACATATGACTAAAAGATTGCATTTGTGACAAATCTTTATGCTTCAGACATCAATGCACAGAGACTGAAAACTCAAATAGTCACATTAAAAAGCAAAGCAACATAGTTCTTGAAAAGAATACACCAACATTAAATTCCATAATTAATTTTATAATTACTAATGATAACTACTAATGGTGCATCTCTACACAGTGAAATTGCTATTTTATTAAAATTGATTCTTGTAATGCCAACAACAAATGCTACCAGTGAATGATCATTCAGTGCCCTCAGAAAAGTGAAACATTCCTTTGGGTAGCATGACACAGAAGAGGCTAAATGGTGTAATGACACTTTATGACACTTTAGGTTAGCATTACACAGATGATGCTAACCTAATTCATATTACCAATGATTTTGTATCTGGGCATGAACATATGAATATATCTATAAGTCCACAAAATAACTAAAATCTGAACTAAATTTCAAATTATGCAAGTGGAACTTTGTGTTATATGTGTCCACAGCCATAGCATTATTTTACATAAATGTTTTAGTTATTTAAATGGACACCTAAGGGTAGTAAAGAAAGATGGTGATTGCGTTTATATTTATTATACAGGATTCTACAATATGTCACAGAAATATCTAAATGCCAAACACCTTGTTTGACATCAACCTTCTGTTCTCCCCCTCCCACCACCCGACTTTAAAATAAGAATAAACCTAACAGGAACTGCAAGACCTGCAGACCTGTGAAGCATGGTATCATATATATATATATTGGCACAGACGGTCCAGTGATAAGCTACCACTTGTATTTAACAGTGGAGAAGAGAAATCACTGCTTCAGGTTTAATTGATATTACCGTATACTGTAAATTATTGCACTGGCGCTCACCAAACGTGGCGCTGTCCTAATAAAACAGGGATTGCCCAAGCGGACAAGGCGGGCTTCATGGGCTTGCAGATAATCATTTAATTATTTGGCAGTCTTACCGGTGTTTGATGCCCTGTTGTGATGCGATGTGGTGTGCCTACATCTCAGTCTCCCGTTCAGGTGCATATATTGCAGGGACGTAGGCGAGTTGGGCACGTAGGCTTTGTAGTGCAGGCTGCGTGCAGGCTGATGGAGATAATCAGGTCGTTAATCTGCCATATCTGTTTTGCGATAATCCTGTCTGTTATATTTGGCCAGTGCTGGGCTCAGCAGCAGACATCGAGCAGCTGAAGACGGGTCCACGGCTAGCTGACCCAGCAGGCAACCACACTGCACAGGATCGGCCACGCAGGCACTGGTGGATTTAGGGAACGGCTACACAGGTTTAACTGTGAGTAACTGAGCGTTCCTGTAAGACACCCAGGAAGCCATGCAGGCTTTTCATGGACAGCTATACAAGAATGCCGTTAAATGAAGGGCAATGCAGGCATACCCATGAATAAAGGCAGCATATCTATGAATAAAGGGATACGCAGGCTATCTGTGAATATAGGGATACGCAGGCATATCTGTGAATATAGGGATATGCAGGCATATCTGTGAATATAGGGATACGCAGGAATATCTGTGAATATAGGGATACACAGGCATATCTGTGAATATAGGCATACGCAGGCATATCTGTGAATATAGGGATACGCAGGCTATCTGTGAATATAGAGATATGCAGGCATATCTGTGAATATAGGGATACGCAGGCATACAGTGGCATCTCCGTTTCGCTTATCGCACGCAGAGGAACGTGCTTGCGAATGCGAAAGCCCACGTGCACGCGTTTGTAATACACACTATTGTATTCCTCTTGTTCTCACGATGTCAAAAATATTTAAATCATTTCTGTAAGTGCATTATTGGCCGAAATACTAATGTGAAATCTTTAAGACTATAATGAACATTGTAGTCATTTTCGGCGCCAAAACGAAGACATATTTAAATTATTTCTGTAAGTGTATTATTAGCAGAGATTGTAAATTGTAGTGTGAAAATATTCAAAACTATAACTTTTTTCTATAGGTATGCCCACCATCTAATTGCCCAACATCGGTAAAGGCTGCAACAAAAGTCTGCCCACTGCTGTTTTACCCATTGCCCATTTGCCTAAGACCATAACACAGGCAAACCCTGTACCAAAGGTTTTCCCACTGCTTATTTGCCTATGGTGATAATGAAGGCAGGCTGCAAAGGATCACAATGGAGACAAATATGAAAAGGTGGGGCATATTTAACATGACCCTTATTCAAAATGATTGTCTCATGAATATTCATAATGTATTCCTACACTTAACATGGGTCAGGCATTTCGTGCCTTTTGATCTTAATCATAGTACAAATAAAAAATAAACAATTAAGAATTTCTTTTTATTGATAAGGTAAAATATTTTAAAGATGTTTGATTTCATTGGAACAAACTCTTGTTTCTGCAATTTTCTAATACCTACAACAAAAGAAAAGACAATTTAAAAGAATCTATAAATCAAATTTGTTGTAAAAGAGTCTATATATCAAATGAATAGTCGATACATCAAAACAATAGTCTATATATCAAAAGAATAATTTTGATAGATGAATAATTTGCTCACTTTCTAATGAGAACTGTAAAATTACAAGTTATATATGTATTTTATAGATTTTGCAAGTTTACTTTCCGAACAACACAAGAAGATATTAGTTATAATTTTGGAGATTTGGGAAGATTTCACATTAATATCTCGGTTAATAAAACACTGACATAAATGATTCATATATGTCTGAAGTCGTGAGAATAAGAGCAAGACAGTTATATGTGTATTGTGTAGATTTAACTTGGTTTTGGCTCCGAAAATGACTGCCGTAATTGTGAACTTTAAAAACATTGGCATGAGCCTCATGCGTTCCCCGCGAGTTTGATGCTTGGCCACGTGCCAACTTCAGTGGACGCATGCCCGTGTGCAAGGCCGTTTGTACAACTTCCTGTGCATTTAAATCAAATTAATTGTAAACTAAAAGGGGCCACTGTGTCTTTGGAAAAAGGGATAAAGGCAAATACATGAATATAGAGGGCGATGCAAGCATGTCACTAAATCAAGGGCTACGCAGGCATACATTTTCATAAAGGCTTTAATAGACATTTAAATGAGACGCGAAAATGTTCAGTTCTTATAGAATTACTATCTGAATATGTTAGTGCAGACACACATAGATGAAAGGCGAACACTTTCGGCTATATTTAGTTTAAAATTAACTAATACATGATTTATGGTTATCCAGTTGGCCTTGGGAGAAAACTGTCCATAAACTTGCCTTGTTTTTCACATTTTGGTTCTAGTTTCGAACATAACCACCAATGGACACCGCTGTATTGATTTAATGAGGTCAAGGGTCAAGTAAAGGTCAAATATGAAAATCTTAAGACTGGTTCTATATAATAAATACATGCATCATAGATCAATAACATTTCATAAAGAAATATTTTGATGCAAATATTGCAGAATTTATGGATTTTTATTTTTCAAATGTATGTTTTTTGTTTAAAAGGGTTACACTGACTTTGAGGTGTTTAAATTAGACACACATAGATAAAAGTTATAATTAATTAATATATGATTTGTGGTTCTCTGTTAATATCTCTTGGTCCAGAATAATATTGATATTTCGGTGGAAATTACATATAAACATTTTACCATTTGATTGAATTATTGCAGAAGTGAGCTTTAACCAGTTGGTTTGGTATTAAAACATCCCGAATGTTATATGGAAATATATAATCAAGGCCCTTACTTGTGTTTTCCTGAAAGCTGTCAAATTTAAGTTTAATAGAATGTGATTTATCAAAACATTCTGCAAGTAGAGCCAATATTATATTGTCATCATCTACACCAGGTGTCTGAGAGGATAAAATGTCAGCTAGTTCTTTAAATATGTGACTTAATTTATCTGGAATGTAGAATACAACATCTTGTAAGTACAGAAATTCCGTGCTTTGCGCATGCGTGAGTGTTGTGGACAAATCCTGCAGGCATTGTTGTAGAACCCTATTTGCCTTAAAATTTGCATGTGCAGTGTTCTGTCTGACCGCCTGGATAGTTTGTTGTGATAACGTGAAACATTTTATTTGCTTGTCCGTACAAGCCCCAGTGGCCTGAAGACTGTGAAGTAGCCACTGGTCAGGGATCCACAGGTTTCCTTTAGAGTGAGCTAGGATCTCCCTATGCCCCAGGAGCACAGAGTCGGGCACAAACAAATACCCGCTTACATTATATCCAACGCGAAGTGCTATTTCAATGCATTTAACATGCGTTATGCCGCCATGACCAGGAAGGCCTATGTAACTTATTTTCCATTTCTTTGCAATTTCTAAATGGCTTTCCTGACCACAATATAGGATTTGGGAAAAGGTCCCGCGATACCATGCTTCTAACACAGGAATGGTATCGATATTGTTTTCTGATATGTGAATTATCAACAGGATATCACCAGCAACCTTTTGGAGTGGATTATAGACAAAATCTTGTTCATGCAATGATTTGCCACAGTGTGCATTGAAAAAATCAAGGATGAATTTGAGATTATTACTTCCTGGGGGCAAGAACGTTTCCTTTGTATGTGGCATAGGTGTTTTTTGTGCATGTGGGTAGAAATGTAAATTATATGTGTTCTGGGATCCAGGCTGGCACACTTCATTGTGGTGTATAATAGTGGGCATTGCATATCCAACTCTTAACAGATCTTTAAACCACGCTTTAGCCAAATACAGGTCTTCTATTGAGAGAAATTCATGCTTTTCCATCTCATGTATAATCTCTAAAGCGCATGACACAAAGTCATCCTGTGAACATTTCCACTCATTGAGTAATCTTATGAGGTGACCAGATTTCAGAAGGTCATGTTCAAGTATGGCATCGTCAATCAAGGAATGCTTGTTTCGTTTGTGGACCACATTGGGTGGATAGTACCCCAGATAATTTCCAGTCATCCAGAGTAATCTCTGGGCCCAGTAACTACGCCATATGTCGGTCACTCGGAATGTCCGACTTGGAGGTATCAGCAAAGACCAGAACGCTGGAAAAGTGAGCATTGCATTCTGGGCATTAGTCGGAGCGTATGTTCTCATCGGAAGAACAACAGGTGGCGCTTTCTCATCAAAATGGATGCGGACATTGGGGTTGGTTCTTGTCAGTCTGACAGCAGCATCCACGTCGGGGTCGCCATCAACCAATCCTTGCTGTATCGCTGGAGTAGGCAGTTTGCATAACAAATAAGAGTCTGGAATAAAGCCAGTTGCTTCCGCTCGAAAGTTTTCAAGGGGATAACCGCGCGGCCACAATGAGGGCTGACCAAAGTGGACAAATGGATTGTAACTGGAATTATGGGTGTTCACCATTAATCTGTAGCTGGGTGGCTGAAGGTCAAAATTTTGCAGATTTGTTCTTGGAATATTGTCATCATCGACATCATAGATATACTTTGCTCCATGCTACAAATAAAATGAAACACTATAATACACTTTAGGCAAACAGTGCAACAAATTGTGCACATGTATTTGTGCAAACTCAAACAATACAGGATGTATTGATATAATATGTCATTCTGGCTACAATGCTATGTTTGTATCTCCTTATTTCTCTTTAATCTGATATTTATAATTGTATAAACCATAATTATAAAGGAATGATAAAATATTTTGTTTTGACTGTAGATCATAAGGCAAATAATTGAAATACTGGTAATAAATGATACTGTTATTATGATAAATATTGTATGAGTTACCTCGATAGCATAAATATACCCAACATTTTTCCTGGCATAATTGTTGTACGGTAAATACTCAAGAATGGCATAACCCAATTTCTCCTGTGATTCAACATCCAAATATATGACCCCAGGAACACTACAATAAAATTGGTTCAGACATTTTCTTATTTGGTTAGATTTATCATAAATTGGATGCAAACCACCAGATTTCTCATCATATAGGAAAGCATTATTTAAAGCATTTACCAGAGGGATTATAATTTACAAATATTTTACCAATTAAGCCCAAAGTTATCCCCTGCACTTGTGTTGGACATTGTTTCCATGCATTCAATCATTAAGAATTCCAATTAGTAGACATTTTAGAAGTAAAAAAAGACTTGTTTTGACATACCTCCAAGATAAAGGTGTTTTCTTGTCCCCAACGACCACCATATTCCATCCATGGAGGCGGGCAAGGGTTAAAATAGTCTCTGTGGGTGTCTGAATGGTGGTTAGCACCATCCAATGAGATCCATAGTTCTTTAAGATATCAACTGATCTCAACTTGTCTTGTCTACCTTCATTTTTAGGTGAGAATGATATTTTCTGTTTGTTGTCTAGTTTCATTATGCCATGCTTGCGCTTTCTGTTTTGAATTCTTTGTCTTTTATGGAGAAAATTATGTTCTTTTTGGTATAAGTTTGACTTAAGTAGTTTTGGTTGATTTAAAGCCAAGCCCCTTTCATTGAGCGGTGTATCAAACTTTAACCTTACAAAGTTATCTTCTCCATCTTGCTCCAGTCTTTGAGATATTTTATCAGAGACAGATTTTCCTAAAGTATTGACTTGCTTTATTTTTCTGCTTCCCACATTGCTCTGAAATACATGTAAAGTTATGAGTTTATGTTAAGCTGTTGTGGTGTGTGCAAGCATTGATACCTCTTCACATCAAATCTATGAATTTACTGCTATTTAACAAATACGGATTACACTAAAAACATACAAGGACATACATAGAGATCATGGGGAGTTGACTGGTGAAATGGAATATCCCAGATAACGGTCAGTAAATGAACATTGAAGGGTGATATATCTATGTGACTGAATGATAGTTCCACATCATTGAACACAGCATAGCCACAACACAGGTGTGGTGTTACCTGTAGGCTGTCCCCCCCCCAGTGACCCTAGTAGTGGGCTGTTGTAAACATAAACATACCTGTACAGAGCAATCAGCTGATCAATGCCCCCAACAAGGAATAGTCCCAGTGATTCACCCGCTGCACCCCCTAGATCTAAGAGGATGAGTGGGGAACTAGAAGCACTTAAGGCAGAGGTACAAGCCATGAAAGACCAGATGAAAGCCCTTCCAGAAAGCACAAGCAAGCAGCTCAGCAGCTTCATAGAGCAGGCTACTTTGGATTAGCATCTCACTCAATTTGACCAGAGACTGAAAAATCTAGAGAGAAATGTCAAGATAGATAATGGGCTATTCAATAGAAGAATGAGTGACCTAGAAGAGAAGATGGCTAACTATGAAAAGAGATTGCACTTTGACCCTGAAGTCACTATCATTGCCAAGGATGTTGCATTTACAGAGAACCCAGTAGAGGTTGCAGATAAATTGATAAATTGATAAGTTCCTGTGGTCAGGGCAAAGAGGCTAGAGAGCAAACCGGGTCTGCTGAAAATAGAGGTTAAGGATCTTGAGGCAAAGAAAAAGTACTGAAGCACAAACAGAGTCTGAATAACACGTACCAGTACAACAGAGTGTATATTCGTAGCTCAAAATCACATGTAGAACGCCTGATAGAGCTGAACACAAATATGTTACTGGAGGAGCTACCAAATGGGCATTTGTTTAGGCTCACAGCAAATGGCAGATTGGTTAAAGAGGATGGTTATGGTAATAGAAACTGGCATGATGCACGAAATGGCCCACCAGTGCAAGGTCCTCCACTAAATGGTCCACCACCACCTGGTCCACCGAGGCATGGCCCACCTTACCCTGGTCCTCAATTAAATGGTCCACCGCCAGCAATGAGAGGTCTGCCTGGTCAGATGTACCACTAGGAAAATTCCCAGCCTTGTTTTAAGTTGATGACATGGAATGTTAATGGATGACATGGAATGTTAATGGATGGACAGAAAAGAACAAGATACTTGGAGAAAATATTATAAAATACCTGAAACCTGACATTCTTTGTGTGATAGAGAACCATCTTGAGAAAGATGAAAAAGTACATATGAACGGATATAAATACTATGAACACAACCGAAAGTTTAAACATGTCAGAGCACCTAAGATTCCTGGTGGAGTTGGAATATTGGTTAATGATAAAGTGTGTGACATGTATAAAAATGAGTGTATAGTAGATGATATTTTTGGTGTTAAATTTACCGACAAAATGTTGGATTACAATTTCATTATATATGTTTTCTACTTAGCTCCAGATAATTCTCCTTATGGTAAAAACTCCACCGACTTCTTTGGACATTTAACAGCCCAATTATATTTAAATAATGATGCGGACCAGATTTTCTATTGTGGCGATCTTAATGGACGTGTTGGTGACTGGGAAGATACTATATCAGGTATTGATAATTTACCAGAACGTCAAGTCTTAGATCATATAGTACAAGGCCATGGTGAATCTCTAATTAGTTTTATAAATGACTGTAGATTGTGCATATTATATGGACGTTTTAAACCCGAAGAAAACAATTTTACGTGTATTTCAACAAAAGGGAATCAGTTGTTGATTATATTCTCTCACCACATGATGTGTTTGACAAATGTAAAAACTTTAAAGTGTACACCATGAATGATTTGAGTGAGAAATGTCATTTAGGACAATACATTGGTGATAGATGTCGATTACTTGACCACTCTGTTCTCTCAGTTGATGTTAGCATTGTTGGAGCCAAAAATACTGATGAATCTAACATGGAATCACATATGTCTCACAAAACAAATATTGATGTAAACAGAGAAAATGCATGAAGATATAAGTTAGATAGAGTGCCAGATTATTTTATGACCAGTGAAAATTGGAAACATGCTATGACTGAATTGATTGGCCTGTTCTTAGAGTGCCAAAATAGACAAGTTGAAATAGATAATGTATATGATCAATTTTGTTTTAATTTAAAAAAAGAAATGAATGAAAATCTGAAATATACAGATTTCAGTAAGAAAACAAGAAAGAAATATAAGAATTATAAACCATACTGGAATGATAAATTACATGAGATGTGGAAGTACATGAGTGAGGCTGAGAAATTGTATATAAAATGTAGAGGTCCAAGGCACAGAAGATAATTTTTAAGGCTAGAATATATCACATGTAAAACTGCTTTTGATAAAACATAAAGAAAAACAGAGAGGAATTATAGAAAAATTATTGGTATTTCATAAATGAAATTGAAACTTGTTGTGTAAATGACCCAAGACAGTTTTGGAACCATATCTCTAATCTGGGTCCAAGGAAAAAGAGTGAAATACCAATGAAAGTATATGATGTAAATGGGAATGTCTGTGAGGATATTAAGTATGTACTACACAAATGGTAGACAGATTTTAGTGATTTATATAATTTGCCTAGTGGTGATATTGAATCTGATTACTATTATAGAAATATATATCAGATGAAAATGAATATGGAAAGAAATATGGAAAGTGATGATTATATATCTAATGATTATATAGATCCTTGGCCTTTGATGAAATCGAAAAAAGAGACTGAAATGTAAAAAGGCACCTGGTATTGATTCAATACCAAAAGAAGTTCTAAAACAAAAAGATGTCATGATCCTGTTGTACCACTTGTATACTAAATGTTTTGAATATTGTATTCTACCTTCAATATGGATAAAGGCTATAATCATTCCTATACCAAAGAGTTCTACAAAAGACCCTTATGTCCCTCTAAACTACAGAGGAATAAGTTTACTCTCCTGTGTATGTAAACTGTTCTCTGGTATTATTGATAATAGAATAACATCATATTGTGAGATGTGTAATACATTTGTGGATGAACAGAATGGCTTTAGGAAAAAAAGGTTGTGTGCCGATCACATTTTTACATTTAGTAGCATTTTAAGAAATAGATTATCATGGAAAAAATCTAAAAATCTTTATATATAAAATCTATATTAAATCTATATAAAAAAATCTATATATGCATGTTTTATAGATATGCAGAAGGCTTTTGACTGTGTTAACAGAGATCTTTTAATTCATAAGGTAAACATGTATCCCGGTAAATCCCTTTTGGGACATAAACAATCATCCGATGTAGTATTAGTAATAGCTTTAAAAGGTCACCCGGCAGATCCAAATCTCCAGAAAAAAACACCCCATTCATCCTCACATATGTAGCGGCGCGCATATGGCAGCAACCATTTTCTTCTTCCCTCTGGCTTTCAATGGGCCCGCAGTAGAGCACCACCTATCTGTCAGTGTCAATGGGCCCACAGTAGTGTGCCACCTATCTGCCAGTGTCAATGGGCCCGCAGTAGAGCGCCACCAATCTGCCAGTGTCAATGGGCCAGCAGAAGAACGCCACCTATCTGCAAGTGTCAATGGACCCGCAGTAGAGCACCACCTATCTGCCAGTTTCAAGGCATTTCAGACAATTAGTCAGACCATCATGCTTTCTTAATCCTGTGACGTTTATTTGAGAGACCATTACGCATTCTAATTGTCTTTTTATTCCGCTTTTTATCCTTCTCATATCTAACTTCTTGACAGAAATCATCATATATTCCATCACCAGTGTTCTGTGAGGTCTCACGTTCTTCCATTGTTTTCATACGTTTATGCAGACACTCAAACCCCTTTTGATTCAAAGCGAGTTGTGTGCAGAGAACATGATCTTTTTTTTAGGTAACGTCGGAATCTTAGAATGATTGATACCAGAAATGAGTCAGCTTTGAAAAATAAGTCATGTAATTTAGCCATCCAGAGCACCACCTATCTGCCAGTTTCAAGGCATTTCATAAGTCAGACAATTAGTCAGACCATCATGCTTTCTTAATCCTGTGACGTTTATTTGAGAGACCATTACGCATTCTAATTGTCTTTTTATTCTGCTTTTTATCCTTCTCATATTTAACTTCTTGACAGAAATCATCATATATTCCATCATCAGTGGTATTTAAAAATTATACCCTGGATATTATACCCCTGATATGGCGTACACGGAAGGTACTAGGCATGTGATTGGGTACTTGTTTATAATTAACATAATTTCAAACTAACTGCCTACCGATTCCTTCTGTGGCATGCCAAATCTGCAGAAAATGAAGCACAGAATGAGCCCAAGGATTAGATAAAAGCCTTTGCGTGTCCACCTCAACTGCCAAAAGATCCGGTACAACTTGTGTCGTAGCCATACCTGAAATAATTGTGTAAGGAACTTTCATTGCAAATTATTTTACAATATATTTAAACATTTTACAATAACAATTCCAACAATTTAAACCATTTACAATATCATACAATATTGTAGACATTTTACAATAATTTAGACATACTATTTTAGACATTTATTTTATGATAACTGAAACATTTTACAATATTCTAAAATATTTTTAATCATATATATGATCAAATATATATATATTTATATAAATACACAGCTTTACTGATCTCATATTGTATCGTGTACCTGATAATCCAGTTCCGAAAGCCGAAGTGAGGCTTGTCATTGAATACATAATTCTCACTTGAATTTCAAAATTTGTGAAGGCCATGGGCCGTTGCGCAGTTGGTTAGAGTGGCAGATTATTAGCACCAGTTCCTCTGTGGTGATCAAAAGGTCGTGGGTTGGCTCCCCGGCCATGTTGAGATTGAATTCATGATACAATTTCACAAATGAGCTGTGCCAAAGGGTTAACCCGTTGTCCTTGTAAATCTGTGACCGGGTGGGTTGTCATGTCAAGGACTAGCGACATGACAATTCATTGAGGCAGCTACAAGTAGGTCTCATCACGAAATGATTGAAATAATGTTGAAAGTGATTTAAAACCCAAACAAACAAACAAACAAACAAATCAACATTTGTGGTCCACCAGGTGTCTCTTTTGTCTTGTACAGTGAATGCTGGGATAGGATGATAAATAGTATTCAGATTGCTGTATGGGTAATACATCAATGTTTTGACAACAAATGTGTGTATACTTCATGTACGGAAAAATCTGATTTTGAACCTTGAGAATAATAGAAATATATAATTATATATAATAATTGGATTAAAGCATTCATCAAACCTGACTTTCAGACACATTTTCTTTACATAACATGAATGTTTATACCCTAAAGAGTGATTTATGTAGTATTACCCAAAATATTCCCTGTTAACAACTTTCTGTGGCACTTGAAAGTTGATCAGTTGTCTGCTGAAACCTACACCAGCGATTGAACACTTTGTCAACAAGCTTTGTTTACCTGGTTTGTGATCCCATGTAAACACCTAATGAGTTACCAGTTGGGCACCTGTCCAGCTTGGGAAACAGGGTGGAGATGTTTTGTACAATTAATTGCCAGGAGTATACTTCAGTGTTAACAGCATAAGATTATTTAATATTTTTTGAATCAATGAAATAACTGTCATGGTTGTGACAAATATCTTATGGTTGTGAAAGATATATCATTTATGGGAAAAGTATACTCTTTATTTGAAAAGTATCTTATGCATGTGAAAACGTTTCTGTCAAAAAGGGAAGGCATGACTCAAAGGCTGCATGGAATCCCCCTTAACTTAAAGGCTGTGATATTGAAAAGGTGACATAAACCCTTTGATCACTGGTTTGGCTTTAAATCACAAGAACTTTGAATGGCAAAACTGTGAATGCTGATAATTGGTATCAGTAAAATTTATGATATGACCCTCTTTGATGAAATTTGTGGTTTTTCACACCACTGAATGGGAAGACATCAAAGGCTGCATGGATTCCATCTTTAAAGCTGAGCTGTATAGAATTTTTTTTAAACTTTTTTTTGCAAACATATATAATATAAAAAATAATGATTTTTCTTCATTTATAACTTCATAAATATTCATCCGTTTTTAATCATTTACCACCAAAGGAAAGCCAAGAAAAGACACTATCATCATGATAAGTGTTATCTTCCAAATCATTCTTTAAATAGTAGAAAAAAATGGCTGAAAATGTGTTGCTCCAATTTTGACAATTGGTAAACAACACCTCCTATGACTTACGGAGCCCCCTGACAGTTCAAAGGTCAAGGTCACACAGCACACTTCCTGTTTAATACTGGCAGTACTTGGTGGTCACAACAAATCATAATTCTCAGGGCAGATGTTCTTTTGTGGATTTCAGACAGATAGCTTGTATGTATGTCAATTTTAAGATCATATATTGTTTTCAGATACCTTAAACCACTGTAAAATCACCTGGAACCTTCCAGGATTCATGAATGCTTTAAGTAAGCTGATTGTAATAGAATGACATGTCATTTAACATTTTAGTGAGTGTCTGCGGCTGCACACCGGACAAATGACTCAACGCATCCAGTTCCTGTATGGTGTACATGCATGCTCTGATGTAGAGGCCAAATGTTTTAGCAACTGTTTAATTAGAGCAAATATAAAATTGAGACATTTACGTCTGCAGAGTTTCAAACCTGTGGAAGTGAACTTCAGGAGGCAAAAGGAAACCATGAAAAAAAATTTAGGCTTGCTTCACTCGGCCCCACAATTTCCCCAATGCATGTTTGGAGGAATAAGGGTTTGAGTTTTCAGGCATCAGTGACGAGTACAATTGACAACAAGATGTTCAGCTTTATTGAATTGCTTTACATTTATCATTGGGGGAAACAAAGACCTTTATACACTAGATTTCTTAACACTATTAAAGAAGTCAATGTCTTAAAGTATTCATGAAACCACAGAGGTCACAGGCAATTTAGAGGTTTGGGGTATGCTTAAATGGTATATGGCCATGGAACTGTGATACAAACAATCTCACTAAAATCTACCAAAATACACATCCATTTTCAAATGGCAGAGAAATTTATGCAGGGTACATATGATGGATAATATCTTTTGATCACAAAGTTTGAGGTATAAACATTTATATTATGCAAAGAAAAAGTGCTTAAAAACCTCATTTCATGAATGAATGTTTTAACAATGGAATATGCTTAATTTCACGAATTCTTTTGGTTTAAGGAGGTTTTAAGCATTTTATGAACAGATTTTTCTAATGTTTGATTTGGGCAAATCATAAAGCCAAACCTTTATGGTGACCAGGCAGAGAAAATACCTTGTATTCTTTTCATTAACAGTCATATTTTTTCTTATATTGAGAATTGTCTTTCTTAGTAATAGTCAAAGACGAAAAACGCTCAAAATGGATGAGTGTTAGCTCTTCTATATTTATGTAATTTAAGATATCCTTTTCTTGTAGCCCATACCTAAAATAGATTTCACAAACAAAACATATGGTACTAAATGTCTTTACATATTTATGTCAACCAATAAATGTTATAACTAGTGCTAAGAACATACTGGTATCAGTTTGTTTGTTTGTTTGAGGTTTTACATTATTTCAGTCATTTCGTGATGAGACCTACTTGTAGCAGATGTAGTGCTGCCTCACTGAATTGTCATATCACAGGTCCTTGACATGACAACCCACCTGGTCATAGATTTACAAGGACAACAGGCTAACCCTTTTGGTCCGGGCCTAAGTTCATGTGTGAAATTGTGTCATGATTTCAATGTCGGCATGGACGGGGATTGAGCCCATGACCTTTGGATCACCACAGAGGAACTTGTGCTAATAAGCCAGCACTCTAACCAACTGCACCATGCCCATGGCTTCTGGTATTAGCACTTTATAAATTTTATTATTAATATTATAGTGTCCCCCACACTTTGGGCACAATAGATGTTTATGGTTTAGAGAATGTCTAAAAAGGGTAGTGTTGAATGCGGAAAATAAATCCAACAATAAAAACAGTAACAAAAAAACACAGTGCACGAATAGACTGATGATGGTTGCCATGGCAACATTATTGAGCAATCACAACGATAACATAATGATTGGGGGAAGGTCTTCAGGAGTGCATGTGTGCAATATCGAAGCTAAATGTTAAATGTTCTGGCTGTATGGCACACACACGTCTGTATGGTGCACACAAGCCAAGGCAATATGGTTACCGTGGCAACATAACTCGACTAATCACAGGCACTATCTAGTCAGATCAGGTACGGTCGTCAGGAGTGCATATATGCAATATCTAAGCTACATGTGACATGGTTGTGGCTGTATCGTGCACAAGCCATTTACCACGATGGTTGCCATGGCAACAAAAATCAACCAATCACAGCTTTTCACGTTGTGAAGAATAATCCATCAAAATATAAGACAATACAGACTCTAAATACAGAAAATACAGACTCTAAATATAAACTTTAAAATTAAATACATGTCCAAGCCATGAAGGCCTAAATATGATAACCTCAATCATGACTTTGATGTGTTTTTCAAAGTCACAGGTTTCAAATTGTAACTAAAATCTGACATTTGGCGATATCTTGCTATATCTTAAAGGCACGTGCCTAATAACATACCTAAAATCATGAATGCACAAAATAGCCACTGACTAAGCAAGACCTCCTGATGAAGTTTTTGACATATTCTTCCAAACTGTTGCCAGTGACATTTCACTATTTCTCATCACATTGACAAGCAACTAGCATAAGTGTCTGGGGCTGAAGCAGGAGGTGAGTATGTGGGTTTTAATCCAGGATATGCAGCATTTTTAGCACAAAGTACACAATGAGTTCTCTGATGGTAACAGGGATGCCCATATCTAATGTGACCACACTCATAGCTAATAGAACAAAACCTTCTGGCACCCAGGACATTATGGATGAATGACTACTGAAAAATCGGCAAAATTATTTTTCTCCACCTCACTGAATGAATAATGGTCTGTCCTTAACCTGCAATGAAGCATGAGCTGTCTGCAAACCAAATGATAAGAACAGGTTTGATCTCAGCCACGTGTCTATATATATTATTACTATATCTAAACCAAGGGCATGAAAACTCTTGCAATGTTCTCATCCCAAGTTGTGATTTAAGCTTTTATCCCTTTAGTTGTATCTGACAGAAGGGAAATTTACATTACATTGATCATACAATTTCGAAACTATCTTAGCTTTTCAGATTCTCTTTTCAGATACTCCCAGATGAACACAGTTGCATGAAGCTACGAGATGCACATTTCTTTCAACACTGAATATTACATATCCCAAAGACCACAGTTTCACACAAGGTCAAGGAGTGTCCAGGCCATAGCATATACACATAACTGTGCCCAATAATTTCTGGAGTCTGGAGAAGTATAAGGGCAAAACAGTTGTTTACCATATATATATATATATATATATATATATATATATATATATATATATATATATATATATATATATATATATATATATATATATATATATATATATATATATATATATATATATATATATATATATATATATATATATTGATCTTTAAAATGTGTAAAACTTGAGCAAAATTATCCTCACCCAAAGTATCTTGATATTTAATCTGGTTAGCATCATGCAGTGGCAATCACATTCATGGAGATGGTTGGCCTAAATATTTTTCTGTGTACAAAGCACCAGGTATACATACATACATGACAAAATAGGCCTGAAACTAGTATTGCCCAAGGCTCGAGAGAATTATTCTCGATATTTATAGTAATATCCCTTTAAGCTAATATTATTATGTACGCCACTATCATATATTATTCTTGGCACTAAATGATACCTGTATTTAATACCAAGATATTATTTAATAATATTTTGTAAAAACAAATTGCAGTAAAATTATAGTTACAATTAAGAAAAAATAGTGTTCCCCTTTGTATTACATACATAATGATTACTCCAACCATACTCATATATGGGATATTAAGTAGGTAAAGTAGAAAAAATATAGTTTTAACTTGCAAGCAGGCATGGACTTCTGGTTCAGGACCTCTTGCACATGATTTTGATATTGATATAAATGATTTTGATTACAAAATATGATACTACATGTGAATCATTTCAAGATGTGTATTCACATGAAAAATCATGTTTTTTCCAAGTTAATAATACATGTCATTTTACCTTGCATATACCCACAGTCAACCATTTGTTTGTTTTTGTTTGTTTGGGGTTTTACATCACTTTCAACATTATTTCAGTTATTTCGTGATGAGACCTACTTGTAGCAGATATAGTGCTGCCTTACTGAATTGTCATGTCGCAGGTCCTTGACATGACAACCCACCCGGTCACAGATTTACAAGGACAACGGGTTAACCCTTTAGGCACGGGCCTCAGCTCATGTGGGAAATTGAGTTCAATCTCGGCACGGCCAGGGTTCGAACCCATGACCTTTGGATCACCACAGAGGAACTGGTGCTAATAAGCTGGCGCCCTAACCAACTGCGCCACGGCCCGTGGCCTCCACAGTCAACCATGTATAAACCAAGTCTGAAGTTCATGTCCAAAAACCATGTCATATCAACCAGATTTATCTGTGTCATATGGGTTCTAAGTGATATTAGCCCTATCTTTCACATCTTATAGTTTGAATATACCAAATATTCCATCCATGAAGTTTAAAATCCTGGATTTTGTTATCAGAAAGGGATGGAGAGGTATTTGTGTGGTAAACCAACAATTCATTTGAATGTTTTGCCCAATTACAAGCAACTCATCCCTTTATCCTAGAAGGTCATCGCTGAAACAACGTCAGAGGTGCCACTGCCGAGTTCGTTGTCGAAGACAAGGATTGACCAGAAGCGCCGAGGAATGTACTCTCCTTTGTATCGGGCTCAGTATATAACACCCTCTCCGATTATGCGATCAGATATGTTCAAATAGGTCTGTTCCATTAGCCCCGCCCCTTGAATGTATCCAGCTGCACGTGCACGAGGCGATGACATGTTTACAGCCTTTCAGTAGGACAGCACGTGCACGATACGATGACGTAACTCGAATCTCTAGCTTATTAATATTCATGAGCACCCAAATAGTACGACATTTGGTCACGTCGGCGCTAGGCCTATATTGAAGAGGCCTAGTAAAACTGGGTACGAGGAATGTATTATAGAGACTTTATTGCCATCGCATGAGAGAAACTGGACGGAGGATCTCCTATTACCGAATACATTGTAGAGAAACGGGAAGCAAACCGAAAAATATGGACTGTGATTGGAGAAGCTGGTGAAGTTGGCTATGATATACAGTGACCGGCAGCCAAATCCGGACACTTTCATGTTTTTCACTCCCGATTTTCACAAAACCTTTCATAACTGGATAAAAACTGCTCACCTCAATAGAAGATCGTCAGTCTTAAATTCGTGTAGAGTAAACATGATACCCGTTCAATATTTACAGAATTAGGAGGATATTCATGCATTCAGCAAACCGGCAAACTGTCCGAGTTTCCATTGAGTTACACGGTAATCTTGGTCACGTCACCACTTCTGACGTCATTTGACAGTGACTCAATCATTCGTGCCGTGAAAACAAATAAACACTTTTAACGTTTTGAAAGGAATAGGAATTACAAGATGACGTGTGAGGCACAATATTCATGTAAGATGGGTTTTATTGTACAAATAAAATGTTTATCCAGATTTTGGTTTATATGTTTATATGTTTCTATTACAAAACTATTGCTCATGTGTGTAGGTGCAGGCAAGATTGTTTTGAGTGAATGGGTGACAAGAGCTGGATAGTCAGGGTTGAGTTGAGCATTGTGGCTGGCTTCACAGTCCAGGCAGGGCTATCACATTGTTTGAGTTGAGTTGAGTTTACTCAGAGGACAGACTGACCAATCACCATGGGGTTCTCACATGGCCAGACCATTTTGACCAATCAGAACAGAGAACTCACAATTTTAGATTTGGGAGATTCTTTCTCTGTAATCTGTCACTTTGCCAATAGCTCTCAAGGAGAAAGGACATCTGAAAACACTTTGCAGTAAAAGGGGAACACTGTCCCTGTAAGTATTAAAGTTTCTTATTTGTTGTATTATAAACCTGTATCTGGATGTAGGGGTTGGATAAAATGTGTTCAGAATAGGATACTGTAGAGTTTTGGAGTTTTGAATGTCATTTTGAATGAGTTTTGAAGAAATTTGTGAAAAGCACATGGCATGGAATGTATGAATGAATATTGTCAAACAGGTAAATTGTGAAATGTCAAATGAGCTAAAAACTACAAGTAATGTACAAATACATGTTGCCTGTGAAAGTTTAGACAAAATATGTAAATTTGTGAAAAAATATTATTTGACCTAGTTATGAAATATGTATCTGACTCATGACCTAGTTTGGTGAACTTTGACCTAGAAAGTGGGTCAAGGTAGGTCACTCTCTGTGACATGAACTCAACTTTGGTAAAGTTGGAAATCAAAAGTTTAAAATCAAATCTACAGTTACTTATTTGATTTATCTGAACATACAAGGTTGTAATGACAAGAATAAATGCATATATACAGTCCTGATCAAGGATTTTGTAATTCTAATGTAAACTGTGAAGATATTAATTTTCTTAGGAAATTAGAATTTTACTTGGAAATTAATTGCATTTAGACTTGGATAGCATTGAACAAATGTTTATAAATTTAAGGTTATGTTGATATGGTACATTAAGGTTATGGTACATAGTAAATACTTGTACTTTGTGTGGTTACTAATTTTCTCATTATTATGGAAAAAGACTTTGTTTATTTTTGAGTATTCTGAAAATGAAACATTGGAATTTATAGAAATTACTTAGGAAATTTATTGGTTCTTTTGAAGATTATATTATAATATGACTTATGTTTTCTTCAGAGGTCAGTATGGCCTGGGACACAGTTGATATGAACTGCACCTGACATGTTATGGAATGTCATTGCATAGAAGGTACATAATACTTTAATAGTTTAATCAATGGTTACTCAATGGTTACTCAATGGTTACTTAATAGTTATCATTATAGTAATGTTTCCTAACATGGTTGAAACACTTAGGAACATTGTCATTATCATTATCATTATCATTAATAGCCAACTGTGATAATCATGTGAAATTAACTTTATATTAGATTGATTAGTATTATTGTTATCACTGAATGAGATATGCTGTAACCAATGGACAGAAACAATTAGAAATAAACCAAAGTTACGCACATATGTTTCGTTTAAGAATACCTATTAAACTGAAGAATATGTAGTTTCCCACATGAGCAGAGGCAGTAGGTCTTATTTAGCTCAGCTCAGGTTTGGTATACTACCAATACATTTAGAAACAGGGAGATGGTATAACACTAAGTTAGAGGATAGAGTATGTCATGTGTGCAAATCACAACAAATTGAAAATGAGATACACCTGTTATTCCATTGTAAAATGTATGACACGGAAAGAAGAATGTTTGTACAAAAAGTATGTAACATTATGCCAAATTTCCTTAACAATGATGATCTTGTTAAACTTGAAATACTTATGTCAAAACAATTTGTTAATATTTTTAGTAAATATCTATATGAAATAATGTTAAAAAGAAAGACAATTATGTTTGTTGAAAACAATTAATGTATATATAAATGTGAACACAAAGCAAGTAAGCCCGTGTGGGCTGGGAGTGGTTTTTGTATCATTGTTATACAAATGTACACTTTTGCTAAATAAAATAAAAAAAAAAAAAAAATTATTATAAAGTTATGAAACTTTGAATAATTATTTACATTTATACTTTGTACTTTGTATGATGTATAACTAATGAATGTTTGTTCTTTTCTTTTATGAAGAATTGACCACTTTTGTACAACTTGCACATAATAAACAATAAAAAAATATATCAGTTGAAGTGTCATTATTTGACAGTTATATTCAGCTCAATTGCAATTAGTACAGCACAGTTTTACTCCATATTTGACCGAGTTAAAAATGTCCGAGTTAAATCTGCCGGTTTCGGACAGTTGCCGGTCACTGTATACCGTGGGGGGTGCGCATGCGTGAGGTACAAGATGGCAGTGTTTTGATCTAGCTCTGTATTTTGTTGGTTTTTCTGACAATTTACGGCGCTCTAACGAATCTGAAACCTGTTATAATCCACACCCACCTGTTCTAGCACACCTCTGCCTCAAGTCTGCACTATTTAGCTGACTTTTGTGAACACTAGCAGTGTAAAATCTGATCTGTAACGAGGGCTGGTTTTGGATTTGCTTTGCACGAAGCGCGGTGCTCGTCACACAGACCTTTTTGTACTCGTGGCGAGTGTTTACTTCATAACTCCTCTCTCATACAAGCTTGGAATCACCTCCTTGCTGTATCAGGTGCCTAATCACCTAGGCAACCTTGTCTAATCACCTAGACAAAACTGTCCAATCACCTGGACATTATCAATCTAAGTGAATACATCCTATCTTACCTGACAAGCCGAACCACCTCAGCAACTGGGCTTGCCCCAAACAAACATTGTCAGTCTCTACTTTTGTAGATCAATCCTTCTACTTCGGTAGATCAATCCTTCTACTTTGGTAGATCAATCCTTCTACTTCGGTAGATCAAACTAATTTCTATTAAAGTAGATCAATACAATGAATCAGTATCAAACAAAATTGATCTTGAGCTTTCTTGTTTGCATTTGGGTGGCAAGCATATCCCACACAGGAAATCCTGGCATTACTTCCAACAGATTTGGAAGTACTGCATACTTCCTGAATAATGGCTCAATCCAGAAGCAAAATATGATACAGAGAAACCCAATACTGAGCATTGCCATACACAAAGCCAGTATCATATATAGAAAACAAAATCTCTGCTACTGGAATAAATCAAATCAAAAGAAAAGATGCAATATCTATGTGCTACTTTTCCTAATATCACTGCTACTATTATGTGGTGATGTTCACCCACATCCAGGGCCTGTTCAATTTCCCTGTGGAGTGTGTGAACGTCCAGTTGCCAACAATCACAGAGCCATGCTGAGTGATGAATGTGACTCATACGTACACATTAAATGTGATGGGCTCACAAATAGAGATTATGAGTTATTCAATAAACAAAGATGGCTGTCATGGGAATGCTGGAAATGAAAGTGTCACAAGTGCAAGAACAGAAGATCAATCTGAAGGGAAACCCTACACCACAAGACCAAAGCAAAGTAGAAAAAAGCAAAAAATTCAAAAGCTTAAAGTTATGACAGTGAACTGTAGAGGCCTAAACTCAACCAAAAAGCAATTGGAGCTACAGGAACTAATAACTGAGCATAATTACCCTGATATATTATGCATAACAGAATCCCACATTGACCACACTATTGCAGACAGTGTCATCCACCCTGATTATGATATAGGGAGAGAAGACAGATGCAAGGGTGGTGGTGGGGTACTGATTGGTATACATAAAAGGTGGCTGTCAGACCCTAAGGAGGAGAGTCTAAAAACTGACTGTGAAATTGTATGGAGAAAACTGAACATAACTGGAACAAAACCACTGTTCATAGGATGTTACTATAGGCCAACAGACAGAAATATATCTAACGTCCCTGAACTAAATGCATCTCTTGGAAAGATTCCCCAGTCTGACACAAATACCCCTAAGAGTCTTGAAAGAATGCTCATATGAAATAGCTCCAATCCTCCAAAAAATATTCCAAGACTCACTCGACAAAGGAGAAGTTCCAAAAGCATGGCGCACAGCAAATATAGTTGCAGTCTTTAAAAAAGGAGATAAAAGTTGTGCCGCTAACTACAGGCCAGTTTCCTTGACATCTGTCCCCTGTAAGATTTTGGAGCATATAATTGTTAGACATATGATGAATCACTGTGAACTTTACAATATCCTGGTAAATTTTCAGCATGGATTCAGGACAGGCCACTCGTGTGAAACTCAGTTAATCACAACCTTACAGGACATACTCAAGGCAAGAAATGATGGGCAAAATGTGGACATGCTCATTCTCGATTTTAGTAAAGCCTTTGACACAGTCTGCCACGAGCGACTGAATCGCAAGCTTGAGCATTATGGAATCTCAGGACAGGTCGGTTCATGGATAAAAAACTGGCTTACAAACCGTGAACAGAGGGTGATTATTGACGGTGATGAATCTGACCCCGTCCATGTTAAATCTGGAGTGCCTCAGGGTACAGTACTTGGACCAATACTATTTCTACTCTATATCAATGACATTGGAAAGAAGCTAAAATATTCAAACATAAGGCTCTTTGCTGATGACAGCCTCCTATATAGAATAGTTGAAGATGCAGTAAAACTTCAAGAGGACCTAAATATGCTGGAGGAATGGTCAAGTGAATGGCAAATGGACTTCAATGCTCAGAAATGTTACACCCTGAGCAGCAAGAAAAAAAGCCAAGCTCTTGATTCAAGAAAATATACATTAAATGGTCACATCTTGCAACATGTTGAACATCATCCCTACCTTGGAGTTGAGCTCCAAACAGATATGAAATGGGATGAACATATTAACAACATTGTCTGCAAAGCAAACCAAGTACTGGGATTTGTAAGAAGAAATTTCAATATGTGCCCAGGAAATATCAAAGAGGCTGCTTACAATACACTTGTGCGCCCTCACTTAGAATATGCATCAAGTGTGTGGGACCCTTACCTCAAAAAAGACATAGACCGCATAGAATCAGTTCAAAGACGAGCTACTCGATTTGTGGATGGCAACTGGAAGAGAGAAACAGGCACTGTAACAAAAATCCTGGAAGACCTAAAATGGGATTCACTAGCAGGGAGAAGAAGGACCCAGAGGCTGGTTTTATTGTACAAGGCTATAAATGGGGAAATAGCTTTGAAACTTCCAGATCATGTCAAAATGAAATCAGCTCCTACAAGGAAAAACCATGGAAACAGCAATATTGAAATGGCGACAAGCTGTGACCCTTATAAATACAGCTACTTTCCAAGAACAGTGACAGACTGGAATAACCTTCCCCCTCATTTAACTACATTGGAAACAGGTAGCTCGGCATCCTTCAGAAACTCCCTTGCCAGAGTATAAAGGCTGGCAACAAGCAGCCGGTGTATACCAGCTGCACCCCTTAGTGCAATCTTGCACTCTCGGCGGGATGCCAATTGGTTTTGCCGAGTAAACTTATAGATGTAGATGTAGATGTAGACTGTGACAAGTCCACAAAGTTGATGGAAGGTAGCGAGTATTACTACCGGATAGTTGTCCAGGATGCCATTGGTACTGGACCATTCTGCACCATGGATGATTGCATCAAGGCAAAGCTTCCATTTGGTGTTCCGTACTCTCCCAGGAACCTCCATTTGGAGAAAGTTGGAAATAGTTCATGTGCGTTGCTATGGGACAAACCAGACTTTGATGGAGGGTCTCCGGTACTCGGCTACTTTGTAGAGAAATGTCAATCATACGGAACTTGTTTTATTCAGGTCATGAAGGCAGCTATCAGTGACACTCAGTTCTGGGTGAGAGACCTTGTGGAGGACGAGGGGTACAAGTTCAGAATGATTGCTGAGAACAAGACTGGTGAAAGTAAACCCTCAGAAACAACCGGATCTTTCATCGCCAAAGATCCATTCGACCCACCAGGAACTCCGCAGGACAACCCAAGATCGTGCAGATAGGCTAAGTGAAGGCATCTGTGAGGTGGACCGCTCCCAAGACAGACGGCGGCAATCCTATCATAAACTACCACCTGGAGATGCATTTGAGTCTGGAGATGAGGACGACCAGAACCTATGTCGTGTCCTGGGCACCCTCTAGTGGTGATGGTGGCGCCCCTATCCAGGATTACCACGTGGAGTATATAACAAGATACTACAATTTGGCCCCCTAGCGATTGATAACGATGTAAACAACGATGGTATGGCGCTGTCGTTCAAGGCTTGCTGTGGGCTGACTGACGATGCACTGAGGAGGCTAGCGATTGCATAACGATGATATTTTGGTCTGCCATAGTCACAGGCAGATGTCAAAGATTCACAAAGCCAAGTGAGGCCGTAAATTACATAAGTATTAATTATATAATTCGAGTTAATGAACGTGCCCCCAATTATCACCCACTGATGTGTCAGGTCTCACTGCATATAGTAACTTATACAGTACATGTTGTACTTCAGAAGTTTGGTTATATTAAATTATATTTGACCTGGTCATTATCATAGAGCATACAGATCTCATTAAGTATTAATCAGTGTTTGGCCTTTAATCAAATGCCACAAATATTCTTCAAAATACCCAAGGTCAATAGGCCTACATATGATTTTTTGCAGGTTAGGCATTTACTATCAAAGGGGCATTATAATAGTGGTCTGAGGCCTGGCAGTTATGGCCCATGAAGTAGGTACAGGGTATATGGTTGCTATACTACTTGCAAGTATCATTGAGAATTCTTTTTTTGTAAAGAATTCAACTGTTTTTTAAACAAAAACAAAAATAGTAATGTGAAAATATTTTAATAAAGTGATCATAATTAATCAATTACATTTAACACCAACAAACTTTGTATTTCCTCAAAGAACTGTTACAACAGAAGTTGGTGGAAGAATATTCCAGAAGTTGGTGAAAATTGATCAATCATAATACTGTTTTTATTTTAGTTTAAATCAAACTCTCTCTTTGGCCTTTTTGGTTCAGGTGTCCATGGTAATTTGGCTGTCCTCTCCCTCCCACACCGTCTGGGTTGTTGACCTGAAAAAACAAGATCCACCTCCCAGTTCTGAAGACTACTGCATGCATTGATGGGCTTCTTTGCAGACTCTGGGGCTGGTGTTGTGTCAGATCCCACATTTGTGACCACATCACAATCTGTGCTAGGAAGGGACAGGGAACTTGTATGTGGATATGGCACAGAGGGAAGGCTGGAGCTTGCATCCTGTTGGCAACTTAATTATTATTTTGGGTGAGTGATAAATTCTGCTGATACTTAAGTTGAAATGTTAATTTTTTTTACAAAATTGTACAGAAACTGACTACAATATTATGTCTTATATCTGATTTCAATATTATGTCTTACAAACAAGCACAATAAAAATGACCAGATTTGGACAAAATATAATTTGCAAACATAAACTTACATGGTAATGGTATCCTGATTGTTGGAATGCTGACCAAGGAGAAGGCCTTGGCTCATGACTCCATGGGAACACATGTGGATATCCACTGAAAATATTCCAGTATATTTGTCCTGGGGTCTGGATCTGGGGCCAGTGCATTGGAGACTCTAATGGAGTTTGTAACTGCATTTGAGTCTGGGATTGGGGCAAGCTGGGGTCCCTCCAGGACTGGCTATTGAAGTTGGACCCAACCTGGGAGTGTAACCCAGTGACAGGCAGTGACTCAGACTGGGACTGGTTTTGTGTTGTGATCTGCTGATATTCCTGCATTATGGGCTGTGGTTCACACTGAAGATGATCACTACTCTGTTGGGATTCCACCTGCATTGTGGGCTGTGGCTCACACTGAGGATGATCACTACTCTGTCGGGATTCCACCTGCATTATGGGCTGTGGCTCACACTGAGGATGATCACTACTCTGTTGGGATTCCACCTGCATTGTGGGCTGTGGCTCACACTGAGGATGATCACTACTCTGTTGAGATTCCACCTGCATTATGGGCTGTGGCGCACACTGAGGATGATCACTACTCTGTCGGGATTCCACCTGCTTTGTGGGCTGTGGCTCACATTGATTTTCATTGGTCTTTTGCTATAAACAGAAATGTAAACATTTTATTAATCTAAAATTCTACACATAAACATAAAAAGGGTAAAATACAAGATTTTAATTTATATATGAATTCAACCAAAATATATTTACCTGATTGCAGCATGGCAGCAAAGCCTGACAAAACCTTTCTCAGACTTAATTTATATGTCAACAACAATTGGAGGTCCTTGATTGTGAAGATCTGAACCTGAGACAATATTCTTTAACAGTTATACAACCTAGACCTCATGTTAGGACAATAATTAGCATAGAATTTATAATTCCTTTGTCAGTCAAACAGCTTAGATGCTAAAATTATTCCTAGGCATTATATTTTTGAGAAAAAAAATATAAAGTTTGGTTACAGTCATAACATTTATAAAGAATCCCTTGATGTTTTACAGGGTCATTGTTTTGCATAGATTCTAATGTGCTCAAGTGATGGTTTTCACATATATGTTAATATTCTTGGAGCATTGATTTTATTTCAGCCAACAATTTTTATTACTGACATCATCGTTTTCAGATAAAGATGGAAAAGGATGCTTGTTATATACAGATCCAAGTGATCTGTACTCAACTACTTGTTTTAATGTGGCATGGACTCTCTTCCCATGTCAGATGTCAAGTGATAATGCCTGTCATAACATAGCAGCCCCTGCCAAAAAGTCTGCATACTTATTTAATATACTATGGAAATTTGTCAAGCAATTAGCACAGAGAGCACCTTGATACAATTTTAAGAGAAACTTCAAGCACTTATTTCAAGCACTTGGATTATTTTAATTGATGAATATCAGAGTTGGTTAACATATGCTACTGTCTAACATTATGGGAAGGAAGAAAAAATTTGATTCTGCATTCTTTAATGTTACAGCACCCAAGCAAAACAGTAGAGAACATGACACAAGAAGAATTGACACTATCTTCAAGGTGGTAAAATCTACAGAAGTGGCTGGGAGTACAACTATTCAACAACCATATAATCATTCCAAGGAGTAGGTACACATTAATGATTCATATTGATTGTCAAAAAGAAGATATAAGAAGTTATATTTTTTTATTCATGATGTTTCCTATATTACATATGAATACAAACTAATTATTCTTGTTTGAGACCATGCTGCAATCAATTAAATTTTATTTACCAAATATGACAACCTTATATTTAGAAATTAAGCTTTTTTGAATATCTGCAGACCAGTGGAGATTGGGCATCTGCGTAGACTGGACAAATATCTCAACAACCTCAGGAGGGAAAGAAGATTTCATCTGAGAGAAACAGGGGTGTATGCACTCATGTATGTCAAAGTAAATGGTGACATTCAGAAGAGATGGATGATAGCAGAGACAATAAACTTCAAAAATGGCCACAGTATACTTATATGCTCCTGCAAAGAAGCACTACACCAAAGGGAGAGACTGAAATCAATCCAGCATATTGGAGACCAAGATTTCATACAAAGAGAGAAATATTTGTTCAGTATGCATTGCAAAGCAGCAGATATTTTAAAAGATGAGTTGCCAATAGATAATGAGAATCACTTTTTGTCAGAAAATTTCATAGACATATTATCTTTGTCACCCTTTGCCGCAGCAGTCAAAGTATCAGAGCAGTATGGTATTGTGTTATGTGGAAGGGGACGCTACAAATGCCAATCATGTTCAACAGGAAAATGTGACCATCTCGCCGCATTCTTGTCATGGAATGAAGAGCATGGAGTTCATGACATAGCATGTGATGATGATCTGGCACCATTAGACTTTAAGTCTGTCTCATCAAGACCTGTACCATGGCCTCTGTCCAAAGTGCTGAAGGACAAACATGCAAAACTGAGATTTAACTTTCCAAAAGAACTGTATGCAGATCATCTCATAGACATATGTGAACATGGACATCCCAGTGTTGTTCCATAGACTATGATGGCCAGGAACACCTGTTACTTAATCATGACAACTGGCACCTGGTGGACTATGTTTGGTTGTTTGGCATTCTAAAGAGAAATCAGGAGACTTCTTATCCTCTCCAAGCAGCCTTGAGGGCAGCCCAATCATTGCGAGAGGAAATGTGCCCGGATAGCCTGCCAACAACATATTACAGACTTCACAGGGCATACAATTGTTTTACAAGGTACACTTATATATGTAAATATGCATGTAGACATTTTCTTCATATTAATAACTCTAAAGGTTTTTATTGATTCATTGTTTATTCCATCTTCTAATAGATTACTACAGTAAGATCCAAAAGAAGAGTTTGGATGTGAGATTTGTTTCCAAAGGTTGAAGGGAGGTGGAACAGCCGAGATGTGTGCAATTTGTGATGGAATTGCCATGGGATCAAGGCGGGACCTCTTGAGAGAACAAAAGCAGATGCCACCACCAGAGAAAGAAGTGAAAGGTAAAAAAAATCACATAAATAATTTTTAATGGAAATATTTCAACATATTCATATCGATACATTGGCAAATAAAAATGTGCTATGGTAGCTTGTAAAATGATACATATTAAATATTTAATTAAGAAAATCATATCCTACAGTCAGTAAGCCCACCTCAATGTTGTTTATTTAGAATGCTATCATTGTGCTATTTTTTTAACTGACCTGAAACCCATATTTTAAAAAGGTTTAAAGCATGCTGACCGGACACTGGGCAATTCCGCAGCACGACAGTTACTAGCTGTATATGCGGGTTACCACAAAAGAAAGCTACTGAGTGATGCCAGTTCCTTAACATCTGAGGAGTACATCCGACTTGTTAAGATATGGGCAAAGTCCTGTCCCACATTGAGTGATTGGATTGAGTACATGGGACCCCAGGCTGATCCAAGGTAATGTATGCATATTTTTGAATTGTCTAATGAAATCTCTCATTTGAAAAATTGTAGCTTTATGGAAATATTTTCATATTCATATTGCAATTTTATTGTGATGAAAGCTAAAAGCACCTCCTGCAATCTTAATTTTGCACAAAAAATGTACTGAGAAACATAAAACCTTAATTTCATGACCTTGATGAATCATTAAGCTTGTATAATCATGCATTTTTATCACCTATCTAATTATAGGTGATTTGTTACAGAAGCAGTAAGTTTCTCGGGGCCCTGAGTTCCACCTCATCACTCTTTGGAACATTCAAGGTATCAAGTAATAGGATTGTGAAGGAGATCTTGTCATCTGTATTGTCAGGTTAGTTATCAGGATATTTTTTTCTATCATAATGCCTGAATTTTTTTTCTTGACCTAATAAAATAATGGGAGACAATAACAATAATTTCTGTACAATCTGAATCATCTACCAAAACTATATAGATGCTGATGATTGATATGTACAGTACATTGTACTTTCAGGAAAACCTGTTGACTTGTCGCACAGTGACAATGTTGAAATGCTCACCACACTTCAGGCAGAGGTTCCTCTAATAGCAGAGACTTTGTTAGTATTTACTTCAGAGGGCACAGTGGATGGCCATGTCCTGCAGGTGGTTTCTTCAATTATTAATGCCATCCAGAGGGTAGAAGATGTTACCATACCTTCAAGTGAGATGTACAGTTGCCCAGTTGATTCAGACTTGGAGTTTTTCCCTAATTTTCCTAGAACTATTGGGAAGGCAGTATATTCTGCAGATAAATACTCTTCATCAAAAAGTGTCATGCAACTCTCCTGCCAGGACTGTTCACAATATTCTGTGAACATGGAATATCTATTGGATTTAGTTTGATGACCCAAGTGGAATCACCCCGAACCCCATATGATATATTTTTGGGAAGATTCAGTGAATACCTGACGAAAATTATTATTGTATATGATAATGCATGTCATTTGCAAGAATTCATCTTAAACCGTGAGCCAGGACGCTTTGCTGAAACACTGTTATTTGTGGACAGATTGCACATGAGAGACCATACTTCATGTTCACAGGGCTTCAACATGAATGAATACAAAGGAAATTATGCCCTAAATAATGTCAATTCTCAGGCAAATGAGCAAGCAAATGCTGATTTAAGAAACCTTTCCAAACAAATAACATTCATGAGACCGGAGCAAGTGATTCATCACACATCACTTTTTCTGGTTCAAAGAAATCGACAAAAACGAAAACTAATTGGACTATGAAATTTGGTAATAGCAAGATCAGTACAGACTTGTATAAAACTGGTCAAATTAAATATATATGTAGTTTGCATTAGTTGTGGTGTTTTTAGCTCAGTTGTCCCAATATATGTGTAAATGAAATGGTGTTTTTACGACCCTTTCAGCAACTATGGCCATATCAGGTCGACTTTCGAGCCTTTTAACCAGTGTGAAAGTAACACTGCCGGCTGTGGGAGTCGAACCCACCACCTCCCGTCCTCCACTTATACAACCATTAAAGGCACAGATCCTACACTCTACCATCTGTGCTAGTGGGGTCGGTCCCAATATATGTGTATCTAATGGTGATTAATCCTAGGACATGCACCATACTTAGTGTCAGATGCCTTCTTTTAATAGATAATTGCCAGTTTAGTAAATGATAAATCATTCTTTTTCACCACAACAAGCAAAGACAAATGTGCAAAGAAATGTTTCAAATTATACCAGGTAATAACTATCATTTGAATAAATGATTGACAAATGAATATTTTGATATATTTTTTATATTTCTTTCTGAAATGAGAGTTTTATTAGAAAATGGTACAAAATATGTCATGTAATAAATCATATGATTTACACAGGAAATAAAATGATTTAACATTAGCATTACTTTTTCTCTCTGAATATTTCTTATGACTTTTAATCTGAGATGATACAGGTCTTTCAAGTTACCTTTTGATTTATTTTTGTTTGATTTACACCTATCTGCTATATGCCAAGAGAAAGACATTATAACAACATATCACATGTCACAAAGAAACTTAATCTGATGCCCAGCCATGTGTTGTTTGTTTTACAATTAAAAAAGCTTGGGATCACCCTTTGTAGTAAAAATTTACACATCCTATTTGGGCAAGTCCATTTTAAGTGTTTGGTTGGAGAGACAGGTTGCATTGAAATACAATTTCTCCACTAAATTAATTATTCTTTTTACTTATGGAACATATATTAGAACTATTGCAAACTAAGATCTGCAATCTTACAAAGTATTTGTGAGATGAGCAACTTCAATGGTGTGCTAGTGGGTTATATTTATAAAATGCCACAGTTTGATTTACAAAACCACCCACTATATTAAATGGACTAAACCCCCCTGGTGGCCCACTGTACCCAAGTGGTCATTTCTATGCATGCTGCAGAACAGAGCACATGCATTTCAGATTCTATGGATTTTAATCATTTATGTTGGATTTACCAAGAACTAGGAAACTATCTAACAGAATCAATTTTACAGTTGTGTGAGGACCTGTAATGTCTTGAGAGAATTTTAACAAGTAAGTTTTTTTCATTTTGTTCTGCTTATAATGGTACACTGCATCACAATAGAATTATGTATCTACATACAACAAGGAAAGTATTATGATGACAGCATGGAATAAATAAATATTGTATCCAAGATGAAAGGATATATATTATGGAAAACTGAAACTCTGTGAGGTTATGTTGAAAAGATAAGGTTATTTCATCTTGTCATTACCATTTATCTCCATTGATTAATAGCTCTAACAAGTGTTGATTTTAAAAAATCAAGCTCGCGTAAGTTTGCAAAATCCCAAGACAAAAAAACCCAAGGCAAAATCTTCTTACTCTACTACACACTCACAAATCACTTCTCAAACAAAAGCGACATCTGACGGTGTAAGCATAATTATTGAGCCAAAACATGGCCGCCATGGAACGATAATCGGGGTAAGCTCCATAGACTTACAGCTTAATCATATCTAAACCTCGAACATTCAGACCTAAAGTCAAAACAAACGCGAGCGAAAAAGTCTAATGGGAAATTATCTGTCAGTGAGCTAGTTGGTATACAAAGAAAGTAAATGTAAACTGCCATTAGAGGTCACCAGCAACTGGTGTGTCCTGAAGGCATGTCGCTGGGCTGTCAAATTCATTCCCTTAATGACATTGGTGAGATTGATGTTTAAGTTGCATGGTTGTAAATATCTTAATTCATTTCAGCAGTTTGTTTACAGAAGTATTGTTAGGTAAGTTATTTCAGCCAGCGATCAGTCAGCGACCACCTAGCGATGATGTAACGATGTGCAGGTCAGACCTGTACATCGTTATATCATCGCTAGGTGGTCGCTGACTGATCGTTGACTGATCGCTAGAAATAGAAAGCAGGCCAACTTTTTAACTCCGTGGAGCGCAGAGCAAGAAGTAAAGCGGGCTGGACCAAGATCACCATGCGACCAGTAGAGGACACCTACCACGTGGTGGACCTCATCGAGGGATCAGCTTATGAGTTCAGAGCTTTAGCTGAGAATAGAATCGGTCTGAGTCAGCCCAGCTAACCTACACTGCAAGTGGTAGCCAAGGACCCGTGGGACAAGCCTGGAGCGCCCTCTAATATTTCAGTCAGCGACATCACTAAATGCTCATGTAAACTAACTGGCAACAGCCCACGACTGATGGTGGAATTGTTTTTTACATTGTAGAATATCAGGAGACCGGAGCCTTCAAGTGGATACAATCCAATGAAGGTGAACAAAGGAGGCATTCTACAAGGTGACAGGACTACATGTTGACACAGAGTACAAGTTCCATGTGGCTGCTGAGAACAAGGTCCGTATGCTGCCACCGCCATGCCCATCAAAGCCTGTAGTTGGCAATGTACCATCTGTTCTGTCAGATCTGCAAAATATGATGGTAACAACCTTCAGGAATGCTGCTACACTAGAACTTCAAATCTTATGAAAATCTTATGGGAAAGGCTACTGCTCATTTTGTAAGGTAGTTTACCCATACTAATGACTGGATGGGTAGACAACCCCCAGGGGGGGGGGGTACTCTCATAGTCAGCGTTACCGGGGAAGCTGGGCTAAATAGGGTCCTTTTTGCTGATATTTTCCCTAAAACAGGTTAAGATATTTCATCATTTTCCCTAAAACAGGGTACTATTTTTCAAATTTCTCCCTAAAACAGGGATCACAATCCCCCTTTCCAAATCTCCCCCTTCTGCATCATCCCCAAATGAGGGTATAAAAAATTCAGCTAGTCCTAAATCAAGGTCCCAAATTTCAGCTAGTCCTAAATAAGGGTACCAATAATGATAGAATATTTCCCTAATTCAGGCTCTGGGGTTTTCAGTTCCATCCGAGCCTCCGCGGGTTAAAATCATGAGAGTACCCCCCCTGGGAGACAACCCCCCAAAATTGATGTTATTTTGCTTGATTTGTTTGTTTGTTTGGGGTTTTACATCACTTTCAACATTATTTCATTCATTTCGTGATGAGACCTACTTGTAGCAGATATAGTGCTGCCTCACTGAACTGTCATGTCGCAGGTCCTTGACATGACAACCCACCCGATCACATATTTACAAGAACAACGGGTTAACCCTTTAGGCACGGGCCTCAGCTCATATGGGAAATTGTGTCATTGAGTTCAATCTTGGCATGGCCGGGGTTTGAAACCACGCCGCTCGGACCTTTGGATCACCACTGAGGAACTGGTGCTAATAAGCTGTCGCTCTAACCAACTGCGCCACGGCCCGTGGTGTTATTTTGCTTGAAGACCAATTTCTGAATATGAGACGAGTCATTTTATCTTGAGACATTGGCACTGCTACCATTCAACCATTTGCCAGCCATTTTAAAATTGAAAAGTAAATATGCTTAGACAACAATTTTCATCGAATAATAGCATTTGATGCTAATGTTTTTTGTATTCACACCGATGTAAAATAAAGTTTATCTTATCTTATCTTATCTTACAAGAGCTTTTACACACGAAGATGTGGAAGGGGATTTACGGCAAAACGTAAATATGCTGTCCGTGACGTCCTTGACCTTAGCGTCAAAACAAAGCGTTTTCATTGCGAACTATCATATTTTCATAATAACAAATATCTTACATAGCGGATCAATTTTAATTGCATTTTAAATGATAAATAAAACGTATTTGCCCAATATAATGTATGCTAAATGTGATGGACGTGTGAAGGAATAAACACAAGATGTCTGTACCACATGCTGTTCTGTATCGCTACATACAAGTACAACTGCACGTTTAGTTTCATTACTAGGAGACTGCTCTATTAGCATACATGACATCTTCCCCTTTTTTAAATGAAATTAAATAACACAGATCAGGCTACTTTTAAGGCACTTAAACAAGTCCTATTTATGCTAATATAACAATGGCCCGTGGTGCTATGGCAATATTTTCTTATTAAAATTAATTACGAATATCAAACTACTTATAATACACTCGTACAGTCTTTCACTTTCACTGTTTCAACAAATTATTTGTAATACACTAGTACAGTCATTCACTTTCACTGTCTCTCATTGTTCACACAGCAACTTAAAAGTTTCTTTAAGATCATATCTTTATAGACTAGGAAATAAATGACGATGACCCTTTCCTCTTTAAACAGCAATCCATTTATGTACACAATGCTGTTTCTTACTTCATAATATGGTCTGATTTCGGGTGGGCAGTGACTTGCCTTCTTTGGCCAACCATTCACCACAACAGATATTACCATCTGTAAGGTTGGGCTTTCTGCAGTAGCCTGTTTGAATTCACACAGTTTATCTTGTGACATGGGTAGTGTCTCAATAATGCTCACATCAAGCTCCTCATCATACAGGACTGGTGTTTCAGGTAAGTAAGCTCTTGACAATGCATACGCTATGTGCATGTCTTTACCTGGTTTATATCTGACTCTCAGGTCATAATGCTGCAACTTGAGCATCATTTTCTGAACACGAGTAGTGGCTACTAATGAAAATGGCTACTAATGGCTTGTGGTCTGTTTCCACGTTGACCGTTTTGGTATACAGATACTGATGAAACCTTTCACATCCGAACAAAATGACAAGAAGCTCCTTTTCAAGCTGTGCATAGCCATTTATCTGAGTATCTGTCATGGACCTTGAAGCATATGCTATCAGCTTGCTGTCTTGCAGAATACATGCACCTAGTCCAGACTCAGATGCATCTACAGTCAGAGTGGTGGGTGAGTTTACATCATAGAATTTTAACACTGGTGTTGAAGATACTGTATGTCACAAGTTAACGTCCAAAATATCAAAATGAATGAACCTGTACACTTATGGTGAAGATAATAACAAAAAGAGGATGAACATTTAACTGAAATAACTTTATTTTATATGAATAAGAAAAAAAAATACAATATAAATAATGGTAAAAGGCATGTATATAAATCTCCAGATGACTGTGATAAATGTTAATAATATATTGTTCTGGTGATTACTTCTCTCCTTGGAATTTGCTGACTTGTAAGTAATTCTTGGTTCCTTGTATGAATTATTCTTGTCTTTCTCAACAATTCCAAGTGGAATCTCTTGTGTATAATAAAAGATGTATACAAGTGGTCTTCTTGGTTTCACTTGGAATTCCTATCACAAAATAACACATTATGAGTGGATATAAGTCCTTTTACATTTATGTGTCCAAAATATCTATTTAATAATTCTACCATGTAGAATATCTTTATAATAATTCTACCATGTAGAATATCTTGCATATCCCATGTACAAATTAATTCTAATGAGATACATGTTTCAGTACATATTATTTACTGAAAATGCAATACAATATTCACAATGTAAAATTTATATTGGATTTACATTAGATTATAAAGATAATTACAAATGGTAAAATGAACTGTAACTCACATGATATTCCCATATGTGTGGTGATAAGCAGGAGGTCTTAGCCTAGCATAACTGCTATCTGGCTTCTGACACTCTCTGCACACTTCAGATCTTTGGCTCTCTGATCATAGCCAGAATTCACCTGGTATTTATACTACCATGGAGTATTGATCTGATATGCAGTATGTATCACAAAACTACCTGTGAATGGATGCATGCAGCTATCCAATATATCATGCTCCACTGAGCACACCACTTACAGCCTTTATCAAAAATATGAGGAATACTAGTGATTCCATTTTATAAGAATTGATTACCACAGGTATTCAAACTCACAATCATAAATAATACCTTTATAAATATATATTTTGCCATTTTATACCATATTGAAAATTTTATATCCTTTACAGTTTTATACCTTTAACAGTGATAAAATACACATGTTTTAACAAATGCATAATTGCATATATATAACTATTGACACTTTTGGGTGACACTGTACGACACACACATGATAACTTTGTTGCTCATCAGGACCCCACGTGAATTCCACGTCATTCTGCATCAGTCTTCTCAATGGAGTAGACAGCTCTGCCAAATTTGGTATAAATTTGGCTATGTAGGTCACTAATCCCATGAACCAGATTACGCCATCTCTGTCAGTGGGTCTGGGCATCTCTGTCACTGCTCGGACTCGCTCCGGGTTAGCCTTCACTCCACTGGCACTGAATGTGTTTCCCCGAATCAGAATGTCATCGACTATGACTCGACATCCAGGGATTCCTTGTAACACATCTTCCATGGCTCACTGAACTTCTCGGCTTTGCCTATACCTGCTGCTTCTTCTTCAACTGTGACCGTTGGGTGATGCTCTCTCAATATTACTTTATTGAGGTCAGTTTGGTCAAGACAGATTCTCACCTTGTCACCCTTTTTGACTGCTACCATAGAGTTGACCCATTCTGTGGGTTCTCTTTGCTGTACAATAACACCCAATCTCTCCATTCTGTCTAATTCTTCTTTTATCTTGTCTTTCAAGGCATGCGGCACCCTGCGTGGCCCGTGTATGACTCCTGTTGAGCCTGGAACTAATTATATGGCGAAACTTCTATCCTTGAACAAGACTTGGAACAAACCAGGTTTCTCTTGGAGCATCTGGGGGTACTCTTTCCCAAGATCTACAATTTCAACCGGTATCAATTTGCTCACCAGATTGAGGTCAACACATGCCCGTCGACCCAGTATGGGGACAGCTTCTATGTCGACAATGTGAAATGTAAGCATCTGTGTCTTGCCTCCGACACTGCACTGAAGGTCCAACTCTCCATGTAACACAATTGTATGCTTACTGTAGCTACATAACTTCACATTGGATTTCTTCACTTTCACTGGACTTTGCACCAAATTGCACAGTACACTAATGGGAATTATATTGGCCTGGGCGCCTGTGTCAAGCTTAAAGTTGACAAAACCATTGTTAACTTTTGATTTTCTGAATTCACAGTATTGATCTCTAGTGTTTCTAGAGCATCAAGAAACAACAGGTCATATGAGTCCTCATCAGCTTCGACCTCGGCGACTGACTTGTGTGACTGTTTTGACTGACCTGAGTGACCATACTGTCGCCCTCTGTGACTACTGGTGGTTGAGCGACACATGGATGCAAAGTGGCCTATTTTGTGGCACTGCCATGCTGGACATTTTCTTGGTGGGTGTTTCTTACCACAGTTGCCACATTTATTCTGGCGGTACTTTCTGAGCATATTCTCATGTGAATCTAGAGCAGCAATACTTGAGCCACCAGATGGCGTGCTAATGTCTTTGACCTGTGAGGCACTAACTTCAATGGCCCTGCACATGTCTGTGGCTTTATCCAATGTCAAATCTGCTTCCTGAAGAAGCTTCTCTCTAGTCTCTGAGTCAAATACCCCACACACTATGCAGTCTTTTATGAGTGGATCACATTGTTGTGCTTTTAGTTTTATATCAGTCAGAAATACATCAAATTTCTCACCACTTTTCTGGGCCCTTGAAAAGAATATATACATTAGATAAGTCACATTTTTCTTAGGCTGACAATATTCCTTGCACTTCTTTTTCAAATCAGCAATCTTATCCTGTTCAGCTGGCAAGAAAGTGAAACTATTGGTCCAGCCACATGTAAAAATGTAGCACACTGGATGGGCTCTCCTTTCTTGTCAATTCCCTCTGCTATGGCACACAGTCAATACTGCTGTATCCATGTGTGATAGTCCTCATCTAAGTTGCCATAAAATGGCAGTTTACCTGGTGGTTTCAAAGGCATGATTCTTTGGTTTTGACACCATATAATGTACGCTAAATGTGATGGACGCGTGAAGAAATAAACACAACAAGATATCTGCCGGTGTACCACATGCTGTTCTGTATTGCTACATACAAGTACAACTGCACGTTTAGTTTCTTGCTGATGAAGCTATTTTTGGTCGGTCTAATAATGACGTGTGTATGAAGAAAATTGATGATTAAACAATTATAAGTTTGAACAAATTGTTACTTGATGTTATATGAAAATGTTGATTTCTTAATGTGAGATCTTGGATATCATTGGGGATCAAATAGCTCAGGATAAATACTATGCTGTAAAATTGAAAATGATGGTTCCCATTTTCAACAATCATCATGGAATTTTGTCAACTGATTACGGTACTTTAAAAGTGATGATTTAGGTGGTAAATTCATATGAATGAATGTTTTTATTTATCATTTTCTACAACATTAAGATATATAATACATGTTTACATTTTACTTACATATAGATCAATTCTTATAAGAAAATTATATGGAAAATGAACGGTTACCAGAAAAGATTAATCTTATCTAACTGGTAACCACGATGATTTAACCATATCATATTAACAAAGTGGCATGTTTGTTATGTGATTATATATAACAGCTAGTAGCAAGAGATAAAGAATTCCTTTGCTTTTCTCTTGAAACCCTCTATTGTAGTGCAATTTTTTACTGTACCAGGAAGCTTGTTGTAAATTTTGACACCTTGGCATTTTATTGTTTTTTGACCAACAGTTGTTCTTTTTCTAATGACATGCATGTTGCTCGAATTTCTTGTGTTATGACCATGTATTGAGTTATTTGTAGGAAAATATTCATCAAACACATGGTAGATGGCCTAAATGTTGATTTTTGACAAATTTGCAGATTTGCAATTGAAAAATGTCTTTAACAGTTAACAATTTCAGTTCCTTGTGTAATACCATTGTTGGTGTGTACCAATCTCTGGAAAACAGGATTTTTAATACTCTATTTTGTAATGTTTGAATATTTTTAATGTTCTTTTGGCTGGTGTGACCATATACCTCTATTGCATATTGAATTTTGCTGTAGATGAATCCAAAAAAGAGCTGTCGTTTACATTTTTCAGGCAAGAAGTGACGTATTATCTTTAATGACCCTGCATATTTTACTAGAGTTCCTATGAGGCTTTTGACATGATCATTCCAACTAAGCTCATCATCTAAAATTGCACCAAGATACTTTGCCTCTTTGACTCTCTTTTTTTCATTTTGCCCTAATTGGATTGTGTCACATTCTTGTGGGACTTTTTTGTTTTTCTGGTGAAATATGCTGTATTGTGTTTTCTCCATACTAAGACTTAGTTCATTTTCAATGAACCAGTCAGCTAGCTCTAATAATACTTTGTTTGTCTCAGCCATGAGCATGTTTATCATTCGATTTTTGATAAACACATTAGTGTCATCTGCAAAAAGCTTGATTTTTACAGTTGTGTTTTTTGATACTGCCTGGGCAATGTCATTGACATACAGAAGGAATAATAGTGGCCCTTGCACTGAGCCTTGAGATACACCTACCCTTATTATTTCTTTTTCTGATTTAACGCTATTGACCTCAACATATTGTTTTCTGTTTTCAAGGTAGCTTCCAAACCACTGATTTACTGTTCCACGAATGCCATAATGATCTAATTTATGTAACAGTATGTTATGATTCACAGTATCAAATGCCTTTTTGAGGTCAATGTATAGGCCTAAAACAAACTCACCTCCATCTACAGAATCATGTATTTCTTCAAGTATATTAATGAGAGCCTGACTCGTAGAGTGGTTAATTCTGAAGCCAAATTGCCATTCATATAGCACACTGTATTTTTTCAAGAATGAGTACAGTCGTTTGTGCATCAATTTTTCAGTGATTTTAAAACACACCAAGCAGGCTTATTGGTCTATAATTACTCACAAAGAATTTTTCCCCTTTCTTGTAAAGGGGTATCACTTTAGCTAATTTCATCCCTGAAGGAAATTCACCATTCATGAAGGATGCATTGATGATATGTAGCAGTGGATTGACAATTTGTTCTGTACATTGTTTGATGGGCACAATGTTTCTGGCATGATGCTATTACATGCTGCAGGCTGGCAGAACATGGCCAAGTACAGCGTCAAGGGACGCCCGAGGTGAGTGAGCTATGCAAATATTCACAAATCTGAAACACCATTTTTGTGTTGATTCTCTTAAGGTAGGTGTATAAACTATGTAATGTCTAGATACTACAGTATGTTTATTTATCTTGAACTTAATTTGAATCAAAAGAAGACAAAGAAAACAAGAGGAAGAAAGTGATTGAAGTGATTAATGTCACACCTAAGATGTGTATACTAATATTTCAACTCTCATTTCCTGACCAGCGATTTGCCGTATATGCTCAAATGTTTGGTCATGAGCAAGGAATGAAAACTTTATTGATTTGATACTTTTTCACTATTCACAGATCATTATTCAATTTTTTTTCAAAAGCGATAGGTCAGGTTATCAACAGGTCATATTTGCAATTTTGTCTTCAAAATGTCACTGGGATGTATTTTGTGGCACTGAAAATCCAGAAAAATAACCTTAGTAACACACATAACAAAAAAGTTTTAAAAAACAAGCACAAGTCAATTCAACATACAACTTTTAAATTATCGTATTTAGAAAAAAACTTAAATTATAATATAACAAGTCAAATAAAACTAGTGCAGGTCAATTCAAAGGTCACTAAACTTTGTATGAGGGCTGTCCAAATGTGCTAGCCCTAAAATATTTCCTGGCGCAATGGACGGTAACAAGGTGTTGCATACAACTTATCATTATTAAAAAAACTAATTCATAATATTTGAAGTTAAAAAAACTAGTGCATATCATACTGGTGTACAATGTGCTTCATATCATACTGGTATACAGTGTGCCTAATATTCTCTTTGTATACAATGTACTGAATATTTTATTGGCGTACATACTGTACAGTGTTCTGCATATCTTATTAGTATACAGTCTGATGCATTTAAATTTGTATTAAGTGTTACATAATATTTATCTCTGGGCCCATAATAACACTACATAACTTAAGATTTACACTGTGAGGTGAAAACATATTCATTAGTATCAATGACAGATGTAGGCCTTTAACATTTTTGACTGTGTGGAATACATCTGGAAATCTGGACCTTTGTAGGCTATTTTTATAAGATATTGTCAGAGACATTTAACTGATCTTGAAAATGAAATACCTACTTCCGCACATTTTGTTTTACATTTTCATATCCAATCATCTATGCCCCTTTATATTCAACACTATCATGTAATTTATAGAGCTTAAATCAATTTTCAATTCAGTTAAGTGGTAAAAACGACATGCTGACATATTTTAAAATAATATTCTAATACCAGTGGTTAATTCAAGGACACGTGACTGTATAGAAAAACAAACTTTTAACAAAAACTTAAAATTAAGTCTGTCAACATTTTATTTTCCTGAAAGGCAAAATTTGATTTAAAATAACATAAACATAATAGGTTTGAAAAAGATGAAAATTGGAGGACATGATCCCATGTAATCTTTCATAAATATAAAATATGTGTTATTTCAGAGAATAGCTTCTAAGTTGCCCATAATAGTACATGAAAAACCAGTAACTAATTCTCAGAATATTGTGAGTCAGCTTTCTGAGCATTGTGACATATAAGGAGTCAACTTTGTCACCTATTTTTCTTTGTTTTGCCTTCACAAAACAAATTATTCTTCCCACAAAATATTACATCTCTGTAAATACTCTATAATTATAGTAAAATTTGATTTATTTATATACTTTTATACTTTGTAATAAAAACCTTTTGAAAGAAGAGAATATACATAAAGAGGTTACCCTCTTCTTATCTTTAAAAAGAAATAGAGTATAGAACTGGAACTGATCTAATCATGCCTTTATTTAACATCAAAATGTCAATGTGGTTATATTATGTATATTTATTTTCTTACATGTGTCTGTTGATGTTACTCTATGATTATGTGTTTCTGTCCTCATATTCTCTATTTTTTATATCTTTTCAAATGTAAATGCATGAAAATATTAAAGAAAAAAGAAATCAATCCGTAAATGAATGTTTTATTTTGGAGTAATTAATTAATTATTAATCAATTGATAATGAATGAAAATCTTAATAAAATATGGTTTACTCTCTCTTTTTACAAGATGAAGATGCGTGTGCGGTCCATCATACAAAGTACCATATGTCTGCTTGTGGTCTATATTTACATCTACAAAGGATTGATGATAAAGATAAATAAATCTCTGGAACATCCGAAAGAAACACGCTTGAAACATCAGGAAGAAAAATGCATCCCTACCAAATACGTGTTTTATTTAAAGGTTCACAAGGCTGCAAGTTCAACAGCAACAGCTATCTTTAACCAGTATGCATGGCGAAAGAATCTCACTATTGTTCCGCTACAAAATCCTTATTATTATACACCAAATCATCCAATAAATAAAGATCTTATCATTGATATACCTGGAAAGAATACAAAAGATTGGAAGTACAATATTATGGCAAATCATCTTATATTTGATGGTGCTGATATTCAATCACTGATGCACAGGGAAACAGCATATGTGGCGACTATTAGACAGCCATTGATGCAGTTTAAATCTGCCTTGAATGAATTTTTAGCTGGTTGGCTAAAGATTCGAGGCAATGATCCAACAGAAATCTTCCTTACCAAAATACAAAATTCCAAATTGAACCAGAACGAGACAAAATGGTCGAATATGATGCTGAGGGAATTAGGTTTGAATAGATTTGACAATATTACTGTAGTCTATGAATATATAAAGTTTCTGGAGAAGCGCTTTGATATGATGATTATAGCAAAGTATTTTGATGAGGCACTTGTCATGTTGAGAAGAAAGTTTTGTTGGAAGACAATAGATATTGTATATCTTCACAAAAGAAAGCGAAATTATACCTCCAAATATCAGATTTATTCTAAGAATCTGACAAAGGCCTATGAACAATTCAGTTCATCTGATTATATTTTGTATAACCATTTTTTGAACAAATTTTATGAACAACTTGCATTGCAACCAACAGACTTTCATGAAGAGTTGAAATATTTTCGTCAAGTGCAAAAATCAATAACAGACTATTGCAGTGATATTTTCAACAGAATCCAAAAAGATTTCAATGTAATTCACAAGATGGCTAAAGACAAAGAAATGATGCATGTGTATAATAGGACTTGGAATGACAATTTCACTGTATCAGCAGTTGACTGTGCTGTAATGAATTTAGAAACACCTGTATTAAGAAATATATTAATTGTGCGTCAGATGCCAGAAGTGTGTCACTTTCCAAATTTGAAAAATGAAACTGTAAGTTTCTTAAATGAGATCAAATGGATAAAGAAGTTTTCAATCATACAGATTAATGAAAGGTTTTGCACTTCTTGGGATACTTACTATGATTTGCCACTGGAGGTTTTATCAAGTAAAGAGGCTTACATGTGGGAGAAATAATTTATCTATTCATCATCTCCCAATGAAATCAAAGATGAAAGACATTTTGTATGTTTTTGTAGCTATATGATAAGTCACAGAAAGTGATGATGAATTTGTGCAAATGTCTTATCATGAAAAATTAAAACATGTCTTAACAAAGAAAAGGTGATTAATGTCAAAGTTTGTCTATGGTACATTTACATTATGATGCCAAATGTTACATGAACCATAAAGTTACTGATAAGTTGTTTAAACCATTGGTACAATATGATAGATACAAGTTGCAAATCAGAACATGCATTGAGGCTTGAAGGTAAACATCACATAATTTCATAATAATAAGTTATATGTACAAAAACCTCTTGTCACTGAAATAAAGATGTTTTGAATCTTGATTCTTTTGAATCCCGATAATGTGCAATGAACACCTGGATCAGTCCTACTGTGGAATGTGAAGAATCAACCAAGCCTGTTTCGACTATTAAGTTTCTTAGGTTCTATAGATAGTATCTTTCCTTGTCCACCTTGTTCACCCTGTGTGGACAAGACCTAGGTGTGTTCTTACTTGCTTGGAATATTTTATGCCATAATACATGGTTTTTCTACTGCCTGTATACCATTTACAAGACTATGGAGGAGCTTATGCTGCATTTTGATTTTTACGTCATATTTTTCCATTAAGTGAAAAATAAAATTGAAGTGAACAATTATTGTATAGTTATTTCTAAAGAATACTTGTCTGCATCCTTTATGTAAAGATGACAATTTTTTTAAAGTATGCTGTCTAAAGTTTTAATTGTCATTTCTATAAATGATTTTGTCAGATGTAAAATAATTGTTAGATTTTTAAACATCATCTCACCTTAAAATATATAAATGAGCTGTTTGACTGTCATGTATTATAAAGTTAAATAAAACCAGAATAAATAGGAATATATGATAATAATCAAATTGAAATGCTGTCAATTTATGTACCTTATGGAATATTCTAAATAGTTATGTTAATTTTTGTTTCTTTGAGATTTTACATCTTTTCAACATTATTTCAGATATTTAAGATTTTCATAATCTCTCAGAAGCAATGACATCTTTGTAACAACCAACAATTAAAAGTTTACTATATAGTAAAATGTACAAATCAGTACAAATAGTTATATTACATTTTGGATCATTTCCCTGGGAGACAGTATGGCACCTTGTGAAATAATCAATGAAAGGTGACATTGCTATGACATTTTGTTACAATTTTTTTCAAAAATATCGCTGTCACAATGTAGTCAAGGAGGCTGCTATTTTGAATAATATTACAAATATTAGCCGATTAGAATCGAGATAACAAGTTAGGCCAAAATCAATATGTAAAATACATTTTGATTGGTCAAAATTGTCATCTGCTCAATTCTGCTCTTGTAAACAATTAAAATGATCATTTATTAAGCAATTTCCAGAAAATGTTCACAAACGTTACAAAAAACAATGATCAGCATAGCTCTAAGGCAATTGGCCTATGTTTTTAGTGGTACAAGGAGGAGGGTCAGGCAAATATAATAATACACCAGAAAATCTGAAAATATGTACCATGTGTTAGTAACTGTATTGAAAATGATTGTACATGTGATGAAATCCCGTACAACGTCTCCTTGGTTGGGCTCCGTGGTGGGTGGGGTCCAAGGTGTAAAATGGTGTAAATACTCCCAACAACACATTCATCCTGACATTTGAGGCAGTGCAGCTACTTGCATCTATCAAGATAGGATATATTAATGTGAGTGTAGATACATGTACTCCAAATCCTCTGCGCTGCTTTAAGTGTCAGAGATATGGTCATGGTTCTGATCAATGCAAGGGGTAGGTAACTTGCCCTAAATGCCCAGGTCTGCACAGCAGTGAGGATTGCAAATCATAGGATATCAAATGTATAAATTGCCATGGTGATCATATACTTGCCCAACCTTAACAAAAGAAAAGGAAATCCAAAGAGTACAGCACACTGAGAATGTTTCTTTTTCAGAGGCACGCAAGCATATGAAAAGTCAGTCTAATCTGGCAGCCAATACATATGCTAGTGTCGCTTGTGTCGTTAGTGTTGAAAGAAACAAAATCATTGGCAATCCATACAGACATGACATGGCCTATGAGTGACAAAAGCTTTTCATTTGTGGTAAATAATACATCAACCAGCACTGTAGTGTCAGCTCAGACTTCAGGACTTGCAACTCCTGTACCATTACCTCCTCCTTTATTGTTTTAAAAAAAATTTAAATAGTAAAAGCCAGTCACCCAATGCCCCCAAACCTGGAATGACCATCAAGTCTTGAAAAGATGAATACTAATAAACCATCAAAAAGTATATGTCATATATGTCATTTACTCATTCAGTATTTCCATAGTAAATTATGGCTATCAGTAATGTTATACAGTGGAACTGCAGAGGGTTGAAGCTAATCAACCAGAATTAGATCTATCAGTCCAAAAATGTAATGTTTCAGTTATCTGCTTGCAGCAGACCAAAGATAAAAATAAACCCATGACATTAAAAGGTTAACAAGGATATTTTAATATTGGTACAATTGATGCCATGGAAAGAGCACATGTCGGAGTTACAATATTTGTCAGGAACTGCATACCATAAAGTAAAATTATTCTTCACACTACAATTACTATTTGTTCATTATATTTACCACCAAATAACCCTATAAATGCATCTGAACTTAGTTACCTAAACCCTGTGTAATCATTGGCTCACAATTATTTATGGGGTAGAAGGGACAACACAGATGCAAAGGGACGTTTAATTGAGGACTTTTAAACAAAAATAATTTGTCTTTTTATACATGATACACCAACCTATCGTCCTCCTGTTATAGGTTCCTTGACATCTATTGATCTCACCATGTGCTCTCCAAGTTTATTTTTAGATTTCTCATAGACAGTGGAGGAGGATCAATGGGACAGTGACCATAGACCCATTGTTCTAAATGGTGATTTCCTTCTCCAGATGAAAGACCCTCAAAATGGCAATTTCATAAAGCCAATTGGGGGAAATTTCAAACTGCCTGCTATAAGAGAATCACTCCTTAATTATTTATGCAGATGCATTGTTTGTTTATTTGGTTTGTTTGGGGTTTTACATCACTTTCAACATTATTTCAGTCATTTCAGTCGGGCCGTGGCGCAGTTGGTTTGAGTGCCAGCTTATTAACACCAATTCCTCTGTGGTGATCCAAAGGTCATGTGTTCGATCCCCGGCCGTGGCGAGGTTGAATTCATGATACAATTTCACACATGAGCTGAGGCCCGTGCCCGAAGGGTTAACCCGTTGTCCTTGTAAATCTGTGACCGGGTGGGTTGTCATGTCAAGGACCTGCGACATGACAATTCAGTGAGGCAGCACTATATCTGTTACAAGTAGGTCTCATCACGAAAATGACCGAAATAATGTTGAAAGTGACGTAAAGCCCCAAACAAACAAACAAACAAACACAGATTTACAAGGACAACGGGTTAACCCTTTAGGCACGGGCCTCAGCTCATATGGGAAATTGTATCATGAATTCAATATCGGCACGGCCGGGGTTGGAACCCACGACCTTTGGATCATCACAGAGGAACTGGTGCTAATAAACTGCGCCACAGTCATGGGCCACGTAGCAGTTCATTGAATTTACAAAAATGATTCGTAACTCCATGAAACCCCATCAATTAGTAAACAGATAAATCATTTATTAAGATTAATGCAAAGCATATAAGAAATATAAATGCGTGTAAATCATGTAGTTTAATATATAAACACCAGGTATATTGTACTTGATTTTACTGAGTTATTAGGGATTAGATGACATGAGGTTTGGTGCTCTACTGGCTTACGCTCGGTGATCGCCATTGATAAGTGTTACAGACAGCATGGACAGGGTACAAAAGCAATCAAAAGCAATCAACTGTTTTACCGAGGTATATACAACCAACTTCTATCTATACATATAGACACAACTTGCCAGGACCCTAGATCCTGACAAGGCCTTAAAATCCCGCTGAAATTGACTGTGTGAGACAACAAATCTTGCCCGATTTCCTCATCACTAAACTTTACAGCCCCATATAACGGATCTGGGATAAAATCATCTCAATCTATGCTATATTGACGGAGGAAAATAAGCATGACCCTGAAACGTTTTTCAAGGTCATTGATACAGTCATGCACAAAGCAAAGGTCACACCTATGCCCCACTATTGGTGATGCTGCTCAGGCTGAAAAGGTCAATAACTTCTTCCTTGAGAAGATTGATAGAATTCGCCTGGGCATGGATACTGCTAAACACACTACAAATCCTTCACCAGATGGCGATGTGAACAATGGGGACAGACCTAATGGGATTATCCCCTCCCCAACCCCTTGAAAGGTTTCCACCCTTGTCTCTTGAGGAGGTTCGCCAATTTGTGAGGAGTGTGGCGAGCATGTCATGTGACCTGGATGCAATACCTACCTGTCTACAACATAACCTTCTGGTTGACCTTTTACCTCTTATAGGAGCTATTATAAACAAATCATTGTCTGAATGAAGATGGCCATCATTACCCTGCTCATAAAGAAATTGGGTCTCGAATTAATTGAGAAGAATTATAAACCTGTCTCTAACCGGTCCAATATCTCGAAGCTTACTGAAAGGGCTGTAGCCAATCAACTAGTCCCTCATCTTTAAGGAATACCTATGGATTACGTCATAACTAATGGATAGGAGACAATGTGTCCATGTAGGCCTCCATAGATCCTCGCCAAGGTCCATAAAGTATGGGGTCCCCCAGGGATCCGTTCTTGGAATGTGTGAACTTTGTTACTTATTCACTATTCACAATTCATTATTCAAATTTTGTTCTAAATTTATAGTAGACTATGTCAACATTTCAGATTTCCAAAATTGTGTTCCAAATATCACCGTGCTTGATTATGTGAAAGGAAATTACAATAATTACCAAAACCAAAATATTATTTAAACAAGGGGGAAAAACAAGAGCAGGTCAATGAAAAGGTCACCAAATTTTGTGTGCAGGTACAAGGGGTCCCATGATGTTATATATAAAGCGTTTCCCCGACACAATGAACAGTCACAGGATGGCGCCACTCACAACCTTTTGATTTTTTATAATTAAAACTAAACGAATTACAATATTCCAAGTGAAAATTAAGGTCAATTCAAAGGTCACCAAATTTGGTATGCGGATTGAGGGGGTCCCATAATGTTATATCTTGATAGTTGGATATTTGCCGTAACGCCTTTGGGACGTAACAGCGATTGGGCAAAAAACATGAACTGACAACCCCGAGCTAATTCTTGCACTCGCACTTTCACTGGAATTGACTCTTCTGTGCGGGAGGCTGAAAAAGGGGGCGCCTTGGTCGAGAGGTAAACATCCGGCCTGGGCTGTCAGATGTCAACAACATGTCGTTTCAATCAATGACCGTACCAGTTCTTAAATCCTACTTAACTGCAAGGGGTATCCCCATTACTGGCTACACAAAGCAGCACCTGATTAGGTTAGCAACAGAAGCAGAGCGTTTTTATGACCCCTTGGAGCCTGATGATGAAGTGAAAGGAGATACTATACAAGCAAAACGGAATTCGACCTCTCGACTTTTCGGTCCGCACTAATGACCCGCGTAATTTTGATAAAAACGTCAGTGCGGTAAAAACGTCAGTGCGGTAATACCGGAAAGGGATCAAAACTGCGAGTGCAAGAATTGAACAAGACAATAGAGACTACGGGTAAACTGTCAGGTGACATTTGAGGTTAGCCACTATGCTAATGAGTTGAACTGAAGACGGCCCGTGCCAAGACCGAGGCTGAAGCCCGGGGGTCTGTGTCTAGGGGTCTTTTGTCCAATGTTACTGCTATTGTACCCCTCAGGCAACTGGCGTGTTGGTTCCGATCCAAAATCCATGATACTCTCTGTAATACTCACATAGATCTGTATACATTGTTTACCTCATGTCACGAACAAATATCATATGAAAAAGATACAACAAAAATAGGCTGGACATTTTATTTTGTTGTTGTGAACATTTATGCTGTAAGACCTTTCTGTATATAGGTTTTAGAGCAGTAATAAATATATGTTTTAATAGGCCGATTGCCGATCTCCAAGATTTTTTTTTACATACATATATAAAAAAAGCATGAACGTGATCAGAGAGGAAGGGTGACGAGATTTGAAAAAAAAAAAAGTTGCTGTTTGAGGTATGGGCTGCAATAAAATTCTCCACTGATAGAAGTGTGTGATCTCGCTGTCCCGTCATCATGTAGCCTGCCCTCTAGTGGAAGTGACGCTGAACTAAACTCCACTTCACTTTTGTTTTGCAAGTTTATGTGAAGGGATGCGCTTTTAGCATATTATGAATGGCACAGGTATCACTTATTTGTTATCATAATTACATTAGAAATGAAATATTACCTCCTATATGCCTATATTTCTGTATTAGACCTTTGTTTTCAACCATCGGTAAATTGACCAGTGAGAGACAGCTGCACATGTGAGAGATAGCTGCACATGGTGAGAGATAGCTGCACATGGGGAGAGATAGCTGCACATGGGGAGAGATAGCTGCACATGGTGAGAGATAGCTGCACATGGTGAGAGATAATTGCACATGGTGAGAGATAGCTGCACATGGGGAGAGATAGCTGCACATGGGGAGAGATAGCTGCACATGGGGAGAGATGGCTGCACATGGGGAGAGATAGCTGCACATGGGGAGAGATAGCTGCACATGGGGAGAGATAGCTGCACATGGTGAGAGATAGCTGCACATGGTGAGAGATAACTGCACATGGTGAGAGATAGTTACAACAGTGAGAGACAACTGCACAACTGAATGACAGCTGCACATGTGGTAGTTGCACAAGTGAGAGACAGCTGCACGTGTGAGAGATAGTTGCACATGGTGAAAGATAGCTGCACATGGGGAGAAATAGCTGCACATGATGAGAGATAGCTGCACATGGTGAGAGATAGTTACAAGAGTGAGAGACAACTGCACAACTGAATGACAGCTGCACACGTGGTAGTGGCACAAGTGAGAGACAGCTGCACATGTGAGAGATAGCTTTATAGGTGAGGGATGGCTGCATAGGTAGAGATAGCTGCACAATTGAGAGACAGCTGCACAGGTGAGGTATAGCTACAACAGTGAGGGACAGCATCACCTCCCAGCCGAAGGCACTTGTTCCATTGAAAAGTACACACCGGAACTGTACAACTTTACCGGAACCAGAACTCTACAACTCCACTATATTTAATCATTGGTCGGAGAGATTGGCAGGGGGCCTTAGACTATATTATAACATAGTGTATACTATATTGATTAGAAATACAAATTCTTTTTTTTATGACTTTTGTTCTGATATTTTGTCTTGATATCAATGGCAAAATAACTATATCTTGTTTCTTGCTTTTTTGAAAAACAGACTATTAAAATTATTCAATTATATATCAATTATGACAAATATGTAATAATACCTAACATATCCTTTCCCTTTTTTATACGATGTAATACGGAAGGGTTTTCTTTGCCACATGGATTTGAGCTGTTTCTCCCTTTCCTACCTCTTTCTCTTTTTCCTAGCTGTTTCTTCAAAAAATCAATATTGGAAACCTGCAACAACGGTGCCCTGAACGACTGATTTTCCTCTTTTTTTAAAAATCTCACCACCCTTCCTCTCTGATCACATTCATGTTTTTATACAGGTATGTAATTAAAATATCTTATTACTATTGCTATTGGTAGCAAAAGTATTGCTATTGATCACCCCTATAAGCGCATATCATCCCGAATACAATAAAATATAGCTCATAAATAGCTCATCAGTTCAACTGAAGCCCTTGACAACCAGGTGATAACACTACAAGACATTGGTTATAAAGCTATTTGGTTCATTATTCTCAATACTCCTGACATCATTGCCCCATATTGACATAATTTGATATTTGGAACGTACTTTTGAACCATTGATGGCAGGCCATGGGCGCAGTTGGTTAGAGCACTAGCTTATTAGCACCAGTTCCTTTGTGGTGACCCAAATGTTGTGGATTCGATCCCCGGCCATGCCGAGACCGAACTCACAATACAACTTAACATATGAGCTGGGGCCCACGCCAAAAGGGTTAACCCATTGTCCTTGTAAATCTGTGACTGGCTGGGTTGTCATGTCAAGGACCTGCGACATGACAATTCAGTGAGGCAGAACTATAACTGCTAACTGCTACTTGCTAGTAGGTCTCACCACGAAATGACTGAAAATATGTTGAAAGCGATGTAAAACCCCAAACAAACAAACCATTGATGGCAGGGACTAATATGAGAAAGAAGTCCTGCAATGGATGATACAGGGAGATACAAAAATAACTCAATATTTTTCGTCTCTCAAGTGCATCAGAATAATAAAATCCACAGTTTTATGACACTTCACCCCAAAGCATTTTTACAGAAGTGAGTTTGACTGGTATGGTTTTTCACAAAGACGTCATGTATGTTATAAGGGTCGGTATAATCTCCTACACCGCTTGAGGAGTCGAAGTGCTTATGTGTTAGCTTCACTGAAGACGTATCAAGACATTCCATAACCAGAAACGATAAAACATTTCCATCGTAAAGGCCATCTGCTTGACCAGAGAAAACTTCAACAAGGTCTTGAAACACTATCCGCAGTTTTTCTGGAATATAGTACACAATATCTGGTGAATAATGTAGAGTTGTCTCCGACTGAAACATGGGTTCTCTGGACAATTTCTCCAGACATTTTTCTATGGCGTCCTTTTTACGTATGTTAGCAGAGGCGATCTTCTCCCTGGCATTTTTCAGGCTTTTGGATGAGACTTTATTGCATTCAATCCTATTTTCTTCACATGCTCTTCTGGAATATGAGGTGTTCAGTAGCCATTCATCTGACATCCAGAGCCTATTTTTGGGATGTCGTAAAACTTGCTTCGGTTGTAAAAGCACGGAATCAGGTGCAAATAAATGTCCAGTTACATTATACCCGATATCAATTGCTATTTTAAGACAATCTAAATGGGCTACTATTTCGTCTTCATTGTTAACTTCTAGATAGCTGACTTTCCATTTCCGTATCAAAGATGCATTGACAATTGGATGGCCACAATAGAGGATTTGGGGGAATACTCCACGATACCAAGCCTCCAACACAGATATGAATTTCAAATTGTTCTTTGATATTTGCACAACTAATAAGATATTCTGGGAAACCGTTTGGAGGGGATTTTCAGAGATATCAGCTTCTTTCAATGCCATACCACAGATCTCATTGAAAAAGTGTATGATAATTTCAGTATTACTGCCCCCTGGAGGGATAAAGATATTGTCAGTCTGTGGAAGTGACGTTTTCTGTATTTGTGCATGGAAATACACACTGTGTGTGTCACTTCTACCTGGTTTGCAAATCTGGTTGTAGTTCCTTTTAAGGGTAGGCATTTTATATCCCACCTCTTTCAAATCTGTTAACCATGCCTCAAGCAAAAGTACATCATTATTGGTGAGAAAACCATGTTTTTCCATATTAAGAGCAGCGTCCATGGCACAGAACACAAAATCTTGTTTCATGCATTTCCATTCATTCAACATTTTCACAAGTTTCCCAGCTTTTAGAAGCTCGTGCTCATGTTTGGCATCATCAATTAAGGAATGCTTCTTTCTGATTTGAACCACAGTAGGTGGATAGTATCCCAGATAATTTCCAGTCATCCAGAGTAATCTCTGGGCCCAGTAACTACGCCATATGTCGGTCACATGGAGAGTGTGACTTGGCGGTAAGAGCAAGGACCAGAACGCTGAATAAGTGAGCATTGTGTTTTGTCCATTGATCGGAGAGTATGTCCCTTCAGGAAGAACAACAGGTGGCGCTTGCTCATCAAAATGGATGTGAATATCGGGGTTGGTTCTTGTCAGTCTGACAGCAGCATCCACGTCGGGATCGCCATCAATCAATCCTTGCTGAATCGCTGGAGTAGGCAGTTTGCACAGTGTGTAGTGATCATGCTTCGGTTCCATTGATTCTGGCCGGATATTTTCAAGGGGATAACCCTGTGGCCATAGTGAGGGCTGACCAAAGTGGATGAAGTGATTGTAGGTCACGTTATGCATATCAATCATCAGAATTTTTGTGGAGGTTTTCAGATGAAAGTTTAGTAGGTCAGTCCTTGGAATATTTTCATCATCCACATCATACAAATACTCTGCACCATGCTACAAAGGAATTATATAATATTAAATAAATTACACAATTTAGCACTCAATTAAAACCTTCAAAAAAGCTTATCACAAATATCAAATATAACAAACTCCTATACTTCTTCTTTGACTCTATGATTTGTATATATTTACATATTTTATTTCATGACTCGCTATAACGTTATAATCTTTTCCCTAATATTTGTTACTTTCATGATTTGAAATCCAGATTACTCAATCACTGAACCATCCCTGGTGATTTCAGTAACAATTTGTATCAATGAGATTTACCGCTAAAATAGGTCAATTAAAAAGCCTGTCGCACCTATCCAAGAGTGACTATAAGTTGTTTTTAAATTGTATCATCACGCAGGCATGACGTCTGAATATTAGTATTGGGACAAACAGAACGTAATACAATGCAATGCAAACATATTGTATTCATAAAGAGGATGGGCAACCAGGCTTTTCTTGTGTCCTGTAGAGTAATATTTGCCTTACCTGTATTGCATACATGTACCCAACATTTTTCCGGGCATAATTGTTGTAAGGTAAGTGGACCAGAATGGAATAACCCAGTTCCTTTTGGGCCTCAACATCCAAATATACAACACCAGGAACACTAAAATGATAAAGTATGCATGCGACAATAATATTGTCAATTGGAAAATAAATTAAACAAATGTTATATATTGTAGCTGACCGAATGGGTGATGGTGCCACCTGGTGTGAAAAAAATCAGGGTCTCTTCCAGTTTATTTGTAGATAGACACTAATAACATGTCCATATATATGGACAGTACACCGCCTCGCAGGTGCCTGTATGCCGTGCCCGGAATTCCGGTCATACGTCACTGGAAATGTGGGTTGTTGTTTAGGGTTTCCCTGTTCTATATTTATGTCAATCAATCAGAGCAATCCCCTCCAAAAGAGTGACAATATTCGTCCGCTGCACAACGAGACGACCTTGATAGTCCTAATATAGATTTGGACTATAAAGCTCTGGAGGTATCATTCGTACTTCGTACTTCGCCCTTCTACTTCGCTATTTTCGCCTTTCTACTTCATTATCTTCGCCCTTCGCCTTCGCTATCTTCGCACATCGCCTTCGCTATCTTCGCCTTTCTTATCTTTGCACTTCGTATTGCATTGCCAAGTAGCCAATCAGTGAGCAGCTTGCTGTAGTATATAAAGTTGGGAGAAGATTAGAAGACGAAGGCCGAAAATAACAAAGTAGAAATGCGAAAATAGCGAAGTAGAAATGGGAATATGGCGAAGTAGAAGTGTGAATATAGCGAAGAGAAGTGCGAATATAGCAAAGTAGAAGTGCGAATATAGCGAAGTATAAGTGCGAATATAGCGAAGGTGAAAAGCAAAGTGCGAGGCACGAATGATACCTCCAGAGGTTCATATTGGACTGCATAGTCTAATTTGTAGACATGCTTTTTTGTACACCAAACTAAAAGAGTTTCACAACTGAGAATCACGACCAACAAGGAAACCTTTGGTAAAGTAATAAAGAAAGATTTGTAGAAAAAGAGCCAGCCGATCATAGTGTTCTCCAATCACCAATCGGCAAAGCCCAGATAGGTTATCTGGAGGGGTTTGTCGAACATCCAAGGTTTCTACCAATTTCGACCAAAGAAAAGTTTGGTGGAGTTGATTGAGCTCTAGTGAAGCAAAAATTCGCCAGCTGCAGAAACTGTGGTAAACCAGTTTAAACGTCCAAATTGAACCCGTGTCAACTGCCGCTAAACCGGGTTTGACTCAGTTTTTGCAGCTGGCTACTATTATCAAGTATTTATATTTTCTTCATTTACTGCTACCCAAAGAATAATCAAGCTTTTTTGGGAGATTTTAGATATAATCATACATAAAATATGAATCATCACTAAAACAGTTGGGTATTTAAAAAATCACATTTACACGAGATTATATAGGATAAGCAATAATCTCAGACCTCTCCAGATCACCTATCTGGGCTTTGCCGATTGGTGATTGGAGAACACTAAGCCAATCATGCATATAACAAACGAGTATTTTTTTGCCCTAGGACGACACTGTTAACAATGTGCTGTATACCAATATTTCCTGTAGGACGACAAGCCAAGTCGTTTCATAGCATGAATTTTGTGAAGACGACCACTGTGATTAGGCACAGTAATTTGGCCAGGACGACCACTGTCATTTGGAAAATTAACGGTCAAGGGTCCTGAGGGTTAGGTTATGACCTTAGGGTCCAATAGCCTTCTCGAAGGAGATTTCGTGAGTTTTGAGCTGTTACAGAGTCAATATTTCCAATGTTAAATGACTGGTCATCCTTAGAGTTAAATGACTGGTCGTCCTGTCAAGGATTATAGCATAGGATGTGTTGTCCACATGGTCGTCCTGATCAACAAATGGGTCATTTTTTAAACTCGAGCACACCCTGGAGAATGTTGTCAGATTCAGGCCAGTTTCTTACACAATCCTTGTGTATCTCATTACCTACTAATAATATTTGTTTTGTCAACAACGACAACAGACATTGTGCCACTGTTTTTTTTAGCCATGTGACCCATGTAACATCTGCCATACAAGAATAGACGAATACTTTTCTCCGTTTTGCAGTGTGTGAGCAACATTCTGCTACCTCACAAAAGAAAACAATCAGTAACATCAATGTCAAGGGAATACGCAATGAAACGGTCCTTGCCGGAAGTAGCCATGTCTACAGAACTATCCCAGGATGCATTGTGCATGACTACAGTGCCACCTGGTACATTATATATCATGAATCTCGAGCAGCAAGAAAGTCCTCATCACTTTTAGACTGTGCACAGGGATTGCTTGATATTTTTTATATCTATATGTCAATTTTAGACCACAGGGTTTATTTGATATTGTCTATGTTTAGAAATCATATAAAACATACAGATCCTATTTTTCTGTTTGATACATATACATGAAAGGGGTTTACCTCCCGTAGCTAAAATATGGGTCAACAGCCAGAGTTGTATCATAAAAGTGGGTGAACATGACATGCAAGACTGACTCTCCTAGTGTTGCTTTGAAATTCTGATAAGCTCATGAATATCTGATGAATATAAACTGGTAGATATGTCAATATTAATGGGGGTGTGGTTCTTCCCTGGAATATGGTTAAATTGTTATAAGACAAATATCTAAAGGCAGTATAATTGACTGAGGCAAAATGATTGCTAGTGAAAAAAAATCTATTAGATTTGGTGGTTTTCTAAAACAACTGTCAGTCCACTAAATCCTTTGATTATTGGGATATGACTATGCTAATGTCTTACAATGCCTTGTAAATGGTAAGAGCCAGTAAGCATCATTTGTTTATTTGTAGGCTATTCAATCTCTGCAGAGTGTCATCATGTAATGTCTTCAATTACCATCACTAGAAATGGGAGACATTGAACATGAAATGGGTTGTACAAAACTTCCTATTGCAGTGGCTGCATGGTGTCACTTTCACCCAGCATAAATGGCGCCAAAAATACAAAACCTTCTGAAAATTTAAATACATATTCAAGAACTAATCTTAGCACCTTTCTCTTATTGAAGAAAAAAATTAATATATGAAAATTTGCAGACAGAAATCTGCTTTTCAATGAGGTAATCCATTTGTGACAACATTTAATACATTTCTCGTCACCTGATGTTTTTTCTATTGCAAATTCAGCACATTTTCACATACTTTGAGAGTTTATTATCATTCTATTAAGTATCATTATGATTAGAGCAACGTATTGAGGTTACTTTCTGAAAATACACCTTATGTTTTATATGTATGAATCGCTAAAAAATTGCATTGTGTCAATTTAAAGTATATCAATTTTCATCTTTCGTACATCTACCACATTCAAGCTATTTCTAACCACATTTAGTTTGTTAACAAATTTCAAAATTGGCAAACTTTATTTTCATTTTGTTTTCAGCATTAAAAGTTTTTTTCTGTGCAGTATAATATGTACAATTATGAATTAACTACCAATAAGTTATTATTTTAGATATTGTTTCAAAATAGCTCAGCATATCAAAATTGCCTCTAATGTCCCTAGTAGATTGGTCCAAAATTACAAATTACTCTAATATTGTTAATTGTGAAAGATGATGACGAATAAAGACTCATATTTTAAAGATGCAGATGATTGAATATTGAAATGTATAGATCCATGGGAATAGGAGTTTAATTTTCCAAGTCATTCAAAGGTCATTTCAGGTCATGTCACTGGCAATATTTGATAGAAATAGCCTACAAAGGTCCACATTCAGTCATGTATCATTTGTGGATGAGCCTCACACAGTAAAGCCGTTATATGCCCATGTCATTTCTACTGATGAGCTGACGACAAAAGAGCTGCAGACGACAACAGAGCTGCGTTTCAATTTATCAATTGATTGCTGATGTTTATGACACTATTTGACCTTGTTAGTACATATGGATGTCAGAGAATGAACCTGATTTGAATATGTTTGAGAGTACAGATGTACTTTAAAGACTTTGAAAATAGAACCGCAGCTCTGTTGTCGTCCACAGGTCAGTTGTCATTGGCTGTACACTCAAAGACTATTTACTATTTCTCATGAAACAGACATTTCATGAAAGAAATAATGAAAGGCAGCAATTTTGGTATAGCTTTACCATTATAATTCAATTCGAAACAAGACAGCAAGAATTTTGACACATCCTCATTCTGAGCATGTCCAATAGAAACTTAAATGCGCATGCGTTTTGTCATTGTAAACAAGCAAAATTATGCCCAATTGACCATCATATATGATGAGTAATACAGCTGAATGATGCCATTTATATTTTGAGATTTTAGATGAGAGATCATAAAATTATGATGTATTAGTATTAAAGAATCCATTTTATGAATTGTTAGATATGTAACAAAATTGGCCAATTTCAAATCAACAAACCTCCATGTTGAAGGGGAATTCCTGTCCCCAACGACCACCATATTCCATCCAGGTAGGCGGGCGAGGGTTAAAATAGTCTCTGTGGGTGGCTGAATGGTGGTCAGCACCATCCAATGAGATCCATAATGCTTATCACCTGTCTGTTCTCCTTGGCTGGAGCGTGCAGTTTGCTGTTCTTGGTTGCCGTGTACAGCTTGCTGTTCTTGGTTGCCGTGTACAGCTTGCTGTTCTTGGTTGCCGTGCGCAGCTTGCTGTTCTTGGCTGTTGCGTGCAGCTTGCTGTTCTTGGTTGCTGTGTGCAGTTTGCTGTTCTTGGTTGCCGTGTGTAGTTTGCTGTTCTTGGTTGCTGTGTGCAGCTTGCTGTTCTTGGCTGTTGCTTGCAGCTTGCTGTTCTTGGTTGCCGTGTGCAGTTTGCTGTTCTTGGCTGTTGCGTGCAGCTTGCTGTTCTTGGTTGCCGTGTGCAGTTTGCTGTTCTTGGTTGCCGTGTGCAGCTTGCTGTTCTTGGTTAATGTGTGCAGCTTGCTGTTCTTGGCTGTTGCGTGCAGCTTGCTGTTCTTGGTTGCCGTGTGCAGTTTGCTGTTCTTGGTTGCTGTGTGCAGCTTGCTGTTCTTGGCTGTTGCGTGCAGCTTGCTGATATTCCTGTCTCCCTTGTGTCTCATTAGGTCTTACCATGACTTTGAGGTAATTTTTTCCAATTATTTTTCGATTCACACGTGGTGCTTCCTGTGGACCTTGACCTGAGTTCAGCAACCCGTTCTGAGGGAAGAGTTCTCTATTCATCTGTCTTTGATTATGATTTGGCAAGTCTCTCTCTTTGTTTAAGGTTTCACTTTTCCTTTTTCTAAACTGAGTGTGTACTTTTTTTTTCTGTTGTTCATTGTAACCATGATTATTTACTTCCTGTTCCTGTTGTTCTTCATAACCATGATCGCTTACTTCCTGTTTCTGACGTCCCTCATATGGGTTAATCCATGCTTTCTTGGTGATTGATGCCCTATCCATTTTTCTTTTCCCAGGATTTTGTGTAACCCCTTGGCTACCATTTCGTCCTTGTTGGACCTTTGTCCTTGAATTGGCTAATAGCCTTATATCTTGACCTTGAAAATGTTCAGGGTCATGGTCTTCTCTTTGCTGCCTTTCACTATATTCTTGTTTTAATTTTTCAATCTTGTGTACCTCTTTGCCAAAATAGCTTTGGGGTTTGGTTTCCTGATCACCAGAGCTTGATTTCTCTTGCTGATTTAGAAATATTTCTTTTTTTCTGTAATCAACATTGAAGATCTGCTTTTTATCTTTTCGCTGATAAGAATCTCTGCTGCCTTGTTGTCTAGCATACAATCCTTTCTGAAAAATAAACATCATAGAAAACATTCAGTTCTAACATTGAGTCTTTCATAGCGACAAACAGGATTACCATGTTGTACAAATCATACATGAATTATGTTGTCAAGATATTTAGTGTCACCTTTTACGTTTGGTTTTGACAATATATTGTTATGTTCCATTGAATACATCAAATGGCTTTAACATCATAGGGAATCTGAAAAGCTAAGATAATGTCAAAATTGTGTGATCAGTGCAATGTCAATTCTCCCTTTACTCATATACAACTAAAGGGATGAAAGCTTAAATCACAACCTTGGATGAGATCATTTTTATTCCCCGCATAAAGTTATCAATTTTACTTTTTTGACTTTGAAGTGTGGATATTTCTGATCTGTGCTATCCAATCCTAAAATTCGGTGTTTCAAAACTTAACCTAGCCTTACCTTTATCAATATTTCTGCCCAAATCTGAGATCGCTTGTACAAAAATCCAAAAAGCCTGTGATCCAATAGAAGGAATGATGGAAAACAATAGTGTCCCATAGAATACTATAATCCTGTGCTCAGTGGGGTGTGACAATGCCTTGTAGTTCTTTGCAAATATTATGAGCAATTTAACAACAGATGGTGCAAAGTTTGTAAGCTTCCTAGGGAAATGTATTATTTACAGGGTGTTCCACCACCCAACCACTGGCTTCTTTAATTTTCACTGGATGATAATACAGAGGGCTGGAACACAGGTCACAAGCCATATCATTAGGGGTTAGGCCAAGATGGCATGGCAGGCTATGATGATCAGACTTCAAATGAGATTTTAAATGAATGTTTTATTGCAGATATCGACACACATAGTGGTAATCATAGCCTAAATGTCCCCTCACACTGGAATGATATTGTATCTGATAGCAATGTAACAAATCCTGGTAAACATTCTGGTAAACATGGTAAACCTAGTACAACTAAAAAGGAACAGCTTTTAAAATGTAAACATGGTAAATTAAAGTCTTGCCAAATGTGCTTCTCAGGATATAATGTATGCATCAAACAAATGTCTAAGCATAAAGGTTTAAAGATAGCACATATAAATGCACGTAGTCTTCTGCCTAAAATGGATGAGTTTGAATCTTGATGTGTTATATATCTCAGAGACATGGTTAAAGAAAAAAGTACAATTAAAGGATGTAAATATTGAGGGATATACTATGTTGAGAAAAGATAGGTCTTATTGTAAGAGAGGTGGTGGCACATGTATTTATATCAATAACTCAATCCCGTTTATTGAAAGAAAAGATCTGACTGGAAATGGAAATGTTGAAGCTGTATGGGTTGAGATAATTGTAGAAAAAGGTGACAATTACTTATTGTGCTGCTTCTATAGACCCCCAAATGCTACTTATGCTTATGTTGAAAATTTTCTTGATATGGTAGAAAAACCATCACTTGAAAACAGGGAGATTCTGTTACTTGGAGATATGAATATTGATTATAAGATTGATAAATCTCTTGGTAATAACTTAAGTCATTACATTGAAAGTCTATTTTGTTTATCTCAATTGGTGGAAAAGCCAACAAGGGTGACTGCCAAAACTGCTAAGATAATTGATTTAATATTTAGTAGTACTCCTGATAAACATCTCATCACAAATGTTGCACCAATTGGTTTAAGTGATCACTATTTGGTATATACTGTACTTGATATAAGTGTGAATATTATAGAACACAAAACTGTAAGATTTCGAGATTATAAATGTTTTGATCCTGCAAGTTTTATAAATGATGTTAAAAAATCTGAGATGTTTAAAACAGTGTATAATGGTAATGTCAACATGCATGAATCTTGGGATATATGGAAAGTGAATTTCTTAGGATCTCTGAAAAGCATGCTCCAATGAAATGTATTAGAGTTAAGAATAGATACTGTCCTTGGATTACTAGTGATATAGTTAAATTGATGTACAAAAGGGACTATACTATGGAAAAAGCAGATATCACAGGTGATAATGAGTTAGAGAAAGAATATAGACTTGCGAAACCAGGTAACTTATAAGATAAGGGTTGCCAAAGAGAAATATCTGAGTGATGTGTCTGTGAAGTACAAGTCTAACTCTCGTAAACTGTGGAAAGAGTTACATAAATGTGCTGGAAATGAAAAATTTATCAATAGTGTACACCCTAGTCTGAATTCGAATGAATTTAACAATTTTTATGCCAATGTAGGTCTGGACATAGCTGCAGGATTTGATGGATCTGAATTGAATTGGGCTAACCCTGAGTGTATATATAAATTTTGTTTTTCTCCAGTGGAAGAGGAATCAGTTAGGAAACAGATTATGAAACTTGAAGTTGAAAGTAAGATAGACCTGTTAGATTTTGATACACAATTGCTAAGATTGGCTTGTGATGTAATATGTACCTCACTCACTGGCTTGATCAATCTATGCCTATCAACTGGTGTTAAACCTAATGACTGGAAATTTGCACGTATAACCCCAATTTATAAGGGTAAAGGATGTAATATGGAAAAGTGCAATTATAGACCTGTTTCAGTAATTGGACATGTAGCTAAACTCATGGAAAAGGAGGTGCAGGTTCAATTATTAGATTATCTCATTACTCATCACCTAATTAATATAGACCAGTTTGCGTTTCTTAAGAATCATTCCACACAGTCATGCCTCCAGCGTATGATTGATGACTGGTATGAGGCATTAAATGAAGGGGAATGTATAGGAGCATGTTTCCTAGATATATCTAAATGCTTTGATACGATTGATCATGAACTACTTGTAAAGAAATTGAGTCTATATGGGATTCATGACCTGGAACTAGCATGGTTTAAGAATTATCTAACAGATAGGAGACATGTTGTACATTGTCATGGGGAGACATCAAAGCCTCAAAACATGAAGATTGGGGTTCCCCAGGGCTCGGTATTAGGACCTATATTATTTTTAATTTTTATCAATGATATCAGTCAGTGCCTAAGTGCTGCTGAATGTAATATGTTTGCTGATGATGTAGCAATATACACTATGCGTGAGACGGTTAATGCTGCGAAACATGACTTACAAGAGAATGTAACATCTGCAAGTAAATGGTATGACAACAACAGGTTATCTATCAATGCTCCTAAATCAAATGTAATGCTGGTCCCTGGTCAGAGGTCTGATGATGACCTAGATATTGTTATTAAGGATATTAGACTGGATCAAGTAACACATTCTAAATATTTGGGACTATTGGTAGATGAAAACCTGAAATGGGACAAGCATGTAAAATCTATTGCTAAATCGGTCTCATATAAGTTATTTTCACTTAGGCGGCTAAGTTCATTTATGAGCTCTGACTTGCTGAATATGTTGTATAAATCTACCGTACAGCCAACTATTGACTATGCCTGCTCCATATGGGGTGCTTGCTCTGAGAGTGATAAAAAAGTGATTTTTAGACTACAAAAGAGAGCAGCCCGAATAGTCTTAAAGAACCATGATTATATAAATGAATCTGGTGAAGAACTTGTAAAGCAACTTAAGTGGCAGTCAATGGAATCTAGAAGAGATTATCTTGCTAATCTGATGTATAAATGTGTACATGGTACTGCTCCACAACATCTATGTAATAATGTAACTATGGTTCATGAAAGAAATGAAAGATCTACAAGAATGAATGAATGAATGAATGGTTTCTTAACGGCACATCGACACAATATGGTCATTCAGTGCCAAAACAGTAAAAACAGAAACGTAATATTGACTAGAAACAAAATGTAAATGTTAATACAATATGTAGATAACACAAGAATTTATCATCAGCAATTATATAATATCAATCATATATTATAAAAATGTATAATTTGTTTAAAAGACTTTATCAGTATGATGTTTTGCAGTTCTTGATAAATAAGTCGATGACATAAATAAACAAAAGCTCTGCCCTTAAAACTGATTATAAAGTCCTATGTGAGTTAAAAACGATACTATCACAGAAGTATCTACAGTATCAAATAACGTATGTAAACCTTGTACATTAAAATATTGAGTTCGTATATTATCAAAATCGATACACTCAATTAAAATATGTTTAATAGTCAAAGCCCTTTGACAACCAATACATTCAGGTTGATCTTCACCTTTAAGCAGATAACAGTGCGTCAAATGACTATGTCCTATTCTTATACGGGTTAAAACTGACTCTTCCCTACGGTTAATTCTAATAGCACCTTTAGTTTTGCCTAGAACGGGCTTAATTTCATGTAATTTATTAAAAATAGCTTCGTTCCAGCGCAACTGCCATTTAGAACGTAAAAAAATAGTAATATATTTCTTAAACTCTGTATATGGAATAAGTAAATCTATTGGGCGTTTGTCCAATGCTGCTTTGGCAGCTTGGTCAGCGGCCTCATTTCCATGGATTCCAATATGACTGGGGATCCAATAAAAACGAATTTCTTTATTTTCATATGTACAAAGTCTATGATACCGTTCGAGAATTTTGTAAATAAAGGGATTTTTCCAATCCTTTGCTTTCAATGCTTGTAAACAAGACAAAGAATCAGAAAAAATTAAAAATGTTTGATGTGGAGAAGTCTCCACATGATCCAAAGCAAGGTACAAAGCATGTAGTTCTGCAGAAAAAATCGATGATTTATTTGGCAGACGTTCTGAATAAATATGATTGCCCTTAACAGCAGCTGCAGCAGCCTTCTCATCGTCAAATGATCCATCAGTGTATATACACTGATAGCCAGTGAAAATAGATTTAATTTCTTTATATCTATTTATATAAAGGGATGGATCTGTTGAGCATTTCTTTAATTCTGACATGGCTAGATTAATATTTAAAGTTGCATAGGTCCATGGAGGTGTTTCTGGATATTGAAATTTAGCTACGTGATTCGGATTTAAATTTAAAGATTGTAAAGATTCTTTAATGCGAATGCCAAAAGTCGGTATTGTAGTTGGTTTATTTTCAAAAAGATCAACATAATTTGGATTGAATATAGCTTCATGTACAGGATTGTCTGGACAAGCTGCAATTTTTGCAGCATACTGAAGGGCGAGCTTTTCTCTTCTTAAATCAAGAGGCAGTTCATCTGCCTCTACTGCCAAGCTATCTGCAGGTGAGGTACGAAATGCACCAAGGCATAGTCTTAACCCTTGATTTTGTACAGGATCGAGCATTTTGATATATGATGGACGTGCTGATCCATATACCATACACCCATAATCAAGTTTGGAACGTACCAGTGCTCTATATAATTGTAATAAAACATTACGGTCCCCTCCCCAATCGGTATGGGCGAGAACCCGTAATAAATCTAATGCCTTCTGGCATTTCTTTTTTACATATTTAATATGAGGGATAAAAGATAGTTTTCTATCAAATATAAGTCCAAGAAACTTGGTTTCTTCGACAACAGGGATTCGAGTTTGGCCAAGGTGTAGATCAGGATCTGGGTGAGCCTTCCACTTTTTACAAAAGTGCATACATACGGTCTTCTTCAAAGAAAACTTAAATCCATTGTTATCAGCCCATTCTTGTAATCTATTTAAGTGTTGTTGAAGCTGTCGTTCTATTGTATGCATGCTTGCTGACCTGTAGCTTAAGTTGAAATCATCAACAAAAAGTGAGCAATCTGCTCCAGGCCTCATACAATCTACAATGCTGTTAATTTTAATAATAAAAAGGGTCACTGATAATATACTACCCTGTGGAACACCCATTTCCTGATCAAAAGCATCAGAAAGTGATGCACCCACTCGAACTTTAAAATGTCTGTTTGATAGAAAATTTTGAATAAAAAGGGGTAAACGACCCCTTAATCCCATATCATATAAATCACTCATTATTCCATATTTCCATGTGGTGTCGTAAGCTTTCTCTAAATCAAAAAATATACTAACCACATGTTCGCCTTTTATAAAACCCTCTCGTATAAACGTTTCTAAACGTACCAGATGGTCAACAGTACTTCGCGTTTTTCTAAAACCACTCTGTGCAACAGAAATATAAGCCGCAGTTTCTAAAAACCAAACTAAACGCTCATTAATCATTCGTTCCATTGATTTACAAATACAACTTGTTAACGCAATGGGACGATAATTATTTGAATCTGACGAGTCTTTGCCAGGTTTGGGAATAGGAATGATAGTGGCTTCACTCCATGAAGGAGGAAAATTACCACTTTCCCAAATATTATTAAAAATATCCAAAAGATGCCCAAGTGTTTGGTCAGGGAGGTGTTTGAGGATTTGATAGTGTATATGATCAGGTCCAGGAGCGGTATCATGGGATTTATCTAAAGCAAGTTTTAAATCTGATATTGTGAATGGCTTATTATATTGTTCCAAGTTATTAGATATGAAATTTAGTTGGTTTCTTTCTTTTCTATTTTTTATTTGTTGGAATTTGACAGAATAATTATTAGATGAGGAATTCTTGGAAATTGTTTGACCTATTGTGTTACCTATTTCGGTGGGATTTGTAATTAATTGGCCATTATGATTTAGATGTTTGATCCTTGCTCCACCTCCCTTCCCAGTAATTTTACGCACCATATCCCAGCATTTTTTAATTGGTGAACGTGTATTCAATTTAGAAACGTAATCTTTCCAACTTTTTCTTTTGCTTATTTTAATAATATAACGGGCTTTAGCTCTTTTTATATGAAATTGGTGCAAATTATATTGAGTTGGCTGTCGATTAAATATTTTTAAAGCTTTTTTCCGCTCCTTGACAGCTTTTTTGCACTCATCATTAAACCAGGGTTTTTCTTTAATTTTAGAATTTGGCTTTGATTTGGGAATACACCCATCAGCAATATCATACAATGTATCCGTAAAAACTTGAAGAGGATCATTTACGTTGTTAAAAATTTCTGGAGTAATTTTATTAAAACAGGATGACTGAAATTTTGCCCAATCGGCTTGATGAAATTTCCACTTAGGGATTCGTTCGTCTGGTGGAGGAAAATGGTTATTTAAAATAATGGGGTAATGATCACTACCCCACTGATCTTCCTCTACTTCCCAAGAATAGTCTAAAAATAAATTTGGAGTGCACATGGAGAGATCTATTGATGTTAAAAAGCCTGTAGCAGGATGTAAATACGTTGGAGAATCGTTATTCCAAAGGCACAAACTATTATTATTTAAAAAATCTTCTATTATACGTCCTTTGGCATCAGTATTATTTCTGCCACCCCAAAGATAGTTGTGAGCATTAAAGTCACCAACTAGCATGTATGGTTGTGGCAGCTGAGTTATTAGGTTATTTAAATCTGTAATATTAATTGGTTCACTTGGTGGTAAATACACTGAACATATTGTCAATGTATTGTGCAAGGTAACCCTAACAGCAGAAGCTTGTAAATTAGTATTTAATGTTACTTTACTCTGGGGTATACAGGATTTAACAAAAACAGAAACTCCGCCATGTGCTCGGTCCATAGTGTCAATTGAACCGACTTTATTATACAGTACATATCCCTTAAATGTTGTGGAATTATCTTTGAATTTAGTTTCTTGTAAACAGATTACCGATGCATTATATTTTTGGGCTAATAACTCCAGTTCTGGCCTGTTTGCCTCAAATCCTCTACAGTTCCATTGTATGATACTGCTGGTAGCCATATTAAAAATAATGAGTATTAATATAGGATTTAACATAATCATTTAGGTTTATGATTATGTTTTAAGTGGACAGGTGTAAAATGTATATCAGAAGGATCACCTGTGTCCATCCTTTCTAAGGATTTAGTTCTATTTATTTTAGTTTTGCTTTGATCTTTGATTTCTTTTTTGTCTGATTTCTTAACTGGTCTATTGCTATTTACGTTTTTATTACTGGATGATGTGGAGGGAGTTTGTGAAGAGGTTTTAGTGGATTGAACTGTTGGTACATTTACTACTGGGGTAGTGGGTGTTTGGGTTTGAGTGGATGTTCCTGAAGATTTGGAGGTATTTGAAAAATAGGAATAATTCTTTTCATTGATTGGCCAGGTTATTTCTGTCTGTATTGCTATTGTTTTTGTCTCTTTGGTTTTTAAGGTGCTAGCGTAAGATGTTTTGGAATTGTTAAAACTTTCTACACGTTTACGTGCCTCAGGAAAAGAAATGTTCTCAGTGTGACGTATTCGCTGAATTTCCTTTTCTTTTAAAAAGGAAGGACAATTCCGCGAATACGATGCGTGATTGCCTTGGCAATTCACACATTTCATGGTTTCCGAAGAACACTCTTCTCCACTATACTGGGCTGTACATTTTGGGCAAGTTAGATTTCCTTTGCATCGATCAGATCCATGTCCATACCTCTGACACTTGAAGCAGCGCAGAGGATTTGGGATAAAAACATCAACTCGGACGTTTAAATAGCCAACTTTAATAGATGTTGGAAGCTGCGCTGCCTCAAATGTCAGAATGAATGTATTGATTGGAACTTTGATTCCATCCTTCTTTATAAAAATTCGTTTGCATTGGACCACATCTTGATCTTTTAGTTCATCCAATATTTCCTCTTCAGAAACTCCCGCCAGATCTGGGCATCTTATCACTCCTTTTTTATTATTGAGGGTCTTATGAGCCGTTATAAAAACTGGAACTGTGGCCAACATTCGGCATCTTAAAAGATTGTCCGCATGGCTTTTCCGCTCAACTTCAATTAATAAACGTGTTCCCATCTTTTTAACTGTTTTCGGCACCCCGGCAATGCCTTGAATCCCCTTTGCAATTGCAAAGGGGGACATTTTTGCCAGGGTATGTTCAGCATCAGAACTTTCCGCAATTAAAAATCTCGGCCATTTTTCTGTTTTATTTGAATCGTCATCACTGTCTATGTCATTCCTAGGTCGTTTTTGTTTGTTTTGAGCCATGTGTGTTATTTTATATTTCATCAGTTCGGTCCCCTACCCACCACGGAGCCCAACAAGGGGACGCCTTTCTGGGCCGGTAACTCCAAGCCCTGACGCCATGAGGATACCCAACATGACATACTCTTAGAATAAAAACTCCACCCTTTCGGATTTTATTTATATCCCTCGATTGACCCAATCAACAGTAATCTCCTTTCAAGAAATATTTATCAAAATTTTATCAATTGTTCCTAAATTTCAAACATTAAAATTGTCATAAATAAAAATCAAATAGCCAGAATATATTAAAGGAAATATACCACAAGCCGGTTAAATCAGATCCAGGCCTAATCTGATCTGCCTGTCTGGTGAACATTTGGATCCAAGACAGGCGTGTTGCAACTGGACCGGTATTACTGCCAAACCAGCCCAGTGCTCAGCCCGTCAGGATTCCATATCCTCCCCGACACAGGTCGCATCCCACGGCAAACAGGACGCCCCTTTAGTCGCCTTTTACGACATGCTGGGGGGCAGTGGGGCTATTCTTTAATCCCCGCACCCACAGGGGAGGAAAGATCTACAAGACAAAGCAGATCATTGAATGTAGTTGTACCAAAACCAAGGGTGGAATTGTATAGAAAGTCCTTCCAGTATGCTGGGGCTCAGGTATGGAATAACTTACCACATTATATGCAGATGGCACCAAGACTAGTTTCTTTTAAATATATGTATAAAAAGAAATATTTTAAATGAATATTATGTATGATTTATTATGTTGTATATATTGTACATTATTCCCACAGGACCTTTTTGAAAAACAGCTTTGCTGAAATTGTTATCCTGTATAAATATGTTTTTATAAATAAATAAATAAATAAATAAATAAATAAATAAATAAATAAATAAATGAATGAATGAATGAATGAATGAATGAATGAATGAATGAATGAATGAATGAATGAATGAATGAATGAATGAATGAATGAATGAATGAATGAATGAATGAATGAATGAATGAATGAATGAATGAATGAATGAATGAATGAATGAATGAATGAATGAATGAATGAATGAATGAATGAATGAATGAATGAATGAATGAATGAATGAATGAATGAATGAATGAATGAATGAATGAATGAATGAATGAATGAATGAATGAATGAATGAATGAATGAATGAATGAATGAATGAATGAATGAATGAATGAATGAATGAATGAATGAATGAATGAATGAATGAATGAATGAATGAATGAATGAATGAATAAATAAATAAATAAATAAATAAATAAATAAATAAATAAATAAATAAATAAATATATAAATAAATAAATAAATAAATAAATAAATAAATAAATAAATAAATAAATAAATATATAAATAAATAAATAAATAATTTTTCTTGGAACACAATTTTCAACTCCATTAAAGAAATATTTTTAAAAGGCATAAGGTAAAGTATTCACTTTTTAAAAATGCCTTGCTATCTTATCATTTAATAAATAATATCCTTTAAATTTTAGGATGTATATAAGTATTTTTAATCTGATTTTAAGCATCAGATTGACATAAATGTGGTGCAAGAGCTTTCATGCCCTTAGCTTATATAGCAATGCTATATATAGACACATGGCTGAGATCAAACCTATTTTTATCATTTGGTTTGCAGACAGCTCATGTAACATATCATCCTGATGCGAATACTGATTGTGTCTGCTTTATCTTGCCAATAAGATATTGCAAAGGAAAGGACCCTATCACTCATCAAGGAGAGTAGGACATTGAATCTCAGTGGCAGGCTTGCCCTGAAAGTATCCTTCATACAAAAAATCAAATCATACATGCTCAAGATTCAATGTTGATCTTGTTATCTTTTTCTAGAATACAAACTTATTTCTTTGCCAATAAATATCTTGATTGATACAATGTTGAATTTGGAAAAAAGGGCTTTGTTTCTCACAGTACTTCTTAATAAATCTTAAAATAAAAAAACCCAGAAAAGGTCAACCGCGCTCTCTACCCATTTCCCGATGAACAATTGATGATCGAGAAGCAAAACCCTTTTTCACGACAAAGTATGTGCCACTTACCGAATCTCCTGTGTTAATTATCAGCTGTGCCATACTAAATAAAAGAATCATAAAAGTGATGCAGAGGACACAGGAAGACTTTCTGCTGAACAGCCCCAGCATAGCCCTCTTGACGATTGCCATGACAACTCTTGTTTATTTTCCAAGCGTTGTATCTGCAAGTAAAGGAAATATTTTATTTTTATTTTTCTGTTCTTTTTATGCGTTGTGATTTAAGTGATGGTTGTTGAAAGGACCATGATGGAACAAGGATAATACAAGAAAAAAAGACAATAATAGCAGATTCGTTATTATCATTCCAGAATAATACCACAAAAAAATCAGTTTATGTTTATATCTGCTTAACCAGTTTAATGATCATTTCTTCCTTGAAAAGACTGAGAAGATGCGTAGGGAGATGGGCATAATATCGCCCACCACTGTTTCCTTGGTACATGGCATTGTGGACAATGGAGATATTCCCTCCTCTGGCAAGCTGCCTACTCTATCATCAAATGAGAGGTGGACCAGAAGAAAATAGATGAAAAGATTATCTTAAATGTGGTGACTATCTCCAGTGTTCGGGACACCGTGCGAGCTGCTAAGACGAAGATAAAAAAGTTCACATTCTTGGCCGACATCATGTAATGATTATAGTAAAAGTGTAAATACTGTCAATAAACAATGTTCTCTGGTAAATCATGACTTAGTTTATATTCATATTTCAGTATTTAATGTCACAAAGCCTGGAACCAAATATAGTTCTCTTCTATGATCTGCATTCTGGTAATTACAAGAAAAGCAAATCTCATTAATTTCGGGGCGACGGGCCGTGGAGCAGTTGGTTAGAGCGCCAGCTTATTAGCACCAGTTCCTCTGTGGTGATCCAAAGGTCATGGGTTCGATCCCCAGCTGTGATACATGATGAGCAGAGGCCCGTGCCTAAAGCCTAAACCCGTTGTCCTTGTAAATCTGTGACCGGGTGGGTTGTCATGTCAAGGACCTGCGACATGACAATTCAGTGAGGCAGCACTATATCTGCTACAAGTAGGTCTCTTCATGAAATGACTGAAATAATGTTGAAAGTGATGTAAAACTCCAAACAAACTCATTAATTTCAATTTTGCACCTGAACACTGAATTTTGCATCTAAACACTGAATGCCAATGCTTGCTTTTAGCAGAGACATTTAGCAGAGATTGGAAACAAGTTGAAGTTCTGCATTATCATTCAGGGAACCAATCTTGTGGCGCCACTTCCTGTTTTCCACAAGTGGCCATTTGGCTGCTTGTCAAGGGAATTTTCACTGTTTTTTGTACAAATGGGCCATCGTCTTTGGATCATCATGTTGACATTAAGTGGATGCAGTAGGTTATAAAAGTACTATTTTATAGCAATTTAATGGAGAACTCTATTGTAATTTGTGGAAAAAAAGATTGCGCGAGACCAAATGAGAGTTGGATGGTACACCATGCTGACATCTATTTCTTTGAAAATTAACTAGATGCCCTTTTCCTAACTGAGACATGGTTAAAGGAAGAAACTGATGATAGGGTAACTAATCACCTGAAGAGGGTAACCTTAAACTCCAGTCTCTCCTCAAATCAGTGCAATTCCTTGAGTTTCTCAGATATATGATCAAACTTCCTAATCTTCCCTACTACACATGCTGCAGTTCTGCACTTATTGCAACTTATTAATGTCAGATTGTGGGGGACCAGCAAGTGGATCATTCCCATAGTCTAGAGTAGATGTGACAAAAGCATGAGTTAATGTCACAGCTGTCTACTAGACACTGTCTGATGGCAGCCAAGTTCCTAATGTGATAAGGCCACAAGCCTTGGCGCAGTTGGTCAGGATGCCAGCATAATAGCACCAGTTCCTCTGTGGTGATCCAGAGGTCGTGGGTTCGATCCCTGGCCATGCTGTGATTGATTTCATGATACAATTTCACACATGAGCTGAAGCCTGTTGTCCTTGTAAATCTGTGACCGGGTGACATGACAAATCAGTAATGCAGCACTATATCTGTGACCTGCGACATGACAATTCAGTAATGCAGCACTATATCTGTTACGAGTAGGTCTTATCACGAAATGACTGAAATCATGTTGAAAGTGATGTAAAACACCAAGGAAACAAACAAACTGACTAATGTAATAATGTCCCTTTTCACACACTTTGGTAATTTGAGCCTCCATGTTCATGTTAGAGTCAAGCATGATACCAAGGTCAACCACAGCCTCACTGGGTGTGATGCTCTGACCTTGCTGACACATCTTTCCCGTTTGTGTCTACTAATGTCCACTTGCTGAGGTGAGGTGTGGTCGATAGGGGTGTAACTTGTGTATCATCTGCTTTTTTTGGTAGTTGAGATTGTATTTAGCCAGGATATCAGCCAATGGAGACATATGTACAGTGCAAAATATGGGACTATATACATGTTTTGCATTGGATATACCTGAATACCTGAATACCATAACATACTAAAAACAGAATACATCTTACCATCAAACCACCCAATCTGCATGAAATTTACAGATAAACAAACCAGAGCTCTATTATGTTAGAATGAAGATTTGGTGTTCCCTACCTGTGTTTACAGTTAGTAGATCATGGTTAGTAGATCATAGCCATCATGTACACCCATGCTGAACCGATATGGCCTGATTCACATGGGCTCTTTTGAGCGACAACCATAGCAAAGAGAAATTGTGAATTTATCATGATACTCATGCATGAAACTTTTGGATTATCATTACTTTTCAGCTCAATATTTGTCTAAGTACAATCTTTTGCTTGGTAGAAATATTTGATTTCAATTCCTTAATGTCAACAAACAGGGAACACCAAATCTTCATATAGCTCTGACCTAAAATAGCCATGACCTCATACAGCTACTGAACTGATATAGCTATGACCTGATGGGGCTATGTAAGGTCAAGATTGTTAGTTATTTTGTTAGTAGCTGTCACCTACTGTTTATTCAGTAATATTCTATATATATTCTATATTTATCATATATGTATTCTATATGTATTCAAGCCAATTTGTTATTTGTTTTAATTCTAATTTATTTTTTAACAGATAGATATTTTTTGGGACACTGATAGTTCGGTATTGGATGCTGGGTCCACAAAGGCTTCAACAAAAGGCTGCTGTGAAGTACTCATCAAGGCTATGTGGGACACTGATAGTTCATCGTTACATTAAAAACATGCTTAATTCTCCAGTTATGTGATATGATTATTAATAAAAATTGAAAAAAAATAATGATATTGGTGTTTTTTAATTACATATTCAAACTTGTAGATGTTGAAAATGAAGATCTATTAATTATGGAATTATGGTAAAATTATGTTATATTAGCTTTCCTTTGACAGAAATATAAATGTAAGATATTCAAGTGTTTATTATTTGAGGACTTTTATGTAATGTGAAGATCAACAGCAAACATAAATATTAAGGGTACCAATAATTTGAAGGAGGGAAAACTGTAATAATATGAAAAAAAAAGGATGCTAACTTATGGTATTCCACATGATGTTGACAAATAAAATGAATAGACCCTTGAATGCAATTAATATTGTTGAGACATATGGCTTTTTCTTTTGAAACAATTATTTGTGTCAAGTTTGTAGATTTTTATCATATTCTTGAGATATTATACCTCAGTGATGCGCGTATCGAAGAGATTTCCAATGAATACGATCATGCCGAGTATTCGTAGCGTATTCATTAGGTGCGAACTATTTTCCCTCGGCCATCTTTTGACTGGTCTCCCACCGATTGTCAAGAACATTGTGTATACACAGAGGGCGGCAACCAGTCTATGGCTGTACGCACTATTTTCGGGTCACGTGACGGGGTCAAATGAGGTGCGCTTTGTTTACAAAATGTTTTTAATGATAACTATCATGTTTCCTGTATCATTAAAAAAAAAATACAGTAGTTGTCTGAGGTATAAAAACAAAACATGCCTCGTCGGATCAGTTGTGTGAGCGCATTCAGTTCGTTGGTGATGGCGGAAGGATACCCTTCCCCTTCTGCTTAGAGTATACTTCCGCCATCACCAACTCACTGAATACGCTCACCCAGCTTCCCCGACTGTTTTGTTATAGTATTACTGTATCAGAAATTAGTTTCACATGAGAGCTCTTCTATTTTTAAGATCTATTTGGGCTTTTTTAGATTTTCCAAAGTTTGAGGTTCCATTTAAACCAGGAATTGATTCCGGGATAAACTTTTCTTAATGTAATGTCTTTATTTAGATCATAAGCTTTGAATAAATGAAATGGAATTCATTTTACATATGAATTATGAATATTCCTATCCTGTAAACTTGCCTACTTTACTGCTTTATCTCCCAGTACAAGCCAGCGTCCCAAAAAAGCCCTGTTTTGAGGGTATAAAATTGCCATAAAATGATAACCGTTACTCCAACTTAGGTAAATGAAACCTTATTTAAATCGTCTTTTCAAGCTGCACCCCATAAGCAATTAAAATCGATATTTAAATGATTTAAAAAAATTCATGACCTCCCCTAGCTATGATCATAAGACGTGACTCTAACTTGTGAATCTTGTAAGAATTTTACATTCGCACATTGCTTGATAAGATAAAGTGCTGACTAGTCTTACTGATGAATATACCCCACTATGGCTTTGTTTTGTTTGTTTGGGGTTTTACATCACTTTCAACATTATTTCAGTCATTTCGTGATGAGACCTACTTGTTGCAGATATAGTGCTGCCTCACTGAATTGTCATGTTGCAGGTCCTTGACATGACAACCCACCAGTCACAGATTTACAAGGACAACGGGTTAACCCTTTAGATACGGGCCTCAGCTCATATGGGAAATTGTATCATTAGTTCAATCTCAGCATGGCCGGGGATCGAACCCACAACCTTTGGATCACCACAGAGGAACTGGTGCTAATAAGCTGGTGCTCTAACCAACTGCGCCACGGCCCGTGCCCCCCCCCCCCCCCACTATGGCACACATATAGATAACTCTTCATGTTATGTCAGGCTATTTATTTATTGACAAAGACCAAAGTGCGCGAAAAGGTCGGTGATAAGCCTTCTGTGCTCAGATCCTATATACTCAGATTTGCTCAGATTCTGAGCATATACTCAGATCCAATCTTTCCATCATGCTTGGAAAACTCAGATTTGAAGTTTTTGCTCAGATTTGAGGTTCATGCTCACGTTCTGAGTATTTACTCAGATCCAAGATTTTTTTATTTTTCCAATGTGGCCAGACATTTTTCTTGCCCAGATTCGGAGTTTAGCTATGCAAGTGAGAAAAAGCTGCACAAGCAAAAGATTGCAACCCCTCCTAGCCGAAGGCACTTGTATCGAGTACAAAAACTGAAAAAGAAAAGTTACAGAATGCACACGGATGTGTAATAAGAGACATTATATTATGACTGGGAAAGAGTTATGTTAAAGTAGACAGAATATCATTGAATTTGATAACGTCGCATTTAGATGGTTTGTTGATGTGAGAATTGTAGTCACCAAAGAATATTAGATTATGAATGAAAGTGCAGTAATGTGAAGTAATTTGTGTAGATTCTTCAGTAGGTATATATATTCTTATCGCATGGCTCAGGTCTGAAGACAACAATAAAGGTCACCTTTTTACCCCTCAGCTGTTAGGAATCTACATACAATTGAGAAAAGTGGATTGAGAAAAGTGGACGAAAACACTCTCCAGGCAGAGGGATTATCGTTGCTGAAAGATGCATATGTAAATGAGCTAACAGATGATGACCATGTGGCCCTGAGCTTGATCACTGAATTAAGAGGTTTCATGAAACAGGATTTTAATATAGATGGTTTTAACCAGGAAGAGATTGTGATTTTATTGGAATATAGTTGTACAGAGTAATATGATTTTAATTTGACTATGTGCAATGCAACTTGCAAGATGATGGTGCTTTTATATATATGAATGAATGATGTGTGATGTATGAATATGAACTAAACCTTTATTTTATGTAAAGAGTTTGAATAAAATGATTTATAATAATAAGCTAACATTGTAAAGTAAAGCACAAAAGATGTCGAAGCATCCCACACTGATGACTTAAAAATGTTCCTCTAGTTAAACATATAATCACTCCATCAGAGTGTCATTAGATAATTTGGAACAGTCTTTAGCTAAATTATTTGATAAACTGTGTAATATGTCCGTGAAAAAAGAGTCTCTTAGCATCAAGAAAATCCGTAGACAGAGTACACAATACAGATTTAGAATTAGAATTGAAAACAAATGGCCCTGGCAAGCAAGGTCAGTTGTCCTCCATATTCTCAATGTATTTATTGAGCTCAGCACTTAGATTATGCGACAGATATAATCTAAGTATATTCTATATTTATTTATTGTAGTAATAGAGAACTTATGTCCACCAGCGTGATGATATACCTGATGCCATGTGAAGTTCTGATATCTTTATGTTGACCACCTAATCATGTATACCCACCAGCTGGGCTGGACAGACAACAAACACATCTACATTGGATCAGACACAATACTGGAAGCTTGTGGTAGTCTTTATTGAGAGTATCATGGCAACAAATTGGCACAGTAACAACATTATATCTGGTTTATAATAACAAAGTGTCATTTTTTTGTTAGTTATATTTCAACTTTGTTAAACTAGCACCATTAAATTTGGATTTGGATTTGGACTTTAGCAGAAGACTCTACTTTCAGCACAGACATTTTGTAGGGGATTGGTAATAACCTTTGATTGCAAAGTTTGGGGTAAAAACATTAAAACCATGCAAGGAAAAGGTTTTTGAAAACTTCATTTCATGAATGCTTTAAATGTTAGTTCCTAAAGAAGGTTTGATGCAATATTTCATTTATGGGCGTCTTGGTTTCAGTGCATTCACAGATTGGCTACAGCCAGATATGATTTTTCTGATATCACAAAAAGGCGATAACTTTTGCCTCGCTCCCCTTTTTCACTTTTAATCCCCATGAAAATATTGTGTGATTCAAATGTATTAAAGGTTAAGGTACATCACTGATGTTAGTAGATCCTCCCAAATTGTTAATTAAAAATGTACTTGAACATAATGTTACAATCACTTTCTTGTTTAAGATAATTGATTATATTCTATTACCCATAAAATTGATAAAAGCTTAGACTTTTGAGTACTTTAAAAAAAAAAAAAGCATTGCAAAGCAAATAGGGAAGATGATGTACTAACTATCTCAGCAATAAAAGCTCAATAACGTACTATCAGTGATTTTCAAACATTATTCTGAGAGCTAACATTATTTTGTTTTGAGAGGACTTACACCTGGACAGATATATAAATTAATAAAAGGAAACGGTTACAACTGTAACTAAATTTGTAATTTTGTGATGATTTTGATGTGATCTCGTGCATTTTATGAGGAATGAAGAAGTCACATTTTGAAAGATTATTTGGCTCAGCTGAGGAGTATGTACCCTTAGCTCAGGAGGGACATGCTCTTTAGCTCAGAAGGTACAAATCCCTTAACTCAGAATGGACATGCCCCTTAGCTCAGAAGGGACATGACCCTTAGCTCAGAAGGTACAAATCCCTTAACTCAGAATGGACATGCCCCTTAGCTCAGAAGGGACATGCCCTTTAGCTCAGGGTAAAAATCCCTCAGCTTAGAAGGGACATACCACTTTTCTCAGAAGGGACATATCCTTAGCTCAGCAGGGACACACCTTTTAGCCAAGAACAATAGAAATGACGTCATATAACTTGGCCAAGTTTAAAGCTTGGCAAACTTGGCAAAAATTTGGCAAAAATTAAAGCTGATACTAATACCAATAGATACGTTTGATGGCTATTGGATTTAACATCCATGAGGATAGCCTGGCAATCCTCATCCACGTGACACCAGGTTAGAATTCATTTAGTTGTCCATGATTAGTTGAAGCTAAACATCTATTTGGTCATGCATGACTAAGTCATTGATGCTAGCTTATGTACATGGGGGGGGGGTTAAAGCTGGGAGCCGTTAGGTGTCGCGTTGGGCAGGGGCCCCACCCAGTAGGGGTGCACTGTAGCCTAGCAACGGCGTCTGATCACGTGAGGGACTCAAGCTTTGGCGGGCCGGTCAGTTCAAACTCAATCTGTTGGTGACCACCGCTCTCACCCACCGTCCCACCCTCATAGCAGAAATAGTATTAATCTAATTAAAGAACGTTGGCGTTAGGGGTTGAGGGATCATTCTCTTTTATTGTCAATCATAAGGCATTAGTCATACATTATAGCCTTTGTGTAAATGTAATTATATGTATCTGTGTGGTTAATTAAGATAGTTTATGTATGTTTGTATGATTACCTAACGTTAGTGCCACAAGCATCTGCCAGATGGAGTGGCGGTGAGTACTTGGTATTCACATAATAGACCTGTCTGAAAATACTCAATTAATACAGCACTTGCCTTGAGACCCAGGATTGAGCAACATGTCTTTAACATTAGGTAAGCCTGGATGTGGTAGATGTATTGTTAATAAATCAATTGTGGGCAATTTATTTAGTTCTCGGCTCCCGTTATTTTAAATGGTCATGTATAACATACTCACTGTAAAACTGTTGATGCAAGTGTGAGATGAAAATATTATTTCCATTATATAGTCTTTCAACAATGTTACTCATCATTATATTAAACAGATACAGCTCATTTAGTGGTAATTGGGGCCTCATAATCCTCCATTTTAGATTTTCCTTCCTTTGTTTCATCTTCCAATGTCATATACAAATCATCATCATTCACTTCCTCGTTTTGATAAATTTCCCAATCATTATTCACTTCCTCATTTTCATACACTTCCCAATCATCATTCATATTTTTGTCATCATTAATTCTTTCATTCTTATTTTTGTCATTATTAATTCTCTCATTCACATTCTTTTCCTTATTCTCATTTGCATTGGCTCGTTCCAATGTACGGTTTTTTATTTTCATATTGAATGAACGTAATCCTTGAGGTATGCGTTTTGGTAAAAGTTTTTTTCTTCTAAAGTAGACTAGCATACATAGCATCGCAATCAAGAGCAGTGCAATGATCACGATAAGTATGGTGCTGAGTGTCGAGAACGGCTCACCGTCTTAAAAAGGAATAAAATAAAATCAATGCTTATATTAATTTTTTCTGAACTAAAATGTTGGCATCAAATTCAACATGAACAGATCTAATGTCTTCTTTTCTAACTAATCTCGGTCTGCGCCGTTTAATGACATGTTATCAATAAAAATATCATTTTAAGACATATTTAATAGATATATATGGTGTAATTGTATGAAGCATATGTGATATAACATTTGAATAACTGATGTGAACAAGACATATTACTTTAAATCTGACACAATGTTACAATTTCTCAATCTTTAATGATGATTGATTATATCTAATTAAATGAAAATTAAATGAAAACTATTTGACAAATCCATGTTTTTTTCTTCTCTCAAATATGTTTAATGATTACCTGAGTTAAGGCAAATAGCTATGGCCAGTTCATTATAATCACACTGTACATCTGCCCATGGTCTGTGTGGACACTCCAGCAGAGAGACTTCACAGCCAGCACATGGTCCTAGCATATCCAGCACAATTCTATCCTGGGTGTCTCCTGGCATGCTACCTCCATGTTTAGCCACTCCAGACCTGTAGCCAAGTTGTTGACACACTATCTCAGCATGTATGTCTCCCCAGTGGCTGTCACAGACATATCCCCACTCCTCTCCACTAGTCACCTGCAGCAGTCCTGCTCTACCATCATTATCATTCACTAGTCTGACTGAAGATGCATTTTTATCTGGAAACATATTCAAGTTTTTTTTTTAAATATTATTAATTATTAATATTAACAGTATGAAATCAATACATATACAACCAGTATGAAAATAATGCAATATGTATACAACCAGTATGAAAATAAATCAATACATATACAACCAGTATGAAAATAAATCAATACATATACAGCCAGTATGAAAATAAATCAATACATATACAACCAGTATGAAAATAATGCAATATGTATACAACCAGTATGAAAATAAATCAATACATATACAACCAGTATGAAAATAATGCAATATGTATACAACCAGTATGGAAAGAAGTCAATTGATATACAACCAGTATGGAAATAATGCAATATATATACAACCAGTATGGAAATAATGCAATATGTATACAACCAGTATGGAAAGAAGTCAATTGATATACAACCAGTATGGAAATAATGCAATATGTATACAACCAGTATGGAAATAATGCAATATGTATACAACCAGTATGGAAAGAAGTCAATTGATATACTACCAGTATGAAAATAATGCAATATGTATACAACCAGTATGAAAATAATGCAATATGTATACAACCAGTATGGAAAGAAGTCAATTGATATACTACCAGTATAAAAAGAAAGCAGTATGTATACAACCAGTATGGAAAGCATGAAAAGAAAGCAATACATGCCATCATAATTGATTTAGACATTATACCCCATTTATCTTTTTTTTAATTTTTTTTATTTCCTTATTCCAGTGTCTTACACCTGATGCCAGGTATATTCTCTTATGAAAAAAGCACATTATGTTTTATGTGCCAAACGTTTCACTTAGCACAGCTAAAAAGAATGAGATTTATAGATTAAAATGTCCTTTGTATCAACCACAAACACTGCAATATCAAGTGAAACAGTGACAGAGAAAAAAACCATTCAATGAAAATTTTAAAATTCTTACCTCTTCCACAGCAAACCACCCCTGCAGACTCATCTAAATCACAGTTGTGAATACCCCACCCATCATAATCACACTGGAAGAGACCTGCCTCAGATCCATCACATTGCACTGTATCCATGGCAATGAAATTGGTGGTAGAGTCAAGGTTTGATAAAGCCTTCCCACTTGGATAGCCATTTTGCCTACACACCACCGTGGCCTCCTTTTCTCCCCAGTTGTCATCACATACATTGCCAGTAAGTCCATTCTGGTTCACTTCCACTAAACCATATCCCCCAAATGTTCCACCAGATATAGCCACAGAAGGTAATGAAACAGGTTCACCTGTAATATGCACATATGACTAATAGTAAGTCTCTGATGTGGTTGCAGTTGGGGCATGAAATAAATGATTCCATGTTTAGGAGGGTTTTTTGAGATCTACAAATATGAATTACAATATTATTGGGAACCAAAGATGTTATCCTGTGTAGTTCAACCATATGGGTTGTCTAACATCTGTTTACATTCTGTCAAATATTTCCCCCCATATTGAGCCAAATCTATTTTCATTTTCCAATATTTAGGAGATCTTAAATGATATGGATTTCCCTGGTAAATAAATGTTCAGCTTTATCAAATATAATTCAGGTGACAAAACAGGATACCAACAAATTCTTACTCTCAGAGGAGCATGTGAGATTAACCAGTCCGTGGCAATAAGCATCTCTAGATATTTGCGAAAAGCACTGTGGAACATTAACATATCGCTGACAGCCTACAGTTGTCCTCCAAATTGATTTACTAGTATCACCATCTGTACGCAATGAAGAACTAGACATAGCTTTTCCACTAGTGTAACCCAGCTGTCTGCATATGACTGTGGATGAGATGAATCTGTCCTTCAATATAGTCTGCCGATCTACACAGTATCTTCCACACGGATTAGGGTAATAAGTACAGATAGGCCCCCACTCTCCATTAACCAGTATCTCGACATGACCAGACATCTCGTTCACTCCATCAGACAAACGAATGGGTAGGTTGTCGTCTTGGAATTATATAAAAACAAAATTGTCAATTCAAATCATTTCATTGCATGGGATGTTTGTGCCCTTAATTTGTATACTTTAAAAATATAATTAGACACTTGGCAGAGATTAGACCTGTTTTTGTCATTTGATTTATTTATATTTGCAGTTTGGTATATAACATTCTAAAAAGCAATTTCTCAGTCAGTATGATAATTAATGAAACATGTTATGTATCACACTTGACTGAGTTTCTACACACTTCTTCTGTAAAGGCCTGGGACTCTAAGTGGGATGGTAACAATCAAGTATCATTATATAATACCTGATTTAGCACATATCACTCCCTGATCCTGTTTATGTTCACAACCTGTGTTTCCCCAGGCTTTTATACATTCGCTCAATCGTTTCACTGAAGAGGAACATCGCAAGGACAGCCATATGGGTCCGGAGCCACTGCCATACACACTAGTGTCAGCTGGGATGCCATAGTCATAACCTAAGTTCTTGCAGATCAAATCAGCATCTGTTTCACCAATGTCACATACAGTTCCCCATAATGAGTTGTGGTAGACCTCGACCCGACCTTCCCTGACAGACCCGCCAGACACCAACCGGAACTCCATGTTATTCTCAAATGATTCTGTAAGAATAGTGAAACTTATAAATTTTCATACACATATAAATATATAAATATAAATATATATATATATATATATATATATATATATATATATATATATATATATATATATATATATATATATATATATATATATATATATATATATATATATATATATATATATATATATACATATATACATATACATCATCATCAGTAACATACCTTTTCCTTGCTGACAAACAACTGCACCAACCACAGCTGCACCGCCGTATCGAGATGTTGGAGATACTATTTCAATTTGGCATTCACTGAGAATATTTTCTGATCCTGTGCAGTGTACATCAGACACATTGCTGTGAGTCACTATCCTTGAGTGGAAGCTATGAGCAGTCCCGCTGTCATATCCAAGCTGTCTACAGGCAACTCTAGCGTCAGGACCATTCCATCTTCTGTAATATATGCTCATCCATTGTCCTGAGAGCAGGATCTGGAGAATCCCAGCTCTGTCACTCACCCCATCTACTATGCGTATGGGGGTAACTGTGGAAAACAAAACACTTGGATTACAAAAAAGCAAAATTGAGGATAATGCAGTCAGTCCCCATCCAACTGAAGAGATCACATGATATCGAAACCATTGTTGGTATTGGACAGGATTGTGATCGTTGTTCACTTCATCTCTGGGATCTTAGCCTTTTTTTGTAACACCATAGAGGGACATCCAAACATACTTCAAAGGTACAGGGTGCGTTGCTCACAACTGCTGTGAAAACAATCTGACAACTGACTCACAATGACACAAATTGCTCTTAATTGGTTTACAGATAAGCTCCCTGCGACTTGACAAAGTTCCATGTCCCACCCAGTCACAGATTTACAAGGACAAATGGTTATCCCTTTAGGTACAGGCCTCAGCTCATAGGAGAAATTGTGACAAAAGTAGAAAACACAGGATAGTGTCTCAAATTCATTAATGAACTGTGTAAGATTAAAGCATACATTAATTTAACTGTATGGCCAAGTGTAATGCTTGCACTATAAAACTATAAAGATATATAAGTTTCTGTGAGATGTTTCCATATTGTTTGGTCTGCATTAGACGGGATCAACCATAATATTAAAAAAAATTATCCCCTTTTACACAGAAAAGATATAACAGTTCAAGTAGCCAAATCAAGCTGCATGTTATGTTCACAAGGATCGAATGTCTTTGTGGATGTGTTATGTTGTGCACCTTTAATTTAAAAAATAATAAAACAGGAAAAAATGAAAAAGACAATGTTAGGGTAGAAAAAGGTTTTTTTCAGCAGAGTGATTGATCAATCATTTGAATTGGTTTGTGTAAGAATATTACCATTTCTATAGCATATATATATATATCATTAAAGCAGAAACATTTTGAACAAATTGTGGGGACAAATCTTTTAAATACAATGAACAATTTCAGATGCAGTATTTTTGCCATTCCTAAGAAGACTTTGAAGAAAAATAAAGTAAACTCAAACTGTCATAGATGGTATATATCATATTTGTTAACATTCGTTGTTGGCATTCATTGAATATTTATTGTATAATTTGAAAGAGGGAAAGGGGCAATATATTACGAGCGCACAAAACTACACCTTTACAGATATATATCAGAGTTTCTTTTTTGTTTAATCATCTTTTCTGGCTTAGAAATTGTCAAAGAGACACTAACACTTAAAGTATCTTAATAAAATGGGATTGTTATGCCGGCTACATATAGCCAGATAAAAGCCTGTCAGCGGACTTAATGCATTCTATCTTGAATCACTGTTGTCTTTGTTAACTAGGGATTCTGGGTCTTAGCTATCCTATATTGTGTCTCACAGTCTTAAGCTAGTTACATATTAATCTTGCAGAGAAAAAAAAAAAAAACAACAAAAAAACAACAAAAAAACAAAAAAAAAACAAAAAACAAACAAAAAACAAACAAACCAAGATTTGATCTTCTGAAATGCAGTCATCACTTACTTTTCAGGTAAAGGTTTGAATTTAAAATATAACGAAATTCTACACTTCAGTTAAACCGTCAACACATAATAAAATAGTCAAACATAGAAGTTGTTTGAGTAATAAGAAAATACGAGTGGAAACCCTATGATAAACACACTATGATTATCCCTATGATAAACATGCGATGATCATCCCTATGATAAACACTCTATAATTATCCCTATAATACACACACTATAAATATCCCTATGATAAACATTCTATGATTATTCCTATTTTAAATATAATATGATCATCTCTATGATAAATACAATATTACTATCACTTTGATAAATACCATATTACTACCACTTTGATAAATACAGCATTATTTTCCCTTTGATAAATACAACTATAATTGTGGGTAAATTATGCATCTATGAATATTGATATTGGTAGTCAAAAAAGATGAAATATCATACCTAGATTTGTGCATTTCACTCCAACATGTCTATCATGGTGGCAGTCATGATCTCCCCATTCTGTGTGTTGGCATTCAGCCAGATCTGTCTCATTACCTATACATTTGACATCATCAAGCCATATCGTTCCTGATCCTGCACCAAACTCTGAAGTATGATACTTGGCAACATAGAGGAATCCTAACTGCTGGCACACCACCCTGCCCTCCAGATAGCCCCAGTCGTCACTGCAGACTGTTCCCCAGGTTCCATTGTGAAATACTTCCACTCTTCCTTCTGATGCAGTGCTGCCACCTACCAAGCCTAACTGCACAGTCTCTCCTGTAAATAATAAACCATTTCTGTTATTTTATATAAATTGTCTCAACATCATACATGTCAGAAATATTGTTATTATATATGGGCTTGAACATACTCTCAAGAAATTGCTGATACCTCAGCCCGGGGGGGGGGGCTACTCTCATAGTCAGCGTTACCGGGGAAGCTGGGCTAAATAGGGTCCTTTTCGCTGATATTTTCCCTAATACGGGTTAAGATATTTTATCATTTCCCTAAAACAGGGTACTGTTTTTCAAATTTCTCCCTAAAACAGGGATCACAATCCCCTTTTCCAAATCTCTTCCTTCTGCATCATCCCTAAATGAGGGTATCAAAAATTCAGCTAGTCCTAAATCATGGTACTAAATTTCAGCTAGTCCTAAATCAGGGTACCAATAATGATAGAATATTTCCCTAAATCAGGCTCTGGGGTTTTCAGTTCCATCCCAGCCTCCGCAGGTTAAAATCATGAGAGTACCCCCCCTGGGTACCTCAGTCACATTTGCGCCGATTTCAGTAAAGATGCCCGGCCGATGGGTATTTTTTACAAAATCGGCCGGCAGTTCAGATTGCCGTGCGGACACTGGGAGATCATCGGCCATAATTGGGCATCTTAAGACGTCGAACGGGTCATCGGGAACTTTTAGCTTGAACATAAAAGTTGCCGGCGTTTCCCCGATGTCTTATCAGCAAATATCATCTTAAAGTACACGGCAGGGTCCCGGCAGTGTCCCGCAGGCACATCGGCAGATTATCTTAGGGCTGCTGGTGGCATCGTGCGGTGGAAATAGGATTTTTTTTATTTCATGTGTTCACAGGCCATCGTCAGATGATCCACAGGACGTCTTTAAGATGTCCTGCAGATGTCTGTGTCATTTTCTTGCGGGTGCCGTGCGGTGCCCTTTAATAATGTGACCACAGCTACGGCATATCTCAGATTGTTGCTCGTTGATTGTTGATGATGATGATGATTATAATAATAATAATAATAATAATAATAATAATAATAATAATAATAATAATAATAATAATAATAATAATGATAATAATAATAATAATGATAATAATAATAATAATAATAATAATAATAATAATAATAATAATAATAATAATAATAATAATAATAATAATAATAATAATAATAATAATAATAATAATAATAATAATAATAATAATAATAATAATAATAATAATAATAATAATAATAATAATAATAATAATAATAATAATAATAATAATAATAATAATAATAATAATAATAATAATAATAATAATAATAATAATAATAATAATAATAATAATAATAATAATAATAATAATAATAATAATAATAATAATAATAATAATAATAATAATAATAATAAACAACTTCTATAGCGCTATATCAGACAGAGTCTGCTCATGGCGCTTGCGTAGATAATATTCATTGAACAAATGGGTTTTTATATGTTTTTTTAAACTGTCTATTGATTTTGAATTTTTCACTGTAGTGGGCAGGGCATTTCAGAGTTTTGGTGCATATGCCGCATAACACAAATGTATTAATCAGACTGTTCCCCGGGATCCATTATACAATATCCCCACTCATCCTCTTGATGCCACCTATTTTAGGTCTAATAATTGCACATTTTCACCTGAAACATATCGTTTTATTGCAACTCATTCATATGACAGCGTGTATAGAGCCAGCTGTTCAGCTCTGATAGGTCCAATCACACCCAACCCCTCTGTTCTTATGCCTACAGCCTACAATATAGTGACATCCTGATTTCATTCTGGCTATAACAGATGCCCAAACAATACTATTTCTTCCAGATTATTTAAACACCAAGCTCACTTAATTGTTAAGGTTGTATGATATGCTAACAAATATGAGATAATACACTGTCCCCTGAATGAATGTCTGGCATTCATGATGGGGTCTCAGCATATCATTCATCAGTAGAAATGGCAGACATAGGCATATAACGTTTTTACTGGGTGAGACACATCCCCAAATGATGCATGACTGAATGTGGACCTTTGCAGGCTATTTTTATAAAATATGGTCAGTCACCTTGAAGTGACCTTTGAATGACTTTGAAAATGAAACTTCTATTTCCGTGGATTTTATTATAAATATTAATATTCGATCATCTGCATCTTTCAAAAACTAGCTCATAAAGTCTATATTCATCAAAATCCATTCACAATTAACAACATTTGAACGATTTTAAATTCTAGACCAATCTGGACCAATTAGAGAAAATTTTGAAATGCTGAGCTATTTTGAAACAATATCTATAATAAGAACTCATTTTTGGTTAATTAATGAACGTACATATTATAATGCATTGAAAAAAGATTTAATGCTGAAAATAAAACGAAAATAAAGCCCATCGATTTTGAGATTTATTATCAGGCTAAATTTGCATAGAAATAGCTTGAATTTGGTAGGTGTGCAAAAGATGAAAATTAATGGACTTTAAATTGATCCAATGCAATCTTTTAAAGTTTCATACCTATAAGATACATTGTATATGTGTATTTTCAGAAGAAAAAAAACCAATAAGTTGCTGTAATCATAATGGTACATAAATAAAGGATAATAAAGTATGTGAAAATGTGTTAAATTTGCAAAAGAAAAAACATCAGGTGACAAGAAATGTATTAAATGTAGGCACAAATGGATTAACCCATTGAAATGCTAATTTCCTTTTCCAAATTTTCATATATATTTATTTCTTCAATAAGAGAAAGCTGCTGAAATTATTTCTTCAATATGGAACTACATAAATTGTAGAATGTCTTCTAGTTTTGGCGCCATTTATGCTGGGTGAAAGTGACATGTACCAGGCACCCACTGCAATAGGATGTTTTGTACAACCAATTTCATATTCTTTTAATAATAATGATGATGATGATGATGATGATGATGATGATGATGATGATGATGATGATGATGATGATGATGATGATGATGATGATGATCAGAGAGAAACAGTGAGCAGAGAGTAGTTTCTATACTTGCCAAACATCATCATTAAATCAAACATTTGAATCCATCCCTGTGTCGTATATTTAGATTATTAATCAATATATCTTAATCTTTTTCTGAAGAGATAAATTGAATGTCGATCCTTGTTCTTTACTTACCTTGTCTGATGATGTTTGCAAGGACAAACACATAAAAAGCCCATCTAATGTTAAACATGGCTGTCTTTCTGTCATCTGAGGTAAGTCAGGGCGGTCTCTCCTGATATCACCTGAATGTGAGGTTTTTCAACATGCAGTCTTTATTTATTTAAGCTTCCTTCTTGTACAAAGAGTTGAGAGAGTCCATCCTGAGATTCTACAAGAGGGATATTCTTCTGGGGGTTTATTTTCTTGTTTGTACCACGTGACCTCTTTCATATTCATATTATCAAAAAAAAGGTAAAAAAGATGTAATCTTCAATCATCAGTGTAATGGATGAGTCAGAAATGTGGAATATTGCTCAAAGATGGCCTCGTGGCCAACTTACTCAAAGGTAAAAATTCCATGATGAAAACTTGAAATCGTCAGCCTTGTTACTAAGAAAACTCACTGATTATAGACACACACACATTATACAGTATTTCTCTCCTCTCGCTTTCTTGCATGAATATGAGTAAAAAAATGGTGTACAGAAATGAACCTATGCATGATAATTTCCCCAGTGAAAAATAACATCGTCCATTCATTTACCATCAACCGGTAAGGAAAATTTGCCCATAAACGCATATATATATTCTCAATGAGTTGCTGTTAAGGGGCAATGTAATTTTAAAACTTATGTGAAATAAAGCATTATATCACTTTCTAATAAATCATAGATCCATGATCATATATATAACTAAAAAGATTGCATCCAGAGGAAAATAATTGGTGGCTTAAAAAAATCTTCAAATTTAATTTTCTCCACCTGAGCTGATTTTTTAGAGCTTCTAGTTTATTATTGTGTAGATGTAATCTTCTTATTGTATAGATATAATTTTATGTGTTAACATCTCATTGTGTTATCTAAGTTGTTTAAATTCACTTTTATCTTGACAATTTCTTTTACAAAAGATAAGCCACCATACTTAGAAATACTGTATCAAGTAACAAGGAAATTTAAGAAACAAGCAAATTAGTTTCTAGTCAAAGTGCCCCTTAGCTCGAGTTTGGGTGCCCCGTGAATATTAAGTGATGATATTGTCGTATTCACAAGTTTGGTTAGACATTTATATTCTGTTCTTCCTTGTCTACTAGTTATATTGGTGTATTATGCACTGATAATTTCAGAAAATAATTTGGTACATCATACTTCCTGATACTGAGGTCCTCACAATGTGATTGTTTATGAAGAATCCCTGTCTGTCCGTCTGTCTGTCCGTCTGTCTGTCTGTCTATCTATCTATCTATCTATCTATCTATCTATCTATCTATCTATCTATCTATCTATCTATCTATCTATCTATCTATCTATCTATCTATCTATCTATCTATCTATCTATCTATCTATCTATCTATCTATCTATCTATCTATCTATCTATCTATCTATCTATCTATCTATCTATCTATCTATCTATCTATCTATCTATCTATCTATCTATCTATCTATCTATCTATCTATCTATCTATCTATCTATCTATCTATCTATCTATCTATCTATCTATCTATCTATCTATCTATCTATCTATCTATCTATCTATCTATCTATCTATCTATCTATCTATCTATCTATCTATCTATCTATCTATCTATCTATCTATCTATCTATCTATCTATCTATCTATCTATCTATCTATCTATCTATCTATCTATCTATCTATCTATCTATCTATCTATCTATCTATCTATCTATCTATCTATCTATCTATCTATCTATCTATCTATCTATCTATCTATCTATCTATCTATCTATCTATCTATCTACCTACCTACCTATCTATCTATCTATCTATCTATCTATCTATCTATCTATCTATCTATCTATCTATCTATCTATCTATCTATCTATCATCAACAAAATCGAGTAATTATCAATCAGAATTAAGTTTATTGATGCCTTCGTGATAAAAATCTTCATCAAGCTGACAAGGTTCTGGTTGGTAAGTATGCAGTCTTTCAAAACTTATTTTCCATTTTTCAAGCACCTTGCATATTCGTTGCAGTTGAGTCATCGTCATGGACCTCTAGTTATCTGGTCCAAGTTTGTTAATACTCAGACATTGAAAAACCTTCAATTATTTTGCCTATCTTGTTCTTGTTAAATTGTTTGTTATTACTCTTATTTAATACTTAACGATTGATAAAATCATCATCAATGCCAGATATATAATCCTGAACTGATCCAAGCTTACTGTATGTATATATTAATATTCATATATGCAAGATAATCATTGATAAGAGCCATACAAAGTATGTATACGGTGTTGTAGACAAATGGCGAAGCAGCAAACAGTTCCACACCTTTGCTGCTTTGCTGAGAACAATAGACATTGCCCTACTGTCCCAGCAGGTGACACAGCAGGAAAGAGAAGTGTGCAAAATGGTACTATTCTATGACAGTATAAAAAAGGTTCATAAGAGAAGGTAACAGTAAGACCAGCACATTATACAGCAACTATTTGTGGTATATTATCAAGATACTTTTGAACATGTTACTGAACATGTGACTACACAGCGACTACTTGTGAACATGTAACTGAACATGTGACTATACTGCGACTACTTGTGAACATGTAACTGAACATGTGATTACACAGTGACTACTTGTAAACATGTGACTATACTGCGACTACTTGTGAACATGTGACTGAACATGTGACTATACAGCGACTACTTGTGAACATGTAACTGAACATGTGACTATACTGCGACTACTTGTGAACATGTGACTGAACATGTGACTATACTGCGACTACTTGTGAACATGTGACTGAACATGTGACTATACAGGGACTACTTGTGAACATGTGACTGAACATGTGACTATACTGCGACTTCTTGTGAACATGTGACTGAACATGTGACTATACTGCGACTATTTGTGAACATGTGACTGAACATGCAACTATACAGCAACTACTTGTGAACATGTGACTGAACAGCGACTACTTGTGAACATGTGACTGAACATGTGACTATACAGCGACTACTTGTGAACATGTCACTGAACATGTGACTATACAGCGACTACTTGTGAACATGTGACTGAACATGTGACTATACTGCGACTTCTTGTGAACATGCAACTATACAGCGACTACTTGTGAACATGTGACTGAACATGTGACTATACTGCGACTACTTGTGAACATGTGACTGAACATGTGACTATACTGCGACTTCTTGTGAACATGTGACTGAACATGTGACTATACTGCGACTATTTGTGAACATGTGACTGAACATGCAACTATACAGCAACTACTTGTGAACATGTGACTGAACATGTGACTATACTGCGACTTCTTGTGAACATGTGACTATACAGCGACTACTTGTGAACATGTGACTGAACATGTGACTATACAGCAACTACTTGTGAACATGTGACTGAACATGTGACTACACAGCGACTACTTGTGAACATGTGACTGAACATGTGTGAACATGTGACTACACAGCGACTACTTGTGAACATGTGACTGAACATGTGACTATACAGCGACTACTTGTGAACATGTGACTGAACATGTGACTATACAGCGACTACTTGTGAACATGTGACTGAACATGTGACTACACAGCAACTACTTGTGAACATGTGACTGAACATGTGACCATACAGCGACTACTTGTGAACATGTGACTGAACATGTGACTACACAGCGACTACTTGTGAACATGTGACTGAACATGTGACTATACAGCAACTACTTGTGAACATGTGACTGAACATGTGACTATACAGCGACTACTTGTGAACATGTCACTGAACATGTGACTATACAGCGACTACTTGTGAACATGTGACTGAACATGTGACTACACAGCGACTACTTGTGAACATGTGACTGAACATGTGACTATACAGCGACTACTTGTGAACATGGGACTGAACATGTGACCATACAGTGACTACTTGTGAACATGTGACTGAACATGTGACTACACAGCGACTACTTGTGAACATGTGACTGAACATGTGACCATACAGCGACTACTTGTGAACATGTGACTGAACATGCAACTATACAGCGACTACTTGTGAACATCTGATATACATCAAATACCTGATAACATGTGACTGAACATGTAACTAAGCCACGGGCCGTGGCGCAGTTAGTTAGAGTGCCAGCTTGTTAGCACCAGTGCCTCTGTGGTGATCCATAGGTTGTGGGTTCGATCCCCAGCCGTTCCGAGATTGAATTCATGATACAATTTCACACATGAGCTGAGGCCTGTGCCTAAAGGTTAACCCATTGTCCAAGTAAATCTGTGACCGGATGGGTTGTCATGTCAAGGACCTGCGACATGAAAATTCAATGAGGCCTGTGACTGGTACTGTGATTTATATGAGTATAACAAGAATAACAAGAATTCGATAATTTGTGTTGTGGCAAAACTATCGTGAAATTAGTTTGTCCTTTAATGTTTCATGAAATTAATTTTTATTTTTGCAATGATGACAGGAAACATGAAAATGAAATATTAATCTAAACATTTTTGTTTGTAGTTTTATGTGAAGATGGACATTTATATATTGGTCACTACAGACACAAACTGATTCCAAAAAATGACCAAATGTACTCAGTCTGGATCATTCTGAATATAAAGACTATTAAAAGCATTTCAAAAGCTGGGTATTATTTTCGGATATGGTATTCCTTATCATAATTTCTATTTAAGAAGAAATGATTCAGACAATTATTTAACAATTTCATATTCTATACAAATATGTACACCATAAATACTAGCTGGTACACAATCTCTTCCGTTGGAAACAATCACATATTAAAAAAAAGTCTCATATTTGTTTCACAGACAATTCAATCCTTAAGATATTTGTAATATCTTTTTTCAAAATGTGAAAAAATATGTGGTGTTTTTCCCATCACTTTAAAACCTGATTACTTTGGTATTTGAATTAATAAGAAAATATGGTAGCCATATTTCGTGGAGTTTTTCCCATCACCTTAAAAAAACCCTCATAGTATGACTATTCTCCCAACAAAATGTAGAAAATACAATAACATATGTAGAATAACATATGTAGAATTTGCTACAACTCACTTGTAACCTACAAAGGTTGCGAGAGAGCACCTCCTCCCAGGAGATGACAGAAACCAATAACACCTCCACAATTGAGGTGCTATGTGTGAAAGAACAGCACCTCCAGATAAAGATAAAGATAAAGATAAAGATAATTTTATTTTCCATCGATCATTTGAATAAGACACATTAGCTTACAGCTAGTTATCGATGACTACATATATTTACAATATTTACAAAATTTACAATATTTACAACATACTGTGCTGTTTGGCATAGACTAAGAAGTTACTCTTAGTAGTTTCCATGTGAAACAATATAATAAATGTGGCATTACATAAAATACAAACATAATATCATATATTATAACTTCTTCCCTAATGATACTCTTGATGCTGACACTACTTTATGCAAAAAAACCCATACATATTGTCATTATTAAACATGAACAAATGAACACATACTGCAAGTGCAGTTTGCCCCATCCCATTTCTGTAACAGGCTATTGAAGGTTACCAAATCTACATTAGATTTGATATTATTTGGGATGGTATTCCAAATGTGGGCACCATAATAATTGAAAGTATTTCTGCCATATCTTATGTTTTGTAGTTGGGTTGGATTAATAGGCTTTCGTCTCTTCATGCATATAGGGTGTCTTTTTGTTTGAACATTTCTTTCATGAAGGAAGGGTTTAGGTTATTTAGGCTTTTGAACACTTCACAGACTAAAGTTTTGATTCTGCGTAGATGTAGAGAATCAAAACTTGCTTTTGATATCAACACTGGATATGTGTTTTTGTGCTCATTTTGGAGGAACTTTAGTCCTCTTTCTTGGATTTTTTCCATTTTGTGCATTTGTAATAAGCCACAAAAGTGCCATACGATCAGGCAGTAATTGAAATTTGCCAGTGTGAAGGTTCTGTAAATTGCTCTTTTTTCCTGGTGTCTGAAAATTTTCTTAAAGCATTCATGAAACCTGGAAGGTTCCAGGTGATATAACAGTGGTTTAAGGTATATGAAAATTGACATACTGAAATCCACAAAAGAACGTCTGCTCTGAGATTTATGATTTTTTGTGACCACCAAGTACTGCCAGTACTGGACAGGAAGTGTGTTGTGTGACCTTGATCTTTGAACTGTCAGGGGGCTCCATAAGTCACAGGAGGTGTTGTTTACCAATTGTCAAAATTGGAGCAACACATTTTCTGCCATTTTTTTCACTATTTAGAGAATGAATTGGAAGATAATACTTATCATGATTATCATGCCTTTTCTTGGCTTTCTTTTGTTGGTAAAATTATTAAGAACAGATGAATATTTATGAAGTTATAAATGAAGAAAAATCATTATTGTTTATACTATATATGTTTGCAAAAAAAAAGGAAAAAAAAATCTATACAGCCCAGCCTTTAAGGTGAAATCCATGCAGCCTTTGATGTCTTCCCGTTCAATGGTGTGAAAAACCCCAAATTTCATCAAAGAGGGTCAAATCATAAATTTCACTGAGACCAATTATCAGCATTCACAGTTTTGCCATTCAAAGTCCTTGTGATTTAAGGCCAAACCAGTGATCAAAGGGTTTAATGTCACTTTTTCCATATCTGGTCCTTTAGGTTAAGTGGGATTCCATGCAGTCTTTGAATCATGTCTTCCCTTTTTGACAGAAAGGTTTTCATGTGTATAAGATATTTTTCAAATAAATAGTATACTTTCCCACAAATGATATATCGGTATCTTTCACACCCATAAGATATTTGTCACAACCATAAGATATTTGTCACAACCATAAGATATTTGTCACAACCATAAGATATTTGTCACAACCCTATGATATTTGTCACAACCATGACAGTTATTTCATTGATTCAAATAATATTAAAATAATCTTATGTTGTTCTAAAGTATACTCCTGGCAATAAATTGTACAAAACATCTCCACCCTGTTTCCCAAGCCGGACAGGTGCCCAACTGGTATCTTATTAGGTGTTTACATGAGATCACAGACCAGCTGCCACAGTCTACTTGTCTCTACCATTTTCTCTGGTTCTGCTTCTTGGTTATATTCTTTGTCACATCTTTGACACCAGGCTTAATCCTGGGACCAAGGTTTCTCACTATCTTGTTTGTACCAGCTCTGGTAAGATGGGACTATTCAGGATGAGATATCCATCATTTTTGGTCCCATCTCCTAGAATAAAAGATGGGTCATTTTCCACAAAGGTACAATCCTATGTCTCATCACACAGAGCAACAAGACCTGAGTTCAGCAACCCAAATTTCACCTTCACATTATCTTCCCTTGGACATATGCTGGATACTGTGACATGCCTAGCCATCTCCTTAGCTTTGCTTATCAGCCTTCTGTACTTGTTTACAATACTGTCAATGTCTACTGCACCTGGCTGATCCAAATCATTTGTGCCAACTACAATTGTGGCATTTCTGTATGGTGTGGGTTTCTTTAGAGGTTCAAGATTCTCTTCCAAAGTGTCTATGTGTGCTCCTCTATGTACATGAACCTTTGTGTTGATGAGTTTACTTGCATCTACATCCCTCATCATAGAATCTGAGGCTAGAAGATCCTCCTCCTCATGATCAGAGCCTGATCTATAACTACCCCAAGTCTTTGCCTTAAGTTCAGCATCAAGGGCGGCCATCTTGATTCTAAGATCTAGATTTTCTAGAAATTTGATCACACATACTGTCTTTCTCGTTGAGTTTCTTTTCAAGTTCCTGGATTTTCCTTTGCTGTTGTGTGTACATATTCTTCATTTCCTTCTCCATGCCAGCCATCATGTTTGGGACTCTCCTACATTCCAGGCAGGAAAACAATGTTCTTTCTGATCCTGTTTAACACATTAATAATGAAACAACTCCATACAGAAGATGCATCGTATGGCTGGTCCTTTCTTTATTCCAACATCAATTCTGTCAAAAACACTCTCCATCTTTTCTACATATTAATCTATCAGATACCTCAGCAGCAACTGTCGTTAGGTCTGTACCCATATCATTCTCCATCTTGGATATCACAGCCTAAGAGTCCAGCAAGGTATTCCAGTGATATTGGCTGTCGTTTTTGCTATAAAGTCAGTAATATATGTAGCTTGACATTAGCTAACATATGCTGTATTTTTCAGTAATTTTTCACAACTTTGGACTATCATTTTTGACAACAAAAAAACCAAGGAAATCCAGGAGAGCCCATAAAAACAGGTCTGCACTGCTCCACACACGATTTGTTTGCTGGCACCTCCACCAGATCCAATATAAACAAGAATTAAGATAACGCAGTCAGTCCCCATCTAACTGAAGAGATTTAATAAGATTGAAATCGTTGTTGGTATTGGCCAGGGACTGTGATCGTAGTCTAGCTTATTCTTGAGTATCATTGCCTTTTTCACTGTTATGATTATTTGTTTTCATTGGTATTTGAATTAATAAGAAAATATGGTGGCCACGGGTATTCAAAAGTGACCAATGCAAATTGTCAATGGAATGGGAGAGCATATAGATATGACAAATTTTCACCTCCAACTACATTTTCACCCTCCATTCAGCCAAAGGGACACATTCATTTAAATATATTGACAGATCGGAATATATTTCAAAATGTGAGACTAAAGACCTGCTGATGGCTTAGAGGCAATTTAGTGTAGGGAACAGGCAATCAGAATGAGCAGGGAACTCACTCCACGTCAAGCTTTAATATTAGTCAGTTTTCATCAGTGGCGTGGCGCAATTGCCCCGGTCAATTGCCTTGGGGCAAACGACACCTGGCAGCTCAGTCGAGCCCTATCCGCTTAGTTCTAGGTATGGGATTCTTTTCATTATGCATGATATTATTTATCTAATAATTATATCATGTTATCATATATATGTAGTTTGTATAAGTTGGTGTATTAAAAATGTTCAAAAGTCAATTGCCTAGGGGAATTGTAATCTCAATTAGTTAGGGCGGTCAATTGCCTCAGCGTATAAATGTTCAATTGGCTAGGGCTGGCATTTGCCCTGCAGTCAGTTTTCTCGATTAGCTTAAAGCATTCATGAAACCAGACTTTCAGACACATTTTCTTTACATAACATGAATGTTTATACCCTAAACTGCTTTTATGTAGTATTACCCAAAATATTCCCTGTTAACAACTTTCTGTGGCATTTGAAAATTGATCAGTTGTCTGCTGAAAGCGACACCAGCAATTGAACACTTGGCCAACAAGCTTTGTTTAGCTGGTCTGTGATCTCATGTAAAAACCTAATGAGTTATCAGTTGGGAACCTGTCCAGCTTGGAAAACAGGGTGTTTTGTACAATTAATTGCCAGGAGTATACTTCAGTGTTAACAGCATAAGATTATTTAATATTTTTTGAATCAATGAAATAACTGTCATGGTTGTGACAAATATCTTATGGTTGTGACAAATATCTTATGGTTGTGACAAATATCTTATGGTTGTGAAACATATATCATTTATGGGAAAAGTATACTATTTATTTGAAAAATATCTTATGCATGTGAAAACCTTTCTGTTTCTGTCAAAAAGGGAAGACATGATTCAAAGGCTGCATAGAATCCCCCTTAACATAAAGGCAGTGAAATTGAAAAAGTGACATTAAACCCTTTGATCACTGGTTTGGCCTTAAATCACAAGGACTTTGAATGGCAAAACTGTGAATGTTGATAATTGGTATCAGTGAAATTTATGATTTGACCCTCTTTGATGAAATTTGGGGTTTTTCACATTACTGAATGGGAAGACATCAAAGGCTGCATGGATTACCCCTTAAAGGCTGGGCTGTATAGAATTGATTTTTTTTTACTTTTTTTTCCAAACATATATAATATAAAAAATAATGATTTTGTATAGAAACAAAAGATGAAATCTTCATAATGGGGTTCTATTTGAGAGAAATGCACATCGGAACATATAGAATTGAATTATTTTTGCAAACGTAGAAAATATTAAGAATAATGACTTTATATAGAAGACAAAGATGAAATCTTCATATTGGTTTTTTTTTTATTAAGCGATATCAGAACATATAAAACTAAATTGGGAATTTATGCAAAATCTTCTTGGATGTTTGTACTCATAACTTCATGAATATTCATCCGTTTTCACGAAGAGAAAGCCAAGAAAAAGCACTATCATCATGATAAGTATTATCTTCCAATTCATTTTCAAAATAGTGAAAGAAATGGCAGGAAATGTGTTGCTCCAATTTTGACAATTGGTAAACAACACCTCTTGTGACTTTTGGAGCCCCCTAACAGTTCAAGGGTCAAGATCACACAGCACACTTCCTGTCCAGTACTGGCAGTACTTGGTGGTCACAAAAATCATAAATCTCAGAGCAGATGTTCTTTTGTGGATTTCAGACAGAGAGCCTGTATGTATGTCAATTTTAAGATCATATATTTTTTTCAGATACCTTAAACCACTGTAAAATTGCCTGGAACCTTCCAGGTTTCATGAATGCTTTTACGTATTAGTTAATGATGTTGTACCGAGTTGTATGTGTGATTTGTAATTTATTGTGTGATTAGTTAAGTGTGTTATCAGCGTTTCAGTGTATTCCCGCTTTATTAATAAAGCTATTTCCCACAAACTATACATGCCTGCGTTGTGTCATCTAAATCATATTAAAAAGATGTTAAAATATGACATGAGATTGATTTGAATTTTCGTTGTTTATTTTGTAAATTTACTAGGCAATAGTAAAAATATCTATCAGTAGCAAAAAATTTTGATATTGAAAAAGTGTTATGATATTATATTATCAGAAGAAAGAAGTAAATTTAAAATCCTACCAAGAGAAAGAAAGAGATATAAATTTTAATATTTTATTGGTGACAAAAAGAATATCCATTATATTCATCACATTAGAATATATAGTACAATTTACCACTATATTATCAACATGAATACATGAATAAACCAAATGTAAACAAAAGCATACGTGTAAAAAGTATACTGATTAAAATATACTGATTAAATTTGTTTTCATAAAATGATCAAACGAAACCTTTGTACATTTATATATAATTATATATAATTATATTATAGTTCTAAACAGGTAACAATCTACAAAATTAGGTCCTTGAAATCTAGATTGAGTGGTTGAAATACTTAAAATGCTTGACATGCTTTAAATGATTTGAAAACTTGAAAAGCTTGATAGAGTGATTACAGCAAAGTTTAAACTTAATACATGGGCTGACTGGGAAATATTTTCTTTACATCAAAGCAGATAATATGAAAGAAAACCGAAGTATGCAAGTTTATTTTATTCTGACAAAACAGGTTCTGCCTGACAAAACAGGTTCTGCCTGACAAAACAGGTACTGCCTGACAAAACAGGTTCTGCCTGGCAAAACAGGTTCTGCCTGACAAAACAGGTTCTGGCTGAAAAAAAAACAGGTTCACCACACCCTAACATAGGTAATTTTACCATGGCAACATGGGTTCAGCAAGCAACATTGACCTTGTGATATTGATATAGTTTTTTGTTTCCTTGTTATCCTATGAGCAACCATTATGACAAACTCCAGGGCATGCTGACAGGTTTAATTTTATCCCAGATGACAGAGGCTATAGTGGAGGGGATGACAGATGTGATGTTACCATTGTAGATATTTGAATTTGTATTGGCCAACCTTTGCCATCTTGGTGAATCTAACCTGTCTTCTCCTGCTCTATTGCTGCAAATAAAGAAATATGTTTCATTAGATCAATTACGATCATTTAAAAAGTACCATTGAGAGCAAAACATGCTGAAAATGTTTGAAGCCTTACATATATTCAAAATAATATAAAAGGAACAGCATGTTTATTTTTGGACAATGTCATTTATTTGTGTCAGACACATATTGGCGATATTTATTGGAGAACCAAATTAAAAGTTCAAATTGAACAAATTTAGAATTGTCAATCATTAAATGAATGATGAAGAATAATTTAGACAGAACCTGACAACTAGAGACCAGCTCTCAACACAATTTCGCCAACATGTAACTGTAACGCTGAAGGGTCCTATTTAATATTATGTACTTAAACCATCATAGCATTTTTTTGTATTCAGCTCTTAGAGCACTAATAACAAGTGTTGATTTTAAAAAATCAAGCTCGCGTAAGTTTGCAAAATCCCAAGGCAAAAAAAACCCAAGGCAAAATCTTCTTACTCTACCACACACTCACAAATCACTTCTCAAACAAAAGCGACATCTGACGGTGTAAGCAGAATTATTGAGCCAAAACATGGCCGTCATTGACCGATAATCGGGGTAAGCTCCATAGACTTACAGCTTAATCATATCAAAACCTCGAACATTCAGACCTAAAGTCAAAACAAACACGAGCGAAAAATATATGTTATAATATTAGACTATATTATAACATAATGTATGCTATATTCATCAGACACTATCAGCGCAAATGTGTATACGTCAGTTATTTGTGTAGATGCATTCGATTCGGACTCTCGTGATCTTGGTTTCTGAACGGGTTTGCAACATGTGTGTATTGTTTACTTGTTGCTCACTGCACGTGCTAGTCAATGACGTCTATAATTTACGGCAACATAAATATGAAGATAAATATCATTTTTAAAAAAGAAACTGTATACAAATTCTTTTTTGAAAAAAAGACTTTCTTGTTCAATATAACATGAAGCATACTTTCTTTTGTTGGGAGCGTATTTTTCTCCTTGGTTTCCGTAGCTTTAAGTTTGGTTTTGTCAAACATTGTCACCTCGCTCAAGTCTGCAATGAACAAGAATCACATATTACTTGTAATCATTTATTTCCATTAATCACATATTACTTGTAATTATTTATTTCCATTAATCACATATTACTTGTAATCATTTATTTCCATTAATCACATATTACTTGTAATCATTTATTTTCATTAATCACATATTACTTGTAATCATTTATTTCCATTAATCACATATTACTTATGTTGTAATCATTTCCCTCCCCAGCACAATACCACTTTCAAAACAACTTGCTTCCAATTATAGTTAATATATGAAATATGAAATATCACCAAAAAAAACTGCTCATTGAATTAACCAATCATAAGGCATTAATCAACAACCAATTAGGATTGACTTGAAACCCCTTGTTGTCAAAACATGTAAATCAACTGATGTGATTATTGGTATAACTATTTTCTTCACTTATTTGACAATAAGGCATATGATGAATAACGTTTCAAAACCTACCCGGTTTTTCCATTTTGATGAGGTTTGTTGTTGATCCACAAATGATGGTAATGCCAGATTTTTCTGTCTATTTACCTGGTTGACAGTGATGTTGGGAATGAACTAACAGGCAGAAATGGTCCATTAAATACTGATCATGGACGTCATTGCATCTTACACACACTGACACACAGACACAGACACACACACACACATACCTGGATTTTCCTGAAATATAATGAATTGACGATGTTATGTGTATCATAGTTCTGTTTTATGAATGTTGAGGAATATTTGAAAATAACTGAAAGAATAAAGTGATGTCGACAAAACCGTTTAACATTAATATTCAGTCAACTTCAAACGCAGGCAGTTGTTATTTAAGTCATTTGACCTTCTAATGCAATGAGCCTATGGTACTCAAGTGGGTGGATTGACATGGATATTTTATTTTGAAATGTATTGTCAGTTATATAATGGTACAAAGTTCGAATTGACCTGGTGCATGGCACCATGCATACTTTAGAGAGACAGTACATAGTTGTGCCAAAGAAAAACCTTGACAGAATATCTACAAATATGTAAACAAAAAGAAAACTGCAAAGGTCCAACTTCCCCTTTTCACATTTTGTTGATGTTGCAATGCAACTGAGAAAACACGATTTATTCCATGCAAGGGTGAGATTGAAGTGATATGTGATGAATGAGGAATATGTCCAGTGTAATGCAATATTTGCAAGTGATATATCAGGAAGCACGTGTCTCATAGGTCAGATTATATCCATTTAATTTCACTGATAGCAAGATTGCTCACTCGAAAATCCACATATGAGCCCAAGCATGGACTGCACTCATGCCACATGCTTTGACAATTTATCAATCTTGACCACATCCCTGTAAATATCATTGAGAATTAAATCTCATCCCAGGCCACGGGCCATGACACATTTGGTTAAAGCATAAGCTGATTAGCACCAGTTCCTCTGTGGCGATCCAAAAGTCGTGGGTTCGATCCCCGGGCATTCCGATGCGAAACTGTATCATGAATTTGTTTGTTTGATTGATTAATTGTTTGTGTTTTACATCACTTTCAGCATTTATTGTCACATATTTACATGGACAATGGGTTAATGCTTTAGTAACGGGACGTAGCTCATATGTGAAATTGAATCATGAATTCAATCTCAGCACGGCCGGGGTTCGAATCCACAACCTTTGGATCACCACAGAGGAACTGGGGATTATCAGCTTGCACTCTAACTCACTGTGCCACGGCCCGTGGCTTGTTGTTATTGTAAATCTGTGACCGGGTGGATTGTCATGGTAAAGACCTATGACATGACAATTCAGTGAGGCTGCACTATATCTGCTACAAGTAGGTCTCATCACGAAATGACTGAAATGATGTTGAAAATGATGTAAAACCCCAAACAAACAAACAATATAAATCTCATCCCAATGTGTTTGGAATCTAAACAAACGACCTGTATGTATGCATTTAATGGGTTTTGATGGTGTTGAAGCTGTTTAGACATTCATACTTCTAACTTATTTATAGCAAGCCACACACCATCATGATGAAATGCACTAAATGTTGGCCAAGACAAAGTTATTGAGATTTGAAATTAGCCTAGTTCCACATAAGTAGGGCATTTCAAATATATAGTATTAATGTTCCATCCAGGAAGGGGTCACATTACAATGGACATTAAAAATCGGTACTTTTAATCTCATCAAAGAGCTGCTTTACAAATAATTGCAAGAGAAGAATGAAATACCTGCCAAGATATTTCATAGACAAATGAGATCATTTCAAACTCTCACGTTGAACTGCGATAATAGAGTATATTTATTCTTTTTCCAGTTCCCAGATATCCCTTCAGTGCCCCTGTCTCATGTCAATAATAAATAATCCATGCAGTTCAGTGATTCTATAAATTAACATGTTTTATTAATTGATGAATAATTTGTATAATTCAATTAGTGGAACAGTTGAACGCTCCGGTAGGTTTAAGCACTTTTTCATCCAGAGGGAAACTTTGGTAAACCATCAGAGTATCCACCAAGTATTTTCCAGGTGAAATATAGAGATTGAAAGAATATAATGTATAAATTAGATATCCCACTTGTCACTTTTCAAGAAGATATATACACTGCATTACATAGGTAGTATTCAATCACTACCTCTTCTGTCATTGCCCTATATTTGAAACCATTCTAAATTTGGAATTTCCCAAGTTATAAATACTTGTTTTTCTCACAAAAATATCATCAAATCAGATTTGACCAACATATTATGACCCGATGTTGGTCAAATCTATATATATATATATATATATATATATATATATATATATATATATATATATATATATATATATATATATATATATATATATATATATATATATATATATATATATATATATATATATATATATTCCATATAATTATGACAAATATATTTTATAGTTTTTATTATTTAAAATTTTAATATAACTATTGGGATAATTGTGGTGACAATTAGGGTTGTTTTTTGGAAATTAGTTCATACTCTTCTCTTTTACATCATTATGCGCTTCTTTCTTTAATATTTAACATCTTGAACATAACATCGGCAGTTGTCTTTAATTTGAACTGCATCTCATTGCTGACCCCTAAAGGTATTAATAATAATAATAATATATAATAATATAATAATAATGATAATATAATAATAATATAATAATATATTAAGCGCTTAGAGCAGACTTAGTCTGATATAGCGCTATATAAATCACTATTATTATATTATATATTATTATTATTTTTTTCCATCCCAACCCTTTCAGATTATTACAAAAGGATGTAAAGGATTTTGGTTAGCATGAAACTGTGGACATTTAAAATTTTAGTATAACTATTGGGATAATTGTGGTGACAATTAGGGTTGTTTATTGGAAATTAGTTCATACTCTTCTCTTTTATATCATTATGCGCTTCTTTACATCTTTAATATTTAACATCTTGAACATAACATCGGCAGTTGTCTTTAATTTGAACTGCATCTCATTGCTGACCCCTAAAGGTATTAGTCTAGCGATGATATTTTTGAAATCCAATCATTATTAATGTCATCACCTTTTGATCATGTCTTCATGCATATTATGTTGATGTAACATGTAGCCTACATAATATGGACTTAATAGAATGGGTATATAATGATATAATGATCAGCTGATATGATGTTAGTAACACGAATTACATTTATTGAGGACTCTTTCATCAACTTATATTTTATTCATATTGGCCATAGCTTTTCAATATCTTATTGATATTTAACAGTTTTGGTATATATTGATATACATTAGTGCCACAATTCCAAATTTGAAAGGAACGGAATATATTATTATTATTATTATTATTATTATTATTATTATTATTATTATTATTATTATTATTATTATTATTATTATTATTATTATTATTATTATTATTATTATTATTATTATTATTATTATTATTATTATTATTATTTAATCATTTAATATACCCTTGCAATGATTATTGTGCTTTACTTTGCTGAAAGTGCCAAATACTGCGCAGTATAATATGAAAGAAAAAAAGTACTTAAAAATCTGACTTCTTGGAAGCTTTAAAATTTACGCATGACATAGATGTTATCACCTAAAATAACATTTTGTCATCAGTAAACTATTAATATTTCAAACAATTGCTAAAATATTTGCAAAACGTTTACAATACAACTCACAGCATACATTCAGAAAACATCTCATTTGGACACAATACCTTATTCGATATCTGGAAGCTTGACTTTAGAATGTCATATCCACAAAGGTTCAAATAAACATATACAACATAGACCACCCGAAGGTCACCCATATCAATACGCTACCACTTCTACGAGCCATCCTGGTCAACAATTCTGTCATTGAGTTTTGTATTCTTCCTTGAAGAAAAAGAAAAATCCATCAGTGGTAATTCAGGCTAACGTCTATTTCAGATAAAGGATGAGGCAGTACAATTTGTAATTTGACTCTTTATAAAAATAAAATAGAAATGACAAGAAGAAAAATGGAAATAAATAATTGACTGAGAATAAAAGACGTGTGGCATTTATATGTTGGAAATTTGAAATTTTATTTGGAAATTTATTTTGATCATTTTGATCATATATTTTTCATTAATTATTAAATTCATCAATTAAAATCCTTTCATGAATAACCAAAATCATCCTCCTCATTCTAATTAAATTGTTATCGAGTAAGAATCTCCTGTATGCTCTAATTATGATTGTGATGTTGCCATCATAAATTATTTGCTATCAATTATACCTGTGATGTTTCCCTTCGCAATCTAATACAGAAGTCAGAGGTCAGAGGTCAGAGGTCAGATGTCAAAGGTCAGAGGTCAGATGTCATAGGTCAGAGGAGCTCCGCCATACACCTTACCGTCGTCATTTATACAAATGCATCTCTATGGGATGTACCTTAGATCTGTCTATTTAAAGCCTTTGCATTACCCATCCATCAAAAGATTGGGTGTAGGATTTCCAAGCAATCAAAACAGTCCATAAACAAGATTCAATACCTGTCCCGGATAATGCCGTAGTGATAGAATCTGCAACAAATCTATTTGTTCAATCACTACCTGGTACCAAATCTGCATAAATTATATATATATTTAGCTTCGTCCCAAGTAGTCATGGCATCCACTCCCTAAATAACTAGCCCTTTTCTAAGGATATTATCTGCTATATTTTATTTGCATTTTAAACATTTTTGAGCAGCTTAGGGGCAGTTTTTAGGTCGTGGAGTACAGCAGTAAAAAAGTCTGGTTTTTAAATTCTCTTGCCTTCTTCATGGAAATTCACTGTTTGCATAATAGTCTTGGAGGAACATTTATTGAAACCTGGTGGCCACATGTATACAGTGATATGTGACCTCTATTATGGTCTGTCAAGGATTTAGGCCTGTACCATTGGACAAACATTAATGGACAAACAGGACTCTGTAAGCCAAATCACTCCATTGTCAAAATCTGAAGGTGCCCCACTCTTAGAAAGACTTCACTAAGCAGGTGTTTGTACAAGATCACTGGTCAGTTAAACAAAGTTTGTTAACAAAGTGTCCAATGGATGATTTGGTTTTAAGCAGAAGACTCTTCCACTTTCAAATGGCAAAGATATTTATGTAGGGGGAATATGATGGGTAATAACTTTTGATCGCAAAATTTTCAGTATAAACATTTATATTATGCAAGGAAAAAGTCCTTGAAAATCTCATTTCATGAATGTTGTAAATAATTTGCATGTGCACCCAACAGCATCATGATAAAATCTCATCATTTTGTCCACCGACACACAGAGGAGCCACATTTCACTTCTGTTATAAATCAATCATTTATCTGGCCGGAATTTCCAGCAAGTTTACAGAGACATGGTAGCGAATTTAATTGAATATAGAAGACAAAATTAATTCGTGCATGGACATTGTTTATCGGCTTTGATATTACAAAAAAACATAAATCATGGGGGTGGGGGCCCCCTAGCCACAGACCCCCAGGGGATGGATATTTTGACTCACAAGACAAAATAGAAATATATTCAAACAGAGGCAAGGTTTTGAATTACCACCTAGCATGACAACCAACAAGAGGAAAGTTAATTGCTCACAATGACTATATAGTTTCATTTGACTTCATCAATTGATATTTGGTAACCGCGGATATAGAAAACTGAGATTAACATATAGTCTAATGAATAAGAGATATATTTACGATGTAGGCGTTTTTATCACCCAAGTTATCTATGCATACACATCAGTAAAATTCAATGATTTATGATATAGTGCACGGTGATGACCTTCTGTGACAATTCATTCAGTGTCATTGACTCATTGACCAATCATCACCATAAATTTAGGACATAGGCGTTAGAACAGGTAGGGGTCCAAATTCATGTGTAGTGGGTGTCAGTGTGATGTTTTGCACCATTTTACATACTTAAATTTAAATTTCTCAAAAATGTTTGATAACTAGTTAATGAAATATTTATTTATTGAAAAATACCTACAAGAAGTAAAATTATGTCAAATAATAGTACAAATTGACTATATTTCCCATAAAAATGGTGCCTATATATACATTTGAATAGCATTTCCAAGGGGTAATTTTGCTAAAATTCACTGTAGTTTATGGTAATTTTTCAAATAATGAAATTATAATGATGAAAAGTGTCCCATATTATGCTGGAAATATAACTCTGATAGCATGCAAAGGAAAAGGAATTTTAATAGTTGGTTTGGTAGATTTTCTGCCTTTTGGATTTGAAAGATATACATAATTTTCCCGATTTTCACATTGATTTCAATGGAAATCCATAAAAATCATATTTTTGTAAAAGGCAGAAAATATTACAATAGCATTTGTATCAATAATGGCTTAAAAAGTGGGCTATACATCCCCCTAACATATCCACATGGGACACCTTTCAAATTGATGGCCAATTTTTCGCAAAGTGAAAATTTCAATTTTTCTCCATTGAAATCAATGGAAAATCCCCATGACCTTGGGCTGAAAATTCAACGGCCTATAAAATCTGTTCTATTATAGCTACAGACTTGATCTTGGGCTTGTTAGTTTTGTTTTGGAGAGATCTTTCACAATATGACTTAAACAATGAGAGTTTTAGTGTGCAACAGCATTTTAATATTTCAAGGTCATGTCAAGGTCATCCCAAGGTCACAGGATTTATTAATTTTTAAATCTTATTTTCAATTGTCAAACATCTCTATCATTTTTTGGGGGCTAAATTTTATATTGTTTGCATAAATAGCCTATGTCCTTCATTTATGGCGATGTGCCCTGTCCAATGAGATGTAGGAAGGTCAAGGGAGGTTTCACTTTGCCAGAAGTGTACAGATGGTCAAAAACGTCGGAAAAAATTCCATTGAACACATTTCTTTTACATTTACCATAAGTCTTCCTGAGCAATGTCCAACATACACGGTGCCACTTAAGGGTATTTATGGGTGTTGGTAGTGAGTGTCCTCTGGTGGCAGATTTTCATATCCTCCATGAACACAAAATTGAAACACCCTTTCACTCTGCTATTGAAGTAAGGGCCTTGATCATACTTCATGCGAACACATGACAACCCGCTACTTCTCTTCCAGTCTGTGAGAGAGTTTTGGAACAAACTTACATCAGGCTACAAATATATTTTGAAAAACATTTTTATTTGAAATTGCCCTTCCTGTCCAATCCACAATCGCCACATACATATGCATATATAATGGTACATATTACATATTACATAAGATACAAATAAAACTGAACCAAACAGAAACGGATATAACACAGTGGCTCTCCCTGTCGCCACTGTGGAGAGTGACATAAAATGTTCAACGGGTAATTTTTCGCCTGATTACAATTACGCTGCAGGAACCCATCCAACAACCTGATGCTTTGCGAGTTCTTTACAAATGCTGGTCTTCTAAATTAACATTTATAATCCAGGATTTCACTGTGAATGTTGAGCATGATAAGGGGCGATCCATTTGATTTTTGTGGGGTGGGGTGGGACAGCAGTACTGGATGAATAATTTTTTTTTCTTTGGTAGGGTGGATGAATAATTTTTTTTTCTGGTGTGGGGTGGGTGAATAAATTTTTTTTCTTGTTGCTTCCCCAGACTCTGATCCTTCATTTCAAGCAATCCATATAGAAGACAGAAAAACTGGAAGGAGGTGGATGAATAAAAATTTTTTCTTTGGTAGGGTGGATGAATAATTTTTTTTTCTTTGGTAGGGTGAATGAATAATTTTTTTTTCTGGGATGGGGTGGGTGAATAATTTTTTTTCTCCAAAATCTCCCACCCCACCCCACAAAAATCAAATGGATCGCCCCAAAGGTGTAAGTAAGCAAACAATGTTCACATCTGTTTTCTCTCTGGTTCTCTCAAATGAGCCAGTGCTGAAGCAATCAATACTGGTCTTGTAATGACATATTCACTTTTTCCACTTCTCATCAGAAATCTCTGCATGACGCTTACCAGATCAAATGTATTCAAAGTTAAGGCCGATTCACTCTGCATCCAAAATAAAGACATGCATCCACCACATGAGCCGTGACAGCTCTCCGCTGTGTAATCACACAGATTCAGTCTCAATCTAATCCCCCCCTTTATACTTGAAATATGATAGATTTTACATCTATTAATCATACTTAAGAAAATGTAAAATCCATTTGCTAGTATAATGGCTGACTTGTCATTCAATGTACAATGGAATGCCTAAACCCACGTTTCACTTTGCTTACCCTTTGCTACTCTGACTCTGATGTTTGTTGTTACTCCATTGTCAGACATTTTTTCAGTGTCGCAGCCACTGAGATGTAGCAACCAAAGATATTCTTGCTTTTCAACCTCTATCCCAGCACTGTCTCCGCCTGATTTCCAGCTTCTCGTAGATATGATCATATAAGATAATCCCTAACCTCAAGGATCTATGGTAAACTTCTCACTGGTGGACCTTTAAAGATGCCACACTTGTGAAGGATCCATGGTAAACTTCTCACTGGTGGACCTTTAAAGATGCCACACTTGTGAAGGATCTATGGTAAACCTCTCACTGGTGGACCTTTAATGATGCCACACTTGTGAAGGATCTATGGTAAACTTCTCACTGGTGGACCTTTAAAGATGCCACACTTGTGAAGGATCTATGGTAAACTTCTCACTGGTGGACCTTTAAAGATGCCACACTTGTGAAGGATCTATGGTAAACTTCTCACTGGTGGACCTTTAAAGATGCCACACTTGTGAAGGATCTATGGTAAACTTCTCACTGGTGGACCTTTAAAGATGCCACACTTGTGAAGGATCTATGGTAAACTTCTCACTGGTGGACCTTTAAAGATGCCACACTTGTGAAGGATCTATGGTAAACTTCTCACTGGTGGACCTTTAAAGATGCCACACTTGTGAAGGATCTATGGTAAACTTCTCACTGGTGGACCTTTAAAGATGCCACACTTGTGAAGGATCTATGGTAAACTTCTCACTGGTGGACCTTTAAAGATGCCACACTTGTGAAGGATCCATGGTAAACTTCTCACTGGTGGACCTTTAAAGATGCCACACTTGTGAAGGATCTATGGTAAACTTCTCACTGGTGGACCTTTAAAGATGCCACACTTGTGAAGGATCTATGGTAAACTTCTCACTGGTGGACCTTTAAAGATGCCACACTTGTGAAGGATCCATGGTAAACTTCTCACTGGTGGACCTTTAAAGATGCCACACTTGTGAAGGATCTATGGTAAACTTCTCACTGGTGGACCTTTAAAGATGCCACACTTGTGAAGGATCCATAGTAAACTTCTCACTGGTGGACCTTTAAAGATGCCACACTTGTGAAGGATACATGGTAAACTTCTCACTGGTGGACCTTTAAAGATGCCACACTTGTGAAGGATCCATAGTAAACTTCTCACTGGTGGACCTTTAAAGATGCCACACTTGTGAAAGATCTATGGTAAACTTCTCACTGGTGGACCTTTAAAGATGCCACACTTGTGAAGGATCTATGGTAAACTTCTCACTGGTGGACCTTTAAAGATGCCACATTGTGAAGGATCCATGGTAAACTTCTCACTGGTGGACATTTAAAGATGCCACACTTGTGAAGGATCCATGGTAAACCTCTCACTGGTGGACCTTTAAAGATGCTACTTGTGAAGGATCTATGGTAAACTTCTCACTGGTGGACCTTTAAAGATGCCACACTTGTGAAGGATCCATAGTAAACTTCTCACTGGTGGACCTTTAAAGATGCCACACTTGTGAAGGATACATGGTAAACTTCTCACTGGTGGACCTTTAAAGATGCCACACTTGTGAAGGATCCATAGTAAACTTCTCACTGGTGGACCTTTAAAGATGCCACACTTGTGAAAGATCTATGGTAAACTTCTCACTGGTGGACCTTTAAAGATGCCACACTTGTGAAGGATCTATGGTAAACTTCTCACTGGTGGACCTTTAAAGATGCCACATTGTGAAGGATCCATGGTAAACTTCTCACTGGTGGACATTTAAAGATGCCACACTTGTGAAGGATCCATGGTAAACCTCTCACTGGTGGACCTTTAAAGATGCTACTTGTGAAGGATCTATGGTAAACTTCTCACTGGTGGACCTTTAAAGATGCCACACTTGTGAAGGATCTATGGTAAACTTCTCACTGGTGGACCTTTAAAGATGCCACACTTGTAAAGGATCTATGGTAAACTTCTCACTGGTGGACCTTTAAAGATGCCACACTTGTGAAGGATCTTTAATAAACCTTTTACAAAGTAAATGCCTTTCTTCCCCAAAATGTCAAGCAAGAAAGAGAAACATCAACAATTTCATATATTTTGGATATTTTTTATTATGCACAATTTATAGATTGATTAAACAAATATCAGATCTTTAAAACTGCTCTACAAAAGGGAAAACATTATATTCAAGTTTCATTATATTTACAGTTCAATGACAGCTGGTGTATCTTATAGCTGGTGTAATATATCCTAAATAACACGGGCCTAACTCCTCTGTTTGTGATCAGAAAAGCACTCAACAATCACTACTTCTATCCATCATAGCAGATCTTGGCCCAATCTCTGCTCACCCTCATTCATTTTGCATAATATGAGCTATCAGAATTATCATAAATTCATCAGTGACAACACCATCAATAAATCGCCCAGTGTATAATAGCATGGACACAACATCAAAACAAGGCTTCATTTACCTTTCCAAGTACAATTTCAGGGCTGCAGCATAGTGTGATGTCTCAATAAGTTCTCATCATCTCTCATATGTACATACAGCAGATCACTTTATGACAATGCAAGTCGTGATAGCATGAATATAAAAGATGGCGGCATACTTGGTGTATATATTTTGTAATATCGGAGTAATAACCACATTTTATTCTATCCACTTGACATCTGATTTGCCACATCTCAACATCAGCAGCATATTTTACTGTGAAAAATCTGTAAAAAATTAAGATTTATTTAGTTTTTTTTTGTTGCTTTTTTTGGTATGAGATGTTTCTATTTATGGTGAATAATACAGGAGTATAATTTCAGTATATTCTAAATATTGCCATTTGATCAGATTTTTGCTGATTATTGCTTCCAATTATAATATAAGAATGTTTTGTTGCCATGTTCAATAGATAATAAAATGCTTTCATCCAACCAGATTATAATAATTTGGCTTTAAACCAACAAATTAATCCCATTTGTCCTTGATCATCTTGTATATTTCATGAGAATGTTGAATGTACCAGTGTTACATAATTAACTGTTAATGAATCAGCATTATTTGCAGATTCATGGAATCCATATGGGTGGCTATTCTTAAAATATCAAGAAAACTGCCTGCATTCCATTTTAAAAACCGATTTTCAAATTTTGACTTGAACTTAGAGCATGTATATTACAGAGTTGACAGAAACTGAGATTCAAAGTTATCATATAACAAGTGAATGCCCCAAGCCAATTCATAACGACTAGATGTCAAAAGACAGTACAGAGCCATAAAAGCTAACGGCCTTTAGATGCAGTATTGTGTCAAACATTCATTTTATAGACTTCTGGTACATCGTAAGATACATACTTGGTTAACATATAGTAGGGATACATCCAATATTTCAGGAGATGAAGCATTTACGTCACTGTATGGACGGACAGATGCCAAGACGAGAATATCCTTTGGTCAAGTTGGGCTGAGGGGTAAAAATGCACAATTGTGCCATTCCTACAATTGGAGTGTCATAATAATATAACGTGGATGATTATACTCAATCTTTTAACACAGGGTCTAAGAGCTGTGCTGACCCTCGCTTCTGTTAATATTTCTAATCATGTCCTCTGGAAATGCCTGTAAATTGCTTTATAAATGATAATCTTGGTTTTTACTGAGCAGGTTTGAAGGTTGAAAACAGTCAATGTGGTCGAAGTGATGTGTCTATCTTGTCAATTACTCCTACATCACTTTTTCTGCATAAACCACAAACTGAGGCTATATTGAGATCAGTAGAACTGGGCATTTGTGTTGCAGGTGTCTGCTGGTGAGACAATTCATGGTTTAATTTTGTAATTTAAAAAAAAATCTTAAAAGACTTGAAAAAGGTATTAGTCCATTGAAAGAAAATAGGGGTCATCTTTTGACAATACTGCATCATTTATCATAAATAGTTCAGAAATCCATCTAGAAGTTTCAGAGAAAATTAAGTTGAAAGACAAACAGAATGACAGAATGCTTCCCCTTCTTACTGCATAAGCTTTACTGACTAAGTCAGCAGAGCCAAAAAGTGTTTCTTTAATTAGTGTTTATGCTGATCATCTCCACATTACTTGAAATGGGTTTTACCAGTTCTATTGCACTGGAAGAAATACAGTTATAAGTTCCTATATATATATTTATATTTATATAACTTTTACACACTGATAATATATGTATCAAAGATCATATAACTAGTCAAAGTGCTTGATATTTACAATTATCATTCATCTTTACTATGTACAAAACGGGCTACAAAATAGTCAATGGAAACTGCAAAATTATATCTATTGGCCTTTACAAAGCAGGTGGTATGCAATAAATGAAACTCTCTGCTTTATATCATTTCCCATTAACATCCATTTAGCCCTTTCTACTGTTTTGCAAAAGCATACACCACTATAAATATTTTAAAAAATGATATAGCACTTCATTATTAAGCTATATCCGTCTGCATGCGATCAAGTAGGATATCATAAATATAGAGTATAAACCAAATCTTGTATTTTCCACAAATATGCCTTTCACTCCAGCTTGTGTATTTGGTGGATCATCTTTAAAAATTCAAATGGATTTAAACTTTAAATAATCACATACATCTACAAAAGCAAATACAAAAATGTTTTGGAATTGTACAACATATAAACAAATTAATAACTCAAATACAGGGATTCAGTTATTCTGAAATGTCAGATAATCATAGGGTAGGTGACTAGTACCATTATTACATTATTCTGAAATGTCAGATAATCATAGGGTAGGTGACTAGTACCATTATTACATTATTAAATGACATTTCTAGTTCAAACTCCTTTATAAGTCTTCAGGCGAGTTTTCTGCACTTTTCTACAGACCATGTTCCTGAAGAGCCCTGGAATGTCCCAAAATTTTCCTTGTGCCTTGGACTCAAATATTTCTCAAAACTTCCATAAAGTGATGTCAGTTTGCAAAAATAAGTTCAATATTCCAAGGCCCTGTTAAAACACCAAGAAGTTCCTGTATATATTTTCGCTCATATTTCATATTCTTTACACAGAAATAATGATATTGGTGGAGTTACTTTGTGCCATAACACTGAATGGCGATCAACCTGGTCGGACATCTTAGTTGTTACGTAATTTGTGTCAACCCACTTCAATAGTGATCTACAATATAAACTAAGTTGCATGTAAAAATATAGAGAATGTCTCTGTATTCGTTCAATACACTACGGTTAACAACCACAGAAATATATTGCAAGAGTGGCTTTCTTTCATTCAATTATTGCTGCTTCAACTTTTCCTGCCAAACAGATAACATTTAAATGCTGACAATTCCACAGGTGTCTTATTTCATATACAGAAGTTTCAAGTTAATAGTTTAATTCTACCTATCAATATTGGAATAGGAACAAGCCATTTAAGAGGTATTTAAAAAATCCCACTGCCTAAAATTTTATATTAAAATTCACACCCAAAGTACACCTTAGACACATGTGAACATGCTATTTACAAATATCAAATTGCTGTACAATTTGCCCTGTTAAACAAGAAAAAAATTATTGCTCATGAACATATGAATAAAAACAACTGCAACAGAACATTTAATATGCGCTATGCAAATTGGGCATATGAATCTCTATATTGCAAAACACTGCTTGTCTACTGGTTATGGGATATCATACCAATTTTAAGATGAATTCTCACTGCTCTAGTCTCAACATCTGTAGTCCACCAGGTGTCTCTTTTGTTGATTTTATATTTGAAAAGATATCAAGATTTAATAATTCTCACTGTTTGAGTTCCAACATTTGTGTCTATTGTGCCATGTACAAAGCAAGCTGTGATATATATATATATATATATATATATATATATATATATATATATATATATATATATATATATATATATATATATATATATATATATATATATATATATAAAAATGTCAGCTGATAAGATGACTACCATTCTGTGTGTTGGGAGGAAATGCATTCATATTTTGCTGACTCATATATGTACAGAAAAAGATTGTTTTTGTTATATTGAAAAGAAAGACTGTTTTAGGTGTAATAAACTGATTGAAATCAGGTGATATTTCAATCAATATTGTTTACTGCGGAGGGTCAATCTTGCATGTCTATAAATTATCCCCATGTGTGACAGATTTTCACACACCAGGTGACAGCATGGTACACTCGAGCAGTGAGAATTGTGGATTACAAAAATATATTTCTCTCTAACAAAGATGGACAAAATTAAATCTAAATTTCCTCCACTCATTATAATTTGGTAAAGATATCTAGATATATTTCAGACAAATTAATTATTTATATTTCAGACAGTTAATTTAGTGATATTTATATTTGCAGTGGAGATTTCTTTGAAGCCAATGATTTCAAACCTGTCAGAGGTCTGTTTGAGATGTTCCTGTGCAAGACTGAACACAAGAAATTAGAACAGACTGACAAACAGGACAACAGTAACTCAGTTGACAGAAGAGTAAAAAGGATATAAATATATGTGATGTTTGATTTGATGTTTAAATTTTTTTCTGTCCAAGTTTATATATTCAGTCGTATATAAAAAGTAGGTGGCTAGGTTATAAAGAAAGACATCAGGTTGGCAGCGATTATTTCACACAAACAATTAGACATCAAGTGGTGCCCTCTTGTGACTGTCATACACATCTACAAATGGATCATAGCCTGCTTGACGTTCCTATACTGCCAGTCAGTCCACAATATGAAAGACTGAATTAGTCCTGGCCATGCTAATTAGTCCTGGCCATGCTAATTAGTCCTGGCAATATTAGTCCTGGCCATGCCAATTAGTCTTAACCATACTAATTAGTCCTGGCCATGCTAATTAGGAGTCCTGGCCATGCCAATTAGTCTTGACCATGCCAATTAGCCAATTAGGCCACACAAATTAAGGGTCGTCACTCCAATTAGTCCTGGCCACAGGATATAAGCCGGGCAACGTGAATTAGTCCTGGCAATGTGTATTTGATCCTCTTTGGTTTGTAGTCAAGTATATAAGCTGGATGGGTGGGTGATATATATATATATATATACCTATATATATATATGTACATATATATATATTTACATATACATCTATTATATATAAAGATAGATAAAGGAGGAGAGAGAGGGTGGCGGGTCACTGGAACAAGTTGATCTTCTTGGTGATGGGCTTGCGGCACATGTGGCACACTTTGAGGGGCTGTGCACACTGAGTGCACGCCGAGTGTCCGCACAGGAACGCCACAGTCTTGACGTTCTCCAGGCAGATGGAGCAGTTAAGCGTGTCCTCCATCTCCTGCATCCGCCGCTGCAAGTCTCTCATCTGCTGCTCTGAGTGTTCCAAACGGTACGAGTCTGTCACTTGCGAGCCATCTGCAAATGTTTGGTGCGTTCAAGTTTTATTATTCTTTCCCTTCTTTTACAACTAGCACTAAATGTGATAATCCATATTTTTAAATAAATTTATCAAAAAGGTGAGATATGTGAGATTTGAGCTTTGTATTGCCTGCTTGCTGAGTGACTGAAGATAGACTGGTGCTAATATATGGAAGTTGGGGCGAATAAAACAATGTGAGGACTGGGGCAAATACAATGTTCTGAGGTTGGGGCACTAATCGGACTGCGTTCTGTGGCTGGGGGCACTAATGGGCTGTGCTCTGTGGCTGGGGCACTGATGGGCTGTGTTCTGAGGCTGGGGCACTGATGGGCTATGCTCTGAGGCTGGGGCACTGATGGGCTGCGTTCTGAGGCTGGGGCACTAATGGGCTGTGCTCTGTGGCTGGGGCACTGATGGGCTGTATTCTGTGGATGGGGCACTAATGGGCTGCGTTCTGAGGCTGGGGCACTGATGGGCTGCGCTCCGTGGCTGGGGCACTGATGGGCTGTGTTCTGAGGCTGGGGCACTAATCGGACTGCGTTCTGTGGCTGGGGCACTAATGGGCTGTGCTCTGTGGTTGGGGCACTGATGGGCTGTATTCTGAGGCTGGGGCACTAATTGGCTGCGTTCTGAAGCTGGGGCACTGATGGGCTGCGTTCTGAGGCTGGGGCACTGATGGGCTATGTTCTGAGGCTGGGGCACTGATGGGCTATGTTCTGAGGCTGGGGCATTTTGATGGGCTATGCTCTGAGGCTGGGGCACTGATGGGCTGCGCTCTGTGGCTGGGGCACTGATGGGCTATGCTCTGAGGCTGGGGCATTTTGATGGGCTGTGTTCTGAGGCTGGGGCACTGATGGGCTATGCTCTGAGGCTGGGGCACTGATGGGCTATGCTCTGAGGCTGGGGCACTGATGGGCTGTGTTCTGAGGCTGGGGCACTGATGGGCTATGCTCTGAGGCTGGGGCACTGATGGGCTATGCTCTGAGGCTGGGGCACTGATGGGCTGTGTTCTGAGGTTGGGGCACTGATGGGCTATGCTCTGAGGCTGGGGCACTGATGGGCTGCGCTCTGTGGCTGGGGCACTGATGGGCTATGCTCTGAGGCTGGGGCATTTTGATGGGCTGTGTTCTGAGGCTGGGGCACTGATGGGCTATGCTCTGAGGCTGGGGCACTGATGGGCTATGCTCTGAGGCTTGGGGCACTGATGGGCTGTGTTCTGAGGCTGGGGCACTGATGGGCTGTGTTCTGAGGCTGGGGCACTGATGGGCTGTGTTCTGAGGCTGGGGCACTGATGGGCTGCGTTCTGAGGCTGGGGCACTAATTGGCTGCGTTCTGAGGCTGGGGCACTGATGGGCTATGCTCTGAGGCTGGGGCACTGATGGGCTTTGTTCTGAGGCTGGGGCACTGATGGGCTGTGTTCTGAGGCTGGGGCACTGATGGGCTATGCTCTGAGGCTGGGGCACTGATGGGCTTTGTTCTGAGGCTGGGGCACTGATCGGCTGCGTTCCGAGGCTGGGGCACTGATGGGCTATGCTCTGTGGCTGGGGCACTGATGGGCTATGCTCTGAGGCTTGGGGCACTGATGGGCTGTGTTCTGAGGCTGGGGCACTGATGGGCTATGCTCTGAGGCTGGGGCACTGATGGGCTATGCTCTGTGGCTGGGGCACTGATGGGCTATGCTCTGAGGCTTGGGGCACTGATGGGCTGTGTTCTGAGGCTGGGGCACTGATGGGCTATGCTCTGAGGCTGGGGCACTGATGGGCTATGCTCTGTGGCTGGGGCACTGATGGGCTATGCTCTGAGGCTGGGGCACTGATGGGCTATGCTCTGAGGCTGGGGCACTGATGGGCTATGCTCTGTGGCTGGGGCACTGATGGGCTATGCTCTGTGGCTGGGGCACTGATGGGCTATGCTCTGAGGCTTGGGGCACTGATGGGCTGTGTTCTGAGGCTGGGGCACTGATGGGCTGTGCTCTGAGGCTGGGGCACTGATGGGCTATGCTCTGAGGCTGGGGCACTGATGGGTGTGTTCTGAGGCTGGGGCACTGATGGGCTGTGTTCTGAGGCTGGGGCACTGATGGGCTGTGCTCTGAGGCTGGGGCACTGATGGGCTATGCTCTGAGGCTGGGGCACTGATGGGTGTGTTCTGAGGCTGGGGCACTGATGGGCTATGCTCTGAGGCTGGGGCACTGATGGGCTATGCTCTGAGGCTGGGGCACTGATGGGCTGTGTTCTGAGGCTGGGGCACTAATTGGCTGCGTTCTGAGGCTTGGGGCACTGATGGGCTGCGTTCTGAGGCTGGGGCACTGATGGGCTGTGTTCTGAGGCTGGGGCACTGATGGGCTATGTTCTGGGGCTGGGGCACTGATGGGCTGCGCTCTGTGGCTGGGGCACTGATGGGCTATGCTCTGAGGCTGGGGCATTTTGATGGGCTGTGTTCTGAGGCTGGGGCACTGATGGGTGTGTTCTGAGGCTGGGGCACTGATGGGTGTGTTCTGAGGCTGGGGCACTAATTGGCTGCGTTCTGAGGCTTGGGGCACTGATGGGCTGCGTTCTGAGGCTGGGGCACTGATGGGCTGTGTTCTGAGGCTGGGGCACTGATGGGCTATGTTCTGGGGCTGGGGCACTGATGGGCTGCGCTCTGTGGCTGGGGCACTGATGGGCTATGCTCTGAGGCTGGGGCATTTTGATGGGCTGTGTTCTGAGGCTGGGGCACTGATGGGTGTGTTCTGAGGCTGGGGCACTGATGGGCTATGCTCTGAGGCTGGGGCATTTTGATGGGCTGTGTTCTGAGGCTGGGGCACTGATGGGCAGTGTTCTGAGGCTGGGGCACTGATGGGCTATGCTCTGAGGCTGGGGCACTGATGGGCTATGCTCTGTGGCTGGGGCACTGATGGGCTATGCTCTGAGGCTGGGGCACTGATGGGCTATGCTCTGAGGCTGGGGCACTGATGGGCTATGCTCTGTGGCTGGGGCACTGATGGGCTATGCTCTGTGGCTGGGGCACTGATGGGCTATGCTCTGAGGCTTGGGGCACTGATGGGCTGTGTTCTGAGGCTGGGGCACTGATGGGCTGTGCTCTGAGGCTGGGGCACTGATGGGCTATGCTCTGAGGCTGGGGCACTGATGGGTGTGTTCTGAGGCTGGGGCACTGATGGGCTGTGTTCTGAGGCTGGGGCACTGATGGGCTGTGCTCTGAGGCTGGGGCACTGATGGGCTATGCTCTGAGGCTGGGGCACTGATGGGTGTGTTCTGAGGCTGGGGCACTGATGGGCTATGCTCTGAGGCTGGGGCACTGATGGGCTATGCTCTGAGGCTGGGGCACTGATGGGCTGTGTTCTGAGGCTGGGGCACTAATTGGCTGCGTTCTGAGGCTTGGGGCACTGATGGGCTGCGTTCTGAGGCTGGGGCACTGATGGGCTGTGTTCTGAGGCTGGGGCACTGATGGGCTATGTTCTGGGGCTGGGGCACTGATGGGCTGCGCTCTGTGGCTGGGGCACTGATGGGCTATGCTCTGAGGCTGGGGCATTTTGATGGGCTGTGTTCTGAGGCTGGGGCACTGATGGGTGTGTTCTGAGGCTGGGGCACTGATGGGCTATGCTCTGAGGCTGGGGCATTTTGATGGGCTGTGTTCTGAGGCTGGGGCACTGATGGGCAGTGTTCTGAGGCTGGGGCACTGATGGGCTATGCTCTGAGGCTGGGGCACTGATGGGCTATGATCTGAGGCTAGGGCACTGATGGGCTGTGTTCTGAGGCTGGGGCACTGATGGGCTATGATCTGAGGCTGGGGCACTGATTGGCTGTGTTCTGAGACTGGGGCACTGATGGGCTATGTTCTGCGGCTGGGGCACTGATGGGCTATGTTCTGGGGCTGGGGCACTGATGGGCTGCGCTCTGTGGCTGGGGCACTGATGGGCTATGCTCTGAGGCTGGGGCATTTTGATGGGCTGTGTTCTGAGGCTGGGGCACTGATGGGCTGTGATGCAGGGCCATTGCTCTACTGCTCAATTCCCGAGGCAGGGGACAAATGCAAAGGAGCACACCACTAACTAACCTGGTCCGAGTTTCTTGGTGATGGGTTTCATACAGGCGAGACATTTTTTCATCTTGGCACAGCAGTCCACGCATACTATCTTGTGCTTGCATGGCTCGAAGGTGACATTAGCCGCAACGTCACAGCAAACCATACAATCTGGCATCGGTGAGGCAGGGGGCTCCGTCGGCACCTCCGTCACATCTGTATCACTGAAATGATAATAATAATAATAATAATAATAATAATTAAACTACTCACACTGGTTTAGCATAATGGTAGATAAACTACTCACACTGGTTTGGCATAATGGTAGATAAACTACTCACACTAGTTTGGCATAATGGTAGATAAACTACTCACACTGGTTTGGCATAATGGTAGATAAACTACTCACACTGGTTCGGTATAATGGTAGATAAACTACTCACACTGGTTTGGCATAATGGTAGATAAAATACTCACACTGGTTTGGCATAATGGTAGATAAACCACTCACACTGGTTTGGTATAATGGTAGATAAACTACTCACACTGGTTTGGCATATTGCTTCAGCAGCTCCTCGATGCGGGGGTCAGAGATCAGGTCGAGTGGCATTTTATTTTGATGGTTTTTGTGCAGCAGTGCTGCCCCCTGTTGAGCCAGGAAGCATGCTATGGCTGCCCCTGTCTGGCATCCGGCCTTATTTAAGTCCAGCTGACCACGGATCTGAAATTAAGTGTTTAAGTAAAACTGTGTTTTACCGATTCTGACCATTTTATATTGTCAAAGACATAGAGATTTGATAATTCTCAATGCTCAAGTTTTATCCAAGAGTCGTCTCTTTTGTCATGCACAATGCATGCTGGGATAGATTTGTAGACAAATCAGCTGATAAGATGATTACCATTTTGTATGCATACATTAATATCATTGCAGCAAATACATGTACAGAAATTAAATCAGTTTGAGTATCTTGAAAAGAATTGAATGACTGTTACAGGTGTAAAAAAACTGATTTGAAAATTAAATGACATTTTTCAGTTCTGTTAGCCAAGCTTGCATGTCTACAAAGTTCTCTTTATAGACATGGCTTTGTAGAAATTACTTTCAATCCTTCATTCCCTCCTTTCCCTTTCTCTTTCACTCACTACTCACATCCCATCTTAACCTATATTTCTCTACTGCCTGGCGTCAAGAACCCACATTTCACTTGCTACTCAAATGATATGTCATCCAACATTTTTTTTTTTTTTTGTAACACGGATGGTTCCTTTTTTGACAACCATTGCCGATGGTTGTCAAAAAAGGAACTATCTGTGTTATTCTGTGATTGGTACGATCATGGGAAGTGTGTAATCATTTCCTGTGGTTTGTGATTCGGTTTTTTCTCTGGTCATTATTGTTCAAGCAACTTACGCCACTGTGGAGTGTTCGTCCGTGTGCATGCAAGATTCCAATTTGCACATGCGCCCGGGTGTATGAATACTTCAATAAAAGAAGTAAACAAAAGAAAAGAAGTGCGTGATGTAAGAGCAGAACGTTCAAAACGATGTCATCGTCTCCATCCATTGCTGCATAAATTTATCACTTTAAATTGCTTGGAAATGCTTCCCAATCGCAAGAACAAGGAATTTTCAGTAAGTTTAATTCAAATTTGGTGTAAATCGGACAATTAAAACAGAAATGACATGCAAAAGTCTGATCGATGACTTGCGAAAGCGCCTGGGCGATAATAGAGCAACTTACGTAATCAGGCCTGAAAAGGCACATCTTTGCATACAGTTGTGCTAAAAAAATTGTTCACATACCAAATTAAATATTTTTGAAAGTTGAATAAAAAATATTTCAACTACTTCATCAGTTTGCAATGATTGTTTGTGTTTAAATGTATTTTGTTGTTCATTTCAATTTTTGTTTTGTTTGTTGTAATTTTTGATTTGTTTGTTGTAATTTTTGTTTTGTTTGTTATTTTTTTCCCATCCGTGTTACATGTGGAACACCACTTTTTCTTGTTTAATGTCATCCAACATACATGTAATGGCTGGCATCGACTATGTTGAACTCATGCATTTAATATTTTGTGGTATTTCACTTTCCAATCTTATTCATCATTCTTACTGGCATCAAAGAAGCCTGTGTTAACCTATTTCAATTTCCCACAGCATCTACTCATTGAACTTTTAAAAAAACCTACCATTTCACTCTCCTGTTTTATTCAAAATACTTGACCTATTTAACCTATAATTGACCTGTTTAACCTATTTAACCTGTACTTAACCTATTTAAGCTATTTAACCTGTACTTGACCTATTTAACCTAAAATTGACCTATTTAACCTATAATTGACCTATTTAACCTACACTTAACCTATCAAACCTTTGAGATGTACTTGACCTGATTGACTTATTTAACCCATACTTGACCTAGTTAACCTTGGATACTTACAGCACTGAGAGCCGGAGACTGCTCAGAATCATTGGCCACGGTTTGTCTGAGTAACGCCAAGTGCAGACAAGTGTCGCCATCTTCATCTTCCACGTTTACGTCCGCACCTTTGCTGACGAGGAGTTCTATGAGGGCTGTGTGGCCTTGTGAAACAGCTAACAACAATGGCGTCTGACGACGATTGTTGCGAATCTCTATATCCGCCCTACCCTGCAAGTGTGAAATACACTTACACAATTAATATGGCAAAGAAAAGATTTAAAAAATCAAAATGCATATCAATGCAATTATAACCTGAAATGTGTTTGTTTCATCTCATAATTAAGGCAGCAATGATACTTAATACTTACAACGGTAAGCAGTGTGTTGGCTACTGCCACGTGACCATTCAGCGCCGCCAAGTGGAGGGAAGCGAAACCATCGTCCTTCTTCACGTCAGCTGTCTGACGTGCCTTCAATAATATCTTGTCTGTCGCACTGTCATTAAATAATACAAGTTTGGTTTTCAAAATATTACCCAAATCCAGAATTAAGAATTATTAAAGAAAGCCAGTAAATCAAAGCCTGCCTGGGAAAAACCTTTTTATTACAGACCAAAATCACATTTTGTGAGATCAGGCTAACTGAATATCCTTTTGAATTTATCACAGTTTGTATGGCACGGTTTACCGTATTTACTCGTGTATAAGTCGACTCGTGTATAAGACGACCCCCCAAAATTGAGGTTATTTTACTTGAAAAAAACCAATTTCCGAATATAAGACGAGTTGGTTTTTCAAGAGATATCGGCTCTGCTACCATTCAAGCTTAAGCTTGGCGGTCATTTTAAAAGTGAAACGTAAATATGCTTAAAATATAAGATATTAGCCGTCTTATACACGAGTATATATGGTAAAACGTAAATACGATGTTCGTATTTTCGAAATAACGAATATCAGACGTAGCGGATCGATTTTGATTGCGTTTTAAATGATAAATAAAGGTATTTACCCAATGTTATTGGTCTATTATTTCAAAACGCAAAATGCTTTGAGTCGTGTCTTCCTTGTTGACAGAAATGCTTTCACACGTGGATCGATTTTAATTGCGTTTTAAATGATAAATAAAGGTATATACATAACATCCATTCATTTAACATGCATTACGCAATACTAGCGTGAAAGCAAATATCGGACAGGCGGACTATTGTCTACACGTGGTTAAATATTTCTTTGTGTATTAACATGCTTTGTTTTGATGCTAAGATCAAGGACGTGGAGAAATTCTCGACCAATAGACCAATAACATTGGGTAAATACCTTTATTTATCATTGGGTAAATACCTTTATTTATCATTTAAAACGCAATTAAAATCAATCTGCTACGTCTGATATTCGTTATTTCGAAAATATGAACATCGTATTTACGTTTTACCGTATTTACGTTTTACCGTAAATACTCGAGTATAAGACTGCTCTCGTGTATAAGACGACCCCCTAAACATTAACTAAGAGTTTTTGGAAAAAAACCTCGTCTTATATGGTACATACTCACTGGTGGTTTCCTTTGAACATAACATGGCATATTTACTCACTGGTGGTTTCCTTTGAATATGACATGGTACATATACTCACTGGGGGGTTCCTTTGAATATTGCATGGTAATTATACTCACTGGTGGTTTCCTTTGAACATAACATGGCATATTTACTCACTGGTGGTTTCCTTTGAATATGACATGGTACATATACTCACTGGGGGGTTCCTTTGAATATTGCATGGTAATTATACTCACTGGTGGTTTCCTTTGAACATAACATGGCATATTTACTCACTGGTGGTTTCCTTTGAATATGACATGGTACATATACTCACTGGGGGGTTCCTTTGAATATTGCATGGTTTATATACTCACTGGGGGTTTCCTTTGAATATGGCATGGTTCATATACTCACTGGTGGTTTCCTTTGAATATGGCATGGTAATTATACTCACTGGTGGTTTCCTTTGAATATGACATGGTTTATATACTCACTGGGGGTTTCCTTTGAATATGGCATGGTTCATATACTCACTGGTGGTTTCCTTTGAATATGGCATGGTTCATATACTCACTGGGGGTTTCCTTTGAATAAGGCATGGTATATATACTCACTGGTGGTTTCCTTTGAATATGGCATGGTTTATATACTCACTGGTGGTTTCCTTTGAATATGGCATGGTTTATATACTCACTGGGGGTTTCCTTTGAATATGGCATGGTACATATACTCACTGGGGGTTTCCTTTGAATATGGCATGGTATATATACTCACTGGGGGGTTCCCTTGAATATGGCATGGTACATATACTCACTGGGGGTTTCCTTTGAATATGGCATGGTATATATACTCACTGGGGGGTTCCTTTGAATATGGCATGGTATATACTCACTGGTGGTTTCCTTTAAGTGCAGCATGGTGCAGAACATTGAAACCTCGCTTGTTTCTCAGAGTGAATTCAATACTATTATGGTTGGCTAACATTTCTACGATCTCTCGACTCTCCTTCCCAATGGCATCATGTAACGCTGTGTCACCATAAGAATCCTGTCAAATATAAGAAACCAATGTTCTGTGATTCCTCTATATCTGGACACCATTAACATACAATACATATGCCAAGCCAAACATTTCTATGTTTCTCTTTTCTTGACACATTCATGATGTTTTAACTGTGTCTTGACATATTTGTGAAATGTTGCCTATATTGTGACACATTTATGACATTTTGTCTATTTATGATATTTATGTTCTTATTGATATTGGTGTTATTTGCCTCAATCTTGACATATTTGTGATCTTTTGACATAATTAAGATATTTTGTCTGTATTTTAACACATTAATGATATTTTGTCTGCATCGTGACATCTATGTGATATTTGTGTTCTTTTGCCTGTATCTTTACATATTTGTGATTCATTGCCTGTACCTCGACATATTTGTGATTCATTGCCTGCACCTCGACATATTTGTGATTCATTGCCTGTATCTTGCCATATTTGTGATTCATTGCCTGTACCTTGATATATTTGTGATTCTTTGCCTGTATCTTCGCATATTTGTGATTCATTGCCTGTATCTTGACATATTTGTGATTCATTGCCTGTATCTTGACATATTTGTGATCCATTGCCTGTACCTCGATATATTTGTAATTCATTGCCTGTACCTTGACATATTTGTGATTCATTGCCTGTATCTTGACATATTTGTGATCCATTGCCTGTACCTCGACATATTTGTGATTCATTGCCTGTATTTTGACATATTTGTGATTCATTGCCTGTATCTCGACATATTTGTGATTCATTGCCTGTATCTTGCCATATTTGTGATTCATTGCCTGTACCTTGATATATTTGTGATTCTTTGCCTGTATCTTCGCATATTTGTGATTCATTGCCTGTATCTTGACATATTTGTGATTCATTGCCTGTATCTCAACATATTTGTGATTCATTACCTGTACCACGACATATTTGTGATTCATTGCCTGTACTTCAACATATTTGTGATTCATTGCCTGTACCTCGACATATTTGTGATTCATTGCCTGTACCTCGATATATTTGTGATTCATTGCCTGTATCTCGATATATTTGTGATTCATTGCCTGTATCTCGACATATTTGTGATTCATTGCCTGTACCTCGACATATTTGTGATTCATTGCCTGTACCTCGACATATTTGTGATTCATTGCCTGTAACTTGACATATTTGTGATTCATTGCCTGAATCTTGGCATATTTGTGATTCATTGCCTGTACCTCGACATATTTGTGATTCATTGCCTGTACCTCGATATATTTGTGATTCATTGCCTGTATCTCGATATATTTGTGATTCATTGCCTGTATCTCGACATATTTGTGATTCATTGCCTGTACCTCGACATATTTGTGATTCATTGCCTGTACCTCGACATATTTGTGATTCATTGCCTGTAACTTGACATATTTGTGATTCATTGCCTGTACCTCGACATATTTGTGATTCATTGCCTGTATCTTGGTATATTTGTGATTCATTGCCTGTAACTTGACATATTTGTGATTCATTGCCTGTACCTCGACATATTTGTGATTCATTGCCTGTATCTTGGTATATTTGTGATTCATTGCCTGTACCTTGATATATTTGATTCATTGCCTGTATCTTGGCATATTTGTGATTCATTGCCTGTATCTCGACATATTTGTGATTCTTTGCCTGTATTTTGGCATATTTGTGATTCTTTCCTGTATTTTGGCATATTTGTGATTCATTTCCTGTATTTTGACATATTTGTGATTCATTGTCTGTATCTAGACATATTTGTGATTCATTGCCTGTATCTTGACATATTTGTGATTCATTGTCTGTGCTTCGACATATTTGTGATTCATTGTCTGTATCTCGACATATTTGTGATTCATTGTCTGTACCTTGACATATTTGTGATTCATTGCCTGTATTTTGGCATATTTGTGATTCATTTCCTGTATTTTGGCATATTTGTGATGCTTTGCCTGTATCTTGACATTTTTCATGGCTGGCTCACCTGTATATTAACATCACAGTGGTGTTTAAGCAGCACCCTGACACAACTGGTCTGTTGTTTATTGACTGCCACATGGAGTGTGCTGCACCCTCCCTTGTTGAGGGCATTAATCATAGCACCCTTAGTTAGAAGCAGTTCTGTGATATCCGCCTGATTTCTGCAAGAAATAATAAGAGATTATATAGAGAATATACAGATTGAAAGATGTCCCACCCTGTAAACATCTTGTTGCACAAAGACGTGGTCCACCATTTTGAAATTCAGTGACATCATTTTCAAATAAATATTTAGCTCAAACTTTTCAGCTTATGCAACTCCATATCCTGAATCAAAACAGTCCACTTTCCCCATAAAACACTCCACAAACATCATCATTTAAGACTTCCATAATCATATCTTGTTGAGGAAATAACATCAGGCCTGCCCGTTAAGCTTTGCGTACCCGAATGCCGAGTAGTGGAGGGCGGTGTCTCCGTCCTCGTCCTGCAGCTCCAGGTTGCTTCCCGCCGCCAACAGCAGCTTCACTATGTCCAAGTGGCCCTGGTGGCTCGCGACCTGCAGCCCAGTCTTACCCGAACTCTTCTGATCAACCTGAACAATAATAATAATAATACAAATTATTATACAAATTCTGGTGGCTGGCGATTATTAATAATAATAATAATAATAATAATAATAATAATAATAATAATAATAATAATAATAAGTTCATAATAAGAATAATAATAAGAATAATAATAATAATAATAATAATAATAATAATAATAATAATAATAATAATAATAATAATAATAATAATAATAATAATAATAATAATAATAATAAGCAGTTCATCACATTATCCTGCTTAGTTAGTAGCTATTTATAGCACTCAAGTTTCAAAAGTAGGTTAGTCATCTGTTTCTTCGCTCACGTTTGTTTTGCATTTAGGGCTAGGTGGTCGAGGTTTCAAGATGATTAAGCCGTAAGTCTATGGAGCGTACTCATATTATCGGTCCATGGCAGCCATGTTTTGACCCTGTTTTTCCAGTTTTCACCATCAGATGACACTTGAGCATTGGTAACATGGTTGATTGAAAAGTGATTTGAATTTACTGGAAGAGCCGAAATCTCGTTTAGTTGATGTTTGTTGAGAATGGATTTTGTTGAGAATGGTAGTTTTTACTTGACCTAAATTTGTCAAAATCCAGACTAAACTTTGTGTCTCTTGTTGCAAGTGCACGAGCTTGATTTTTTTAAAATCAACACTTACAGTATATCTTTAACTAAAACAAGTGTTAGGATGTAGCAAAAGTAGTTGCTGGGCCCATGGAAACAAAGGTCAAGGTCATGTTTGAGAACATCAAATGTGGGCCTTAATGAAGCAAATATGTGGTAGAAATCTTGAATCTGTGACTAAAACAGGTGATAACATAAAACACAATTTCCGTTTTTGGTAACAATTTGAAGCCTGTGAACTTGTAAAACAAGTCAAGGTTGAGTCTATTAAAATGGGTGTGAAGAGGGCTTATTTCACATTTTTTAAACACCAAATCACATGAATCAGTTTTTCAGTTGAGTATTTGTGTGCCCATTGATAACTTTTCTTGGGAAATAATAAGTATTGACACAAGTCTCAGTTGTGTGTTGAAGTTTTTTTCAGGCCTTATTTCCCTTCAATGCTGTCCGCCATGTACTGACCTTGTCTGGGTGCTTGCCGATGATTTCTCTCACGATCTCTGTGTGTCCCTGAGCAGCTTCTCGGACCAGTTTGTCCGGCTCCGTGGACGGTCGTTCTACATCCAGCAGTTGCTCCAGTATAGCAGCCAGCGTGTCTACAAATGCAACAATCAACGCTTTACTTCCCCAAAAGCAAGACAGATAAATAGTGTGGAGGAATATCTTAATAATCTCTTACCTTAAAAGGGGATCCAAACATAAATAGCTGTTTTCACTCTAAAAAATCTATTAGACAATATGTTTTGGCAAATTGCAATAATTGTATAGCATACCATGCTAAATATTTATGTATGCCCTATTACATGTAGGATTTCCTATGAAACAACTGCTCGATTGGGGATTTCTTTGATTTAAAAAAAATGAACTAATTTTACTCAATGCTATATGTGACTTACTGGGGGTTTTCTCCCTACCATGTGCTACTTACTGGGGGTTTCCCCCTGCTGTGTGCTACTTACTGGGGGTTTCCTCCCTGCCATGTGCTACTTACTGGGGGTTTCCTCCTTGCCATGTGCTACTTACTGGGGGTTTCCCCCTGCTGTGTGCTACTTACTGGGGGTTTCCTCCCTGCCATGTGCTACTTACTGGGGGTTTCCTCCCTGCCATGTGCTACTTACTGGGGGTTTCCTCTCTGCAATGTGCTACTTACTGGGGTTTTTCTCTCTGCTGTGTGCTACTTACTGGGGGTTTCCTCTCTGCAATGTGCTACTTACTGGGGGTTTTCTCTCTGCTGTGTGCTACTTACTGGGGGTTTCCTCTCTGCAATGTGCTACTTACTGGGGGTTTCCTCTCTGCAGTGTGCTACTAACTGGGGGTTTTCTCTCTGCTGTGTGCTACTTACTGGGGTTTCCTCCCTGCCATGTGCTACTTACTGGGGGTTTCCCCTTGCCATGTGCTACTTACTGGGGGTTTCCTCCCTGCCATGTGCTACTTACTGGGGGTTTCCTCTCTGCAATGTGCTACTTACTGGGGGTTTTTCTCTCTGCTGTGTGCTACTTACTGGGGGTTTCCTCTCTGCAATGTGCTACTTACTGGGGGTTTTCTCTCTGCTGTGTGCCACTTACTGGGGGTTTCCTCTCTGCAATGTGCTACTTACTGGGGGTTTCCTCTCTGCAATGTGCTACTTACTGGGGGTTTCCTCTCTGCAATGTGCTACTTACTGGGGGTTTCCCCCTGCCATGTGCTACTTACTGGGGGTTTCCTCCCTGCCATGTGCTACTTACTGGGGGTTTCCTCCCTGCCATGTGCTACTTACTGGGGGTTTCCTCCCTGCCATGTGCTACTTACTGGGGGTTTCCTCTCGGCCGTGTGCTCCCATGGTGTTGTTCATCTCCTGTTGTCCGTGGGGCATCAGTGTGCAGCAGGTTGGGTTGAACGTCCACACTTGGCCAGCCACGGACACACGCAGGTCTCCATCAGCATACACCTTAAGCACTTTGCCCATCTTGCCCAGGGCCTGCTCATACAAAATATCAAGTCAGTTAAAAATAATTTTTAAAAAATATCTAAATGAACCTTTTTGTCAGTATTCTTATAAAAGCCATCAAATTTTATCAGCTTCAATACATAGCTTCAATACAGTATTAAATAGACAAAAAAAAACCTAAAAGAGGGTCCAGATATTTTATCCAGTTCCTTCCAGTAAAGCCTGCATAACAATTTTTGTGGTCTAAATCAATTTCAAAATTTCAGAAAGAATGATTACAAAGATGGGATGAAAAATGTTGACACAAGAAAATTTAACCCTTATATTATTCAACATTTGTCATATTTGAGCCAAGAAAAGAACAAAGTCTTACACTTCTCATATTGTCGTTCCACTCTCCATGGTCTTTCTGTAGATCTTTGACCTGTTGTATATTTTCAGAGATGCGGACTATATCTCCGACAGACGATTGTTTGACTTTGGTGAGCGCCCCCGTGTGGAAAGTCCATCTATTATTACATCCCTCATACTGCACGCGAACGTCTCCCCTTTCCGTTATGCGATGGACCACGCCAACCTTACCGATGTACTGAAACGATATGAAACACGTCAATAAAAAAATTAATAACGCTGGAGAAAGGAAAGTTCTTTTTTTTTTTTTAGAAAATCTAAGAAGAAAATCTCAGTAAATATCCTTAATTAAGGGTACTAATAACATGGTGCTACATCAAAATTCAGATTAAACTACATCAAAGGGATTTACCCCGTATTCTTATATAAATGCCCAGTATTCGCATATAAATAGTCTAAGGCAGGAACTAGTTTTCCAATGGGCAAAGGAACAAGGGGAATCACCACACAAAATCATTGGTCAAAACATTGATATGGAAATATGTATCCCTTACCTCCACCATTCGAGAGTTCCATCCACCATGCCCTTCCTGCATGACCTTTAGAATGTCCACTTCCAGGTCGACTCTGACCTTGTCTCCGACCTTGAAGTGACTCTGAGCATGTGTTGCCCCCACTGACATCGGCTCGCTTTGTTCGCCTGCAAAAAATGACAAATAATTCTTAGTAACTACAATTTCTTTGGGAAAATAAAAGTGTTTTCTCATTTAAATTATAAACAAACACTCAATTTTTTTATAACATTTTAATATAATTTTTGAATATGCCAATAATGATTTTAAATTTAAAAAAATATTAAAAAAACAGTCATGTGCATATGTATGTGTTTCTTTAGTTAAATGTTATGAAACTTTATGTTTCAACCTTACTTCAAACATTATAAACTGGCTGGGAACTTTCTTCATCCAAATAAAAGTGTTCTTATTTTAAAGTATAAACAAACACTGAATACTTAGTGACATTTTAACATTTTTTAACATGCCAATAATGACCTTAAATCAACATAAAAAAAAAATTATATGCAAATGTATAAGTTTATTCAGTTTTGAAACTTTATGTTTCAATCTTACTTCAAACAATATAAACTGGCTAGAGACTAACCAAAGACTGGCAGGTGTTCCCTGTAGTAGTGTCCCCCCGGGGCGTCGCTGATGTACTTGAGATCCACTTTGCCCTTATGGCCTAGCCTGTAGACGTTGGTGACTCCTCCTACCCACGTCACGTTAGCCACGCTGCGACCTGACTCGTTCTCCCAGCCACGTACATCAAGTACTTTACCCGGCTTACCTTCACCTCCTGAATCACAAAGTTAACCACACGTTAACACCAAAAATCTAGAAAGTGTGTGAGTGGCACAAAACTTAAGTCAGTACAGTATTTAATGCATACAAGTTCATGCACTATCCAACTCACAAATGTCAATCTCTCTTGGCTTACCTTCACCTTCTGAATCACAAAGTTAACCACATGTTAGCATGTTAACACCAAAAAAAATCAGGTTAACCTTAAACCTTAGAGCTTATCTGATGTGCTACACCCAAGAATACAAGTTACCCTAAAAACCTTAACCTTCGGAATCAAAGTTAACCACATGTTAACATGTTAACACCAAAAAATATCAGGTTAACCTTAAACCCCTTAGAGCTTATCTGATATGCTACACCCAAGAATACAAGTTACCCTAAAAACGTCAAATCTCGCCATTAGATCAGGCCTTGACATAAAGCGAAAAATGTTGGTTGCCCAGTCGGGCCACCAGAGCATGAGAAGTGGTGGCCTGAAGTTTCTAAGGATAATAGGATGTGTGATACAATAAAGAGCATTGTACATAAGGCTGTATAGTGTCTGAGTGGGGGATACTTGTCCCAATCAAATTTCTATCATGATATGATATCTATCCAGGATTAGAATAATAAAATCAAGATAGTTTGGGCCACTAAAAGACCAAAAATATGGTTGCTCAACTGGGCCACTACAACAGAGCATTCACTGGCCCGAACAGAGGATTTGGTGGCCCTGGGCCACTGGGCCAGTGCGTATGTCAAGCGCTGGAGATTTTAGACCTTAGGGCTTATCTGATATGCTACACCCAAGAATACAAGTTATCCTAAAAACATTGACACCCCCCCCCCTCTGCACACCACCACCTACCCCCCTACTCCCCCCTGATCCTCCAACCCCACAATCCTGTGATTTAAAAGTGTAAATCCTCTCAAAAGATTCTGTGACCTGATTAGACATCTAAAATGAAAATTAGTTTACCGTCTTGATTGTCCCAGTCCCAGTCTGGTCCCCTCACCACTTTAGCACCATTAAAAATCCCCCGACACTGAATTTTAGTAGCACCAGCTCGCTTGGGAACTTTTACTCTGGAATGAAATAAGAGGATGAATAAATCAGCACACACGAATCAGGCAACAACTTGCAATCACAAATGCATACAGTAGGTTTAACAAAATAATAACAATAATTCCTCCATTGCAACTTTAAAGTAGATATTTCTGTATATAACAAATGTAATTTTAAGAGATTCAATCACAAATGTCAAATGTATCTTTTATGAAAACTTCATCATTTTGAAAAAATTTCAACAACATAAAGTACATAAAGAAGATGATGAAGGGCAGTATCTTTATAATAAATTAAAACTGATTAGGAAATATATTTATAAAATGACCCCAACTTACCCCGTGGACGAGGCTGTGTCGAATCTGAGGAAGGAGTGAGTGTTGTCGTGTGTTTCCTTCATGTAGCACAGTGAGCAAAGGTCGTAATCGTGGCACTTAGTGCACTTCCACCGCACTCCCTGGATTCCCTGCTTCTTGCAGCCATCACAGATTATATTGGGGTGTTTCACACCTACATAGAGACAGAGATCCATCATCAATATAAGAATTGTGTTAGGGTCCATCACAGATTATATTGGGGTGTTCCACACCTACGTAGAGACAGAGATCCATCATCAATATAAGAATTGTGTTAGGATCCATCACAGATTATATTGGGGTGTTTCACACCTACATAGAGACAGAGATCCATCATCAATATAATAATTGTGTTAGGATCCATCACAGATTATATTGGGGTGTTTCACACCTACATATAGACAGAGATCCATCATCAATATAATAATTGTGTTAGGGTCCATCACAGATTATATTGGGGTGTTTCACACCTACATAGAGACAGAGATCCATCATCAATATAAGAATTGTGTTAGGGTCCATCACAGATTATATTGGGGTGTTCCACACCTACGTAGAGACAGAGATCCATCATCAATATAAGAATTGTGTTAGGGTCCATCACAGATTATATTGGGGTGTTTCACACCTACGTAGAGACAGAGATCCATCATCAATATAAGAATTGTGTTAGGGTCCATCACAGATTATATTGGGGTGTTTCACACCTACGTAGAGACAGAGATCCATCATCAATATAAGAATTGTGTTAGGGTCCATCACAGATTATATTGGGGTGTTCCACACCTACATAGAGACAGAGATCCATCATCAATATAATAATTGTGTTAGGATCCATCACAGATTATATTGGGGTGTTTCACACCTACATAGAGACAGAGATCCATCATCAATATAAGAATTGTGTTAGGGTCCATCACAGATTATATTGGGGTGTTTCACACCTACATAGAGACAAAGATCCATCATCAATATAATAATTGTGTTAGGATCCATCACAGATTATATTGGGTGTTTCACACCTACATAGAGACAGAGATCCATCATCAATATAAGAATTGTGTTAGGGTCCATCACAGATTACATTGGGGTGTTTCACACCTACATAGAGACAAAGATCCATCATCAATATAATAATTGTGTTAGGATCCATCACAGATTATATTGGGTGTTTCACACCTACATAGAGACAGAGATCCATCATCAATATAAGAATTGTGTTAGGGTCCATCACAGATTACATTGGGGTGTTTCACACCTACATAGAGACAAAGATCCATCATCAATATAATAATTGTGTTAGGATCCATCACAGATTATATTGGGGTGTTTCACACCTACATAGAGACAGAGATCCATCATCAATATAAAAATTGTGTTAGGATCCATCACAGATTATACTGGGTTGTTTCACACCTACATAGAGACAGAGATCCATCATCAATATAAGAATTGTGTTAGGGTCCATCACAGATTATATTGGGGTGTTTCACACCTACATAGAGACAAAGATCCATCATCAATATAAGAATTGTGTTAGGATCCATCACAGATTATATTGGGGTGTTTCACACCTACATAGAGACAAAGATCCATCATCAATATAATAATTGTGTTAGGATCCATCACAGATTATATTGGGATGTTTCACACCTACATAGAGACAGAGATCCATCATCAATATAATAATTGTGTTAGGGTCCATCACAGATTATATTGGGGTGTTTCACACCTACATATAGACAGAGATCCATCATCAATATAATAATTGTGTTAGGGTCCATCACAGATTATATTGGGGTGTTTCACACCTACATAAAGACAGAGATCCATCATCAATATAAGAATTGTGTTAGGATCCATCACAGATTATATTGGGGTGTTTCAAACCTACATAGAGACACATATATGTAAGTTATAGAATGCATTATCCTATGTCAGAATTATATTAGTATCCATTAAAGATTATATTGGGGTGTTTCTCACTTATATAGAGACATATATAATTATCCCCCAATTGTTTACTTAAATATATATTTCTTCATTCCATGTCAATTATGAAAACTTAAACTATTAAAATTAAATGAAATACTTTCAAAACAATTACAATATCATTATACTAAATCTGATAAAAAGAAAAGCAACCAACAACACAGCTCCAACAAAAATATAAAATAAAACCTACCTATGGGCGCATTATCAAATATACGCAGATCGTAGGCGCCTTGGTAGCCGACGCGGTAATTAGTCCTGGTTCCGTTGTCCCACTGCACTACGACAGTCTTGTCCGGGGAAGTACTGCTTCCTGGCTTGCCGATCTCGACCACGGTGCCCACATGGCCCTCCCCACTGTCCTGGTTCTGCCACTTCCAGTCCGGGCCACGCACCACGCGCACTCCGACCTGGATCATCCTCACATCAGAGGCCAGTCTGCGTCACCCAAACCTGCACCATGCAACAAGTTAAACATCCAGTAAGCTTCAAACACAAATCTCTTGTCCATTCAGAATCTTTTTTAAAATCTATTTGGTATGACTTTTAATAAAGACTTTTATAATTTATGCTTGACCAAATCTCTGGAAATGTTAAGTTCTGTTAGAGAACGATAATTAGAACATGTTACAAGTACTAAAGTAGTTTGGAACAAAACACTTTCTATATCGAGAAAGAATAATTGCTTCCCAATTGATAATTACACAAGGAAAATCTTGATCAGTAGTGGTTCAATGAAGCGCTGCGAGCAAGCTTGTCTTGGTGTATATGCTATATAAATATTTATTATTATTATTATTATTATTAATAATCACATAAAAATGACAGAGTCAGGAACTCTTTTATAATTGATGTCTTATAGTTTTGTTAATTTAAGTGTCAGTTCTAAGTAGTTTCCGATAGTCTTATGGCAGTATGATGAATGCATAAATTTAGACTATTAGATACCTTTGACATAAGAAAAACATCACCTTCAAATGTCTTATAAATATCTTATCGCAGTGCTTAATTTGTAACAACTAAAAAACTTTGAAAGGTTATAAACGCCTGTCAGATTTTGCTCTGAGGTTGGTAGGTATTGGCTTCACATGAGATTAAATTAATAGAGGGAATGACAACTTTGATATAAGTCAGTTTTATGTCATGTATAGAGAATTCTATACATACGCAATACACACAAAAGATAATTATTGTGAAAATTTTGTGGATAGATATAAATAATGAAATAATGTTATTAAAATATATAAAAAAAAAATTAAAAAATAATTTTGACATCACTGCTGAGAAACTATGATTTGCATTTAAAACCAAACTAAAGTAAGTGTTACACTTTTCCCATAACGTGCAAAAAATATCATGTAAAATATTGACTTTTACATTCTTGGTATTGACATGTACTGAGTTGAAAAAATTTGCTTTCATTCAAAATTGAAGTGATTTTCTTGATTTATGATTTTCAATAATTTTTTCTCCCATGAGGCATACAAAGATGATTTAATATCACAATGCTTGTGGTGATTTGCAGATATCAAATAACTCAGAAAATAGAAAGAATTATAAATGTAATCATCATAAAAAGAACCAATGGATACATAGCTCCAGGGTTTAAACTTTCAGTCATAATATAGAGTGAACCACTATCATTCAAATTGCAGGAGTATTTTATTTAAATCATTACCATAATTGTCATCTTCTCTGATACCTGACATCCCAGACCAAATAGTTTAAGAGAAACGGCATTTGGTCCTCCTTGTTCTCTTCTGGTCGGAGCTATATGACCGTTTCAGTGTCATCCCATTCACCCATGAAGAGATTCCAAACCACACACCTAGTGTGACATTCTCGTGACAGATATGAGGTGACAAATGAAAAAGTTGATTTTCTGGTACTTAAAATTATTCACCTGGTATATTTGTATCTTTGTTTACGATTGTGGGAGCTCGATACAACTAAACTTCTGACAGAATACTGGTTTACATTGCAACCAACTTGGGGCCTTTCCTTGACCTACTTACGATACAGCCAATCGTAGGTGTTAGGACGCACACTCCAAACACCTACGACGGCTCATAAGGGGGAGGAATTCACTGCCTCTGTAGTGCGACCCCAAATAACTTCTTCAAATGATTTTATTCAGACATGAAACTCGCCAGAAAGCAAGATTAGATGTGTAAGATATTTGGGATATCTTAATAATAAGTGTAGAGTGTGTCTGCTTTCTACACTGAGGTCGCGACACCGTGTCGCGACCTGTCTCTTCACGAGAGATAGGGGACACCTCACAACCCGACGTAGCCTCCAGAGCTCTGCTCGCGCTAGTCGGGGTTCCACAACTACAGACCAAAGACCAGACCTGGTTCATGATTGTGACGGAGAGAATTCTGATTTTATTTAGAAATCAAGCTAAACTATGGAATACATTTTTCAGCTCTGAATCCCAATTATCGATAATTATATTGTCATGGTCAAAGCCTGTGAGATTTAGCATTTGTTTAGTAATACACATATTACATGCAACCTGGCAGGTCAGTGGTCCTGGTGAATCACTGAATCTGTCACTGTCTGAACTTTCCTGGGTGACAGATTCCAAATTTTGAGGCAAAAATTAACAGATCTATGTACAATGAAAACACACATACATGATAATTATTGTAGACCAAGAGACAGCCTTACCACTTTCCGAATATTTGGTTTAAATCGCTCATCAGAAGAAGTTTGTTAATCTTTTTTCACAAAATTGTTGGTGAATCCAGAATACCATCCATTTTTCTTGCAGCAGGATCGCACCCAACTCTATCCCTATCCAATGTGCTGATTGGTGGATTTAAATATAAAAAGTATCCTAGTTGTGATCAGATTGAAAATCTAAGGTATCTATCGACAGATCAGTGGTACATCAGTCTTATCAAGTCATCTGCGTTACTTTTGTTCCAAGAATGACGACATAAGTTCTTGAAATTGTTGACATTTTCAGGTCTTTCCTCTTGTCTAATCTTTGTTTGGAGCTGTTCTATGTATTAAACTCCCTCCCTCTGCAGTCTCGGAAAAAAGTTCCATTGTCCTGTAGAATATACGTTTATGTAAATTTTATGCGAGAGATACACCAAGAGATATATGTCAATACTTTTGGATCTTTTCTTTAATTCTTCAAAGTGGAAAGAATTAATTTATATTTAGTTTATCACTTAATACCATGCAAATATCAAATGATAGAATGGCCCAAAGAGATGATGGACAAAGAGGTATTGATGGGGTATTAGGTTTCTAGTAATTTCGGAAAGTATATTATTTTAATTTTTGTGTTTTTGATGGTATAAGTCTCCACATTTGATCAAACCGATTTTTTGTAATACATTATAAGTTTATTGATCTTATTTCGGTGGATACATGGCGAATTACATGTTTATTAAAACCGGACAGAAGTTGGGAATCGGGGCCACTTCAGTGAGCTCCCGCCCCGTCGGAGCCCATTATTTCCATATTTGAAAGTGCAGTGAGGAAAATAGTCAGCCGCCATCTTGATAGCTGAAGAAGGTCATTATTGTTGAGTTTGGTGCCGATTTAAGCTATCCTCCGGGATGGAGGAGACTAAAATCATTTACCACATAGACGATGAGGATACTCCTTACCTGATCAAGCTGCCCATTTCCCCGGATCGTGTCACTCTAGGAGATTTTAAGAATGCTCTCAATCGGCCGAATTACAAGTTTTTCTTCAAATCCATGGACGATGATTTTGGGTGAGATTATTTTGCAGTTTGCGTCCAACTAATTAACATATGGTCACCGATATGTGATCACACTGAGCAAGAAGGGTACATTTGCAAAGTTGACCCTAATTTCGGCGTAGTTTGAGACATACAATTTCAAATTCTTAGAGAAATGTTGTGGGCGGAATTAGGGGACCTGTCAATGTGTCAAAATCATGGTTCGGTGTTGAGAATCAAAAGATTTTGCACAATAATCTTTTTTCAAAACTTTCAGTTTCTTTCCAGCATCCTAATTTTCACATTAATTGCATCATTATCTGCCCATCTTATCGAACTTCCTTTCTGAAAGCGATGGGAAGAGGTATTTTCAACAGACATATTGTAGAAGAAAGTTGTCACCTTTTGACAACTGTTTCAAAGCCAAAAATGCAAAATGCTTTGTACTTGACCACAAAGATTTTAAGTGCAACCATCAGACTTTGTTATTTTGAGCTTTGTGAATGAATTAAAAATGTTTTTTTTTAACATCTGATTATTTGTTTGCATAAAAGAGTACTTTTCAGAAGTTAGATTACCACTTTTGAACCAAAAATAATTAACTGCTGATCAAGGCACTTTGAGTTGCCTTTTAAATGATAAATTTGAAAATTTTCGTTCAGAAATTTGAATGGCCATTATCATCAGTTGATTATGCTTATCATGATGATCTCAATATGCACATGATAAAATGAAACCAATGAAATTATTAATTTGATTACAGGGAAGCTTACAGAAAAATGCTGGTTAATTTATCATATTATAGAGCTGGGATATACATAGGAATGACACAGGCCAAGGAAAAACACAGGATTTAAAAAAAAAATTCAATGTGAGAGAATTTATCTCTACTTTGGTCAGGAACAGAAATATAACATTGACAAAAGTCTGTGATATTCCAGAACATGAGAATCTCAACGCATATACTGTCAAAGTGGTCAGGAAAAAAACAAATTTTGTCAGGGAAAAGTCAGTAAAAAGTTACGAAATTTGAGAAAAGATTGCATGTGGCAACCCTGCATACATGTTGATCTATAAAGTTCAAATAGAATTTAGTGAAAATGGAAATAACTGGAGATCAGCATGGGTCCACCTGCATTTCTTAATTAAGAATATATGATCTTTACTCGTAAGTATTCATCAACACCACCACATTACAATAGGCCACAACCAAATGATGGATTCTTCTCGTTCCAAAGAAAACTTTTTTATTTTTGATATTCATGTCTTTTTATAGACACCAGCAGTCGTGAATTATCAGTGCTATTTTTACATACATGTATTAATATTGTGTTATTTGAGAGACCTTTGCAGGTGTTGATCACCAAAAGTTAATAATAATGAGGCTGTGATATTAGCCAGAAAACACAAATGTATCATATTTTCAGGCTGAGAACTGTACATTTAAATTGTTTTTATTTTCTGTAGTGCTCAATTGGTTTAAAAAAAACTTTGTAATCAGATTTACATTAATTCTAGATATACAATTTAGCCTTTCTTTGTGTTTTTATCATGTTTATGATATGGTGGCACATACATGATAAGTATTATTAAGATAACCATGATAATAAGGTTATCATTATTTACTTGATATCCGGATTCAAACTGTTCAAAATAACAATGGTTTCTGATAGATTACATAGTCTTGATTTAAAGAATTAGTTCTGAATAACATTCGGCATCATGAACATGTGAAATATATAATTTTTTTATTAATCAAATGAAATGTTCTTTATGCTTTCAGAGTGGTCAAGGAAGAGATAATAGATGAATCAACACATTTACCTTGTTTCAATGGAAGAGTAGTGTCATGGGTGAGCTTTACTTTTCTACCAAAACTTTACTCATTCTCCTGTTTTATTGAAACTCTAAAAAGGCCAAACAAATAATCAATTTGTTTCATTACAACCTGAACCCAAAAGAGGGGTAGGTTTTTTAAGATAGATAAAATAAGAATTAAGATATTGACCTAAAATTTACATTAATTTTTTACAATGTGACATTTATTGTAGAATAATCATAAATACATTGAGGCTGACCATCTTGATTTATCTTGTTTGTCAGTTAGAACCAAACACCTATTTGGCCACACACAAAAGTGACAATTCTCCCTATCTGCTCTACCATATACGCTGCATTTTCAGAGCGCTGCTATCGTATTTGACCCAATTCTTTGCACACGGCACATCCGGGAACAGCGGCGACAGCCTGTTTGGGGCATTGTCGCCTCTGCCTTTCATCTTTCCATCGTTGTTTTTGTCAGTTTTGCCTCCGTAATGTTAACATAAATTACGTAGATTGCAATATATATATAAAGATTACACAACAGACACGCTTTAGCGCTGACATTAGCGTGTTAATGTACAATGTCAGTCTGAAATTTCCCTCCCATCTTGAAGCAAGCGCAGACGGAAGTTTACAATGCAACATCTTTCCCGTCATGCACTGCTCTCTTGCACCAATTTCGTCATTATTTCACGGACCAGCTAAAAATCCGGGAGAGCAGATAGCGAGAATTAAGTTTAGGCCTTGAGATTTAACCTCTCATCAAAAAAACCTGAAATGTTCTCATTTCCCGTTGAAATGTTGAGCATGGTTAATATGTCCAGGCAATAAGCTTACTGAGAAGAGAATTGCTTTATTAATTTAGATAATGTTATAATACAGTTGCGGTCAAGATCTATTTGGTATCATGTAAATTTGACCAAATACAAACAAGTGTTGTAGGATCGACATAGCTATATTTCACCATGCATGAGAAATGCGTAATAAATAGTGCCATACAGTTGGAACCAAGCTCTATTTAATCATGCATGAACATGACCAAATAAGTCATGCAGAACCATTTGCTTGACCATATCACCTCATGCACAAGGTCTAGATGTTTGGTTCCAACCAATGATTAAATCATATATAGCAGAACCAAGCTCGATTTAACCATGCATGAACATGACCAAATAAGTCACGCAGAACCATTTGCTTGACCATATCACCTCATGCACAAGGTCAAGATGTTTGGTTCCAACCAATGATTAAATCATATAAAGCAGAGTCATGGCAACACCAGGTGACCTTAAATGGTCACATAGCCTAAAGAGAAGGAGGTAGGATTTGGCGTAAGTGGAGTGAGAATTTGCAGAATGCAGGCACAACGAGGCAGCATGTGTGAGAGTGCACGCTGTGTGTAGAGGGAGTGTGAGACATGCAGTGTGGCCTCCGCGGTCACCAGATGTCACCACTGACAGCTTGTGTCATCCTGTGATAATATTAGCATTCATCGTGTTCATTATCACCACTCCAAGCATCCTGCCAGTACTTCCAACTCACCATTATTACACACCAGTATTTCCCATTCAGGATTTTGGTCTCCTGCCCGAATGTGGTTGCCATATTTATTTGAATATTGGACTAGGAATTAGGGTCCAAACCTTTAGTCAATGTTTTGGGGGGTCGGCTTATACATGAGGGCAACCTGTGGATGGTGATTACAACAAGAATAATTGACTTTATCAGCATGATGAAGATATAAATTTATACAAACTCCCTCAAAGGCGATATAATTAATATCTTTGGCTTGTAATACACAAAGTATTCTGCAACGTCTCAACAGTAGTTCACCTACTGTTGAGGCGTTGGTCGCTACATTGAAAAGCAGAAGTGATGGGGGAAAACTATTATTTTTGGCACAAAAACGATCGGAACTCGCATTGAAATATTAATATATTGCGCAATGATGGATCCCTGACTCTACATATTTATGTTTTAATGGGCGCCAAACTTGAATGGTAGCAGTACTGATGAAAAACAGACTCGTCCTACAATCGGAAATTGGGCTTTTCAAACAAAATGACATCAATTTGGGGGGTTGTCCTATTTTTGAGTAAATACGGTAGATCTTTTGAACAGATTTGTCCATTTCTGCTGGACTTTTTGAATTTTACAAGACAGATATGAGTGATAACACAGGAGATTTCCACACTTTTCAAATAGGAAATTCTTTGCTGTTTCACCACTTTGATTTTTCCTGTTTTTACATCACAAATATTTAGTTAACTTCGCTGTTAAGTGTTGAAGTTTGTAATCACTTGAAAAGTATGAGTCCTGTATAGGATGAATTGAGACAATGCCAAATTGTTTGTTTTATTGAAAGATTTATGGTGTTATTTGTCCCAGGAAATTGTCCTGACCATTCTGACCTGTACTTGCGTGCAAGATAAGAATATCTGAAAATAACTGACAGAGCTTCAAAGAAACATCCAGTGGAAAGTTAAAAAAAATTATAAACAAATAATCTTATTTATAGTGCTCAATTCTTGTGTTTGAAATATGGGCAACCAACATTCTTATCTTAATGTGAAGGCCTGTGTTTTACCACTTTAAATTTTGTAGATATTCCAGTGTAAATGGTTGGATCATGACTCGCCAAATGGTTATATCTAAATGTTCTCCAATTGTTTGGATCTATGTTTTCTAAATTGTTGGATCTTTAAATGATAAATTGGATCTATGCTGTCCAAATGCTCTTCAAATGGTTGGATCTACATACAGTGATGAAAGTCTTCAGGAAATAACCTGAATTCCTTTTTTTTTCAAATGTAAAATTCAAAATGGTCTAAACTCAGTCTGAAACATCCAAAAATGACATTTCTGAAAGGGTGTAGGGGTATCTTCAGGTTAATTTTTAAGGGTTTCAGTTTTTTCCTGAATGCTGACTTTCATCACTGTACATATCTATGCAGGTTGGATCTTGATATATATACTTTCAAAATTGTTCTATATTCTCCAAATGGTTGCATCAATAGATGCTCTCCAAATGTTTATTATCTTCAGATGATCTCCAAATGGTTGGATCAATTGATGCTCTCCAAATGGTTGGATCAATTGATGCTCTCCAAATGGTTGGATCAATTGATGCTCTCCAAATAATTGGGTCTTCAGATAGTCTCCAAATGTATAAAATATCTTCAGATGCTCTCCAAATGGTTCCAAGGATATGTTCTCTTCAAGTGATTTGACCAACAGGGGTTCTCATGGTCAGCTTTTGGTTTCTCATAAAGGGATGAATTCCTATTGGTTCTCAGGATTCTCCTCCCTATTCTATGGTCTTGCTGAGTTTTTGGGACTGTTATGTCACATTTATGATGCTTGTCTAGAGACGGGAAATGCTATGAACCACAAATACAAAAAAAGGTAACCTGTGTTTTAAGCGTGACTACATTTGGTCATACTGAACTGTGGCGTGGTTCAGTTGGTTAAACATACCTCAGGCTTGGTAGTATAGGGTCACGCAATGGCCGTGAAGTCATCTTTTTACACAGGTATCTATTATGACCAAAAGCAGTATACTTGGACTGCCAACAGTTCAACTCGGGTGAGTGAAAAGGTTGATAAAGCATCAGGGAAACAACATCATTTCTTGAAATACATACACAGACAGAAATAGCAAAGTAAAACAGAAATAGAACATATCAGGAAACAGTAAATACAGTAAACACTTTGTACATATTTCAAAAGATTGGAGTAAAAGTTGATTTTATTTCCAATACAGGCAGGTTTTATGTGCTGTTTGACATGTGGAGGAGGTGCAGACTCGGGTGTACTCACGGCTTTAACTCGGTTTTATCACAGGGAGAGGGTTAGCAATTGGATCAGGGCATACGTTTTGACAGGCGTGTATTTTATGGTAAAAGCCAGTGTGCTGCTATGTCCTGCATAATACATGGCTTGGTCACCTCATGAGCTCTTGTGTATTCTCCAACCACTAATAAGTCTGGCTGAAAAAATGGACAGGATTATCTGACATTGGATTTATTGGGATATAGGATTAACTGATCATCTGTTTTTGTTTTCATGCATAATCACGTCACAATTAGGTCACGCAGTGCCAGAGTTAGACTTCATCAGTTCACGCATGACTGCTGTGTGGCACTATTTACATTTTTGCTTGACCAAATACAGCTTAAACAATGAAAGTCAGTGAAAGATAAGAAGGAAGAAAACATTATGATATGATAAAAATGATGTGATTTTGAATTAAGATGAATGGGGTTTATAATGTTATTTTGCTTTGTGATTTCAGCTTGTGCCGGCAGAGAACAGTGTGTCAGATACACAGTCGCAATGTGCAGAGTCGACAGCGGGAGACATCCCCAAACTGCCGACGGAGCGGCTGGGAGGGATAGGGGACAGCAGACCACCCTCATTCCAGTAAGTACCCTCCTTTCTGGCTAATCATGAATACCATGTCCATGCTTACACATAACCAGTCACAGGCTGACATCTATTGGTTCACACGTAAACTTGACAAAACAAGGTCATGCATGTGGCATCAATGCCGGAATAGTCATGCATTCCTTGTGTGGCATGGTATAGTCATACAACAGCTCTGTGATGAAATTCATATTTGGCTTTAACTATGTTATGTTCAATATTGTCAAACAGTCTCTCTATCTGACTATTTTCTTGTATGTACATATTGTACATATGAATGTTATAACCATGGTTATTCCCAGTGTCAACATTCTCCACCATCCATATATGCTAACTGACACAAAGTAGCAGTAGAAGACAGAGGAGTCTTCAGTCACCTCAGGCCTCACGCAATATGATCAAACGATGAACTTGTGTGACCTCAATATGATTAGGTTCATCAGTCAGTGCCAAACATCAATGTGGTCACACATAAACAAGACATGTGTATACACTACCTATGCTACATCAGATCTGCTACCATCTCGTGTCATGGATGTCTACTTTTGCTCTGTCCAGTAACTGTCTGGCCTGTTTTCAAACATCTTCACTGATTCTGAGTTCACAGTGTTATCTAGGAGGAAGTTCTATGTCTCTGTTATCCTGTAGGAGAACTGATGTTGTCTTGTGGCTGTGATACACATTTTCTTCAAAGACTCTGTGGGCTTAAATTGTTCATTCGTACCCATAAGACAGTTGTCGCAAACTGTTTATTCATACCCATAACACTCTGTTGGCTCATACCCACAAGACTCTGTTGGCTCACATTGTTTATTCATACCCATAAGACTCTGTTGGCTCAAACTGTTTATTCATATCTATGAGACTTTCCAGGTTAAAACTGTTTTTTCATACCCATAAAACAAAAATGGTTATCTGTTTCATCATCCCTTTGGAAATTAGCACTTGTAATCAAATGAATGTCTTGGCCTGACATTGTTATTTTTTAGAGTGTGTGGTTTGAAATGAGTTTGAGGTTCTGCCGCTAAGAAGAAACAATTATTTATTTACTATGGCTGGGAATCTTCATCATAATCATTACAGTGAATTAAATAAATATTGATACACCCCCCATGCCATGGCCAAGAATAAAAATAATTAAAATACTTTAACATTATCATGTTTCAGTTCAGGTCTTGACATTATAGATTTGGGGGACTGGCCCGAAAGCCACTGACCATTTTGTTGTCAACTACTGGCCTATAACAATGGAAATTAATATTTATTTCAATCCAGTCCAGGAGAATTTTTAAACACTGGCCCTTACTGGCCAAGAGGCAAATAAAAACCCTTTTGTGAATGTGAAACGCTGCTGTATGTTTATTGGCCTATTTCAACCACTTTGTTTTATAACTCCACACGCTGTATCAACATTTTGATCATAAATCTTGCTAATAGCAGCATCATAATATCAATGTCAACAAAATCTGGACTTGAGAGATGTTAATGTGTAAATGCAAATTAGTATGAGTTGCTTATCGGTTATAGGCAAATATCTATATGGTCATTCATAAACCGCATCCATTAAGGACATTTCAGTAAGGATTCTCCTCCTTTAGGTTCCTTTGTACCTATTCTATTTTCATAACAGCATGTATCTGCTATAGGGCTTTGAATATTGACATTCTCAAATCAGCAGAAAAAAATACCAAAAATCAAGTGGTATACCTATTTCCATTGAAATGATGAAGAGACAGCTGAGATGCTTTTTACTGTTACAAATTTGATACCTTTATTCAAGCTAATCATGCATAAATGTGAACAAATAATGTTACACATGTATGTATGGCTAACATTTGACCCTATTGTGCCATGCTTAAGGTATGCTTGGTTGAATAGTCCCACCCCACAGCTCTGCATGACTAGATGAGGTCATTCAATGACCACATGTTGATGCATGACCCAAATTGATGTTTACCTGCAACTGGTGATACTAGATGGCCAGCAGACCCTCACAAAAAGGATTTTGGTCACTGGTCCAAAATGACTAATTTATTCTCACATCCATAGGAATTACATGAAACAATGAAAAGTGTTAACTGTGGTCTTGGCAAGGGATTATAAAACCACTGGCTGGAAGGCTCTGGACACCCTTCAAGGCCACCAGGTCAGTGGTGATTGCCCAGCCCTGGCCACTGTCTGGCTTGCTGGGGACACTGCTGTGTGCTCTCACCACGTGTCCTGGTCTGCAGTGGCTCTTGTGGCACTGATTTGTCTGAGAAGAAGGGTGAGTCACTGCCAGCCTCCCTGCTGCAGCTGCTGCTGTGATTCATACAAGCCAATACCTGCCCCTCCAGGCATCACTGGCTCATACTCCTCAGCAGCAGAGCCATCACCCCACCTTCCCTAACCCTCACCCCTATACTCCACCCTCACACTTGTGCAGACACCTAGCCACCCGCTCATCCCATCATTTTGCCATCCCTCATTTCATTATTTAGCCACCCCTATCCCATCATTTAGCCACCCCTCATTTCATTATTTAGCCACCCCTATCCCATCATTTAGCCACCCCTCATCCCATCATTTAGCCAACCCTCATCCCATCATTTAGCCACCCCTCATCCCATTATTTAGCCATCCCTCATCCCATCATTTAGCCACCCCTCATCCCATTATTAAGCTATCCCTCTTCCCATCATTTAGCCACCCCTCATCCCATTATTTAGCCACCCCTCATCCCATTATTTAGCCACCCCTCATCCCATTATTTAGCTAAACCTCATCCCATCATTTAGCCACCCCTCATCCAGACACACAACCACACACCCCACCCTCATCCAGACACACAACCACCCCCACCCTCATCCAGACACATAACCACCCCCACCCTCATCCAGACACATAACCAACCCCTCACCCTCATACAGACACATGACCATCCACTCTAAAACCCTCATCCCTGATAGGGAAATAGTTTGTACTGTGAGGATTAAAGTGGCACCCTCTCTTCACCTGTGCCCAGGAAGAACTTAAATAAATGGCTGTAGTTTGTGGCCTCAGATTTGAAGAACATATTATTAATGTCCCAATGCAAGTGGCAGAACTTTCTAGTCTCTTTGAGACTTCAACTTCTCATGAGCTTAAAATGTACTGAAAACAAACAATCAATCAAGCAATCAAAACCTGTCAAGTCCTCGGAGGAGAAAGGGACCAAATGTTTATAATCACAATGTTGTAGATGAGGCATATGAGATGAGTGATTGAGGGAATATGGTGTATATATAACATTGATTATCACTGCTCAGCATGGTGAGGTGCAGAGGGTGATGTATACACTTAGCGGGGCTCAGGGCTGCGGTAATTAGTGCGAGATGTGCTTATCTCTCACAGTAAACACACAGCACTTCCTCCTCATATCTGTATATATATATGAGGCTTGCAGTAGTTCAGAACATGCTGCTATAGGGTCATGAAAAAATAAGGTTTTGCATTAAGTGAACTTGTGTCTGAAATATGATTTGAAAAGGTGTGTTGTCAGAGTAAATAGATATTGTCACAGATATTGGTGGTTGCATGGGGTGGTGGACTGTGCGAGTAGATAGTCACAGATATTGGTGGTTGTGTGGGATGGTGGACTGTGCGAGTAGATGGTCACAGATATTGGTGGTTGTGTGAGGTGGTGGACTGTGCGAGTAGATAGTCACAGATATTGGTGATTGCGTAAGATCATGGACTGCGAGTAGATGGTCACAGATATTTGTGGTTGCATGGGATCGTGGACTGTGCGAGTAGATAGTCACAGATATTGGTGGTTGTGTGGGGTGGTGGACTGCGAGTAGATAGTCACAGATATTGGTGGTTGTGTGGGGTCATGGACTGTGCGAGTAGATAGTCACAGATATTGGTGGTTGGGTAAGATCGTGGACTGGACTGCCCATTGGTAGACTGTGATGTAATAGATTCTAAGAGCCAGACTCTTGGCAGATCTATAGAGAGGATACATCTTGGGAAGACCTGAGATTATCAGAGGGGAGCATTACCTCTCTATGGTCACCCATAATAAACGAGACCAATTAAAATGGAGGATGCTTGTCTTGTGGTCAAGCTTAGCTGTTGTGTCGCATTATTTTGTCATGCATGCTCTATGTGTGACAAGATATGGTTACACAGTTGTCCTGTGTGACTGTAATAAATCATGTTCATTCGTGACCAGATTGATGTTTGGTACCAACTGATTATCTGTTCTCTGTGCTGTGGCAGTTTTTCCACTTCTCTCTTCTCCCATATTGTCTTTTTATTGTTGTATAAATTATTAAAGCCTAACTTCTATTTGGATTGGTCAGACCAAATGTGAAGGGCAAACATGTGACATAGAATGCCACGATGCCTTGGTTTTAACATGACCAGAAGATTTCCATGTGTATGGCCAAGGTATACTGTAATAATACAAGATCAATGTCCAGTTGTCCTATTTGGGTAACATTTCAATGTCCTTTGTCCTTTTTTCAATGTCCTTTGTCCTTTTTTCAATGTCCTTTGTCCTTTTTTCAATGTCCTTTGTCCTTTTTGGGTAATATTTCAATGTCCAATTGTCCGTTTTGGTAACATTTTAATGTCCAATTTTCCTTTTGGGTAATATTTCAATCCAATTATCCTTTTTGGGTAACAATCGTAACATTTCGATGTCCAGATGTCCTTTTTGGGTAATATTTATGCATGACCTGATATATATGTTGGCTTTGATTTCTATTAAGAGTCAGCTGACCAGTATTTAGTTGTGCTGATCCCCACTTGGCTGAGGTTTCAGGCCCTCTCCTTACATCAGGACCCTCTCAGCATAAAATGTTCACAAGGACTGGAGTCATGGTAATAGTCAAATCAAATCAAACCACCAGCTAAATTTTTTTTTTATTTATTTATTTTTTTTTTTCACCAGCTAAATTAGCTAAGAGAATTTCAAGGTTATTTTCTGAAAAAATTAGGGAAACTCTTCCTATTTTGATCCATGTCTTCCTTTCTGTATTATGATTGCATTTTTTCATTTATAGAAATATATCTGTCTCCAGAATCGTATTGGTATTTTATATCCTCTTCTGAAATTCTCATGCGCAGGATCTATAACCATGTCGCAATCAGTTGATTGCAAACATTGGTTTGGCCTCATTCATTTCCATCAAATGCCACCCAAATCTCAGAAATGGACAAATACAGCCCCTTGTACTCAGTCAGTGCCAAACCTCTATGTGGTCACACAGAACATCTACATCTATATGTTTAGTCGGCAAAACCGATTGGCATCCCGCCGAGAGTAACATGAGCAAATAAGGTCAACAAGGGCAAATAAGGTCAACATTGGCAAATAATGTAAATATGGGCAAATAAGTCCCAAATAATGGCTGTTAGGTGACCATTTTGACCAGTTGAAGTCATGGGATGGTAAATAAGGTCAAGTATATATGCTTGACAAAATAGAGGTTCAGTCCCAACAGGCAATCTGACACTGAAACAAATAGATGTTATTCTTTCTTCCTCAAGCTTAATGTCAATACATGATCTTTGTATTTTGAGGGGAAAATCATTGAAATACAAAATGTTTGTTTATTTTTTCAGTGCGAATGCATCAACACGAGACTTAGACAATGAGGGATGTGACACGTGCACGGAGACGGAATCGCTCATGTCATCCAGGAGAGGTAAGAACATTAAATATATAGATATCTATGTCATAAGAACAATTTTTTTCAAATCTTATCAAGTTCTGGAGCCAGTAGCAGGTAAGGCTTAAGTGTTGTCAAGAACCGGCAGGATCCGAAAAGAGTTATGAGGTAAGACCTATATCACTCACAAGAGGGCGCTCATCAAAAAAGGATAATCTGATCTGATTTATATTATTATAATTTCAGTCCAAGCATCAATATGGTTCGGCATTTTAATGACCAAAGCACTTAGTAGGTCTTACTATGCTTGTGTGTGATCATATTTGTTCACATTTATATGCAGTATGATAGAGGCTTTGAGTTTTGCCTCACATCTGCATGATTATCTATGATATGACAATTATGTGAGAAAGCAGTTTGTCTGCTACAAATAGGCCTCGTCACGAAAGGACTGTCAAAAGTGATGTTAAACCACCCTTCCTCCCCCTCCCCCCCAAAAAAAAATAAATAAAGAAATAAATAAATTGGTTGGTCATGCATACAAATGACTCGAAAGTATTGGAAGTCACATGATCTCCATGCTTGACCTGATTCCATATACGTGACCTGATTCCATATACGTAACCTGATTCCAGTTTATACGTGACCTGATTCCAGTTTATACGTGATCGGACAGAGGTCTGACTGCAACTGCTCAGCACCAATGCGTGACTATGTAGACATATGGACTTGATATCTGAATATATCACGCCAGAATCAAGTAGAGAGACATATGTTGAATCCAGGGATTATTTAAATATAGAGAATATGGGATTATCTTAGTCGTATTAATCCAGACCACAAAGACTGTGAACAGGATTAACATTGGAACCAGCTGTCAAGTCTGTAAATAGTTTTAATAAAGTTCAATATAAGAACAACTGATACCAAAGCCTTGATTGGAAGAAACATAAGAAATGTTATGTGGAAAAAAATTCTTCTGTGCTCAGTTGTATGACAATCCCACGTCGAGATTATCATATCATTATGGGAGAGAGCTATTCTCAGCTCAAATAGGTACCAAAGTATTGACAATATCAGAAGTAATCGGCTAAAAATCACTAGGTTACATCAGAGTGTTAGTTATATTTGTATGATACTCTCTTTGCAAGATAAAATGCATTGGATTAATACAGCCCTGGGAGGACTAGCAATGATATATTTACATATATGTGTATTATATATGTAGTGTTGGTTTTGCACAGAGGAGAGTGAAGACAAAAACAAGACAGTTGGTTAAAAGAAAGGAAATGTCTTAGCAGATTCCTGCAGAAGCTAGGAGCGTATACATGATCCAGTAATTGGCAAAATGGGGGAGAAGGGGCAGGCCGTTTATTGTGCGAGGGTAAGAATGACTTATGATGCCGTCTTAGTGCCCTTATGACACGTAGGGACCACCTACCCCGGCCCCATAATGCCCTCCTATGAATGGCCAAGCGCACAATTAGATGGCTTTCAATACATGAGTTGTGACTGCCCCCGTACTTAGGCTGATTTAACACCTGACAGCAGTGTGGAATCCACCAACATTATTAGAAGATTTTATTTATATTTTTTCACATATAAAAGTGATAATTGCAATAATCAATATAAATTGGATGCTTTTAAGAGATTGGGATAACGTATTAGAACAAGCTTTAAATCGAAAGAATTTATGCACATAGAATGTCAGCCTAATTGTTCTGTGTGGATTGCTCTGGCCATTTTTGGTAGGTTGCATATTTGAGTGGAATCAAGCTGTGAAACCCTTGATACAAGCATATATATATGCTGAATGTGGGAAGGACGATTCAGGGAAGAATGAGAGAACGAGAGCAATCATATACACACTTATTTAACCAGGTGGCAGACGGGACAAGCATTAAGACAGAGATATCTATCGAGTCGCCCCGTTTATCTAACAGCTACTTTTAGCTGACACAGAATGTGTCCAGACAATGGACAGTGACATCCTATCACTCCCCACTCTTTTGTCGAGACTTAAATTGCCAAGGAAGACGCTAAGTCTTGATTTCAATTAGTCTCGGAAAAAGTCGACTTTGTGGTGTCAGTGGTTGTGGTAGTGGCAACGATGCGGGTGTTTTCTATGGGATTATGCTTACTGTATGGAACTTTCTGCCTGATGTCTCACAGAGAAAAGCCTTTGCCGATATAGTTTGCAATATTCCGCCGTGGAGGGAGCCTGGCTGTCACAAACAGATCTGATATTCCATTAAGGCAACATAAAAACAGGATTGAGAAGTTGGACAAATATTTTCATTTCGGCGATGAGAGATGTATTCACAGTGAAAAGAGATAACATCACAGACCACTGATCTCTGTGGGTAAAAAAATAGCTGATCACGGGGGAAAAACATTTATTGCTTCAGAATGAGATTTGGTTTTGACATCTGGAATTAGCAGCAGCAGTTCACATATATAAATGGATTAGACCCATCCGTGGTGTGTTTTAAAGGCAGAGTTTTTATTTATGTAAATGTAGCAGCTTCAACCCTGATCAAAACTTACACTGCAAACACAAAACTGTCAAGTTAGATTGGAAAGGACAGGCACAATTTTGTAGCAGTATTAACTACATGCAGGATGGGAACGTTGCCAAGAGCGAGAGTGGAAATGTATTAATTTTGCTCCATCAGTGTGGGCATTTTCACACACAGCACTGAGGATATCTGGAGATATCTCGGACACCAACATTTATTTGTATGCAACAGGATTTAAGTTGCATGTCACGCAGAAATTTGCAAATGAAAATTTGGATCAAAACAGGATAATAGTAGTTCCCGTATAAGTTTTGACCGCATGCACTGGGATCATTACTTGTATTTTGATCATTCTATAGTTCGGTGTCAAAGACAAAACTTGGCAGACAGGGGGAAAAAAGCACCCTCCACCACGAGGTAAAATTGTTGTGTGATATTATCACAAATTGCTGTGTGCGGTTTGTTGTATTGAATCAGATGCTGGTCGTTAAAAAGACGGGTGAATTTACATCTGGGAAAACGTGTCTGGCGGTCGTAAGGTCAGCAAGCTAATGGGTGGGTGCTGACAAAGTTGCTGACATGTCTCGTTGTATAACTCAAGCTACACTAAAAACATGGGAAGCCTGCCAAGAAACTTGCCGCTGCTCGACGTAGTAGCGTGGATGGGCCGCTGAAAACCCCCGTCTTTATCAATCCACTTCTGTCTATCATAAAAAATACCAGATAATTCCCAGGCATGGATGCTGTCTTTCACCATTCATATTTATCAATTTCTCTCTGCCAACACCATTTTATTTTCTGCCTGGATTAAATTAATATGGAGTCATTCATGGATTAAAACTCAAGTCTGATTGATCATTTTTGTTGGACAGAGTTGAAAAGTTGTTCTCCAAGTAGATGTGCTTCAGATCTCAAGAGCTAATACTTATTTTAAAAGAGCTATTTACGTCGGATTTTTCAAACTAGAATCCCAGATGTTAGATCATGTAGGACACACAGGGACCTTTAATTAAGCCTGGCCCCAGCTGGTAACAAGGAAATTCACAAAACACCCCCAAGGAATGCTAACATCTTCTCCTGCAAAGAATCAGAAAAAAAAGAGATTTATTCATTTGATTATTTATTTTGTGGATGTGTAGTGAAAAAAAAAAAAACAAACAACAAAAAAGCAGAGAGTTGAGGTAGGGTAGGTTTGATTGGTGCCAGCAGGATGGTACGTGTTCAGTTGATGGTGAAGACGTTAGAGACATGGGATGAGCTGTGTGTCTGTGTCGCCCTCCGGGAGGACTATGACACCCACAGGCTTACCCATCTCCTCCAAGGTAAGCACCACATTCCACTATGTTTTTGTTTTTTTTTTCTTGTTTTTTTTCTTTCTTTTGATGTAACTTGGGCAAAGGCTACACAGAGAAGGACCTGAGGCTGAGGATCTGTTTCTGATATACCCCCTGCCCATACTTTTATAATAGGTTTGATTGTTGACCTGTTTTCATCATTAATTTTAACATTCTGGGGGGTAAGTAAATATAGTGGGGCGTAATTATTTTATTGTAGAACAATTAATTTGTGCATGACTGCTCACACCTTAAATTTTAATTTTGATTTTGTGTGATAATAATTTGAATTAATTTCTCAATGTATTTGATATTTTTGTTCTAATTTTAACTTTTTAATTCACCATATAAGTTGTAGTTTTTATAACATGATATAATATGATGACGAGCTGAAAGATGTGTGTGTGTGTTTGTGTATGCGAAAATTGAGAAAAAAAGATCATTTGATGGCCCCAAATTTTCATCAGTATATATTTGCTTATAATACTTTAATTTAGAAAGGAACAAAACATTTTTTATTTGCTAAACTCAGTAATGTTTTTTTTTAATATTAAAAAGATTTTTTGTGACAGTATTTTGGTATGGCTGTTAAATGTGAATGTCAATTAAAGTGAAAGATCTAGAATGGCTGTGGTGTTGTGAGAGGGTTTAGAGTGGCTGTGTTGTCAGTATGTGAGAAGGTTTAGAGTGGCTGTGTTGTCAGTATGTGAGAAGGTTTAGAGTGGCTGTGTTGTCAGTATGTGAGAAGGTTTAGAGTGGCTGTGTTGTCAGTATGTGAGAAGGTTTAGAGTGGCTGTGTTGTCAGTATGTGAGAGGGTTTAGAGTGGCTGTGTTGTCAGTATGTGAGAAGGTTTAGAGTGGCTGTGTTGTCAGTATGTGAGAGGGTTTAGAGTGGCTGTGTTGTCAGTATGTGAGAGGGTTTAGAGTGGCTGTGTTGTCATTTAGAATGGCCCTTTTGGCAGGATTGCAAGTGGCCCTGTCGTCAGGTTTGAAAGTGGCCCTGTTGTCAGGGTTGCGAGTGGCCCTGTCGCCAGGGTTACAAGTGGCCCTGTTGTCAGGGTTGTGAGTGGCCCTGTCGCCAGGGTTACAAGTGGCCCTGTTGTCAGGGTTGCGAGTGGCCCTGTCGTCAGGGTTACGAGTGGCTGTATGGTGTGGCTGGTGCACGTATTTGGTCAGACTGCTGCATGATGTATTTTTGCTTTGTTAGATGGCCACCCACGCTACAGTTCACATAGATCTAGCCGAGATCCCCGACTCCAACCAAATCATGGTAAGTTACACAAGCCGCCCCGTCTCCAGTGCTTGAAATGCCCCGTCCATCAAGTCACAACATCTATTTGGTCATGCATTTTCATGACCTTCTGGGATCATACTGGGTCGTCTCGTGACTGTATTTTGTCATTTCCTAACCTGATCTACTATGTCAGTGACTCGGGCATGTTACCAAATAGATGTCTTGACAAGACTGTGGACAAGTGAAAACAGTTAATGCCTCCGTTTGGCAAGCACAATTTAAACAGAATTCAAAGATTATGTTTACTTTGGCAAGTATTGAAAAGCATTTCAAACACTGTTCTTTTCATATTTTGTTGTTTATTATTTTAGTTGTTGATGATTTATTTTTGTTTAATTTTCTGTTGTGTGATTTTGTTTCCTCCACCCACCAACACCCCTTCCCCCCAGCCATTGCCATTCCTTACTGTTGTATTGCTATTTATATTTATGATTTGATTTGATTTGATATGTTGGCCGCTCCACTTTTGTCATGTGTACTTGCAAACACTCATGATACTGTAATGTTACCATGATTCTCAAAAACAGGTATAAAAGTAAACCTCACTATCTCAACTAGAAAATCTTTTACAAAAAAAAAGAATAATAAAACTTTTATTTTAATTCAAATTAAATCAAATCCATGTTTATTAAGTTTCTATATGAACGAGTTCAAATTTCTTTGATATCATGATAAGAATTCAGCAATGTTGAATTGCCACCAATTTTTAGTCTTTGAGATAATGCTGTTTTCCTCTCATTAGACAGGTGATATTATCATGTTACTGTCATGTATTTATGTGCACACTGTTAATATGTATATGATTTTCCAATATGCAAGGTTATCCCACCAAATATGTTCAGATTTCTTTTTACTTTATGAATTCTTCGACTGCCTTTTATTCATATTTCTGAGCTACATATCTGGAACGCCTTAATCCAAGTTCAAACATGTGGCTACTTCAGCCCTTCTTTATACACAGCAGTATTTATAAAGGCATGTCAGCTGGCAGTGTTTATAAAAATATTTATTTTTACATGACAAATGACTGTTTTAACTTAAAATTGAAGCCAAATATTTGTCATACATCCTCATTGCTCGACTCAAATATCAACAAAAGATGTTTGACATTATCTTGATTTTCAGCAGTTTCCTGATCTCGCTATCTCGCTTTGAACATGTTAAGCCACCTTAATTAATAAAACTTCAGCTTTCGAAGCAGAAAACTATACTTAATCTGAACCATATGTTGGAATACACTGGGGATAAAATATTGCATATTGAATATCATTGATTAGAACATTGCAGAGAGTATAAGTCAGAATTGGTATTTTATCATAATGTTGTGTAAGAATTGTTTTGATGTATTCAGGGAATTGGTGTATATATACATATTGTGTGGTAAGAGAAATAGTATAGGCTGAATTTGATTGGTTCAAATGAAGTTGTACACTCCCTGCATGTAGTTTTCAATGGGGAAAATCAAAACAAAATGTCAATGGGCATTTTGGTGTGTATCTTTGCTGTATCATTCATGTTCTCCCATTCACATCACTTGTTTTCAATATAATACACATAAGATACACGTTTTATGAGCAAGAACTGGTGTATTTAAAGTCATGTTTCAAAATTGGGCTAACAAGAATTATTAGATATGAAATTAAGAAAAAGATAATGATGATATTTGTTGCATTGCAGCACCACGCATGAATGGACACAGTAAGCACGGTCACCCGCCCCGGGACCGCGCCCACGGCTTCGACGCCACCTCCTCTGTGATGAGTAGTGATATAGAAACTACTAGCTTCTTTGACTCAGAAGATGATGCTAGCAGCAGGTAAGCCCACAACCAACAGTCCACGCCAAGCTGCCACACAGTCATGCATGAATGTGATCCAATAGGGTCACGCAGGACCAGTCCTTGACCACGTTGTACAGTGCATGATCAGTGATAAAATTTTTATAGAAATTTTTCGAAATCTGGTTTTTTAATAACATTTTTTTTCTCCTATTTTTCCTTTTTTCCCTTTAACTATCATTTCTATGGCCTTAAACTGTCATTTCTATGGTTTCCACAAGTAGAAATGATAATTTTTTCAGTTTTATTTTCTTTCAACCACTTTCGTCACTGATGATATATTGGGTTGTGCAATATTTGTCCTGAATTAATTAAACCAATTACTGATCTGTGGTATTATTGAGCAGAACAAAAGAAGTCAAAAACATTGAAATATGATTAAACAATGGGAGATCTAAATGGGAGATCGCTTTGGAATCCCTCATAGGCTAAAAAAAATTAGAGGTAAAAATCCAAAGCTTTAAACTCATTCTACAGCATAAATCATTTAAGAGTGTAAACATGATTTCAAACTAATTTCACAATCACATTGACCATTTTGTTTCTATATTATTTAGGTTTTCTACAGCAACAGAAACAACAAATAGGTCCTCCAAATTATACGGCCGACATCGGCGGCGCAGACGGCGACATAGAATGCCTCCGATCAGCAGAGTAAGATATTCCTCAATAACGATTCGTCGAATTTAAAATGAAACAATTATGGTCATAACATGATAATAATATGTTAATCTATCACAGCTTTTTGAAGGTTTCTCAAGAATCTTTTTTTTTTTGTTTATTTATTTTATTTTATTAGTTTTTGTTTAAAAGGAAGCACTTCCCTTGACCTTATAAACTCCTCTTGCAAAAACATGTGTAAGTTTGACCACTAGATGGCGTGAAATTCAACAAAAGAGCCAAGAGATCTCTATTTATGTATGGCGTTATTGTTGACCTTGATGTGGTGGCAGACATTGTATATTGGTTTGTACAGGTTGCTGTCTGTTATTGCAGATGTTTGGGATCAGCCGAGTATGTAACAACACTTGGTTACGTTGCTTGCCTCGCCAGCCAATGCTTGCTATCCACACGTCCCCCTAATTCTGCCCACACTTGCCTCCGGGCACAACCCCCTTTCCTCCCTCCCCCTGGTGGTAGGACCAACTGCTGAACACTGAAACATCCTTACCAGTCTCAGCCATTTATACACTTTGATGCATCAATATTTACTTTGAAATTTTAAATATATAAGTATATTCACGATTTGACTTGAGGTGTGAGGCAATTGTTTTTTTTTTTTTTTTTTTTTTTTTTTTTTTTTTCTTGTTTGTTTTTTTTATCCATTCTTCTTTCCTAAATTAAAAAAAATGACAGAGACTGGCTTTGGAAACTTCTGTCTTTTTCAAGTTGGTTTCTCTACAATAGAGGGATTCTAAATCAGTTGACTCAAACATCAGCATGGTTTCACAAATTTTGAGATAAAGTAAAGCATATTGGATCTTCATAATGTGATCATAGTGTCATAACTCATAGCCAAACATCTATTTGGTGAAATAAACATTGCCAAATAAGGTCACATGGGGTCATTTTGTAACCATATAGTGCCAAGCACAAAGTCTGTGTGCCCATATAATGTCAGGCAATGACTGATGAAGTCATATATTGGTCATGTGTGACCACATAGATGTTTGGTTCTGACTGGTGATCATGAGACAGCCATGCTTGATTCAGCATGCTTGTGACTTTGTGGAACCAGATCGATGTTTGATTGAACTAATGATTGGAGGAGTATGGAATAAGTTATATCATTTAGCAGTCTTGCTGGTATAATGACAAGATGTCCACCCAAATTTCCTATGATATTGTGTAAACACTCACTCACTTAGATTGAGTTATATATTATATTTATATATATATTTATATATCGTAGGTATTGAGCTTCTTTAAACCTTTCATAATTAGAGAAGTACGGATAGTCGAAATTTAAAATTTCAGAATTTCTATATATTATATATGTTGCTGGATTGAGCATGGTGACGTGGTTTTGTTGGTTTAATAATTTGAAGTTATTGGTTGCGTTTATATGATTGTGGACATTGGGAAAATGGTGTGTAAAAGTTGAGGTCAAAGCCCATAGGTGGCACTGCAGGTTCCTCTCAGAAGGGGAACATATTGACATCTTTTAATTATCAATGATGGGAGCGTTTAGAATCTCAACATGTATTTGGTCACATATTAACATGACTTAATGAGGTCACTGCCCTGTTAATGAGGTCACTGTCCTGTTAATGAGGTCACTGTCCAGTTAATGAGGTCACTGCCCTGTTCTTATGTTCTGGCAAATGTGTTGACTGCTTGAACCAATAGTCACTAGGCAAGCAAGACTAAACTGGAGATGCACAATGGACTTATGTGAACATTCAAAGTCGCATTAGCCAAGTGTGACAAGATTGTGTCACATTAGCTAAGCATGACCCTATGAAGCCACCTTCGCCAAGTGTGACCAAATGTAGTCACATTAGCCAAGTGTGACCAAATGTAGTCACATTAACCAAGTGTGACCAAATGGAGTCACGTTAGCCAAGTGTGACCATATGGAGTCACATTAGCCAAGTGTGATCAAATGGAGTCACTTTAGCCAAGAGTGACCAAATGGAGTCACGTTAGCCAAGTATGACCAAATGGAGTCACGATAGCCAAGTGTGACCAAATGGAGTCACATTAGCCAAGTGTGACCAAATGGAGTCACATTAGCCAAGTGTGACCATATGGAGTCACGTTAGCCAAGAGTGACCAAATGGAGTCACGTTAGCCAAGTGTGACCATATGGAGTCACGTTAGCCAAGTGTGACCAAATGGAGTCACATTAGCCAAGTGTGACCACAAAGAGTTGCATTTCCTCTTGTTAAAGTGTGATCAAATATAAGTTGGGACCTGGTTGAAGTAAGGGCATGGGTGTAAATGATGTTTTCCTTCACCTTCCTCGCAGGTTTCCCCATATTTCCCCTACTTTACAGCCTGGAGTTACTTAGAGTTATTATCCACACACCACAGCTGCAGTTTATTATATTATAACTTAATAATGTCTTATTATTACTCTACTAGTGTCATGCTTTATATAAATATGTGTAAATAATATTAATATTAACTTTTCATGTTTATTGCTTTTCTTTTTATTTTTTTTTTTAAATAATATTTTAATTAGATACTTTCAAGAGCAGTAAAAGAGCGATAATTGCTTTACAAATAGAAAAACGACGTAACTGATTTGTTATTATTCAAGTTGCTATATGTAGATTTATCAGAAAACTTCACACACCAGATATTCGAAGTTTGTCAAGGTTGTGGCTGTTTGGTAACATTAGAATCTGATATTTGTCTTCTTATCTAAGCTTAAGCACTGTGCAGGTATAAACATAAATTAGTTCCGTCGACCAGTTTCTTTTACAGATTTCTATAGCCACTTATCCTATATCTCTTTCCACTTTAACTTGCTTATATATATATATATATAAATATAAATACATCCACATATGAATTTATATTTCTTCATTAATGAGAAATGTAATTTTAAATAAAATGTAATACATGTTTTTTTTTTGTTTTTTGTTTTTTTGTTTTTTTAATTCATAAAATATCAATATGTGCAATTAGTTTTGATGTGAACAAGTCGTAGTTATATGTTTGGATTGTTGTTTTTCAGGCGTCGTCGTTCAGTAGCATCACAGACTCCACCATGTCATTAAATATCATCACAGTCACACTTAATATGGGTACGTACAAGCCTCAGATATATCCTCTCAGTGCCCCTACCAGCCTTCAACATGGTAGACCTCAGGCAAGAGGCCCCATATGGGTGATGTGAAGTCCACGTATAATATTAACTAATTCTGTAATCACAATGGTTTTTTGACAAGAATATTATCTTGAGGAATGAATTCCCTCATTTAAGAATAGATAACATTCTTAACCAAAATGGGGGGAGGGTGAGGGCAAATATGGATGGGTGAATATAAATTTAATTTGATTAAATAATAAGGGAAAAAATAAGCACTACTCTCGACAAAGTTGTCAAATTAGATTTGATGTTTAATATTTATTTTTTCGTTGCATTTCAGACACAGTCAACTTCCTGGGTATCAGTATTGTCGGGCAGAGTAACAAGGGTGGAGACGGGGGTATATATGTAGGCTCTATAATGAAAGGGTGAGTACCCCACTGCATCACACACTCTGCTATTATACCTACCTAGGCTGGGATACAGGGTAACAAGGGTGGAGACGGGGGGTAACAAGGGTGGAGACGGGGGTAACAAGGGTGGAGATGGGGGTATATATGTAGGCTCTATAATGAAAGGGTGAGTACCCCACTGCATCACACACTTCAGGGACACAGTGTTTGCTATAAGTAAATATAAACTAAGGCCATATTAAATGTTATATTAAATCATACATGAAAACGTAGAATTCTACGGCAAACATTCACATGCTGATGGCAAAATAGTTATGTGTCCTGCCTTTTTTTGAGAACACTAAATATATTAAGACTGAGGACACTATCAGATAGCTTACTTAGCAGTTAAGCAATCGCTTTTTACCCTCAGCCCCTGATGTAATCAGGCTGAGGGTATTGCAGTACTCCTGGCGTGGGTATGTATGTATGTCTGTATGTATGTCTGTAGCGAACATCCTTGTCATCGCGATAACTCGAGAACAAATGATGGCAGCTTCATGAAACTTGACACACATAAGCATCTGATGAAAACCTCAGACATTTACGTATGGAACATGACCTTCACCTACTTTTCAAGGTCACAGTTACAATTATGTGAAATCCCTATCATTGCCATAACTCGAGAACGAATGTTGGCAGCTTTATGAGACTTGACACACATAAGCATCTGGTGAAGACCTCAGACTTCTCTTGATGGAACATGACCTTTACCTACTTTTCAAGGTCACAGGGACAATCATGTCAAATCCACGTCATTGCAATAACTTAAGAACAAATAATGGCAGCTTCATGAAAATTGACACACATAGGCATCTTGGAAGTCTTCACATGAGTTTGATGGACGGTGACCTTAACCTGCTTTTCAAGGTCACCTGCCCATCTCAATAATTCTAGAGTAAATGATGACAGTTTCATGATACTTGACACACCTAAGCTATCAAAGGAAGTAGATTTTATGGGTTTTTTTTACCCCTGCATCAATTTGCCTTGGTGCAGTGACGTTTTGTTCACAAATATTGTGTGGAGCGAATGTTGTGCAATGAGTTACCAGGGCTGAGGGTTGATGCATCTCTGATGCCTATGTTTTATGCATAGTATAGTACATAGTACAGTTCTAGACAAAAGTGAAGTTCTGAATGCATTAGGCAAAGTAGGGATTCGTGGACTTTTTAAGACCGTGGTTCTGTATGAGAGATATGTGTTATCACAGGCATGATGATATTATTTTTATTATCTTTATTACGTACTCAAGGTACACATATAAATGCAATTACAATGATAAAACAATACACACCATTAAAAAAACATTCAATTCATATAGTACAAAGATATTCAATTGTTAAAAGGCAATCATCACAGTTTAAAACAGAAGGAATTAAGCCATCCCTCATCATGACTGATTCATGTATCATACTAGAATAATCAATGTATACATCATTTATGGAACAGACCCATTTTTGGTTAATCATATATTGCAATTCACATATGCTTTTACTCTTCACCTCAAACAATGTCATGTCATATTTGACCAGCAAATATTTTATATTGTTGCCCATGACAGAGTTCTTGCACTGCATAGTATTCCTTGCCACAAGATTGACAACCTTATTATGGCTTTCCATAGCCTGTTGAAAGAATTTAAGCATGCGTCTCTCTGCTTTCAGGGGAGCGGTGGCCCAGGACGGTCGTATAGAACCTGGGGACATGATACTGGAGGTCAATGGAGTTAGTTTTGAAAATATGAGTAACGACGATGCCGTCCGAACTCTGAGAGAAGCTGTACAAAAACCAGGGTAAGCGATCCACATGTGTGCATTAATTCATCTCAACCACTATTAATCTTTGGGCTGTCAAGAGCACTTAATATTAACATTGATTTGCACGATCTTGGCCGGCTTTCATTCTGTGATATTATGAATATATAAATGATGCTTATAAAAGATTAGTCTGGGTGCACAGATCGGGATCAATTTCGTGCGCATAGATTGATCCAATAGTTTCTTTTGAATGGATATTGCTCAAAAAAACATTGTATGCTAGTCATCTAGAAAAGAATCCAGGAATCTGGCACTGATTCTTGGAGTTTCTTAAGATGTGTGTATATCAGCTTTGATGTTTAGAAATCTGTATTTTTTGTGGACTTTCAGACCTATAACATTAGTGGTTGCCAAATGTTGGGATCCTAACCCCAAGGGTTACTTCACAATCCCCCGTCAGGAACCCGTGCGACCTATTGACCCCTCAGCATGGGTGGCACACACCAATGCCATGCGCATGTCAGACTACGGGGTGAGCGGGCGTGCTGGACCCATGAGCCCCTCTCTCTCCACCGTCACATCCACTAGTTCATCTCTCACAAGTTCCATAGCTGACTCAGAACGTATGTATTGCACAGTCTTCAAAAGTTTTGTTATTCATTTTATTTTATTTATTTATTCTTCTGTAGATTCTTATGTTTAGTGAGATTATTTAGAATGGTTCTTCTTCATATGATTTAATATTGTCTTAAATTCTACTGAGTATCAAGATATTCAAATTAAAAAGGCAATTTTTTAAAGAATTATGATATATATTTGCTTTTGTTTTGACATAAGTGAGTGGAATGTTTTGAAATAGGAATTGAGATTTGATAATTTGTATCATGTGGATGCCACTGGGAGGGTTTGCTTGTTGTGAGTGTTTGATGAATATCAGAAGCCAATTCCCCCTGAACATGCCACTGGCAGGGACTACTTGGCCTGAGAGCCCCCTTGACATGCCACTCACTGATAGAGACTTTTCTGAAACCCATTGGCCTTCAATATGAAGGGCTTGGAAGTGCCGCTTGGGGGGATTGTCTAAAGACCCTAGGATGTGCCATTGGGTGGGATTTTTCTGAGATATCTGGCCATAGCACAGGGAGGGTTTGATTTGTGAGATTTCTGGTCATACCACTGCGAGGGTTATTTCTGAGATTTCTGGTCATACCACTGGGAGGGTTATTTCTGAGATTTCTGGCCATACCACTGGGAGGGTTATTTCTGAGATTTCTGGTCATACCCCTGGGAGGGTTATTTCTGAGATTTCTGGTCATACCACTGGGAGGGTTATTTCTGAGATTTCTGGCCATAGCACTGGGAGGGTTTGATTTGTGAGATTTCTGGTCATACCACTGGGGTGGGGATAGGGCTATTTTGCTGGGGGTGGGGTGGGGATAGGGCTATTTTACTGGGGGTGGGGTGGGGATAGGGCTATTTTGCTGGGGGTGGGGTGTGGATAGGGCTATTTTTTTGGGGGGATAGGGCTATTTTGCTGGGGGTGGGGGGATAGGGCTATTTTGCTGGGGGTGGGGTGGGGATAGGGCTATTTTGCTGGTGGGGTGGGGATAGGGCTATTTTGCTGGTGGTGGGGGGATAGGGCTATTTTGCTGGTGGTGGGGGGATAGGGCTATTTTGCTGGTGGGGTGGGGATAGGGCTATTTTGCTGGTGGTGGGGGGATAAGGCTATTTTGCTGGTGGTGGGGGGATAGGGCTATTTTGCTGGTGGTGGGGGGATAGGGCTATTTTGCTGGTGGGGTGGGGATAGGGCTATTTTGCTGGTGGGGTGGGGATAGGGCTGTTTTGCTGGGGATGGGGTGCAGGGATAGGGCTGTTTTGCTGGGGCCCTGGACACACCACTGGATATTTGCTTGTCGTGAGTGTATGATGAATATAATAGCGAGTGTCGCCTCTGTGGTTTCCTATGGTGAGTAGGAACGTCCATTGCAGGGTTCGGGGACAACCTTAACCTCACCGTCAACACCGACATGGCGACCATAGTGCGAGCGATGGCCCAGCCGGACTCGGGCCTCGAGATACGCGACCGCATGTGGCTCAAGATCACCATACCCAACGCATTTATTGGTAAGAAAACTATTGAAAACTACCCTGATGATAGGTCAAATTTTCGCCGTAATTTGTTACATATAGGATTGTCAAGAATGCTGGGTTAATGTTTTATATTCTGTAATCCTGCACGGTTTAAAAAAAATATTTTTAAAAACTCAGAATACATCATAAAACATTGTAAATATAATTGTTGAAAGCTTTCAGCAATAATAAAAAAATAATACATTCTATTGATTAATAGATATCATCTTTAAAAATAAATTGTCACAAACTAATACAATGAAGTGGTGATTTTCAGGTTCTGACTTAGTTGACTGGTTACATACCCATGTAGAAGGATTTGCAGACCGGAGGGACGCTAGGAAATATGCCACAAATCTGTTAAAAGCAGGCTACATACGACACACAGTGAATAAATTGTCTTTCTCAGAGCAGTGTTATTATGTATTCGGAGATATTTGTGGAGGTAAGATTTCTCATAAGTTTTGTGCCTTTTTTTTGGCTTTTCTCACCATGTGCATTAATTTTTCTGAATCACCCAGTGTCTCTCCTAAGGAAGATTTAAACATGCTAAGTTTTATAAGAGCAAATAGAGTTACTGGGTGATCTGCACAGTACAACAACCAGGATCATCAATCACCAACTTCCCAAACTCTTTCATATTTGATATGTTAATCTGTTTATTTTTGCTCAAAAAATGTATTTAAAAAAAAATTACTTTTATGGTGTTTAAGGTGGTGCTGCTTAAAGCCATTTGTTATTATTTGTGTTTTTTTTTTTGGTTGGTTGATGCATCAAGCTGGTTTGAACTGATCAAAAAATGACGTAATTTAATCCATTTATAATTTTTTTTTTTCAAACTCTTCAATGATCCATAACATGATTATATAATACTTGAAATTACTGAACCGCGACTAAATTCATTGCAGGAACTTACGAAAGCATAGGTAACTAGACTCTCCTTTCTGCTTTCAGTCAATATTTCTTTCATGTTATTATCTCGTAGATATTGAAGTAGAAAGTGAGTCAACTGCTTTGTGATGTAAACTTGCTTAAATATTTGGTGATGAAAGCTCGACAGAAAAAGGCGAACTTTTGATTTTATGAATGCAACCTATGCGTGTCACTGACAAATAAAATATACATCTGATGTGGAAATTGCCAAAGAAAATTTGAACTGGCGTGTGCAAGTCAAAGATGAAAAAATGTGCCTCAAAGAATCCGGAGAAATCTTACAAATGTCTTTGTCTGGGTCAGTGTGTGTGTGCCAGAGTGCCACCTGGTGGCCAATATGAGGATCACAGCAAGTCTGCCACTGTTGTTTATCACAAATACAAAATTGATATCTATTCAACGTGAAATGGCAGCAGTGTCATTTAATAACAAACCACATTGAGAAATGGCAAGCGCAGGTTTGGCAGATTCATACTGAAAATACATTAAATATGAGACATCGAAAAAAAAAATGGAACACTTTTTGCATTGCTGCTATTTCACTTTAAATATTCACCACTCACTGACCACCACTTTGTGTTTGTAAAATTGATATCTATTCAACGTGTGAACACAGGACAAGAAGCAGTTCAAGTCACTTGATTATTATTATTATTGCGTTTTATGTAAAGTTAGAGCGTGTGTATTTATTATTTGGTTATTTACTGCTGTCGCTGCTGCAAGATGGCGCCAGCGTTGAGTTGCCTTGTTGTTTGTGGTAGACTTGCTGAGTAGTCCTCTACTGTGCCGTATGAAACATGACAAAATCACCACCCTCCGTGGTTACTATCATATAGCATATAAAACTGCAGGAAAAACGCTGTTATGCACAGACTCAATTTTGGAAATGTGAAAAGAGAAACTAAATAGTTAAATTACTCTCTCTTTTTATTATTTTTGTTGACTTATTTTTTTCACATAATTAAGTTTTAAAAAAAAGCATGCTGTAATCAAGATAAATTGATTGTATATACATTCTCAAAATTAACAATGATCCTGCTTGAAGAAAAAGAAGTTAGAACTCGGGTACATTTCATTGGGTGGTTTTGTCATGTGACACCAAGATGGGGAATCCTAGCTGTACTGAGGTCCTAATTCATACCAAATTATACTAGGAAATTGCATATTTTCAGTTTAAATCAGGTTTAATTGCAAAATTCAAAGAATATTATTGGTCTGAGCGTATTAATGTTCACAAACCTGAATATATTTCAAAATGATTCAGAAATTTTGTTTAAGTGTCATCATCCTCCTTTAGGCTTATCTAATTGCTTTGCTTAAGTAAAGCTGAAGGGGTTTATTGTGTACAGCTGAGAGTGCCCCCTGGTGAGTGTATTGAGCGGTACAATATGAAGACTGCCTTGAGTGTGACGGTATGTTTGGTTCTGTTTATAGTTCCAGGCCTTGAGTTCGATGCTGGATTATTCAGTTCTGGATCCAACCTCATACCCAACCTAGCCACGAGTCAGTATCAGTCGCAGTGTCAGCGCACTATTTGTATTAAGATGCAGCAGGTTCCTTCAACATGCCACTGCCATGCCTGTTTAGAACATTCAGAAAATTTAGAACCTTTGGAAAAAAGTGATAAATATATTGTTTACATATATGCCAACCATTCTTTTAAATAAGGGTTTTTTCAAAGTTATTTTTATTTATTTATTCGCTATTTTCTCAGAAATTCAGAAAATATATGATTTCTTGAATTATGAATTTATTTTGAAGGTACAATATCTGTTAAGATAAATCCATGGCATTGTCATCGGGAGTTTATGGCCAAAATAAAACAAAATTGCTGGTTTAGGACTGAGAAACTTTGAAATATAAACTTACAAAACAAATGATTCATTAGTAAGTTATGTAAAAGTTTGAGGCACTTTTGCCATCAGGGCAACTCTTGATGAATAAATGAAAAGAAAAATAAATGGTTTTTGTCACTAAAACAGCAATTTTGTGCATAGGCTCGAGTGAGTCTTGTGTCAGTAAAGTTCATTTGCTTTTGTCATCTCTGTCTGTACGTGTGAGTGCCATCTGGTGAGCATGACTGAAACAACAAAGAAGTGACAATCTCTCATGCTCTCTCCACCAAATATGCATATATTCTCTCTGTTTGCCATTTTTCGAATGAAGTTTTTGCATTTTTTAAAATTATTTTAAAGCTAGGAAATGCTTCGTGGTCAGAGCTTCAAAATGCCTTGTTGTAGATTATTCAGAGATTATTTTAATATTTTTATTACAATTTATGGGCAAAACATTAAAACAAGATTTGTTTATTCAAAGTTTAAAATCTGGAAATCTACAAATATATTATAGAACCCAGATTTGAATTCATTCACAGGAGAAGATTATTGGGAAGAAAGATTTAAGCATTCATGTTGAGCCCTTTTGAATGGCCTGATTTGGTGATGCTGTTCGTTACTGTTGATGATGAAAGCATGTGAAGAATATGACACAAGTTGTAGATTAGCATTCAGGATGTAACTTAGTGTAGAGACTCGGCCTGACTAGGTACAGTCCGCTCAAGGCATCCATTGAGTCGCGCAAAGTCTGGATGCCATTAAGGATGAACCCTGCCTTTCTAGACTTTCAAGGCATCCATTGAGTCACTCAAAGTCTGGATCCCATTAAGGATGAGCCCTGCCATTCTAGACTTTCATCTGATCCCGTGATATTGATATTTTGGTGTGACATTGATTGAAACTGTTGCCAACCAACAAAAAGTTTGTGCCAAATCTGTTTGATTATTACCAAATTGACTTCAAAAGGAATCTCATTAGCACCCGGCAAGATGCATGGTTTCATGGGTTTGGCGCAGTGTCCACAACAATCTGTTTCCTACCCATTGTAAACAAATGTGCTCCTGGTGACTTTTAATGGATGTCTTTAGCGGACTGTAAACATTGGTTTTGCTTATCCTGATCAGACCAGTGACATGAATAACTCAGAAGATTCCTATGCCAGTGATTGCAAAGATATTCACATTGATAAAACTCCTCAATTTTAATCATACATAAACCTGTTCTGGCCTATCGCTCTAAATAATGGAATACTGATACTATACTGAATTAGATAGACTCTTTTTTAATGGTAGATGACTTGGATGCATGACAATAAAACATAAAATGAAAAAGTGAATGTTTAAACCTGTGGCAAGCCCTGATTATAGTGAGATATCTTTGGATTCACTGGTTGCGTTTGTAGTTAACACTGATGCCATGTACAGGTTCTATCTGCATGCAGAGTGTATATAGATATAACAAGATTTAGTGTGATTTCTCTCATTTGCATGGCTTACACTTGTAAGCTCATCTGTGTGTGTGTGTGTGTGTTTGTAATTAGAATCAGCATGAATTTAAAACTAAAATGTTCTGCAAAGTGTGATTGAGAATTTGACCAGGAAATCTTGTCTCCAACTTGATTACCTCAATGGAATAAGCTCACAGAGTTACTTTATAAAAAAAAAATTATTATATGCCAGATAAATATTTTGAGATGGTTTTTCATCACAAAATTTAAATGTTTCAAATGATTTGAAAATGATTTATTGTAACGATTGGTTTGTTTTATTGATATGCACATAAATTAGTGTTTGCCAAGGAAGTAGCTACTTTCTGTGGAAGAATTATCTTTCAGCATGAACTGCAGAACCTCTTCTTAATGTGTACTTCCCTTCTAGGAATCTTCTGTACAGTTAGATGGTCTAGTAGAATCTTACTAGTTGAGGTCATCAATACCATTTAATCAGTCCTGTCCAGACCTCTGTATAGTCACCATTATGTTTGTGATATCATGAGATATTCAGGTCTCTACAAGGTCAATGTATTGTCATGTATTTGCGTGATCAAATAAGAGGTTGGACTTCACTGATTACTATACTAACAATGTCTTCAGGCTCTGAGGCCAAGAGAATTAATGTCTTGTTTTTGGTTGCTGAAGACAGGCACAGAGGCATTCATTAAGGAAGCTGATTTCTTTGTTTTTTAAATGCAGCTTGGCAGGCAATTTTCTATAATTTTTTTTTTCTGGTTTATCAACAAAACTGTAAACAAGACGTTTTTTCCTTGGTGTAATAATGTAGTGTCTTACAAGTCAGAACTAACATACAACTGTTGAAACAGAATGCTCTGGTTTGCTCTGTGAAGGTCTGGAGATCAACATGGGACATTAAGCATTCACAACATTTCTTCATGTTGTCATAGAAACCATTGTTATATGTTGTCACAGAAACAATTATACTCAATGCTGATTGTGTGATAAATATTTTTGGGCAATGATTAGTTAACTATATTTTGTATAAAAAAAATTAAATGTGAGTAGATTTTATAGATTTTAATGTTTATTATGTACCGTGGGCTTTATTATAGTCATATTATAACGTTGCAGATATGTCTTCCCTGACCTTGGAGGATATAGATTCTGTGTCAGAGATCGACCGCGACACCGTGCCACCACTACCGCCCCCTGCCTGGGCCACCAACAACTACAACCCGTACGGCCCCACTCAGTACATCGTGCCCCCGCCCCCGCCTCCCATCCCCGCCAACTACGCCGCCCCACCCATCAACAAACCCTTCTACACAAACGACACCGCCAGCTACGTCAGCATGCCCGGCGGCAATGGGAGCGCAGGGAGTGTGCACAGTGGGTCAGGTGAGTTGGATACAAGTACGTACAGCTTTCTGTGTTACATATCTAGTGTAGACGCTTTACTACTTTTGTGGACAAAGTTGCCTCTCTGCAAAAAAAAAAATTGGACTATTTTTAATTTTCTACACTTTTTTTGCAGTGTTCAGTAATTGATGTCATTAAGCTGGGTAAAGATTGCAAAAGCAATTTTCCGCTGCAATTTACTAAGGGGTTGATTGAACACTGATCAGTCTCCTTCATGGATGTAAAACAAACACACTTAGCTTGGCCTCAAGCTAGGAAGAACTTTCAGGTGGTTTCAAACACTAGTTCAATATCTTCACTGAATTGTGGAACCTTTAGATTCAAAACATCAATGTTTCAATATTTTCACTGAATCTTGGAACTTTAATATTTATACAAGACCATCCGTACCTGCCCCAGATGACCCCATTATCAGTTAATTTGAAAGGTGGCAACTTTGTCTTATGAATGCAGTATGTTTATGTTGTGTGTATGTGTGATAATCTAGAAGTCTGATGCCCTCATTTAATTCTATTGAAATTATATTTAAAGTCAAATTTAACAACAGACACCTGGATGATGATAAGATTATTGATTACAGTCAGGAGGTGACGTTTCCTGTATTTCTTTAGTCTTTGTAAGATTCTAAGCAGGTGATGGCTATTAATACAGAATATGATGTCTGAACCATTAATACAAGTCACATGATACCCTTGCGGTTCATGGAGGTCATGTGATGTCCAAACTGTTAATTTAGGTCATGTGATTCCCAAGATTTTAAGCCCTCATCCATATTAACATTGGGTGATGGCCAGTAAATGTTAAGCGAGTGATCCCCAAACAGTTATTTAAGATAATCCCTAAATATTGAAAGATAATGGTATGGAGCAGTACACAATAAGGTCTACGATAGTACAAAAGGATTCTAGTTTGAAGAAATAAAGATATTGTATATTAACAACTTTGTGAAAGATTATTATTATAAAAGTGTGTGTGATATTAATGCAATATTTATAGAATTTCTGTAAGTGTTTGATTACGTGAATCTGCTGTGTGTTTCTAATGCCGTGGAGCGTGCATGTGGCGTGCTGCCTCGCACTGTATATGATATGATAACACCTGCTTGGAGCATGCGTGCTCAGATGCGTGGGTGGCAGAGTTTTGTACAGAATGCATGTAGCATCTTTTCTAACATTATTAATGTTCTTACTACTTTACATCTTGCCATGTTTAAAGCTTTCTTGCTTATTCTTTTTAAACTTTTAACTCTCTTTTTAACTCTTAGACTTAAAATTTCTAATCTAACAGGGTTTTGGTCACTTATAGAATTAGTTAGTTAAAACCTTTCGAATAGTTTCTGGTGCCAAAAACATAATGAAATATTTGCTTATTTATTTTGCCTCATTGAAAAAAACATTTTGGAATTCATTATTTAAAGAAAAAGACGTTTTTTTTTTTTTTTTTTTTTTTTTTTTTTTTTTTTTTTTTTTTTTTTTTTGTTTTTTTTTTTTTTTTCGGAGTTCTAAGCTTGAGCATACTAACATATGGGTATTGACTCAGAACTTGGGAGATATTTAACACAGTTAATTTAAATCAGACAGAAATGGAGAGAAATTAGTGGTTTTGCATGATTCTATGGTGACTAAACCCCGGCCTATCTTCCTTTCTTTATATTCCAGTTCTTGACTAATCTGGCCCCGTCCCTTCTAACACTTCCAGGTCACAAGAACTAACTTAAGTTATATATGCCTTTGATTTCATGACCTACTTCCTATTGTTGTTTTTCCCTTTTATCTTTGTAGCCACAAGAGAAAAATCGTGTGCTTGCATTGTTAGTCACACGTACAAACAGATACGCAAGCTCTGGGAGTTACCCAAAGACAAGCAGGCGGCCGCCATTGCCGCCGCCTCGGCGGGCGGGGTCATGTGTGCCGCGCATAATGGGGGGAAACACTTTGACTACGATGACATTGATCGCAGCACCAGCAGTAGCACCGGTTTGTACTGCTCTGATTCTTACCACAAACCACACACGCAAGCCAACCACCTTTCTCTTAACAACTTCAAGAAACCGTTTCAGTTCCTTCAAAAAAAATTTAAAATAAAATGGTGGGCGTTTATTAATGTCAGATTTTGTTTCGGACCATTTTTATTGGGTTTTTTTTTTTCAAGGGTAGGTCTCTGTGGCACTCAGGGTGAGTTTGCTGAAGGACATCAAATTTGTGCAGTATATGGTGGTGTAAGATAAATAACATAGTTAAAGTTGTTGAGAGAAATGGGTTTCATATTTTGAGAGATTTGTCCCAGAGAATTGGGTCTCTTTGTTCCAGCACTAATCACCTTTCTCTTATCAGGTTTAATACGTTAGTTTGCATGGTCCCATGGAACTTTTGATTATCTTTGTGAAAGTCTAAAGGAAACCATCTTTCTTTCCCATCTCCCAACTCCTTAAAAATCACACAAATTCAACAACAAAGAATGTCAGATTTGGCAACATTATTCATGATTGAAAATATGTTTTATAATAACGAACTCCATAATGTTAATTACAAGATATATTCCCTTGGTTATACCGTTTTGGCTATGTTCATTAACTCAGCATGCCTCTCTATCTTGTGAAATTCCTGCTATAAAGTGCCAGAATTCCATCTCTAAAATATATTGGAACTTGAACTACCGGTAGACTGAAGGGAAGTAGAGGTGGCATATAGTACACATTAAACCTAGACTAACATTAGATATTATAATAAATCATTCATAAATCATTGAGGTTTGGAGGAAATATATATATATATATGAAATAGGGTTTTTTGGGCCCCCCCCCTTTTTTTTTTCTTTTTTGGTGAAAATATAATTCCAAAATGATCAGTATTTTGAAAGACCTTTGAAAAAAAATTTTTACATTGTTGTAAATGGTTGATATATAATCCAAAGCATGGTCACATTAAAGCTGTGTATATACTAAAGTGCTGGAACAAAGCGTCCTCAGCCATCTTTGTGTAGCCATGGCAACCGACCTGAAGTGGTTGGATTTATCTGTATGTGTGTTCTGTTTCCATGGTTCCCAGTGTTCGAAGTGCTTCTATTGTTACCATTCATTACCGTGGTGACTGTCTCTGTGTCCCATCATGTTTACAACCAGTGCTGTATATTGTGTTTACAAAAAGTGCTGTATATTGTAAAAATGAACAAATACAAATACAAGTGTGGTGGATATTTACTGTGGAGCTCTTTTCCTTTTAGTCCGATGTTTGTCAGTGATTGGTGTTGATTGATATTGGAATATCTCTGTCCATCAGAACATCATGGTCCGTGCGGTTTATTTTCTGCAAAACATTTTTAATGAGTACACCATGTCATGGTGGCATTCAAATCTTGTTAAACAAAAGACATGAGTTTTATAAGGAAGTGTCTTGAGCTTATATCTAGCATGGTGAGCATGCAGTGATTGCATAAACTAATGGCACAGATGGCTGCATCTTGTAACTTTCCTCAGCGTGACCATGTGAATCACCTGTGTGTGAGTCAACTGCGTGAAGTCGCCTGTGTGTGAGTCAGCTGTGTGTGAGTTAACTGTGTGTGAGTCAACTGTGTGTGAGTCGCCTGTGTGTGAGTCACCTGTGTGTGATTCACCTGTGTGTGAGTCACCTGCGTGTGAGTCACCTGTGTGTGAGTCACCTGGGTGTCAGTCACCTGCGTGTGAGTCACCTGTGTGTGTGAGTCGCCTGTGTGTGTGTGTGAGTCGCCTGTATGTGTGTGTGAGTCGCCTGTGTGTGTGTTTGTGTGTGTGAGTGATATAGCTGGGATATGAGGTCGAAAGGTCATATTTAGATTTAATCATTCATATCCAGACATTTTTTAAGCCCTATTTATTTGTGACAATATAAAAGTCAGTTGCATTTTTTTTCAACCCTTCTCCACAAGATGGTGTCCAGGGGGTCTATAAGGGCCCACATATCTGTACAAGACCCTCACTGAACCCTGCATTGTTATAACCACTGGTATAAATCAATTAAGGGGTGAAAAATTGGCATGAATTTGACTGACAGATTCCTGTATAGAGAGGAACTGTTTGTATGGGTGAATATGGAAAAATGCATTTTTGGGTGAATACTGTTGGATGAAAAAGAACTTAAGTTTAATTGCTGAAGACAGCACGTTGCATGGGAGAGCATTTCATCAAAATAAGGAGAAGGGAACAGGGTGAATGAATGCAGAACACAAGCCTGATTTAGATGCGATGAGACTGAGTGATGCCGTCTTCATTACTCAGCAGTGCCTGGACTGGCGGTCACGCACGACGTGTGTCTGGAACTGTGTCTACCATTCTGGAGGTGTCCGTCCATCAACAAACACAAACCACTCGCCAAGATGGCGCCACCGGAGCTCAACAATAATAACACGCTGACTGGTACTTATCGCTTGAAGGAGACCGAGCTTTTGGTGACATCTGGTGGTTATAAGATGAGAGATACAGCGCCGCTAGTGACATCTGGTGGTCAAAAGAGGAGGGATTCAGCACCACTGGTGACATCTGGTGGTCACAAAATAAAAGAGGCAGAACCCTCGGTTATTTCTCACATTCGTAAATTGAAGGAGACAAAACAGCAGCTGATATCTCGCACAAAGCGAGTGAAAGAGGAAGAACTTCTGGTTAAATCCAGAGGCGATAAAATGAAACGGAGAGACTCCTTGGTTATATCACGTCTGTCCTCACGGGGAGTTTTGGGGTATAATATCTCCATGCAAAGCCTCTCTGACAGTGACTTGTCGGACAGTTCTTCAACTGACACTCTGACAGGTTGGTCCGCAGACTTTCTGCACAATTATTTTATTTGTGGTTGCATTTAAAACTTTTGTGCAAAATTACAGAAATCCCAATTTGCATTAATTGAATTTTTGCCAGTGGAATGAATCCCTATAGTCAGATTCTGGACTAAATTATTGATTAAGGATATGCTCAAGATAACAACTTTGTCTGGAAATATACCCTGGAACCAGAACATAATCTAGGAATGAACCCTGAACCAGATGGTACCCTGGAAACAAACCATGGTTCACAGTGTACCCTCAAAACGAACTCTGTGTCATTTTGAACCCTAAAAATGGACCCTGGATCATTGTGAGCCCTAAAAATGGACCCTGGATCATTGTGAGCCCTAAAAATTAACCCTGAACCAAAGTGTAACCTGATATTGAATCCTGGACAAGAATGTTTTCTGGAAATGAATCCTGGACAGTTGTTAACCCCAAAAATGAACCCTGGACCAAACAAACCCTTCAACCTGGGTTTAAACATACCCTGGGCAATGACCCTTGATGTTACCTTGGAAATGACCCTTGATGTGACCTTTGATGTGACCTTGGAAATGACCCTTGATGTGACCTTACCCTGAGAAATTTCCTTGGAACTGACTGTGCTCGTACAAAAACCTGGCTCAGACCTCGCTGTAATTTTGAGCCATGGATTTAACTTGTCAGCTTTTTACCCCATTCCTTTTCTAAAGCGGAAACTTAAGAATTTTCAGAAAATTTTTTGACAAAAATTTTTCATGTGAGTAGTGAATGAGATAAGAATATGTGTATATGTATTGATTATGATGTTTGATGAAAAATGAACTAAAACATGTCACAAATTGCCCTACAGGGGCCTGCCATGTGGCAATGTTAACACGATGTCAGTAGTTCCTCCATGTTGGTAGTGTGTCCGCCCCCTGGTGTCAGTGTAGGTATGATAACATTAGTGTGGCTACTACCACCAGTGTTAGTTGTCGGTGTTAGTAGTGCGAGTGATGGCTGTGCGTATTGCATGCTCTGTGTTGTACCTGTGTTTTGTGAATGTTTTGTGTTCTATGTTATTAACCTCCCTTCATTTTGTTCTCAGAATGGTTCCCAGGTCTTCCTTCAAGGTTCTGTCTTCATATATCTGTATTGCTTGTGATCTATCTAGTAAAATGTCTATTTTATTTGGCCATTTTAATCAATCTGTTGAAATATCCATTTCATTTTGTTATTTTATTCCAACCTTTGAAATATTCATTTTAATCTAATTTAAACAACTAAAACCATAAAAGATATTTGAAATATATATTTATTTCTATTTATTTAACTTTATTTTTGAAATATTTGTTTTTGAGCAGTGAAGGTTGTCAGAACTGTGTGACAAACTTTATTGTTGCAAATCACTCTGTTCTGTGTCTGGGAAAATGGCTTGTCCTGTATACTTCATATTGTGTCTTCTGATTTAATACTAATCTGTTCATAACCAAACATCTATTTGATTGTGCATAAACGTGATGAAATAAGGTCACACGCTTCCATTAAGTGACAGTTAGGTTATGCTTGACTATCCAAATATAGTCACTCAAAACCCAAGCTTGACCAAATGGAATTACTGTGCGTGATCCGATGTCATGATATTTATATATGAACAAATACGTGTTTGGTTCTGTCTTTTGATGCATATATCTGCAAATTGTAAAATAAACATTGCAAATTAATAGAGAACTGCTTCAAGCATAACCTTTGCTCATAACAAGAAACTAATTCTAATTCTGTTTGATTTGATTTTATTTTTTTTGTTCAATATTTTGAATTCTTTCACCAACAACAGGAAGCAGTGCGTCCGGAGGAAGTCAGAGACACAAAGAGAAAGACGGCACGGAGCGTAAATCAGCCAGCCCCGGCGGTAGTGGAGGAAGTGGAAGCGAGGGGGGTAGCGTCGTGTCGGCACGTCGGTCAGTAACAGGGGGCGCCACTAGCGATCGAGCTCTACCTCCTCCCCCTCGAGATCTCAGCTCCACCAACCAAGAATTATCAGCTAGTCGGCAATCCTTCAGAATGGCCATGGGCAACCCATGTGAGTTTACGGACCTCCCCCTGGTGGAGTCTCTGGGTTCTATTTAGTCCCTAAGTGGCACTTGTGTAATATAGATGTGTTCGTGAAGTCACAAGTTGTGATTTTTTTCAATGTATATATTGTGTTTTTTTGTTTTTTTGTTTTTTCTTTGTTTTTTTTTAAAGATATATACTTTATTTAACAGTGATGAAAGTGAAACAAAAAAGGACTTTTAATCAGTGCCTTAAAATTTTGCAGAAGATCATGAGGTGCTATTTGATAATATTATGTGATTGGTTTTCTGGCTTTCATCATTGGTGTATAATGTCTGTGTCTTGAGTAGAATATGAACTTAATCAAGCCTTTCTAGAACACTAATTTGTCTTGGATGCATTTTTGGATCACTGAACTTTTTGAAATGCCCTTAAAGATCATACAATGCCCTTGGATTCCTCTAGGTCACTTAACTCCCTCTGATTCCTCTCTAGATCACTTAACTCCCTCTGATTCCTCTCCAGATCACCTAACTCCCTCTGATTCCTCTCTATATCACTTAACTCCCTCTGATTACTCTCTATATCACTTAACTCCCTCTGATTCCTCTCTATATCACTCAACTCCTTCTGATTCCTCTCTATATCATTCAACTCCCTCTGATTACTCTCTAGATCACCTAACTCCCTCTGATTCCTCTCTAGGTCACCTAACTCCCTCTGATTACTCTCTAGGTCACCTAACTCCCTCAGATTCCTCTCTAGGTCACCTAACTCCCTCTGATTACTCTCTAGGTCACCTAACTCCCTCTGATTACTCTGTAGATGACCTAACTCCCTCTGATTCCTCTCTATATCACTCAACTCCCTCTGATTCCTCTCTAGATCACCTAACTCCCTCTGATTCCTCTCTATATCACTCAACTCCTTCTGATTACTCTCTAGATCACCTAACTCCCTCTGATTACTCTGTAGATCACCTAACTCCCTCTGATTACTCTCTAGGTCACCTAACTCCCTCAGATTACTCTCTAGACCACCTAACTCCCTGTGATTCCTCTCTATATCACCTAACTCCCTCAGATTACTCTCTAGATCACCTAACTCCCTGTGATTCCTCTCTATATCACCTAACTCCCTCAGATTACTCTCTAGATCACCTAACTCCCTCTGATTACTCTGTAGATCACCTAACTCCCTCTGATTACTCTCTAGGTCACCTAACTCCCTCAGATTACTCTCTAGACCACCTAACTCCCTGTGATTCCTCTCTATATCACCTAACTCCCTCAGATTACTCTCTAGATCACCTAACTCCCTGTGATTCCTCTCTATATCACCTAACTCCCTCAGATTACTCTCTAGATCACCTAACTCCCTCTGATTACTCTGTAGATCACCTAACTCCCTCTGATTACTCTCTAGGTCACCTAACTCCCTCTGATTACTCTCTGGACCAGATGGATATTGAGCAGAATTTGATAGAAATTCTGATCCTTCCCTTCTGAAACTAAACACTTTGGATATAAATTGGCAGGTTCATCAAAATAGGTATTTTCATATTTTTGTGTTTTTTTTCCAAATATCACACACATTAAAACCAATACAAATCATGAAATCAAAGGGTTTCAATAAAAATTATTCACTCCTCTCATGTGCATTAAAAAAGAATGAAATTCACCTACAATATTGTTTTTTTGGAAGAGGATGGTATTGATTCCTAACCAAATTTGCTAAAGAAAGACCACTGAAGGCTTCAACCTTTCATTCAGAGCAAGTCCCTCTATGAGAATGCACAAAAATTGTCACGACAAGAATGAGATAAAGTCAATCAAATTGAACTCCTAAATTGAATTATATGGATTCATTATCTATATTAACCACCTGTACTCTCATCTTAATGGTCTTCAGTGTAGATCAGATCGTCAAATGGCTTAATGTATGGATGCCTGCTGTCCGCTCCCGTGTGAATGGGTCACGGTTGTTAATGCACGAGCCTGTAATATGTCTGTGATGTATGTCCCTGTAGATGTAACTCACTGAATACATTTACCAAGCTTTGTTCAGTGGTTCTGAAAATTAACATCTTTTTGCACACTTGAAATGTTACTTCTTAAATTTTCTTCACACACACTATCAAACTATTTTGGAATGTGTATATTTTAAAATCTTTTTGGGTCTTGATATTTTAACATATTTTTTCATGTGCATGTGATTGCATTTTGGAGCTGAAATGAAATTCTAGATAATAAATAATATTCCTAAAAAGATAATGCATGTATGAATACATAAGTATACAATTTTAGTCTAATGAAACTGAGATTCCATATTAAAGTATAATATACATTGATGTATAAACAATGTCATATAAAAGATTGTAGGAGAGATGTATACCAGGATTGAGGCTAATGTTGAATTGAATGGTCTCTATTTTTGTGGAAGGAAATCAAATGGCACATTTTTCACTGATATTTGAAAATGGCAGTAATTACTCAGATGTAAACTTTTGAAAACCATATGTCTGAAGTCAAGCCTTTTTTTGTTTTGTAAATTATCCCACACAATATTTTTCTTTTGAAATATTCCAAATTTTGTGTAGAAATTCAGAAACTGGATGAGAGCAAGCCAGCTTTCTGAAGAAAAAACAAAACAAAACAAAACAAAAAACGAAGAAATAATTTGTGTGCTTGTGTTGATAGTGCCTGGTATATTAATAAGATGTAACTCTCTCATTGGAGGGCAGAACTGGTGAAGATTTACCGGGCGGCATGATAAGATCTTATTATAACTCTCGGTTTCATGTATGAAATGGGGTCCCCTGAAAATATAGTCATCTTAGGATTGGTATGACCAAATATAGTCATTCTTGGATTGGTTTGACCAAATATAGTCATCCTAGGATTGGTAGGACCAAATATAGTCATCCTTGGATTGGTTTGACCAAATATAGTCATCCTAGGATTGGTATGACCAAATATAGTCATCCTTGGATTGGAATGACTAAATAAAGTCATCTTAAGTTTGTCATATGGGATTGGTATGAGCAATTAAATTCATCCTGGGATTGATATGACCAAATATTGGCACCAACAGCAACTCAATGTGACCAAATATGGTCATCTAAGGTTCAGTATGGCTAAATCTAGACAACAGCAGTTCATTGTGACCAAATATGGTTACAATGAAGTCTCAGTTTGGCTAAATATTGACAACAACAGCACGGCGTATGGCTAAATGTAGACGATAACAGTACAGCGTTATCAAATATCATCTTCTTAGGCTCATTTTGGCTAAGGCCTCCAACCATTTGTAGGTAACAACCTCTCAATGTGACCATAAATATTAATCTCAGGTTCAGAAGGACTTCACATAATGTTTGGAACCTGAACTCTTTGAAACCTGACGAAAATGAAGTTCAAACTTTGTAGTTGATAGCATCATAGAGCTTCCCTGTGTGGTCTTGCCCAGTTCTGCCTCTGATAGTTGGGAGTTACCATCTTCCCTTGTTTGTGTGACATATAAATGCAAAACATGTCAACAATTCAACTATTTTAGTCCTTACTTATTTGAGTCTCAAAAATAAGGTTAACAGGAATGAAGAAAATATTTAGAAATAAAAAAGGAAAATTGGATATTTGGCATATTTGGTTATTGTATTTGGGCTGAAGGAGTTGAAGTGTTTTCATGTTGTTGCATTGGTTGGTGGGAGAAGTGCAGACGGTATGCTGTATTGTATACTTGTTCTCATTTCATGGCTAGCATGCTCGCCACCACCGCCCAAAGGTAAGTCCTCAACGCCAATATCCTCCATATCAATGTCTCACAGTGCAAATATCCCCGATATCAATGTCTCACAGTGCTAATATCCCCGATATCAATGTCTCACAGTGCAAATATCCCCGATATCAATGTCTCACAGTGCAAATATCCCCGATATCAATGTCTCACAGTGCAAATATCCCCAATATCAATGTCTCACAGTGCTAATATCCTCGATATCAATGTCTCACAGTGCAAATATCCTCGATATCAATGTCTCACAGTGCAAATATCCCCAATATCAATGTCTCACAGTGCAAATATCCCCGATATCAATGTCTCACAGTGCAAATATCCTCGATATCAATGTCTCACAGTGCAAATATCCCCGATATCAATGTCTCACAGTGTAAATATCCCCGATATCAATGTCGCACAGTGCAAATATCCCCGATATCAATGTCTCACAGTGCAAATATCCCCGATATCAATGTCTCACAGTGCAAATATCCTCGATATCAATGTCTCACAGTGCAAATATCCTCAATATCAATGTCTCACAGTGCAAATATCCTCGATATCAATGTCTCACAGTGCAAATATCCCCGATATCAATGTCTCAGTGCAAATATCCCCGATATCAATGTCTCACAGTGCAAATATCCTCGATATCAATGTCTCACAGTGCAAATATCCTCGATATCAATGTCTCACAGTGCAAATATCCCCGATATCAATGTCTAACAGTTCAAATATCCCCGATATCAATGTCTCACAGTGCAAATATCCCCGATATCAATGTCTCACAGTGCAAATATCCCCGATATCAATGTCTCACAGTGCAAATATCCCCGATATCAATGTCTCACAGTGCAAATATCCCCGATATCAATGTCTCACAGTGCAAATATCCCCGATATCAATGTCTCACAGTGCAAATATCCCCGATATCAATGTCTCACAGTGCAAATATCCTCGATATCAATGTCTCACAGTGCAAATATCCTCGATATCAATGTCTCACAGTGCAAATATCCCCGATATCAATGTCTCAGAGTGCAAATATCCCCGATATCAATGTCTCAGAGTGCAAATATCCTCGATATCAATGTCTCAGAGTGCAAATATCCTCGATATCAATGTCTCAGAGTGCAAATATCCTCGATATCAATGTCTCAGAGTGCAAATATCCTCGATATCAATGTCTCAGAGTGCAAATATCCTCGATATCAATGTCTCAGAGTGCAAACATCCTCGATATCAATGTCTCACAGTGCAAATATCCCGATATCAACGTCTCACAGTGCAAATATCAACGATATTAATGTCTCACAGTGCAAATATCCCCGATATCAATGTCTAACAGTTCAAATATCCCCTATATCAATGTCTAACAGTTCAAATATCCCCTATATCAATGTCTAACAGTTCAAATATCCCCTATATCAATGTCTCACAGTGCAAATATCCCCGATATCAATGTCTCTCAGTGCAAATATCCCCTATATAAATGTCTCAGAGTTTCAAATATCTCCTATATAAATGTCTCATAGTGCAAAAATGCCATACAAAAAATGTCTCATAGTGCAAATATCCCATACATAATGCAGTGCAAAAATCCCATACATAAATGTCTCACAGTGCACAAATCCAATATATTAATGTTTCACAGTGCCAATTTCCTGTATGTAAATAACTTGCAATGCAAGTGTCTCGTATATGATGTCTCAAAGTGCAAATATTTTACCACAAATATCCTGATATAGATATATTTCAAATATCCTACATATCAATGGCCCACAACACAAATAATTGATACGTGAATGTCTCAAAATGTTTATATCATGAATATAATATCATAAAGTTGTCAGAGAAATAGCATGGCCCTGACTCATCACATGCTGGAGGTCAGGTCATCAGAGGTCAGATATAATATATCACATATTATGCAAATATATTCACTCTCAAAGTAATAATTACAGCCCTCTCACCTGACATATATCAGAATGTATCGTTCATCTAAAGACTATCAAACTCTGAACTACAACAGTCCAATACGACTAATTTGACAGATAGACTGTCAATTCCAGATCACTGATTTTATCTACAGACTTAAAATGAGACCATTTCTCATGAGGGAAAGCAGACATGGAAATTTTCTTGCAAAATCTGTATTTTAATATTTATTATGAGAAAGCAGTTTTTGTGTGCGATTGTTGTACCAGACTCGGATCTCTTTGTTAAACTCATCATCGAGTAACTCACTGCACAGTATATAATATTGGTTAATGCACAAATTGTACCTCAGCAAGTACCACTCACTGCACAGTATATAATATTGGTTAATGCACAACTTGTACCAATTAATAGCATAACAGCTTCTTTAAGTTATTATTTAACAAATATTAGAATTCACCTTTTTAATTACAACACAATTTGCTAAATACGTTTTTATTTGCAAGATAAATTTGAGGTTTTTGTTTATTAGTTGATAGAGCAAAGGGTAGGATTTGTAAAGCTTCATTTAGGCTGAATACCCTAGGCCACTAAAACAAGTGGTAGTGTGTGAAAAAAGGACACATTTTGACATATTTAAGAAAAAATTGAAAGTACACACAAATTCAAGATTTCAAAATTCATCTAACTTAATTTTTAAAAATTAAAAAAGAATGGTGAAAACCAATTAAATGAAAATTTCACTAATTTAGAAGTCAGACTAGAAAATAGTAATCATGAGGTATAATGAACATAAGATTTTCAATTATTTGAGTTAAATGCCTAAATGTTGTTGAGTGAATCCTGGTGAAGTCAATATGTAGTCACACAGTTAGAGACTGTGACCATTGTCCACTATGCTAAGGCAACATTGAGATTTTCAGGTTCATAGCCTGGGTGCCAACTGCCATCTTGACCCACTGGTTTCATGTTACCAGGCTGCTTTCTGTGTACATATCCTGTACATAATTTCCATTGGGGAAGAAAGATTACAGCAAGAATTTGGTAGAGCCCCAACATGAACCTTAAAATCTCAATGGCTTCTGCAGTGGTTTGATGGTTCGATTGTCACAATGATCTCTACTGTGGTGCCACCTATGGGTGCCAAGGTTAAAATCTGCCGAGGTGCCCTCTGGTGGCGGTCTAGGTGTTGACTGACTGGTGTGTGACTTCCCTGTGTGACTGTTTGCTTGGTGATTGTTTCAGATGCAGACGAGACTTTAACAGACATGGGAGATTTGTAGAACCTTCCACCCCTTCCCCGTAGTGGACTGCACCATTGCATCTCCATAGCAACCAGCATTTCCTGCTAACACCACACTTCCTGTTGTTCTGACAGCAGAACCCCAATTTTAACAAGCCGTACTGGATGACATTTGAGATTGTAACACCACCATCTCACCGTTTTATCTGCACCACGAACAATCCCACAGATTTATTTGAATTAATTACAGTTATTTTATCAGTATAAAAAAGATGAGAAAATATCAGTTTTCCGAACTGAAAGGACAAATCTCAAAGCTGAGTTGAGGTTATAAACATCAGAATAGGCTTGAGACATGGTTAGCTTGCATCGGTGAGGAATAATAGGAGAAAAAAAGAGAGAGAGATCGTAGCTGGTATTTTAAGCCACGTTTGTATATAGACTGCTATATTATATAAATATGAACTGCTTTACATAGCATTGACTGGCAGTATCTACTCCTGCCCAAAGTCAATGGATTTTTTTTTTATGATCAAACATGCCAAAATATTTACTTGTCATTTTATTAAGCCAATGATACACATGTTAATGTGTTTTTTGCTATGTTTTATTTGGTGCATATGTATATCTGTACACTCACTGCAGGGGAACTCTTCATACGGGAAGCGCCCCTGGTGAGTGACGACCTTGTGACAATAACGGAAGTGAGCCAGCTGTGACCCGTGGTGCCACCTACCCGCTTCCTTCCTGCTGCTACTGCTGGTGCTGCCACCTGCCACTTAATGCTTCCTGCGTGTCTGTCGTTTGCTGCGACTGACACACACCACAAACAAAAAATCGCTTATAATGCAATTTCCCCGTCTTTGTGGACTTCAGATCACATGTCATTATCCTCTTCTGTTGTGGAAGAATTTAAGCTTGATTATAAATATTGATATTTGTGTAAAGAGATTTTTTAAATGAATGGAATAGTGTCAGAGGATCTGAAGTTGACAAAGAAGGCTAGACACTTGGAGGTGCCACTCCGCACGCTTTCTGACCTTGTGTTGCCAGGCCCAGTGACAACCTCACCACCCCTCACTATTACAATGGTCACAACCCACCTGAGTTATTTATTATCTTGAATGTCACACACCGAAGGGGGGATGAGGTTGTCAGTTGTGTGGCAAAGTAAATGAATACGTTGAGATCTGTGATTGCTGAAGACAAGATATGAAAGAGTTTTATAAATAATGAGTGTAGGCTTTCTTTTGGCACATACTTTCTCTCTGCCTTATATATCTTCTATGTACTCTGGAGTGCTGAAGCCAAGGTCAACTCAGGTGGTGCTTATATTTAGGTCGAGGTCAAATCATTTTTAGTCTGCTAAGTTTTACTGTGGGGCTGTTCAAAATTGTTCATTCATTTTTTTATAATTTAAATTTTTTAACAAAGGGACAGGCACAATCATGGTACTAAAATCAGCAGATTTTTAAATTAAAAATAAAATTGAGATTTTATGTGGAAACTTTTTTTTAAATAGCCTGTTTCTTGTTAAATGAATAATGGCTTAAAGTTGACTTTACCCTGTAAACCAGTATTTGATATTACTTACTGAATTGTAAATTTAGGAGATTTTGACAGCTCACAAATTAAGTTTTTAATGAAATTATGGAATTTTGAAAGAAAATATACCAGAACATGTTGGACAGAACTGTTATTAAAGCTCAAATATTTTGAGGCCAAACTGCAGTATGTTGGGGATAATGTGGGGCCACCTGGTGGACCATCCGTGATTCATAATTATGCTCAGACTGTCTGCCTGGAGAGAATATATTTTCAATTTGATTATTATCATGAAGCCAAAAGATGTTCATCTTTATTTGTTCTAAGTGTATAGTTTATCAAGCAAGGTCAAACTGAAAATATTTGTCAGTAAAGAAAAACCCACTTTTTTCTGTCAAATACGAGATGAAAAATCCATTTTATCTTTAATCCATTATATTCTGCATCTTTTATTTGAAGATATGTTACAACTTTCCAGTCATAAACTTCAAAAGAATATTAGATTTTATTAATGGAAGATGTTTGTATTTTTGTATTGACCTTAAGTGTCTGTGAAGCCAGGAGTTGTCATTTATAGCCAGAGGATATATTGTACAAGACAAATACCTTGTGTATAACACCAATCAAAAGCTATTTCGATTTCTGATTCTGGGCCATTCTCTGAACCCAGCTTGAATGATTTAAATCCATGCATGGGGAGTTTTATTTTTAAAAACTTGGAAATAATAACATAAAAAATTGCATCTAGTTTTCAGATAAATAGTTGAAAATGATTTCAAAATAAAAAATAAAAAATTCCAGAACATCCCTGGCGGGCATAAATGGCAACCTTCACAAAACTGAAAATATTTAATTAAGTGTATATTATGATGTATTTTACTGCTATGATAATTATATGTGATAATATAATAATTTCCTAGTTATCCAAAATAAATGCCCACTCTTTTCACTGGTAAAATGTGACTAGTTGTACAAGTGAAATATGGTTATCATATAAGGTTCTTCATGTAGTTCACTTCTGAAATATCAACTTTTAATTGAAAAAAAAAAATAATTTGAAAGTAAAACATTCTGGGCATTTACAGAGAATAACCTGGCTTTTATTAAAACACAGACTGCCTATATGTTTATTGAGGTACATGTTTGATATTGTCTCAGTGTTCTGATATGATTTTAGCCAAGGTGGAGACTTACCTCCCAGGGAAGACAATCTTGAAGTTTCCCGGTCTTAAACACATACTGGTTTATAATGAACTGTAGATGACAAAGAATCTTATGACAGATGCAGGTGATATTGTACATATATGAACTTATTTTAGACCTAGCTGGCAGGAGTTTACATACTACCACACATAACAGAATGAAATTGAACTACTTGCACATTGACCAGGGAAGTGTAATGCGTTGCCGGCAAAACTTGTCTTCAATCTGCTGTTCTCTCCTTGGTGCAGACAGTGGTAATTTCTTCCATTTTAATTCAATTGTGTCCAATATTGAGATGTGTTAGCTTGCTTATCATTACGATTCCAAAGAATAGGCCAAATCAAGTTAATTTGTTGTGGGAGAACAGATCTTGCATTTATGTTAATTTTTTTATCATTTATAAATAAACAAGAAGGGGGAAAGAAACATGGAAATTTAATTTATTCTTTTGGTCATATTATTATTGAAGTAACATTCATTCACAAGCATTTCTCAGATTTTTAATTGAATTGGTTTGATCAAACCTATTTTTTCTGGGACAAACTGTTTAATATCTGAATATACGAGGAATTTGCATAATGCACCAAACTTAAGACACATTTTTAACAGACAGCTGTAATTTCTCAAGAAGTGTTTAAACGTCATTAATATATTGTTATTTGTCATTCTCAGACCCGGTTGTAAATGTAGGGGTGGGAGGTCATTTGGCCATTATAAACCATAGGCCAAGCTGAATAATATTTTTTTGTAAAGGATCATTAATGAAAGTTTTAGATAGAGCTACAGACATTCGACTTTAGTGATTTTTTTTGGTCAGAATTGTTTAGGTTTCTGTTGTAAAACAATAACTTCCTTGAACTGGGAGGGGCAAATAATCAACCCAAAGAAATTTCCAACCAAAATACCTGTATCTTAATATTGCAATTACATGACATTTCTTGTATTATCAGTGACATCATGCCATAAATGCCATTAAGATATTTTCGTATTAAATTGTATCATTGTCTTCATTAAGAAGTACTACTACTGTAACATGTTATCATTAGAATACAAACAGCTCCAGAACAGAGTTATAAAGGAACAAAATTAGAGTTTAAGGTCTTTGAAATAAGTTTATTTTCCCCCATCATTTAATACTTTTTTCTCAGTGACACGTATAATATACATATATATATATACACATATAATTTTTGTAATAAATTATTTCTGAACAGTGAACGGAGACTCCATGTTAATGTTGCCTTTATGTATATTGCTGGCACATTGTATAAATTGTATGCTCCCTAAAATGTGTGCCCTTCATCTGTGTATCTATAAATAGGAGGAATTTCATACAAATCTGCTAATCCTTTATCAAACCTAGCAGATTATGTAAATATGAGAATATATATATGTACTTTTTTTGTAACAAGACACAGGTTTTAGGGAAAATACAGTAACTGGAAATCACAACACCATTTATGAAGATTTACGAATAAGTCAACACAAGAAACCGTTACCGTGGTTACATTATGTCATACCTCCATACTATGTGTGTATATATAACGGTCAAGTGAACCGCACTAGCGAAAAGGTCTAGTGCCATTACTATGTAAATCACCAGCCTGGTTGATGAAAAGTGTACAGTCTGTGCGTAATTTCAAAAAAATAAAAAATATAAAAAAGTTCTGAATACCAGGGCGTGGAAGTGAAAATGTATGTATCATATCATGCTACTATTTTGTGTGTTGCGGTCGTGCGAGGCGAGGGTGCTGAGTAAATGAGCCGGCCACTCCAGCGTGTATTATAATGATATCCTGTGCGATGGTACGGCGTGTGGTTGACATATGATCGTCGTCATGTGTATCTCAGTGTAGATTCTTGTGTAAATGACAGGGTTTTTAAACAATAAACATGATCATATTATAGTCAGCCAGACTTGTGTTTGTTTGTTCCCAAAAATTACAAAAATAATGATCAACATATCTCCTGGGCCATTGGCTCGGTGTCTTAGCCATTATAAATGTGCATTTAAAGATACCAGTAGGACTTGGATCGAGCCTGGTGCTTTTTCAGCATGGACTGCCTCATTCAACTTTCATGAGTTTTTTATATCAAATTCCTCATTTTACTACTCGAAATATCCATGTCAAGTCGGCTTGATCTTGGAGTATAATGAATGGAGTTTCGACATAGATTGTGCACATGACACCATGGCAACCCATTGTTTGGAACACTCAGATTGTTTTCCTTTGAAGTGTGGTATGTGTTAGAGCCAATAAAGGGAACTATTTTTAAATAAGATTTTTTTTTAATTATTTCGTAATAAGTTTGTTTTATGATGGTGTAATTTTGGATAATTTTAATTGCAATCCCTTGAAAGATATGTGCAAAGAAGAGATTAAGTAGCTACAAAGGCTGTATAAAAGTTGTGTTTACTGTCGCTTTCAATAATGTACATTATTAACCAAGGGAGATATTCCATCCAAAAAATCCAGTTGAAACAGCATGTCACCATTTCGTTATTCTTGCCCCTTTATTGGTCTGCATGCCTCAATTCTTTACCAATCAAACAGCTTCTACAGTAAGGGGGGTTGCTATCGGTAAAGTGGTTACCATGGCAACCAATCGCAGCCATTATTAAACTCTTCCAAGATATTGATATATACAATGTGCCTGGGCAATTTGAAAACAATCTGAGCAATCCCTAGGACTGACACTATATGTGGATGAACTAACAGAAAACAAACTGACGGATTGCACCCAAATTTAAGTCCCCCTCTTTTTGTTGAGGCAGGGGACAAGAATGTTCCAAACCCAGTCCACATCTCACCACGCAAGCCTGAGCAGATTAAATGAAAACTTCATTCCTTCTCATCATTTCTACATCTACACATTTTTATTGGCAACAAAACAATATATAAATTATGTCCATTTTTTTATTTCAATATGAAATATTTGTCAATTTTAATTTTTCTCTCTGTTCTTAAATGACATTGTGTTCAGCATGTCAGGAGCAGAACATTTCCTTTATTTGTTCAGAGAGAGCCAATGAGCTGGCAGTATTTCCTGCATCATCGGGACAGTCTTGGGCTCCATAGTCCAATAGAATTCTTACACACTCCAAGTGCTGACTGCCAGATGCTATATGCAATGCTGAAAATTAAAGAATACTTTAATATAAACACTCAGGGTTTCATATTAAGCACTGTCCCCTTGCCTTGCCAGGTTTTTGGAATCTCTGGGCAAGTGGTTTTGAATTCTTTTCTTTTTTTGTATAGTTTTTACTGGCTCAGATTTAAGTGAATATTTCTTAATATTTTCATTGTTTTATATTAATAGCAAGTAGACTTCACACAGTTTAGTGGATCTGAGAACAAACTTAGCTTTCTTAGGCCAGTCAGAAAAGTCCTTAACAATAATGCCCAAAACATATCATAATGTTTGGAGTTGGCCCTGAGAATAACATGATGAAATTTGGTCCTTTGATTTTTACCCAGTGAAAGCACTGTCTGAGATAGTCATAGTGTTGTATATCTGTCTGTTTGTAAATATAACTTCCATTTCCAATCATTTTCTCTTTTTTTGAAGCCACAACCAACTGCAATTCTCACCCGTTGGTTTTGTTAATATTTGTCATCAATTGTCAACATCCAGCACATGAAGGGTGTTAACATGGCCATTGATCTGGCTTTATGACGTCATTTTGTTACATTCTGTAGGGCTACAACCTGCTATAATGTTGTCATGATACTGACATCAGACAGCTTGGATCATGAGCTTTTGACCCCTGTACTTCATTGAACATATTGAAGAACTATGGTTAAAATTTGCATCAATTCAGTATGTAGATACACTAGTCTAAACAAAATTGGTTAGGGGCCGTCCATTGAATTGAGTGTGGGATGAAAAAGGAAATTCACTTCCTTTTCTGTTAGACCCCCCCCCCCCCTCCCCACTGCTATGCAACTTTCCAAGATGTCATCCCACACATTACATTTGTCAGTTTGGACATGTACATAAATTGTACCATGTTTTTTTTCATATACCGGTATGTGATTGTGTACCTTTCCAGCATTCTGGTCTAATTGTCTGGTGCACTTCTTTGATGAATAACAAAATCTGTCTAGATATGTGTCTATTCATACTGCTATCAAAACTGCTGTGTTCAATATCAAAGCATGTTGAGAGAGAACAGGTCTGATGTAGTCAACTTGTTAATTGCACTCTGGGTGACCATGCATTTGAAGATCATTTATTGCTGTGTAAACAGAGTCTGACAGAGAGACATGATACTGTATACAATGTTTACACTTTACCCGACACCTATTTGAACTGATTACATTTGACTTCCTGAAAAGTCAAATATGTGGGATAAGCATACAAAAAAGTATGAACAGCACTCTGGACCCCCCCCTCCCCCCTTTGCAACTGATTTCCTTTTTCATCCCACACTCAACTCAATGGACGACCCCTTAGTCTTGCCTATAAAAAAACTAATATAAGTTTGCCCTCAAGGGGTGAAGTATTCCAGTGCACAAGTCATGTTATTCAACCTCTCAATATTTGATTTAGCACAGTTCTTATTTTATGAGCATTGCAAGATGAGTTTTGGTTTGTATTTCCATGACTTACATATCAAATATATTTTTTGTCTGAATTTCAATTTATTTATCCATCTATGATCATTTAATCACATAATTTATAGAATTTATTTCATGTGAAAGTGTTTCTTCAAAATGTACGGACAGATTGACGGAGGGCCAGATGGCCAGACTCCAGAACAGCCACTCCCATGGACCAAAGTGTGGGCAAGAGATAAAAATGTGTGATGCTCACTAAAGGAGCATACAATTTGGAGTGAAGTTTACCTGTTCTGCCTTTGTTGTCTTTTTTGTTTAAATCTGCACCTTGTGTGATGAGAAAATGCAACATTTGACCTTGACCTTCCTGAAAACACATCACAAAATATATCTCATTTTACATTACAACACGTTAAAGCAAAGGATGACATAGCATAGCATATATAATGTACAAAAAGTACACTTTGAAATTCGAAATAAAAGAGCCGAATATGTAATTTTTTCTGAGCTCTGAGTTAATATAATAAAAGAGAATTACCATTTATCAAGGGATTTATACATTACATGATGTTTTTCATTCAGATACAAGAATACAAAATATCAAAATAAATGATATGAAATTTATTTACACAAGTATGTTACAGTACCCAAACTGCATGGCTACATGAATGCTTAGACATGAGTTAGTTAGTATCTTAGCTGCCACGTGGGTGTGAGTAAGTTAGTACCTTAGCTGCCACGTGGACGCAATTTATTACCTTAGCTGCCACGTGGACGTGAGTAAGTTAGTACCTTAGCTGCCACATAGAAGTGAATAAGTTAGTACCTTTGCTGCCACGTTGAAGTGAGTAAGTTAGTACCTTAGCTGCCACGTAGAAGTGAGTAAGTTAGTACCTTAGCTGCCACGTAGAAGTGAGTAAGTTAGTTCCTTAGCTGCCACGTAGAAGTGAGTAAGTTAGTACCTTAGCTGCCACGCAGACGTGAGTAAGTTAGTACCTTAGCTGCCACGTAGAAGTGAGTAAGTTAGTACCTTAGCTGCCACATGGAGTGGCGTGACTCCTGACCGGGACGACTGCACATCAGGACTGATCCCCCTGGTGAGGAGATACTGCACGGACACCTCGCACCCCGCCTGCGCTGCTAGGTGCATGGACTGCCGACCCATCATGTCCTCCGCAACCTCCGCAACCTTACGCAAACAACAAAAACTTCTTCTACATCTTTTCAATTACATATCCATCTATTACATTACAATGGCTGACTGTCCTTTGTTTCTGAGATAATTACATCTCTTAGATTTTATATTATCATTTTATATATAAATATATATATATATATATTATCACACAAACTCATCGCTGAACATGACCATACAAGCTCGCACAAGGTCCTCACTGAACATTACCAAATGAGGTCACATAAAGTTATTTATCACTGAACAGGACCATACAAGGTTACACAAGAGGTCACACAAGGTCATTATTAAATATGAACATGCAAGGTCACACATGACTCTAAGTAGTCATGCCTCATGGTTGTTTGGCTCTATTTAGTCATGTAGACCTAAGTGTTGATGAATGGCTCCAACTAGGCCTTGTAACTGAGAAAGCCCCACGTAGCATGACTTTAAGTAATGCTTCTTGCTTTTGAAACATTCAATGTGAGTTTTAGAAATTATTCGTCAAAATATAAATCTTAGACTAATAATATCCTGGAAAAAGTAGTTCACTCAATTTTTTTTGAGGATGAAAACCTAATTTTCTGGAATTTGAATACAAAACATCCTTACAAAACATTTCCCAACAAAACAAAATATATCTTTTGTTGAAAAGAAAGCTTATCAGGAAAAAGATCCACTTTAAGTTTCCTTTACCAGAAATAGGAATGAAATAAAATTTGATTGCTAGGTATTGAAAACTTATATAGAAAACACTATCTTAATAAAGTAGTATAAAATAGTATAGCGCTATATAAATCATTATTATTATATATTATATATTATTATTATTATTATATTGTGGAAGTGAACCCGTTCTGTTTAACCATGATTTTTTGTAAATAGACATCAGAAACCCATGCAGCCACATTCCGCCCCTTGTAAACATCATCAAATCCCAAGATGTTTTGGAAAAGTATTGTGGTGCCATGCATTTTCCAATCTGACCTAGTTTCTTTCTCACAGGATACCTTATAAAAAAATTGTCTATAAATAACCCTGTGACCTGAAAAAATAGGTTAAGGTCACCCATATTCTCACTGCTTTGAGGCTTCCAATGGGGTCTCATACACCAAAATCTGCAGTTCTATTTCAGTGTACTGTTGCAGGGGAAGATTTGTGACCTTACAAAGTAGGTAAAGCTCAACCATGAGATCGCAGATGCCACTTTTCTAGGTCAAACTTTATCCCATTCTTGAGTTATTGCATTTATAAGTAATGTGACAATATCCATATGTCCCTACAAGCAGCAGCAAACAGTAACCTCACTGCCAGCCCTTCAAGTTGCTAATCAAGGTCAGTGTATACCTGTTGTTGCTCCACCAAGGTTTGTGCCACGAGGGCGTGTCCTGCCCGGCATGCATCCATGAACGGCGTTGTGCCACAACTGTCTGGAGTGTCCACTCCAAAGCGCCCTCTATCCAGCAATATCTTCACCGTGTCTACTCGCCCGTGCAAAGCTGACAAAAATCAACATGAAACAGCAGTCAATGCACTGTTTGTGAGGACACTGAGGATTTCACACACGTTTTCCTGTTTTCTGTGTTAAAAACACAACAATTTTGCAAATTCTTCTTTATTTGGTGGAATAACTGACACTATGGGAAAAATATTTGATGCATTGAATTATTGTATTATGGTTGGGAATATTATATCCACAGATAAAATCTCTTCAATAATGGCAAGCTGGATCTAAATGAATTTTTATCTGAAGTGAAATTCAAATTGAAGGTTGAGAGATTAATATGTTATTACCCATCATATTTCCCCCACATAAATTTTGGGCCAATTTGAAAGTAGATGAGTCTTCTGCTAAAATCCAAATCATCCATTGGACACTTTTCCAACAAACTTTGTTCAGATGACCAGTGATCTCGTGCAAACATCTGCTTAGTGAAGTTTTGCTAACAATGGGGCACTTTCAGATTGAAACATAGGAGTGACTTGGCTTATGGAGGCCTGTTTGTCCATGAATGTTTGTCCATTGGTACAGGCCTAACACCCTGACAGACCACGATAGAGGGCACATAATTGAACACATGTGACCACATAGTGGTCACAAGAGTACAGCAAGTACTTGGCACTTTCAGCAAAGCACAATAACACGGAAGGTGTATTTTGGTTGATTTCAGTGAGATAGCTTATTGGATCAGTTTCGTGGCCACATATCATTTAAACATACCCAAAACCCCAAAGAATTGTGCATTCAAAAGTGAGCTATAAATGAGGTTCTTGTGAAAACAGGTTTTACAGATACCAGACTGAATCAACTTAAACAATATTATATATCAATATGATTTATGATTTTTATACATATTTTTCAAAATCAATGCATTATTCCTGTAATAGATTTGTTTGTTTGTTTGGGTTTTTACATCACTTTCAACATTATTTCAGTCATTTCATGATGAGACCTACTTGTAGCTGCCTCACTGAATTGTCATGTCGCAGGTCCTTGACATGACAACCCACCGGTCCAGATTTACAAGGACAACGGGTTAACCCTTAAAGCATTGGTGAAACCTGACTTTCAGACACATTTTCTTTACATAACATGAATGTTTATACCCTAAACAGTACTTTTATATAGTATTACCCAAAATATTCCCTGTTAACAACTTTCTGTGGCATTTGAAAGTTGATCAGTTGTCTGCTGAAACCTACAACAGCAATTGAACACTCTGTCAACAAACTTTGTTTAGCTGGTCTGTGTACTCATGTAAACACCTAATGAGTTACCAGTTGGGCACCTGTCCAGCTTGGGAAACAATGTGAACAGAGAATTGTCAATTTCGGCAAAATCTTCTCGGACGTTTGGACTCATAACTTCAAAAATATTCATCCGTTTTTAATAATTCTACCACCAAAAGAAAGCCCAGACTTTACTCTATTGGCATGTGAAGTGTCATCCTCCGATATTATGATCAAATATTTTTTTTAAATGGCCGAAAATGTGTTGTTCCGATTTTGTCAATGTACAATGTGAACAGAGAATTGTCAATTTCGGCAAAATCTTCTCGGACGTTTGGACTCATAACTTCAAAAATATTCATCCGTTTTTAATATTTCTACCACCAAAAGAAAGCCCAGACTTTACTCTATTGGCATGTGAAGTATCAACGTTCGATATTATGTTTTAAAAAAAATGGCCAAAAATGTGTTGTTCCGATTTTGTCACTTTGTAAACAACACCTGTGACTTATGGAGCCCTCTGACAGTTCAAAGGTCAAGGTCACACAACACATTTCCGGTTTAGTACGGGCAGTACCCGGTGGTCACAAGAAATCATAATTCTCAGAGCAGATGTTATTTTGTGGATTTCAGACAGATAGCCTGTATGTATGTCAATTTTAAGATCATATATTGTTTTTAGATACTTTAAACCACTGTAAAATTGCCTGCAACTTTCCAGGTCTCACCAATGCTTTAAGGCACGGGCCTCAGTTCATATGGGAGATTGTATCATGAGCTCAATCCCGGCACAGCCGGGGTTCGAACCCACGACCTTTGGATCACCACAGAGGAACTGGTGCTAATAAGCTGGCACTCTAACCAACTGCGCCACGGCCCGTGGCTCCTGTAATAGAACTAATGGCTGGCTCATAGAAATTAGAGTGGCCAGTGAGGTTAACAACTGAATGTCGGAAGGTGATTTATGCAGCTTTCAAAAGAGCTTGCCCTGTTGGCCAAAACAAGGAATTTTTGGGCAGGGCTAGCGATTTTTTTTTAGATATTGTTTCTAATGTATGATTCCATTATTTACTGAAAATCATCCAGACAGGTTAATCTAAAATCCCTTCTCAACAAAACAAAGGTATTCATCACGAGGTCAGCGTAAATCACCCAGAAATGTGTCTGATGAAACGTCTGCTTAATATTCCATGGCAAAGCATTCTACCTTCCTGGCCCTGAGCAAAATAGCACATATTTCCATTGATTATGGGGTTTGAATCCAGTTTGGGGTACAAGAATTTTGGTTAAACTGCCAGACTTGCAACAGTTGTTTATCAGTCAACAGTTGTTTATCAGGAATTCTAAATGTTGAATGTTATCAAATATAAAGCAATGATGCCAGAGGTTGTGAAAAGACTGAACAATTTGCTACAGATGTAATGCAGAGTAATGTAATGTCTTTGTGAAGACTATTTTTTTTTTTAATTTTGCTAAATACCTGCAGTGTGTAATGGGGTTCGGCCATTCTTGCTTACTGTGTTCCAGAGTTCTGGTTCCTTGTCCAGTAAATAGTTGATGATTATGGAATCTCCCACTCTGCAGGAAGAAATTAAATAAAACTAACAAATCTTATTAATAATTAAATCAGGATAATTCGGATAAAATCTCAATAAAATGCAATTTTGATCTATTTATTATACTTTTCAGGATAAAGGGAGCAGGATATTATTAAAGCTTTTGTGAAATCAGATTTTCAAGCACTTTTTCTGTACAACAGTTGTCACAAGAGAACTGCACAGTACTTTCAGCAAAACACAATAATCATGGCAGGAGTATTTTGGTTGATTTCAGTGAGACACAGATTCATGACCACATATAATTTAAACAAACCTTAAACCTCTGTAAAACTGACTGTGACATCTGTGATTTCATGAAAACTTTAAAAAGGAATACAATTTCCAAACACAATTTTCAAACTAAGAGATATGTTGTTCATTGTTTTTTTGTAATGCTTGTGAACATTTTCTGGAAATTGCTTCATAAATGATCACTTAAATCCTCTCCGAGACTTGAGCAGATTATATTTTTAACCAATCAAATTGCGGGTTACATATTGAATTTGGCCCCAATTTTTCCTATTGATTCTCACTGGCTCATATTTGTCATGTTATTCAAAATGGCAGCCTCCCCGACATATCAATGATAGCTATTAGATTTTTTTTTAAATTATAACAAAATGGAAAAGATTTCAAGCCTTATGGGAAAAGATAGAATTGGTACCCTGAAAATACAACATATTCCCTGCTTATAGCTAAGGACTCCAACCAGTAGTTTCAGAGAAGATCAAAGTTGAAGGACAGAATGACAGAAAATTTTACCCAATCATTGCAGAAAATACTTTTTCATTTTTAAATGCATTTGATAAGTGCATTAAATATAACCTATCCGTTATTGCCTGATGTAAGCAACCATTGGTTCAGTATATTTCTTTGGAAACTGTCTAATAAGAGCTATATATCTTTAAGAACAGAACCCCAATTTCAAACCCATTCATTTTATCCTTGATACTAGCCCTTTTCAACCCATCCACTTGTAGACCTCAGATGATTTACTCACTAACAGTATATTCTTCCCATAGATGTATAAATATTTCAAAAATGAGGTCACAGAGTTTGATTTTGGAGGAAATAAACCTCAAAGCATAGGAATTTTTTGTTTAAAAAAAAAATTAACTTAAAATGTTTTTATTCAAGAGTAAGTTCCTTATAACCTTTTTTTTAAAGTCTCGAGCCAAATCACCATCTGTTCTAGTTTATATAATAATAAAAAAATCATAATTAAACCTATTGGTTCAGCTGCCATGGAGACTTTTAAAACCATCTTGCAACCCCCTTAAATATGATCAATTGTGACAGTCTCGGTGATCATTTTATAAAACCTGTCATAACTTTGCTAATACTGGTCTGATTGACATGTTTTTTACACCAAAATATCAAAATATTCAACATCGCTAAACTCAAGTTATGAGTGGCATATGTTCATTTAGCTTCATTTAAAATTGCTACACAATATAATTATTCATTTAAAAATGACTGGCCATCAATCAGGAGAGATGTTGAAAATTCAGTTTTTGTTGAATGTTTTGTGACTACCAGACAAATTATACAGCCGGTGAAAACAGACCCAATGAGACAGCAGGGTTATTCAGTTTATCAATTGCGTGTTGATTTTGTTCATACCACTTGATGTTGTTGGAACATATACTTGAAATCGTTAAGAACGAACCATCTCTGTACAGTGCAAAAGTGCAATTATCAATAATTAACAAGACAAGCTTTCAGACACTGTTATGGGGATGCCATGTCAAGCACTGAAGCGTGAAGGTGTTGAAGGTGCATTCCAGTCATTGACAAAAGAATCATGGGGATAAATGCATATGAGCACAGAAAGTTTCTGTAAAAGGTCAAAATAAATCATTAAATGACCCCAGTTGAGTGTAACTTGTCAATACAAAAATGCATATGGCCTAAAATAACTTCTGTTGCCAACTGCAACTCCTAATTTCATGGATGCTCAGCTGCCACATATATAAAGATACCCAGTATTATATTTAAAATATGGCCTTGTTTAGTCTAGCCAATCGCAGATCAATATTTCTGTACTTTATTTTACGTAATGTATGAATTATAGATAACCTAACTGTAGACAAAAAATGAGACATGCCTGGAGGCAAATAAACCAAAAACTATTTTTTAAAGATTTGATCAAGTTGTTATCAACGAAAACATCTGTTTATTTGTTTATTTGGGGCTTAAATCACTTTCAATATTATTTCAGTCATTTTGTGATGAGACCTATTTGTAGCAGATATAGTGCTGCCTCACTGAAGTGATAAGACATATATATATATAAGACATATATATATATATATATATATATATATATATATATATATATATACATACACATATACATATACATATACATATGAATATATTGAGTTGCTCTCACAGCAGGACAATGGATCACCATGGATGCAGACAATCAAATATTTTGTTTCCTTACAGTTTTTGGAAGGACTTTAAGCAAGAGAAAAATATAACATCTGAAGCTGAAGCATGCCTATTATCTGCTTGAGGCTTCAAAGTACTTGACCACAGCCTGTGAGATGTAAGTAAACAACAAATTCATGAACAGTTTAAATGAGGTTGAGCATCTTTTGAATCTCATCATTTTGCGTTCATGAATAATAGCTGTTCATTTCTGTTGGATTTAATTCAATTGATTGAAGGGGATTTTCACTTCTCTGATACACGTTGCATAATATGGAGGAGAAAAGCAAGCCATATTATTCTGAGGTCTGTAATATCATAATGATTGCAATAGGCAGACATTATTCTGGGGAGGAAATGTGCCATTCTCTTGGCAAGTGATGGTAAAAACAAGAAAGCCTTTTTTTTAAAAAAAGAATTTGTATACAGTTTCCTTTTTGAAAATGATATTTATATTTTCTCATCATTTTGAAGTTGTCGTGAATCATAGACGTGACTGTTTGAAACCGGCAGCTGGACATTTTTAACAGAGTCAAACATCTAGCATACCTTGCTGTACTGATTATAATTGAGCTGAATGTTGTGTCTCACACCGTCACCTTGTAATTTCACTGTTTTTTAAATCATTAAATGTCTTTATTTGTTTTCACAGCACGAAGCCACATTCAATTTGTATTTTTGGGGGATGGTGGCACTCCAAACCGAAAAGTACACAGAAATCGTGACATTTACACATCAGCCCTCGTCGTCTCTGATCAAATAGTATATACAGTATGTTATAATATAGTCTTTATCATTGGAAATATGTGGTCGTTGTTTGGGGTTCCCCTTTTAATATAGATCTATGTCAACCAATCAGAGCAATCCCCCCCAAATAGTGACAATATTTACCCGATGCACAAACCCATTTCAACGAGAGGTCCTTGATAGTCCTAATATAGATATTTGGACAGCATATTCTATCTATTGGATCACAGGCTCTTCTGATTTTTGTACAAGTGATCTCAGATTTGGGCGGAAATATTAATCAAGGTAAGTCTAGGTTAAGTTTTGAAACACTAAATTTAAGGATTGGACGACACAGATCATAAATATCCACACTTCAAGGTCAAAAAAGTAAAATTAATAACTTTACACTTGGAATAAAAATGATCTTATCCAAGGTTATGATTTAAGCTTTCATCCCTTTAGTTGTACATAAGAAAAAGGAGAATTGACCTTGTTCATTGATCACACAATTTTGACACTATCTTAGCTTTCCCGATTCCCTATGGTTGTAGGATGATTTCAAAAGTGGGCATGTGTTTCCATGGTTACCAATATATTTTTTTTGTCTGTGAACTTCAATGTATTTACTCAATTTGTTATCATACAAAGATGTAATTTGTGGAATGTTTTTACCAAAACTATCTTTTTAAAAGTAAGATGAAAGGTCAAATCCCAAGAGCGTTTTTTCAGAGTATGGATGAAACTCCCTTTTTATCCCTCTTCAATTGCCTTCTTAGGCTTTGTTTTCTTCCAATGATAGAAAGGAATAAAAAGACGATTTTTCCAGACCTTTCTGATGAAACCTTTGAAAGAGTGATAGTACCTGGCATATATTCTTCTTGTGTGAACACCTTTGAATGAGTGAAAAAACCCGATATATCATCTTATTGTGTGAAGAACTTTGAATGAGTGAAAAAACCTGACATATCATCTTATTGTGTGAAGACCTTTGAATGAGTGAAAAAACCTGACATATCATCTTATTGTGTGAAGACCTTTGAATGAGTGAAAAAACCTGACATATCATCTTATTGTGTGAAGACCTTTGAATGAGTGAAAAAACCTGACATATCTTATTGTGTGAAGACCTTTGAATGAGTGAAAAAACCTGACATATCATCTTATTGTGTGAAGACCTTTGAATGAGTGAAAAAACCTGACATATCATATTATTGTGTGAAGACCTTTGAATGAGTGAAAAAACCTGACATATCATCTTTTTGTGTCAGGACCTTTGAATGAGTGAAAAAACCTGACATATCATCTTATTGTGTTGGGATCTTTGAAAGTGAAAAACCTGACATATCATCTTATTGTGTCAGGACCTTTGAAAGAGTGAAAAAACCTGACATATCATCTTATTGTGTCAGGACCTTTGAAAGAGTGAAAAAACCTGACATGTCATCTTATTGTGTCAGGACCTTTGAAAGAGTGAAAGAACCTGACATATAATCTTATTGTGTTAGGATCTATGAAAGTGAAACCTGACATATCATCTGATTTTGTGAAGACCTATGAAAGAGTGAAAGAACCTGGCATACCATCTTATTGTGTCAAGATCTATTGGAGAAAGCAATGTCACCTGTCAAGAGTATTATATAATACAGACAAATAAACACAAAGAGTTAAAAATTGCATTAAAAAATGGAAATTGCCCTGATATCAGGTGACTGTGTCAGAAATAAGTCTATATATATGCATCATTAGGTATATAACTTAATCATCGTAACAGATAAATGAAATTTAGCATTGCATGGAGACTAGCTTGGGTAGGAGTAAGCTATATCTGATATATCTGAGTTAGTCGCCCCAGAATGAAGGGGTCTTTTTTCTGGCAAGATATGAGACAATGGCTCATTGAAATCACAAATGTCTCATTCAGACCCATGTTTCCGGGGATAATGACCGCGTCTAAGTTTTTTTAAATACTTTTTTGTTACTTCAGAGTAACAAATGTAACTGGAGTAATGCATATTGGTTGATTTAAATAATCCTAAAAAAAGCCCTTTAACTTAAAAGCTCCTTTAATCACTTCATAGCATTCTGCTTTGAATTGTCTTATCACTTCCAGTTTATAAAGAGGCCTAAGAAATAACATAACATTTTCTTCAAGCCGCAATATCTCTGAGTATGGGATAGCAAATGGTCCCTTACCTGCATGCTATATGGAGACTATTCCAACCACAAATGGTTCCCTACCTGCATGCCATATGGAGACTTCCAACCACAAATGGTTCCTTACCTACATGCTATATGGAGACTATCCCAACCACAAATGGTTCCTTACCTGCATGCCATATGGAGACTATTCCAACCACAAATGGTTCCCTACCTGCATGCTATATGGAGACTATCCCAACCACAAATGGTTCCTTACCTGCATGCCATATGGAGACTATCCCAACCACAAATGGTTTCCTACCTGCATGCCATATGGAGACTATTCCAACCACAAATGGTTCCCTACCTGCATGCCATATGGAGACTATCCCAATCACAAATGGTTCCTTACCTGCATGCTATATGGAGACTATCCCAACCACAAATGGTTCCCTACCTGCATGCTATATGGAGACTATCCCAACCACAAATGGTTCCTTACCTGCATGCCATATGGAGACTATTCCAACCACAAATGGTTCCCTACCTGCATGCTATATGGAGACTATCCCAACCACAAATGGTCCCTTACCTGCATGCCATATGGAGACTATCCCAACCACAAATGGTTCCTTACCTGCATGCCATATGGAGACTATTCCAACCACAAATGGTTCCTTACCTGCATGCTATATGGAGACTATTACAACCACAAATGGTTCCCTACCTGCATGCCATATGGAGACTATTCCAACCACAAATGGTTCCTTACCTGCATGCCATATGGAGACTTCCAACCACAAATGGTTCCTTACCTACATGCTATATGGAGACTATCCCAACCACAAATGGTTCCTTACCTGCATGCTATATGGAGACTATTCCAACCACAAATGGTTCCCTACCTGCATGCCATATGGAGACTATCCCAATCACAAATGGTTCCTTACCTGCATGCCATATGGAGACTATCCCAACCACAAATGGTTCCCTACCTGCATGCTATATGGAGACTATCCCAACCACAAATGGTTCCTTACCTGCATGCCATATGGAGACTATTCCAACCACAAATGGTTCCCTACCTGCATGCCATATGGAGACTATTACAACCACAAATGGTTCCTTACCTGCATGCTATATGGAGACTATTACAACCACAAATGGTTCCCTACCTGCATGCCATATGGAGACTATCCCAACCACAAATGGTTCCTTACCTGCATGCCATATGGAGACTATCCCAACCACAAATGGTTCCCTACCTGCATGCCATATGGAGACTATTCCAACCACAAATGGTTCCTTACCTGCATGCCATATGCAGACTTCCAACCACAAATGGTTCCTTACCAGCATGCCATATGGAGACTGTCCCAACCACAAATGGTTCCTTACCTGCATGCCATATGGAGACTATTCCAACCACAAATGGTTCCTTACCTGCATGCCATATGCAGACTTCCAACCACAAATGGTTCCTTACCTGCATGCCATATGGAGACTGTTCCAACCACAAATGGTTCCTTACCTGCATGCCATATGGAGACCTTTCCAACCACAAATGGTTCCTTACCTGCATGCCATATGGAGACTATTCTAACCACAAATGGTTCCTTACCTGCATGCCATATGGAGACTATTCCAACCACAAATGGTTCCTTACCTGCATGCCAAATGGAGACTATTCCAGCCACAAATGGTTCCTTACCTGCATGCCATATGGAGACTATTCCAACCACAAATGGTTCCTTACCTGCATGCCATATGGAGACTATTCCAACCACAAATGGTTCCTTACCTGCATGCCATATGCAGACTTCCAACCACAAATGGTTCCTTACCTGCATGCTAAATGGAGACTATCCCAACCACAAATGGTTCCTTACCTGCATGCCATATGGAGACTATTCCAACCACAAATGGTTCCTTACCTGCATGCCATATGCAGACTTCCAACCACAAATGGTTCCTTACCTGCATGCCATATGGAGACTGTTCCAACCACAAATGGTTCCTTACCTGCATGCCATATGGAGACTGTTCCAACCACAAATGGTTCCTTACCTGCATGCAATGTTGAGACTATTCTAACCACAAATGGTTCCTTACCTGCATGCCATATGGAGACTATTCCAACCACAAATGGTTCCTTACCTGCATGCCAAATGGAGACTATTCCAACCACAAATGGTTCCTTACCAGCATGCCATATGGAGACTATTCCAACCACAAATGGTTCCTTACCTGCATGCCATATGCAGACTTCCAACCACAAATGGTTCCTTACCTGCATGCTAAATGGAGACTATCCCAACCACATATGGTTCCTTACCTGCATGCTAAATGGAGACTATTCCAACCATCTTTATTCACTAAGTGCGGCTTTGCTCCTGATCCTAGCAGCTGCTGTATGATTTGTAGATTGGTTTTCGTACATGCCATCATTAAAGGTGTCCTGGAATGCAAATGAGGCCATATTAAATAGATTTAGCACCAATTTTGCCCCCTCATCCTAATTGATATCCCCCTTATGGAAGCACACTTCTTTCTTGGTGTCCTTTATATGTGGAGTGTTATCATCGAGGCACTGAAAGGTAAAATGATGTCATAAAAATATGGCAATATATGACATCATGAAAGGTATTGTCCTTTGAATAATGCCAGAATGACATCAAACAGTGCTACCCGATTTTGAGCCTCAACTGAGGTCAAAGTTCACGCTACCCGTGTTTACCCATCAGGTGCAGTTTTATGGCTCAGACAGACCTCTGCTGGGAGTGCAACTTCAATGTATAATGTCTCATAGCATTAATGTATATGTATAACTTCAATTTGTCATATTGTTAATATGTGGACAAGCTTTCAATACACCAAATTGTAGGATTAATGCTTAATACCTTTAATGTTTCTGGTAACTTATATCCATGGTTGGTTCTCTGAGCTTGTTTACCTTTCTTTGCACTGTGATATTTGATCCAATCTTATATTTGATCCAATCTTATATCTTATGCATCAATGTGTAAGATCTGACACCTGAATGCTGAGTGAGGGTCACATATGGGTCACAGGGTCACATATGGGTGACGCCCAGTAGCACACCCCAGACTTAATTGGTTAATTACCCTACAGGCATGTGGTCAAGTGGGGGAACTACAGGGCTCAACACTGATGATAAAAGATTGTCATTTCCAATAATTAACATGCTTAGTTGTTTAGTGTCTGGACTGACATATTCATTTTTATTAGTTCATCTAAAATATATTGAATAATACTGTACTGTACAATTATTCTTACCATCAAACTATTCTTCAAGTACAACAAGATTTGTCCATTTAGTTACTAAACGTCTATTGTGAATATGAAAAACAGTCAATTTTGAACCCTGGTCTTGGCATGTCTGCCAGTCACATATAAGTGGCCCCCTCAAAGGCAATGCTTCAGCCCCCGGGGCGGCAATTAGGGATAATACGGTATTTAGCTACCAAATAAAATGCACAGACATTCGGTGCCACAGTCCACTTCGTCACGAGGTTATTTTGACCATAATTTGACGTAGATCAATCATCATAGGTCAATCATCATATCATCCAGGAAACATGCACATAAGTATGATGAGTAACATTGGGGTATATCCATCAGTAACACTTGACATTACTTGATCTTATAAAGTGATAATTGTAGGTTATATTCTTACAAGATTGATAAGTCAGGGTGACATTTTTACTCACAAGCTCAAAGTCTTCATGTACTTTTCTCTGCTTTAAAAATGAACTCCTGAGTTAGAAAAGGCTCTATTCATATTGTTTTTATATCCACGAGTAGACAAGGAACTAAAATAAGAGTTATCAATGATATAAATTGGTCAACAATTGACTGAGCATTGCCATTTTTTTATGTTTTCCTAGCAATTTGGTACTTATGCATATGCACACAAAAATTGTAACAAACTTGAGGTCACTGCATGCTATTTTTATAAAAACTTGTACTATTCATTTCAACTTTTTCAAGCCAAATATTGTGTATTCTATGAGCATTTTTTCTAATTAGCAGCCAATGTTTGAATGCATGAATCCTATAAGCTTTAGTCCTATACTGTATTCAAATATTGGGGCAAAATTTCAGGGCAAGTGAATTGTAATTCAGGGCAAGTAGATTTTAAAATTTACTTGCCCGGTGGGCAAGTGGATCACAAATGTTAATGTCAAGGCCTGTAGTACAAAAAACTGAAAATTCCATTGACAAACTGGACAAATGGCAAGAGAAAGGGTACCTTTTCAAAATAATTGTGATACCAAGTGGAACGCGCTATTGAACATTGAACCGCGGTCAAGCTGCTGAATTTGGATATTTTATCAATGTAAATTATCTACAAGTGTGAGCTGCCAATCTTGATATTAATAAGCTACTTTCCGCCGTAATAAGACCTCATGTCCGGCATATACAGCCGACGACAACTGACCTGCGGACGACAACAGAGCTGCGGTTCCATTTTCAAAGCCTTTAACCCCTATCTAAATTTTGGTGATTGGCTAGACTATCCAATATTTTTTCTGGACTAGTGTATCTTCATACTTTATTGATGAAATTTATTACCATGGTTATTTAATATGTTCAATGAAGAGCTGGGGTCAAAAGTTCATGATCCACTCAGTCTGACCTCATTATCATGATTACATTGTAAAAAAGTTGCAGCACAAGGGAATGTTACAAAATGACATCATTGAGCCATAAGAAAAGGGACATCAACATCCCTCCCGTCCGTTACCGGTGGTGGACGTTGTTGTCCTTCCCGTCTGTTAGAGGTTTAAGTACATTTGTACTCTCAAAAATATTCAAATCAGGTCATTCCCTTACACCTGCTTGTGCCAACAATGTCAAATGACAATGTCAACGACAACTCGGTTGTCATCGGCTGTAATTCTGTGAACATTCTCACTTTTCACTCAGGCCCTGACACTAGAACTACATATTCAAGTTTGGCGGCCATTTAATCTTCCAAAACATAAATAAAATGCATTTCTAAGCATAGTTAAGGCTCACATATAATTTATACTTGTAGCTAATTTACATTGATAAAATACCCAAATTCAGGAGCTTGACCACGGTCCAATGTGGCAGTTCAACAGCGCGGTCCACTTGGTATCGCGGTTTTTGACCATAATTCACAGAAAACCTGAGCGATAATGCAGAACTTTCACTTGTTTCCAATCTGTGTTTTACAGCCGACGACAACAGAGCTGCGGACAACAGAGCTGCGGACAACAGAGCTGCGGTTTCATTTTCGGTGTGGTGCGGTGTCTGCACTCTTGAAAATATTCACACCAAGTTGTTTTCTGACACTTACCTGTACAAACAAAGTCGAATGTTGTGATTGACAATGGTAATCAATTGATAAACCGAGCCACAGCTCTGTTGTCATCAGGAGCTCTATTGTTATCGGCTGTAATTGTCTGTGTAGATGCAGTCACGGACCTACAGCCGTCAACAACTGACCTGCGGACGGCTACAGAGCTATATTTCAGTTTATCAAATAATCACTCGTCAGCGACCAGTTTCCGCCGATGTAGTAGACCGTGACTGGCAGCGGCTGGAAGGGACCTCTCCAGCTTAGCCGCTTTAATCGGCGGTAATTGGTAGCGACGGAAAACTGGTCGAGCACAAGTACTGATGTTTATCACACCATTTTACCTATACCCAAAGACATCGTCAAAAAAGACTTGAAATCCACTGTTCCCATCCAATTTAACTCACGACTCCAGTAGAACTTGACTTCCGACAACTAAACAATTATGGTCCCTTTAAGTAAAGATATGATGTCAGTCCTGTCAGAAAAAAATTCTTTGTTATTTCTTCATCTCGGCATCGTTTCGCCATTGTTTATGAGTTTGCATAATCAGGTGAAAGTGGGTCAGTTTATTCACGGGAGTGACAGCAACAGTCGGAGAGCTCCACAACGTTGTGGTCCTTCTGACGTCATATGAAGATTCTCCCTTTGCGTTTCCATGACGTCATCACTTGGACTCTCCTCAATGTCATTTCTTGTTGCTAAGTTTGATATCGGGTAAAAAAACTGGAGAAAAAACACTACAGAATGCACACGAATTTGCATTTTTAGGCATTATGACTGGGAAAGATAGTGGCATGGGTCAGAACTCCAATAGTCAATCGCCAGAGGTCGAGTTTATTTACTGGGGAAACTTCAATATGATAGGCAGTGCGCCGTGTTTCTAGAAATAGTGGATTTCATGTCTATTTTACCGATGGCTTTGGGAATAGTTGACATGTGCAAGTGTCAGAGAATGACCTGATGTGAATATTTTCGAAAGTACAGATGTACTTTAAAGGCTTTGAAAATGGAACCACAGCTCTGTTGTCGTCCGCATGTCCACATGTCAGCTGTCGTCGGCTGTACTTCATGGGGAAAACTGGTCGCTGACAAGTATGGCAAGGGAGTTCCTGAAAGATGAAAATCGGGAGTGAAAAACATGAAAATGCCTGGATCTAAGTGCCGGTCACTGTAGTAGTACATACCAGTCTGCCCTTTTGAGGCTGTCTACTTCTACTCCCCGGCTGAGAAGGAAGCTGACACAGTCTGCATGTCCCGCCTGCGACGCCTCGTGCAGCGCCCTCTTTCCGTCAAAGTTCGCCTGTTCCAGATTCATTTGGTACTTTTCTGTGAACAACTTGATCATGTCAACATGCCCATGTCGAGCGGCCAAAGTTAACACAGTATCTCCTGATTTGTCCGCATAGTAACTGGTCCATGACGTATCAGAACAGTTCTCTGCAATAATTGTTTTGAATTCTGCAATATTTCCATTTTTAGCACATTTCAAGAGATCCATGCCAACTTTCTGCTCCATCTTTGTTGCCACACCGCATTGAGTCCCCGGTCGACCAACCGGCTATGCATGTACGGTGACCGTCAACCAGTTCGCCGACAACCCATTTCGTGCTATTTTAAAGTCATTTTTTTCAGCTATGGTACACACTATTCACTACTTGAATACTCATGAATGTTAATAACTCACTGAAAAGAAGTAGCAGAGCAAAACTATCATAGTTGAAGTTAAAGGAGACAGGTCTACACTCATCAAGTTCATCACTTTTGAGGGAAAGGGTCACACTGTGGTGAGGGATGGACAGTTCAATATTAAGGGAGAGGGTCACAAAGTGGTGAGGGAGGGACAGTCCAGTAATAAGGGAAGGGTCACATTGTGGTAAGGGACAGAGAGTTTATTGATGAAGGATATAGTAAGTTTAGAGGGTCACAGAGTGGTGAGGGAGGGACAGTCCAGTAATAATGGAGGAGATTGTCACATTGTGTTGAGGGATGGATAGTTCAGTGATGAGGGAGAGGGTCACTTATTTTGGTAAGGGCGAGGATAATATAGTACTGAAGGAAAGATGGTTCATTGGTGAGGGAGAGGATTACACAGTCGTGAGGGGTGAACAGGCCAGAGATGAAGGAGAGGATCACATACTTTTGCGGGGTGGACAGTCCAGTGATGAGGGAGTGGATCATATATTGGTGAGGAAAAAACAAGCCAGCCAAGAAGAGGGTCACAGTGTTAAGACTTTGACAGTACCTTGATATTATAATTTATTCTTTATTATAATAACTGTGGTTATGATATGAAAAATATGTGTTCTGAGCACTCGTTTTCTATGGCATATCTCCCCATATCATGATATGAGTCTGAGAAATGTTAAAATTGATGCCTGATTATGCCCCTCAAACTAAAATATCAGCTCTATATGAGGCATTATAAGGAGTGTGGATAGGTTATTGACTTCAAAATAGTAAAGTTTATATAATTTTGAAAAAAAATGATAATTTTGAAAAAAATGATAATTTTGAACAAAAAGATAATTTTGAAAAAAATGACAATTTTGAAAATAAATGATAATTTTTTTTTTTAAATGATAATTTTTGAAAAAAATTGACAATTTTGAAAAAAATTGACAATTTTGAAAAAAATTGACAATTTTGAAAAAAATTGACAATTTTGAAAAAAATTGACAATTTTGAAAAAAATGGACAATTTTGAAAAAAATGGACAATTTTGAAAAAAATGGACAATTTTGAAAAAAATTATCATTTTTGAAAAACACTCTATTTTTTCAAAATTATCATTTTTTCAAAATTATCATTTTTTCAAAATTATCATTTTTGTTCAAAATTATCATATAAAAAAATGACAATTTTGAAAAAAATGACAATTTTGAAAAAAAAATTACAATTTTGAAAAAAAATGACAATTTTGAAAAAAAAATGACAATTTTGAAAAACAAATGACAATTTTGAACAAAAATGATAATTTTGTAAAAAAAATGATAATTTTGAAAAAAATGATAATTTTGTAAAAAAATGATAATTTTGAAAAAAATGATAATTTTGAACAAAAATGATAATTTTGAACAAAAATGATAATTTTGAACAAAAATGATAATTTTGAACAAAAATGATAATTTTGAACAAAAAAGATAATTTTGAACAAAAAAGATAATTTTGAACAAAAATGATAATTTTGAACAAAAATGATAATTTTGAACAAAAATGATAATTTTGAACAAAAATGATAATTTTGAACAAAAATGATAATTTTGAACAAAAATGATAATTTTGAACAAAAATGATAATTTTGAAATGATAAGTTGGAAAAAATGATAATTTTGAAAAAATAGACAATTTTGAAAAAAATAGACAATTTTAAGGCAAGAACATGTGAGTGCAGTGTTCAGGCTGGCAGATCTCTCAAGTTGGTTCTGGTGGAAGGATCTCAAGAGTCCGAAGGACGAGTGAGATCCTTCCACCAGAACCAAGGAGAGAGATCTGTCAGCCTGAACACTGTACGAACCTATGTTCTTGACTTTATCTCATACTTACCTCCTGCAGATAGGTATGAGATAAAGTTTTGGTTTGATGTCCAATCTATTTAAAGCAAAACTGTGTGGAATATATTGCAGCATGTGTGGACCTATGTTGTGTGTGTCAAACAACATAAACAATGCCACGCCCCCTTTTTAATGACGTCACACTCAATGACGTCATTACAACATATAATTTATTATGTTATGACGCCATTGAGAGGTGGGCATAGTGCCACTCTATATTGTGAGATCCTTCCACCAGAACCAACGTGAGAGATCTGTCAGCCTGAACACTGCACAAACCTATGTTCTTGACTTTATCTCATACTTACCTCCTGCAGATAGGTATGAGATAAAGTTTTGGTTTGATGTCCAATCTATTTAAAGCAAAACTGTGTGGAATATATTGCAGCATGTGTGGACCTATGTTGTGTGTGTCAAACAACATAAACAATGCCACGCCCCCTTTTTAATGACGTCACACTCAATGACGTCATTACAACATATAATTTATTATGTTATGACGCCATTGAGAGGTGGGCATAGTGCCACTCTATATTGTGAGATCCTTCCACCAGAACCAACGTGAGAAATCTGTCAGCCTGAACACTGCACAAACCTATGTTCTTGACTTTATCTCATACTTACCTCCTGCAGATAGGTATGAGATAAAGTTTTGGTTTGATGTCCAATCTATTTAAAGCAAAACTGTGTGGAATATATTGCAGCATGTGTGGACCTATGTTGTGTGTGTCAAACAACATAAACAATGCCACGCCTCCTTTTTAATGACGTCACAATCAATGACGTCATTGCAACATATATTTTACAATGTAATGACGTCATTGAGAGGTGGGAATTGAGATCCTTCCACCAGAACCAACTTGAGAGATATCTGTCAGCCTGAACACTGCACTCACATGTTCTTTTCTTAAGATCTGTACTTTTTACAATGTTAACACTGGTCAAGAGCAGGGGTACATGCAGTGTTCAGCCTGACAGATCTCTTTTGTTGATTCTGGTGGAAGGATCTCACTCGTCATTTGGACCAAGGATGATTTTCAAAAGTAGTTCTGCACATGGGTGATCTGCAAAAGTAGTTCGGCAGAGGGGTGATCTACGAAAGTAGTTCGGCAGAGGGGTGATCGGCTAATGAATATCTCATAGGTGCAGAACACCCTCTTGAAGCACCAAGTATGAGATAATGAAAAAAATTGACAATTTTGAAAAAAATTGACAATTTTGAAAAAAATTGACAATTTTGAAAAAAATTGACAATTTTGAAAAAAATTGACAATTTTGAAAAAAATTGACAATTTTGAAAAAAATTGACAATTTTGAAAAAAATTGACAATTTTGAAAAAAATTGACAATTTTGAAAATCCTCTGTTCTACTTCTCAAAAAAATCCCTAGGAAATAATGGCTCTACCACATTGAGTTTTCTCATCTGCACACCAGTCCCTGTATCTGCCAAAGATCACATTGATTGTGATACCTTCAAAGCTTGATCCAATTAATATTGTCTAGTATAAAGCATTGCAGAGGATTCAGCCCTACAACCTGCATGGTCAATTACTTCTTGATGTTTTACTTGGAATGTAATTGCACAACCAGCCCTCAAACTATGTGGTATCTCACCTTCATCCAACTCCAAACTGTTTACAGAAGATTTTAATCTATCATATATGGCTTCATATGTCCACTACTACACAAATAGAAACAGGTCTAAATAGGTATCACAAGGACAGGGAGATCACCTCAATGCACTACTCTAGTCCTACCACTGGACGAACCATTCTATCATCTGCTCGAGAAATTGAGAATATGTTTGGTTTATCCACCCTATAAGTCTTCCCCACATGTGTCTGACAATAAAACCTGCTCTATTTAGTAACTCCTTTATTTCTTGTGTGAACATTATCCCCACATCATGAGCCCTGTCCCACCAAAAACTTAAACAGAGCCTGGTATCTAGCCCATACAAATCCTGATGTATCAAACTCTCCTTGCTTCTCAGATTGTCTATCAATATACATTGATATTAGAGTCAAGAAAGGAATTGTTTTATTTGGGGTAACATGCCCATATCATTATTACTATGTCTAAAGTCTTTGAAAAGGTTATTTTTAAACAAATATATCATTTCTTTCAAATTAATAAATTGATTTATAACAGTCAATTTGGTTTTAGAAACCAACATTCAACAGAGCTCGCAGCTTTGGAAGTTGTAGACTGCATTTCAACATCCATGGATAAAAATGATATTCCAATTAATATATATATATATATATATATATATATATATATATATATATATATATATATATATATATATATATATATATATATATATATTTATATAAGGCTTTTGACACATTAGATCACAGTATTCTTATGGAGAAACTTAGTTATTATAGAATAAATGGAATTGCCCTTGACTTAATGAAAAACTATTTACACGAAAGAAAACAATATGTTGAAATAGATGGCATAGCCTCTCAGACTGTAAATATTGAAACAGGTGTTCCCCTAGGTTCAATCCTTGGACTACTTTTGTTTGTAATTTATATAAATTATATTGCACTCTCAAGTAAATCATTAGATTTCATGATATATGCTGACAATACTACACCTCAGAGAAGGGTTGATGGGCTTAATCTGAAAATAGATAGTACTGCTATTGAAATGGTCAAACATTTCAATTTTTTAAGTATTACATTAAATTAGCATATAACCTGGGACATTCATATCAATACAGTTGCCAATAAAATATCAAGAAATATTGGTATCCTAAATAATTTAAAACATGTTTTCTGTAAAGGCAAAGTTGCTGATATATAATTCTCTTATCTTGTCTCACCTAAATTTTGGCATATTTCTTTGGGGTCACAAATGTGGCCGCATACTTGGATTACAAAAAAAGGTTGTTAGAATAATTAAATTAGAAAAATGTAATGCTCACATTGAGCCAATCTTTAAAGAACTCAAATTGCTCAGAATTAATCATATCTTGAAACTGCAAGAATTGAAATTTTATTATAAATTCAAAAACAATTTACTTCCATCTTATTTACAAAAGCTACCTTTGATACAAATAAATGAAATACATCATCACAGTACAAGAAATGAACTAGAAATAAGAGTCCCTTTAATTAAACATGAATATACAAGAAAATATATCAGATATTCAATCCCAGTCACTATTAACAACACTCCCAGCTGTATCATTGACAAAATAGAAACTCATAGCTTGCAGGGCTTTTCAAAATACATTAACGTTAGGGGGAACAGGGACACTTCATGCAGAGGATCACAACTGTATGAAATGTGTTGTTGACTGTTGCTAAGATACCAAAAATGCATGACGTCACTATTTCATTGATAAATAGCCACAACACCATTATGACGTCATTAATCCTTCAACTGCATGAAATAGTGCACCATTATAACCCACCAAAACCAACTAAATAAATACCATATATCGGTTCAGATGGGATCAATGCTTATTAATACACATGAAAACATCATGTATTGATCTTTTATGACTAATCCATCAGCCAGTAGTTGCTGCATTAGACCTCATCACTGCCCAGTGATACAAAATTAGAAGTAAATTAAACATCATATTTCTCAAAATTTCCCACGCTTTTTATGACAAAATTGAGAAGTTTTGCAAGTTTAATTACCAATATTTAAGAACAGGTTTACTCCAAATATTATTCTATTTAGTTTAAATAGAGAGAATTTTGATTAATGGTCTCTATTTTGAGATATCTAACTTTCTTCAAATTCAAGTAAAAAATTACCAAATGGTGTCAAAAATTTACATTTATTTGAATCATTTTATTTACAAAAACACAAATTACTTGAGTTATAAGACATCTTTTAAAATTCTGTCTATTTAAACTAAATAACATCATTCTAGCTAAAGATTAATGCCTTGGTTATGCAGATTGCTAGTGTAGTTATGCCCAAAAATGTTTTTCAAGTAAGCTCTATCCTTTCTTTAATTGTTACCAAAAAAAACCATCTTTTTCTGATTTTTGCTTCAACTTTAAATCTAAAATGATTAAAAATGAGAAAATTTTTAAAACAAATTAAAAATCTAATCAAAAGAAAAATCCATCCCTGAGCATTTGATACATTTAAGACTGAAATCCGTTTTGTAGTTATATTCATACAACAATTATCTTGCATCATGTAATTTTTTGGGGTTCAAATGACTATTTTTGGCGGGAAAAAAGAACTTTAGAAGACACTGTTCCCCCTAACGTTAAGAATTCTTTTGTGAATTTGTATAGACAAATGTACTATTGATAATTGTTATGTATGTGGAGGACTTAATCAAGCACTGTAGCCAAGTGTCTCTTATATATCATGTTGTTTTGAAGACTTCAATTAAGTCATGTCATTGTATACACATATATAGTTTACAAGTCTGACACATAAGTATAAATTTTTACTACATTAAAGAAATGGTACATTACTTCAGATACTTTCTGATAACTCATGTCCACTATATATCAGGATAATAATATTATGTATTGAATTTCTATTTCACTTACAGGGTGGCCCCAGTGATAGTGGTGTTTAAACCCACCTTAATGGGGTCTCCCTGGCCTTTACAATAATTTCCATATAAAAACTTGTGTATTATGTAACTGATTTTCTGTAATCTTAAAAAGTCCTGAATAAATGAAATTTGAGTCTTGAGTCTCGAGTCAAACTGTTATACAGTTTGCTTCATATCATACTGGTATACAGTTTGCTTAATATTATACAGGTATACAGGTGTGCTGAACTTTATATTGGCATACAGTATGCTGCATATTGTACTAGTATACAGTGTGCTGAATATCTTATTAGTATTTATTCTATGATCACTGTGTATTCTGTGCTGTGATTGGTCAATTCCTGGTCACATGAGCTTCTCTAAATTGTTTTATTGACCAGATGCATTATATTGCACGTCAATATACTTTCCACTGCACTGATGGGGAATTCCATGGCGGGAAATGTTGGGGAAGCCCTATAATGACGTCACCAGCTTGCTCTGAGTGACCTGCAGACTGGGAAGCAGACGACAGCAATCACAACAATGTCCAGGTTTGCCACACTAAATGATGCTGATACTGAGGAACTTTTACTTTCCAGGGTATTAACACAGTGATCATAGAATAAAACAAATATGTACCTGGGTGTCATGCAATATGACTTTTTATGGACCTTCGGAAAGTTATATTGCACGAGACGCAGCCGAGTGCAATATAACTTTCCGAAGGTCCATAAAAAGTCATATTGCACTCCACCCAGGTCCATATTTGTATAATAGTGTGATGCATAAAGTGTTACATAATCATAATATTTATCTTTGGGCCCATAGTAATGTTGCATTCAACAGATTGAGTAGAAATGACAGATGAAGGCAAAAAAATGTTGACTGTGGAATGTAGACATGTCACTGCACAAAGATCTAAATTTTTAACAAAAGCTGAAAGTTAAAGCATTGGTGAAACCTGGAAAGTTGCAGGCAATTTTACAGTGGTTTAAGGTATCTGAAAACAATATATGATCTTAAAATTGACATACATACAGGCTATCTATCTGAAATCTACTAAAGAACATCTGCCCTGAGAATTATGATTTTTTGTGACCACCAAGTACTGCCAGGACTAAACAGGAAGTGTGTTGTGTGACCTTGACCTTTGAACTGTCAGGGGGCTCCGTAAGTCATAGGAGGTGTTGTTTACCAATTGTCAAAATTGGAGCAACACATTTTTGGCCATTTTTCCCCACTATTTAGAGAATGAATTGGAAGATAATACTTATCATGATGATAGTGCCTTTTCTTGGCTTTCTTTTGGTGGTAAAGTTATTAAAAACGGATGAATATTTATGAAGTTATAAATGAAGAAATCATTATTTTTTATATTATATATGTTTGCAAAAAAAAGTTTTAAAAAATTCTATACAGCCCAGCTTTTAAGGTGGAATCCATGCAGCCTTTGATGTCTTCCCATTCAATGGTGTGAAAAACCCCAAATTTCATCAAAGAGGGTTATATCATAAATTTTACTGATACCAATTATCAGCATTCACAGTTTTGCCATTCAAAGTCATTGTGATTTAAGGCCAAACCAGTGATCAAAGGGTTTAATGTCACTTTTTCAATATCACGGCTTTCAAGTTAAGGGGGATTCCATGCAACCTTTGAGTCATGTCTTCCCTTTTTGACAGAAAGGTTTTCATATGCATAAGATACTTTTCAAATAAATAGTATACTTTTCCCATAAATGATATATCTTTCACAACCATAAGATATTTGTCACAACCATAAAATATTTTTCACGGCCATGAGTTATTTCATTGATTCAAATAATGTTAAAATAATCTTATGTTGTTCTGAAGTATACTCCTGGCAATAAATTGATAAATTGTACAAAACATCTTCACCCTGTTTCCCAAGCTGGACAGGTGCACAACTGGTAACTCATTAGGTGTTTACACAAGATCACATACCAGCTAAACAAAGCTTGTTGACAAAGTGTTCAATTGCTGGTGTAGGTTTTAGCAGACAACTGATCAACTTTCAAGTGCCACAGAAATTTGTTAACAGAGAATATTTTGGGTACTACTACATAAAAGCACTGTTTAGGGTATAAACATTCATGTTATGTAAAGAAAATGTGTCTGAAAGTCAGGTTTCACCAATGCTTTAAGTCTGTCAATAGTTTAATTCATTAACAGGCTACATTTGATTTTAAATAGCTTAAACATAATAGGTTTGCATGAGATGAAAATTGGAAAACTTGATCTCATGTAATCTTTCACCTGCGGCACGCCCTCAACGCACAGCTGCGGCAAAAAAGAATGTATCTATAAGCAAGATGAACGAAAAACTCCGTGCTGAAATTGAAAACCTTAAAATTGACATTGATGATAAAGACACTAAAATAAAAGAACTCTCTGATTTACACAACAAATGTATGACAGAATGTAAACCCTTGCATGATTTTAATGCCACAAAACTAGCTGAGCTCAAGGTTGAAACTGCAGCCAAAGATAAGGAGATGCCGACAAATGTTGAGCTTTCAATGCTTTCAGGTGATAGGAAGGCTGCTCCTGAAAAGGTTCCTGATGCTCCAAAGTGTCTCAGGTATTTGATAATGGCGGAAAATCAGAATAGCAAAACTATCACTGAAAATAATAATTGTGATGATGTTGAATTGGTTCCAGCTATGCAAGCTGACACAGTTTTTGATTTTAAGAAAGCCTTTAGCATGATTGAAACTTTCAGTAGATTGAGGCAGTTCAATGCTATTATTTTGATGTTGGGTGCGCATGATATTGCCAACAATAAAAATGTAGATGATATTTGCACTGTGATATCTAGGATTATTGAAACACTCAAGAAATACACCAATGCAAAAATTGTATTATGTACTCCACCACCGTTTAGATTTTATTTTGGAGCACAAGCAATTCTGTCAAATTATCTTCAGTACAAAAACTATAAAGATGTAACTTTTGTAGACACAAAAAATGTATTTGACGCCTATATCAGAATTGATTTTATGGAAGATGAAACACATCAACTTAGTGTAAAAGGGGCTAAAATATTTTTTGATGCGGTCATTAGACCGATCAAAGTAGACATGTCTATTGACCTATCTGCAAATTTGCCTGAAATCAAGACTAAATCATCAAATGCACCCAAGCCAGCACCTAGTACTAGCTCCTCGAGCTATACAGGTGCATCGGCCGACACTCAGAATGACATCATGTGGGCACTGTCCAAGGATCATATTCATATTATCAGGGAAGTGCCCAATGAAAAAATGGGCATGTTAATGGGTAGGCAAGGAGCAACAATTAAGGCTGTACAGCAAGTTAGCTCCACAAAAATTCACAAAATGGCTTGGACAATTCCTGCAGAGGAACCAGTCGAGCAACAGGGTGTGCTTATTTTTGGGAAACCTACTAATATGATGAACACTCTTGATAGCATAGATGTCATCCTAGCTGGGCATGATATTTATGAGACATACAGTATCACTAAACCTTCTGATAGCAAATCAGTGTCCTGTCAAAATTTTGAAAAATATGGCGAATGCCGCTTTGGGGATAAATGTAAATTCATCCATTCTGTAGCCAAAAGGTGCAAACTAGCTGAATGAAGTTACGAGGGGGATATGAGGACTGTCACATTTGAATTTTTTTTTGAAGATTATAGTTTAAACAATGGAAAAAATGTTAATTTATATGGTAGCAATCGCTTTAATAATGATTATGGATTGTCACACTATTCCATGAAAAGTAATTATTTAATGGATCATACAATATATGGTAACAGTGCATGTATTAATGATAAGAATGATGATATTTTATATATGCATGCAGATTTTATCAGTGAGAGATTGGAGATAAATTTTATGAAAAACGATATGCATCTATAGAAGACAATTTTGTACATCCCACAAACGCTATGAATATCTCATTTTTCAGCCCAAACTCAGCAAACTCCTTATATCCCCGCAGTCAAATAATTAAAGGTAAAAGTTATTCAGATGCTCTAAAGGTAACTCTGAGGCTGAAAAATAGAAATAAAGTTGACTTAAAACTCATACCAGGAAAATTACATCTCACCAAAAATAAAATCAAAAATACTAATGCTGCAAAAGGAAAAGTGAACCATTATTACGATTCACGTAACGAAAATGGGAATCTTTGTTTTTGTTTTGACGGTGAAAAAACGAACACCTCATATAAACATAACTCACGGCTTAGGACAAAGGGTTTCAAAGATATCAGACTTAAACACAAAAATCCGCCGTGCGGCATTAATGTAAGTGGGGATGCTATCCAATCATCAGCTGCAGCTGAGGCACCAAACTCCACCAGAGGGCGTTGTGGTGAACCTATCAACAATTGTGAAGTTAAACAAGTTCCTCGTCACCTGCGGTCTGGAGGAGGTCTAGCCGCAGTTTACAGGAGTGAGATGGATATCACTGAGACTAAACAAAATCATGACATTACTACTTTTGAACTAATGGAAATTAAAATTACTACAACCGAACGAACATGCACGATAATCACTATCTATCGGCCGGAACCTCCGGAAAAAAATAGATATACCTATTGTAAGTTTTTTGAACAATTCTCTGAAATCCTATCCTATTATAGTACATATACACATGAAGTTATTTTTATCGGAGACTATAATTTTCATCTAAATATACCTGATAGACCTAATGTAGTAAAATTTGATGATATGCTTGATCTATTTAATCTTAAAAATCATGTTAAAGAGCCAACACATATATTAGGAAACACGCTCGATTTATTAATATCCAATGTACATAGCAACATCATTAGACATCATATTGTGGATGAGAAATTATCTGATCATAACATAATTAAAATATATCTAAACATGATGACAAAAGTAACAAATAAAAAGAAAATATCATACAGGAATTACAAGAAACTCAATATAAATAACTTTAAACAGGATGTGGAGGAAAAATTTAGTAAGAATTATCCATACAATGAATGTGACCTTGATAACCTTTTAAATAAATACAATAAATTAACAGAAATCCTAGATAAACATGCACCATTAGTCGAGAAAACCATTAGTGTAAGGAAGCCAGCTCCATGGTTACTGGATGAAATACACGCTGAAAAGAGACATAAGAGAAGGCTTGAAAGGAAACATAATAAATCTGGAGTAGAATGTGATAAAATACAATTTCAAATACAGCGTAACAAATACAATAACAAGATAAAAAAGACGAAATGCAATTTCTTTTCTGAAAAAAATTGATGAAAATAAATCAGATCCAAAGAAACTTTTTAAAATAATAAATCAACTTCTGCATACAAGTGAGGAGACTCCCTTCCCTAAAAATAAAGATAAAAAAGAGTTAGCTACAGAGTTTAATAATTTTTTTCTAGAAAAAATTACAAAACTTTGAGATGAAATGGATTCAAATGTCACATTAAAAAATTCCACAATAGAAGTACCAAAATTTAAAACAAGTCTGGACAAATTTGAACTCTTATCTATGAACGATTTTAAAAAACTGTTAAAAAAAGCAGCAAAGAAGTCATGTGAGCTGGATCCGATCCCCACCTGGCTTCTGAGCGAATGCATGGATCAACTGCTTCCACTAATAACTGAAATCATAAATAAGTCTATCTCATTAGGGAATATGCCGAGCAAACTTAAAGATGCAATTATCAGGCGCTTAATAAAAAAACTAAGCATGGAACTGATTAAGAAAAACTATAGACCAGTCTCAAATTTGGCTTATCTATCAAAATTGATCGAAAGAGCAGTGGCAAAACAATTTGTAAATCATGTGATAAAAAATGATATCAGAAGCATGTTCCAATCAGCATACAAGGAATTCCATAGCACAGAATCAGCACTTCTTAAGGTGCAGAATGACCTATTGATGGACCTAGACGATAACAAAGTTGTAATGCTGATCTTACTTGACCTCTCTGCAGCCTTTGATACCATTGACCATAATATACTTCTAAATAGGTTGGAGAAAAGATGTGGTATCAAGGGTACTGCACTAAAATGGTTCAGATCTTACCTGTCAAATAGGAAACAATGTGTCACTATTGATGGTAAAAATTCAGAAAACATGAATATTAATCATGGTGTCCCTCAGGGATCGGTACTAGGTCCAATACTTTTTACAACTTACATGGAACCATTAGCAGATCTAATTAGTCAATATGGGCTGAGACACCATGTCTACGCTGACGACACTCAGCTCTATATCACTCTAGACCCTAAATCTGAGGGAGACATGACTAAATCTAAAAAAACAATGGAGGAATGTATTAGTAAAATCAGGGATTTCCTACTGGAAAATAAAATGAAGATTAATGACGGAAAGACAGAGATGCTTATCTGTGGAAAAAATTCAATTATGAAAAATAAAAACATCCCAAATGATATAATGGTTGGTGATACAGAAATCCCTAGACCGTCCAGTTTAGGGATCTAGGAGTAATTTTTGATCAGGAGTTATCTATGAAGCATCAAATTTAAAAAATATGTAAAAATGGTTACTTCCACGTACGAAATCTATCTAGGATTAGGGGTTGCCTCGATGAGAGGACAACTAACACACTGGCACATGCCTTTGTTACATTTGCACTGGACTATGGTAATTCTCTACTGGCTGGCATCCCTAAATATGAACTGGCGAAACTTCAGAAATTACAAAATGCAGCGGCCAGAGTGGTTGGGAGACTAAAGAAAAATGATCATATTACCCCAAAACTTATGCATCTTCACTGGTTGCCTGTTGAGGCTAGAATAGATTTCAAAATAGCCCTGTGGACATGGAAGATCCAAAATGGCTCTGCCCCTGTATATTTGTCTGAACTGTTAATACCTAAGAATTGGGAAAGAAATCTTAGATCAAATGAAAATAATGAATACATAATTCCTAAATCAAACTCTAGATCATATGGTGATGCCCCAAAAGTCTGGAATGCCCTGCCCCTTACTGTGAAAAATTGCACCACTATTGAATCTTTTAAAAAACATCTAAAGACTCATTTATTTAGAGAATATTATCTCAATAAGCGCCATGAGCAGATTACGGTCTGAAATAGCGCTATAGAAATTGTTATTATTATTATGTTATTATTATGCCATAAATATAAAATATGTGTTATTTCAGAGAATACCATGTTCTAAGTTGCTCATAATAGTACATAAAAACCCAGCAAGTAATTCTCAGAATATTGCGAGTCAGCTTTCTGAATAATGTGACATATAAGGAGTCAGTTTTGTCACATATTTTTTTTTGCCTTTTTATTTGTATACTTTTATAATTTGTAATAAAAGCCATTTGATAGAAGAGAATATACATAAAGAGGTTACCCTCTTCTTATCTTTAAAAAGAAATAGAGTATAGTACTGGAACTGATCTAATCATGCTTTTATTTAACATCAAAATGTCAATGTGGTTATATTATGTATATTCATTTTCTTACATGTGTCTGTTGATGTTACTCTATGATTATGTGTTTCTGTCCTCATATTCTCTATTTTTTATATCTTTTCAAATGTAAATGCATGAAAATATTAAAGAGAAAAGAAATCAATCCGTAAATGAATGTTTTATTTTGGAGTAATTAATTAATTATTAATCAATTGATAATGAATGAAAATCTTAATAAAATATGGTTTACTCTTTCTTTTTACAAGATGAAGATGCGTGTGCGGTTCATCATACAAAGTACCATATGTCTGCTTGTGGTCTATATTTACATCTACAAAGGATTGATGATAAAGATAAATAAATCTCTGGAACATCCGAAAGTTACACGCTTGAAACATCAGGAAGAAAAATGCATCCCTACCAAATACGTGTTTTATTTAAAGGTTCACAAGGCTGCAAGTTCAACAGCAACAGCTATCTTTAACCAGTATGCATGGCGAAAGAATCTCACTATTGTTCCGCTACAAAATCCTTATTATTATACACCAAATCATCCGATAAATAAAGATCTTATTATTGATATACCTGGAAAGAATACAAAAGGATGGAAGTACAATATTATGGCAAATCATCTTATATTTAATTATGCTGATATTCAATCACTGATGCACAGGGAAACAGCATATGTGGCAAGTATTAGACAGCCATTAATGCAGTTTAAATCTGCCTTGAATGAATTTTTAGCTCGTTGGCTAAACATTCAAGGCAATGATCCAACAGAAATCTTCCTTACCAAAATATTAAATTCCAAATTGAACCGGAAAGAGAAAACATGGTCAAATATGATGCTGAGGGAATTTGGTTTGAATAAGTTTGAGAATATGACTGTAGTCCATGAATATATAAAATTTCTAGAGAAGCGCTTTGATATGATGATTATAGCAGAGTATTTTGATGAAGCACTTATCATGCTGAGAAGAAAGTTTTGTTGGAAGACAATAGATATTATCTATCTTCATAAAAGAAAGCGAAGTTATACCTCAAAATATAAGGTTTATTCTAAGAATCTGACTAAAGCCTATGAACAATACAGTTTGTCTGATTATATTTTGTATAACCACTTTTTGAACAAATTTTATGAACAACTTGCATTGCAACCAACAGACTTTCATGAAGAGTTGAAATATTTTCGTCAAGTGCAAACATCAATAACAGAATATTGCAGTGATATTTTCAGGAGAATTAAAAACAATTTCAAGGTAATTCACAGGATGGCTAAAGACAAAGAAATGATGCATGTGTATAATAGGACTTGGAATGACAATTTCACTGTATCAGCAGTTGACTGTGCTGTAATGAATTTAGAAACACCTGTATTAAGAAATATAATAATTGTGCGTCAGATGCCGGAAGTGTGTCACCTACCAAATTTGAAATACAAGCATGTAGGATTCTTAGATGAGATCAAATGGACAAAGAAGTTTTCAATAATTCAAATTAATAAAATGTTTTGCACTTCTTGGGACACTTACTATGATTTACCATTGGATGTTTTATCTAGTAAAGGGGCTTACATGTGGGAGAAATAATTTATCTCTATATCATCTCCAAATAAAAAAGAAGATAAGACATTTTGGTTCTGCAATTTATACTCTGGTTTAAGGTCTATAATCCACAATGAAAAACTGGGACAGACTTATGTTTTTTGGCTTAAATGTTATTTGTTAATTTAGCACAGAAAAAGTAAACTTAACCAGCAAGTCTTAAATTTTTATTATTTAAATTGAACCCGTTTTAATGGTAGTTAAAACGGGTTCGACTCAGTTTTTGCAGCTGGCAAGTATTTATATTTTCAAGTATTTATATTTTCTTTATTTAATGCCATCCAAAGAATAATCAAGCTTTTTTGGGACTTTTTAGATATAATCATGGCATAAAATATGAATTATCACTGAAAGAGTTGGGTATTTAAAAATCTCATGAAAACGAGTTGGTTTGCCGTGTGTGCTCTATGGGAAATACCCCCCACTGGCGTCATAGCCTCACTCTCATCCTGGAATCCCCCAGAGCCGAAGGCAGTTACATAAATATACGAGACCACACGTTCTCTCCAGATGCTTCAAACTGATTGTGGATTATAGACCTTAAGAGAACAGTTATATGATAAAGTCACAGAAAGTGATTGTGAATTTGTGCAATTGTCTTGTCATAAAAAATGCATATCTACTAACTACAAAGATTGTCTGATACATTTACATCAAGATTCCAAAAGTTGCATGAATCATTAAGTTGTCAGCTTTATCAGAACACAGGTATGTCGTCTTTATCAGAACACAGGTATTCTCATAGGAGTTAACTGGTAAAGTCACTTGCTATGAATCTGCATAGTACTGTCGTTACTTTTTATATGTACAACAATATTCGCATTGTTATCAGTATTCAGTTTAGAAATTGTGTTTGCAAATATGGATAATATTGATATTGACATGTTTTATCTGAATGTTAATGGTATCGCAGACAGTACAAAGAGAGTTGCTATAATGACCAAATTAAGAAGGGAATATTTCTTCTCCAAGAGACACATAGTACATAATCACAAGAGCTGAAATGGAGAGATCAGCGGGGTAATAAGAATATCCTCTTTTCACAGGGCAGTTCAAATAAGAAGGGGTAGCCATCCTATTATCACACAACCTTGAGTATAATCTACTTAAAATGGAAAAGGATGAAGAGGGAAGGTATATTATTATTGATATTTTATATAACTGTATTTTGACCATAGCAAATGTATATGCTCCCATAAGACAGTATGAAAAGGAGCAAATTGAAATGTTTACAGCTTTTAAGAGCAAGATGGCTCTTTTCACAACAGAAAAAATAATTTTGGGTGGAGATTGGAACTTATTGTAAATTAGATACCATGCCTTAGAGTAATGACAATCCAAACTTCTGTAGTGAAATCTTGTCGTATTTAGAAACAGAAAAGCTATCAGATATATGGAGAACATTTAATCCCTTAACCTTCTTTTTTACCTGGCACAGAGGCAAACAAAACATTAAGACTGCATTATTTCTTTGCATCATATCATATATTAAACATAGTCATATATGTGGAAATTCTACTTGGGTGTCATTCAGATCACAGCCTTTTAAAGATGTCTTTCCAGAACTCAACAAAAAATATAATATAGGTAAAGGTTTTTGGAAATGTAATCGTGGCTTATTGCATGATGATACATATGTATCATTTATCAAAAATATCATTTCCGATTCTGATAGTAAGTATACAAATATGGAAGATAAATGACTTAAATGGGAATTTATAAAATTAGACAGATATTTTACAGTACCTTACTCAATTAAAAAAAAAGAGAATGTAGCTCCTAGGAAAAATCTAAAAACAATCAGTTCACAACTTTACATAATAAAGTACTATCAGCCAATACTACAGAATATGAAATGGAAGAATTTCACATAGTGAAGAATGAACTAGAATTATTTGAAAAACCAAGGCTTGAGGAGCAATACTGAGACCTAAATGTAAATGGAATGAAGTAGAGAAAAACTCCTCATATTTCCTCTGATTAGAAAAACAGAATCCGTGTGGCAAACTAATTTCTCAGCAATGGGTAAATGATAGATAGTTACTAATCAAGATGAAGTACCAGTTTCGAGTAGAAAGAGTTAAAGGCTGTTATATTATTAAAATAAGCAAAAGAAGAAGTTGGAAGGAATATGTTTCCAAATTAAATACATGTACACCGATTAAAATATGCTTGAATATGGTGTGTAAAATTACTGGAAAGGGAGGTGGAACAAGGATCAAATATCTAAATCATAATGGCCAATTAATTACAAATCCCACTGAAATAGGTAACACAATAGGTTTCCAAGAATTCCTCATCCAATAATTATTCTGCAAAACTTCAACAAATAAAAGATAGAATAGAAAGAAACTAACTAAATTTTATATCTGATAACTTGGAACAATATAATAAATCATTTAAAATAGAAACTTGCTTTGGATAAATCTCATGATTCCGCTCCTGGACCTGATCAAATTCACTACCAAATCCTTAAACACACTGACCAATCACTTAGGCATCTTTTAGATATTTTTAATAAAATTTGGGAAAGTGGTGATTTTCCTCCTTCATGGAGTGAAGCCACTATTATTCCCATTCCTAAGCCTGGCAAAGACTTGTCAGACTCAAATAATTTTTTTTCTATTGCTTTAACCAGTTGTATCTGTAAAACAATGGAATGAATGATTAACGAGCGTTTAGTTTTAAGAAACTGCGGCTAATATTCCAGTTGCACAGAGTGGCTTTAGAAAAACTCAAAGTACTATTGACCATCTGTACATTTCGAAAAATTTATATGAGGCGGTTTTATTAAAGGCGAACATGTTGTTAGTATTTTCTTTGATTTAGAGAAAGCGTACATGGAAATTTGGGATAATGATCGATTTATAAGATATGGGATTAAGGGGTCGTTCACCCCTTTTATTCAAATAGACAATTCAGTGTGCTGGTTGGTCACTTTCTGATGCAGTAAATCAGGAAATAGGTGTTCCACAGGGTATTATATTATCTGTTAACCTATTTATTATAAAAATCGATGGCATAGTAAATTGTGTGTTTGTTTCTTTGGGGTTTTACATCACTTTCAACATTATTTCAATCATTTTGTGATGAGACCGACTTGTAACAGATATAGTGCTGCCTCACTGAATTGTCGTGTCGCAGGTCCTTGACATGACAACCCACCCAGTCACAGATTTACAAGGACAACAGATTAACCCTTTAGGCACAGGCCTCAGCTCATATGGAAAATTGTATCATGAGTTTAATCTCGACATGGCTGGGGATCGAACCCAAGACCTTTGGATCACCACAGAGGAACTGGTGTTAATCAGCTGGCGCTCTAACCAACTGCGCCATGGCCTGTGGCCTCAATACAACACTTGTCTGATAATAACGGATTTAAGTTTTCTTTAAACAAAACTGTGTGTATGCACTTTTGTAAAAAATTGAAAGTTCACCCAGTTCCTGATCTTTATTTAGGCTAAACGTGGATACCTGTTGTTGAAGAAACCAAGTTTCTTGGATTTATTTTTAACAGGAAATTATCTTTTATACTTCACATTAGATATGTTAAAAAGAAGTGCCAGAAGGCATTAGATTCATTGCGGGCTCTTGCCCATACTGATTGGGGAGGGGACAGTAATGTTTTATTACAATTATACAGAGTGCTAGTACATTCCAAACTTGATTACAGATGTATGATATATGGATCAGCACATCCATCTTATATAAAAATGCGTGATCCTGTACAAAATCAAGGTTTAAAACTTTGCTTTGGTGCATTTCGTACATCGCCTTAAGATAGCTTGGCAGTTGAGGCAGATTAACTGTCTCTTGATTTAAGAAAAGAAAAGCTTGCCCTTCAGTATGCTGCAAAAACTGCTGCTTGTCGAGAAAATCCTGCTCATGATACCAGTTTCAATCCATTGTCAGATTCATTGTCTTGTTTACAAGCATTGAAATCAAAGGACTGGAAAAATCCTTTTATTTACAATATCCTTGAGCACCATCATAGACTCTGTACTGAGGAAAATAAAGAAATTTGGTTTCATTGGATTTCCAGTGACATTGGTATCCAAGGAAATGAGGCTGTTGACCAAGCTGCCAAAGCAGCATTGGATAAATCCCCAACAAATATGCTTATTTCTTATACAGAGTTTAGGAGATATATTGCTGTTACAGTAACAGTTATTTTGCATTCTAAATGGCAACTGCGGTGAAATGAAGCTGTTTTTAATAAGTTACATGAAATTAAGCCAGTTCTAGGTAAAACTAAAGGTGCTTGTAGAATTAACCGAGGAGAAGAGTCTCTTTTAACTTGTAGAAGAATAGGACATAGACGTTTGACACATTGCTATCTTCTCAAAGGCGAAGATCAGCCTCAGTGTATTGGTTGTCAAAGAACTATGACTCTTGAACATGTTTTAATTGAGTGTATCGATTTTGATAATATTAGGACTCAATATTTTAATGTGCAAGATTTATATATGCTGCTTGATACTGTAAATACTTCTGTGATAGTATCGTTTTTAAACCAAATAGGGCTTTATCATAACCAATTTTTAAGGTGGAGCTCTTGTTTACTTATGTCATCACACCTAAAACAAGGTGTAATAGTATAAATGGAAGAATAAGAATGGGACTAAATAAATCCCCACCAGATGTCACCTCAGAAACAGACAGCTCTGTGCAGGACTCTGACTCTGACAGAGACGATAATGAAAACTACATTGACTTCACTGATTCGAAATACCCCAATGAGAAGGTTAAAATGGAGATTCCGAATGAAACGGCATCTATGCTTATAGGAAGGGGTGGTGAAACCATTCAACAAATGGAGACACTAACACAAAGATAAGAAAAATTAAGAAGTATGCAAAAAAAGAAAACAAAACATCCCATATGATAATCAGAGGAACATCTATTGACATTGCCAGAGTATTGGTACACATTAGGGATTAGGCATTTACTATGGTTTTCAATGGGACATTGTAATAGTGGTCCGAGGCCTAAAGTCAAAACAAACGTGAGAAAAAATGAAACCAAAGATATGTTTAATGCTTGGAACGGGAAAAACAAATTAGATTATGTTTCTAGGTCACGTGATGGCTATGGTTCCACCAACACCTGGGGACTCCACGAAGAGGACTACATGTACAAAGCTACAAATAGTGCCGATACCGAGAAAACTGCCATTATCTCACTATGCACAGCTAAAACACTGCGATAAAATAGTTACACACAAACATCAGCATAAAATACATTCTCCTAATATCATAAAAGCAGGGGTAAACTCTCGAAGTGATCGGAGCATAACCACACCCACCTCTCCTCTGATGGGTCATCCTGCGGGGCAAATCTATTCTTATAAGAGGGAATCCCTTCCCAAGGACAACTGCAGATCAATGACCGGGATTCCCCCATCATCACATCTTAATACCAATAAAGAACCAAAACATAATGAAAGGAAAGAATCTAAACAGAAAAATGAAAATAATAATTTAATTATTGCGGTTCTAAACATGCAAAGTATTGGAAACAAGACAGAATATGTAAATCTATACATAAATGAAAATAATATTGACATATTCTTCATAACTGAAACTATCGAAATTTCGAAATTAAAAGAAAATAACTATGATATTAAACACGTTCCCCGGACCCTGAGATCCGGTGGAGGTCTGGCTGCTATATATAAGGCTGAATTGGATATTATGAAAATTGAGTATAATCATAATTTAACAACTATGGAAATACTGTTAAAGCTGACAGTAAAACCTGTACAATTACAATATATAGGCCTGAGCCTAGTGTATAATACAACAGTATGATAAAATCAGCTAGAATTATTTCTCTGACACGATTAACTCAAATAAATCTGATCCAGAAAATTGTTTAAAATACTCAATGGACTATTACACACAGAAGAAGACACCCCCTTCCCAAATCATAGTGACCCTTAAGAATTAGCAACAGAATTTAATAATTTTTTCTGAGAAAAAATAGCTAACCTAAGAAGATAAATGGATGAGAGTACTACAAAATCTTACCCTAAAAATGAGGAGGCAAAATACCATACACACCTAGATAACTTTACTCATTAACTTTACTTATTAAACAATTCCGAGGTTAAAAAATTGCTTAAAGAGGCAACCAAGAAGTCATGTGAACTGGACCCTATACCACCTTGGCTTCTTGTTGAATGCAATGGGGCAATAGTATATATTATTAATAACAGCAATTATAAATAAATCCATCACGCCAGGTAATATGCCAAATAATCTATAAAGATGGCAATTATAAGGCCATTGATAAAAAAATAGGTCTAAATCTATTTAAGAAGAATTACAGACCAGTGTCAAATCTAGCTTACCTATCCAAATTAATTGAGACAGCAGTTGCCAAACAATTTGTTAGCCACCTAGACTGTGTTAATAATAGTTCAAAATGATATCTTAATGGACATTGACAATAATAAAACGGTGATGCTGGTGTTACTAGAGCTCAATTTACCATAATATACTTCTGAACAGACTTGAAAAAAGATGGTTTAAATCATATCTCTCAAATAGGAAACAGTGTGTTACCATTGAGGGTAAAAGATCAGAAAATATGAATATTAATTATGGTGTTCCACAGGAATCTGTACTTTGGCCCCTCCTTTTCACCACATATATGGGACCACTGGTTGATATCCTTTGGCACAAAAACACCAATTTATGCAGATGATACACAATTGTACTTTACTTTAGATCCAAAATTCTCAGCAGAAACAGAAACTCCACACTAGAGATAGAGGACTGTATAGAAAATATTAAGATTCTTCTACCAGACAACAAGATGAAAATAAATGATAAAAAAACTAAATTGCTTATACATGGTAGAAACTCAAATTTTAAAAAGGGACAAATATCGGATGAAATTAGTGTTGGAGAAGCATAAATTCCCTGCCCTATCCCCCAGAAGTGAAAAATTGCAAAACAGTTGAATGCTTCAAAACTATATTGAAGATTCATCTATATAGGAAACATTACATGCAAAAGCGCCATGAGCAGACTTAGTCAGGAATAGCGCTATATAAATAACTTATTATTATTATTATTATTATTATTATTATTATTATTATTATTATTATTATTATTATTATTATTATTATTATTATTATTATTATTATTATTATTATTACAAGGTAAACACAGTTGCATGGGGCTATGAGATGTACGTTTCTTTCCACTGAACATTGTATATACAAATGACCACAGTTTCATCAATAAGTGGAGTAGAAAGATAATTTAACCTGGAGTGAAGCCGTCTTGACCTTGCGAGCAAGGTAAACACAGGCTACGAGTGTGAGGCTACGAGATGCACATATCATTCCACCGAATATATTATATACAAAAGACCTGCGTCAATAATTGGAGTAGAAAGGTGTTTTTTTGTGCTCTAAAAAACTGTGTTGACATTGTAAGCAAGATAAGCTTAGTCACATCATACAGAAATGTGTCATAATGACGTCAGACAGGAAAGTGTTGTCATAGTGATGTCAAACATTGAAGTGTCATGGTAACATCATAAATTATGTTAATATGAATACTGCTGTTACATTTTTGTAAGCTCCTCTCTCTGTACTGCTTGAAATACCAGTTTTTGGCTATTTTGACTAATAATAAAAGGAATTTATGCTATGTCCCCTCCACCTTTCTTAATATTTCATCTTTTTCTTTCAAATGAGATCAAGATCAAGTCAATCAGTGCAGCGGATGCTCTGTTTGAATTAATTAATGACTTTCTCATTCCTATTCATATTATAGATTATTTCTATTCATATTATAGATTATTCCTATTCATATTATAGATTATTCCTATTCATATTATAGATTATTCCTATTCATATTATAGATTATTCCTATTCATATTATTATTATTATTGCTATTATTATTATTATTATTATTCCTATTATTCCTATTATTATTATTATTATTATTATTATTATTATTATCATTATTATTATTATTATTATTATTATTATTATTATTATTATTATTATTATTATTATTATTATTATTATTATTATTATTATTATTATTATTATTATTATTATTATTAAAACCATGTTTGATATATGTGCTCATTCATATTATGAGATTTTCAAGCCTCTTTGTCTTGTATAAAATAATGTTTATACCCCAACTTTGTGATCAAATGTTATTACCCATCATACTTCAAATATATATGTGCCATTTGAAATAGATACGTCTTCTGCTAAAATCCAAATCATCCACTGGACATTTTGTCAACAAACTTTGTTCAGCTGACTAGTAATCTAGTGCAAACATCTGCTTGATAATGTTTTGCTAATAATGGGGCACTTTCAGATTGGGACATTGGAGTGATTTGTCTTACAGAGGTTTGTCTATTGGTACAGGCCTAATACCCTTACATATCACAATGGAGGTCAGATGTATAACAAGTTTTAACTTTCTCTTGTAAGTGGTTGTAGAGAAATGCTCAAAATTTATTACCTCAAGGTCACAGCACTGAGGTCAATATTGACATCGCTAAGATTTGAAGGAATCTGAATCTGAAACTCTATATCTCTATCTAAAAATGAACTTAAAATGAGGTCAAAGAACCTATTGGTTCACTTGCTATGCAGACAAGTAAACTTTTAGAACCATCTTGCAACCCCCTTAAATGTGATCAATTGGTTTTGATGCTGTGATCTTTTTATAAAACGTGTCATAACATTGCAAATACTGGTCTGATTAGACCAAAATATTACACATATCATGTTGTTATAGGTGCACATAACCATTTTGCAGTGTCTATTCTGAGATAGAAAATCATGACATCTCTACTTTAGCTGCATTATCCCACCATGGGGTCAGACTTTTTAGCGGGAATTGAGAAAGCCACATTTCATCCAAAAAGCATGTCTACCTAATGTAGCCACGTTAACAGACCCCACAGATCAAGTTGCATTATAATTCTCAGGTTTGTCAGAAAAGTGAAAATTCCCCTTTAATAGTAGACAACTTAAAACATCTTTATAAAATGTTGAAATTTTATGTTTTTTGCTCAGGTTTGTGTTGCCTTCAGGGCTGGATGTTTGAGGATTCTACTAATTAGGCAGTCCATGTCTGCAATATTTCAGCATGTTCAGCTTGGTATACCATGCAAGATGGCACTTGCAATAGAACTGGTAAAAGTAAAGAGTGATTTGTATGTGTAAGAGTACGATCTCATTCAAGTCATGGTTACTTCAAAATTTTGATAAGAATGATTTCAAACTCCTGCTGAGGGCACCATAGTGAGTAGAATGAATTTTCGCAAACTTTATTTTTCAAAATCAGCAACTTTTCAATCTCTCTGGCAATGATATAACCCAAAAAAAACAACATGAGCTTAAATTTATTATTTTTTTGTTATTCAACTTTGTAAAATGCCATTCCATTATATTCACCACCAGACCATGGAGATTTTAATAATTGAAAAGCATAGCCCCAGGAGTGGGAATGCTCTGATTCATCAGTTGCATATGTAATTATTTAATCATCTGGAACTGCATTTTAATGAGATTTTGCCCAATTTTAACACAGGAATGTGCCATGTGACACAATCAGTATAGGTAAAAAAAAATTCAAAACTAGAAAAAACTGAGGTAAATGGAAATTTATGACCTTGGAAATATCACAGAGAAACTTGTAATTATAAATATTACACATCCAGTTCAATGACCAATAACAGCAGCCAAGACAATGGTGGGAGGAGCCAACAAATGGTTACAACAAGTGTCCACAGTAACAATGGCAGAAAATGGCGATCAAAATCTGTCAGCTTTACAACATTGCGATCAAAATCTGTCAGCGTTTCAACATCGCTGAACTCAAGATATGAGTGCCATATGTTCATTTAGTCTCATTTAAATTTGCTACACAATAACTATTAATTTAAAAGTGATTTAAAAAAGACTATTTAAAATTATGTTGTTGCTGAATGTTTTGTGACTACCAGACAAATTTGATGTATATCATACAACCGGTGAAAACAGGCTCACTAAGGGTTATTTAGTTTATCAATTATGTGTTGATTTTCATCAGACCATTTGATGTTGTTGGCACATATACTTGAAATCAATAAGAACAAACCATCTCTGCAAAGTGCAAAAGTGCAATTATCAATAATTCACCAGATAACCTTACACTCATCCAATGCTGATAATCCTGGAGACATTGTTATGTGGGTGCCATGACAGGCACTGAAACAAGAAGGTGAATTCTACTTCAGTGCTAATGTTAAGCCCTTCACTATATAAATATATATATACAGAGAGAGAGAGAGAGAGAGAAATATATATATATATATATATATATATAATATATGATTCAGCTGCTCTCACAGCATGAAAAAGATTTACGAGGGATGCAGACAGTCAAATATTCTTTGGAAGGACTTTAAGCAAGAGAAAAATATAACACCTGAAGCTGAAGCATGCCTATTATCAGCTTGAGGCTTCAAAGTACTTGACCACAGCCTGTGAGATGTAAGTAAACAACAAATTCACGAACACACATTTTAGATGAGGTTGAGCATCCTTTCATCAATTTGCATTCATGAATGATAGCTGTTCATTTCTGTTGGATTACTTCAATTGATTGAAGGGGATTTTCACTTCTCTGATACACTTAGCATAATATGGAGGAGAATTGCAAACCATATTATTCTGTAATCTCTGTAATATTCTGTATTCTGTAATCTCTTTGCAAGTGAGGGCTAAAACAAATCTTGGTGCAATTAACTCCCAAATGAATCAAATGTTGTGATTTTTCAACTCAGAATAAAAACACTGTATACTGCACTCATTTGTGATCATATAAACATGTAATGAAATGAAAGGTCAAATGCTGAGAGCATTGAGAAGTTTTGATGAACTTACTTTTATACGTCTTCAATGAAACTTACTTTTTATACATCTTTACTGGTCTTTACAGGTTTTGGTTTCTTTCAAGACAATGTTAGAAAGGGATAAAAAGTAGATTTTATCCAGACCTTTCTGAAGAAATCTTTGAACGAGTGATAGTACATGACATATATTCTTGTTGTGTGAGGACCTTTGAAAAAGTAACAGAACATGACTTACCATCTTAATGTGCCAAGATTCTGTTGGAGAAAGCAAATGTCTCATGTCAAGAGTAAAATATAAAAATATAGACAGAGTTAAATATTGAGTTAAAACCACTTAAGGTGAGTCACTACCCATTAAAATGGATCAAAAATGTCATTTTCACTTTTTTCCACATTACAATACTCCATGCAAAGACCTACATTTTGGTATATCAAGTTAAATGAAATGAATATTAAAAGTTGACCAAAAGACATTTTTGTATATTTCAATAGAGATTGGATTTTAACAACAATCCCTTCACCATAACTGGAAAGAAAACATGTCAATTCGCAACTGGTCATAATGACTTGTGTACACTCTGTACTTGCTGGGTAGCAGCAATTGCAATCTATGACTTTCACCATGTTCACTGGACATTCACCACTGATGGCACATTGACATTATAAAATAAGCCAATATTAACGAAAATAAACATGAACAAACCAATCATATGGTCATAATTTTTTTTCATATCATTGTTTATATATAAATACATTCACAACACATCAGTGACACCCAGTTGGCTAATCCTACTTGTCAGCTTGATATTCACACCATATGCAGAGTTTAACATTTCAGACATGTCATGTCCATACTGACACCTGCCACCACTCACACATGTCTAATATTGGTATGAGCTCATCTTATACAATGTGTCAGTCATGTCCATGGATTTAGCATAATTCATGAATAAATGCATTCCTGATAGAATGTCTATTTGTGAATGATCAGTAAACATAAGGTATTGTGTATTGATGTGTCAATTGTGCCACCATTGGTGTCGGTGATCACCATCATGCAATTAGGTTTGGTGTATCAACCATTTGCCGCAAGTACCTGTAATTATCTAAATGGCAAATTAAACATTGTGCAAAACAGTTTTCTTCAATTAACAGAGAAACTTGTAAAATAAATAGACTATGAATAAATTGATTATTTATCATATTCAGGTAAAGAATGTTATAATTATTTGGATCTATTCAAATAGTATAAAAGTTGAACTTTCATATTCAGTTCTTTTCATTAGAAAATATTAATTCAAACTCTAACTGTGAATGATCAAAGTTAAACTTCAATTTTTGACAAATCCTTCAATATCTACTTTAATATTCATCAAATTACAAAATAATTTCTTCAGTAGAAGGATATTGCCTTATATTTCGATATCCATACATATTATATACTTCAATATTGATCCTGTTGATATTAGAAGACATTTCATGTGTCATGCCTCTGATCAAAGATACTCATGTTCAGCATCAAATTGTGCTAAATATATTTTAGGTACAGGGATAAGAAACTGCACCCTTGATAGATAATCATGTGAAGATTCAGAGTGTAAACTTTCTTTAATTTCACACAAGTATTTTTCATGTTATAAGCATTTTAGTCCAAAGTTGCAGCCGAAAACAGGTCAGAAAATGGATAATTGGCTAAGGGGTGGTGACTCACCTTGAATGAGAATTGCACAAGTGAATGGGTAAGAAATATGACGTAACCATGGTAACAAATCACTGAAATTTTGCATTGTGGGGAAAATAGACTTGGAAGGAGTCAACTATATCTGATACATTTGAAATGGTTACTCCAGTATGCAGGGGTCTTTTTTGGGTGAAACAAAAGAAAATAGCTCATAGAAATCATTATGTGCTCATTCTGACCAATGTTTAATGAACCCATGTATGTTTTTTATTAAACACTTTTTATGTTGCCTGGCCGGCATAATTTTACGAGGCCACAGGCCAGTTTATTAGCACCAGTTCCTCTGTGGTGATCCAAAGTTTGTAGTTCGATCCCCGGCCATGCCTATATTGATATCTTAATACAATTTCACATATGAGCTCAGGCCCGTGCCTAAAGGGTTAACCCGTTGTCCTTGTAAATCTGTGGCTGGGTGGGTTGTCCTTTCAAGGACCTGTGACTTGACAGTTCAGTGAGCAGCACTTTATCTGCTACAAGTAGATCTCATCACGAAATGACTGACATAATGTTGAAAATGATGTAAAGCCCCAAATAAACATAGCGCTGTGCTCAGAAAGCTCTTTCTGAAGAGGTGTGTTTTCAGTCTACTTTAAAAGTACTGATTGACCGACTACTTCTGATGACAGTAGGGAGGGCATTCCATAACTTGGGGGTGGTTGCAGAAAAAGCCCTATCACCCACTGTTTTCAAGTAAGTCTTTAATACAGAGAGGTAAGAACTATCATTAGACCTCGGGTCCTTCTCGCTTGTCTAATCAGGAGAAGATCACTCAAGTAAGGAGGTATCTTTGATTTTAAAGCCTTCCAAGTTATAAGAACGATCTTAAATTGAATTCTGGCACTGACCAGGTGCCAGTGTAGATCTTTTGGTTTCTCAGTAATGTGATCAAACTTCCAGATCTTTCCCACAACACGCTCCCCTGTGGGTGCGGGGATTAAAGAATAGCCCCACTGCCCCCCAGCATGTCGTAAAAGGCGACTAAAGGGGCGTCCTGTTTGCCGTGGGATGCGACCTGTGTCGGGGAGGATATGGAATCCTGACGGGCTGAGCACTGGGCTGGTTTGGCAGTAATACCGGTCCAGTTGCAACACGCCTGTCTTGGATCCAAATGTTCACCAGACAGGCAGATCAGATTAGGCCTGGATCTGATTTAACCGGCTTGTAGTATATTTCCTTATATTCTGGATATTTGATTTTTATTAATGATAATTTATATGTTTGAAATTTAGGAATAATTTTAAAAAAAATTTCATAAATATTTGCTGAAAGGAGATTACTGCTGATTGGGTCAATCGAGGGATAAAAATAAAATTCGAAAGGATGGAGTTTTTATTCTAAGAGTATGTCATGTTGGGTATCCTCAAGGCGTCAGGGCTTGGAGTTACCGGCCCAGAAAGGCGTCCCCTTGTTGGGCTCCGTGGTGGGTAGGGGACCTAGCTGATGAAAAATAACAAAACACATATGGCACAAAAACAAAAAAGACCAAGGAATGAAACTGACAGCGATGATGATTCAATTAAAGAAAAATGGCCCAGATTTTTGGTGGCAGAAAGTTTAGACAGTGAACATACCCTGGCAAAAATGTCCCCCTTTGCAATTGCAAAGGGGATACAAGGCATTGCCGGGGTCCCCAAAACAGTGAAAAAAATGGGAAGTCGTCTGTTGATTGAGGTGGAAAGAAAAAGCCATGCGGAAAATCTCCTGAGATGCCGAATGTTGGCCACAGTCCCAGTTTCAATAACGGCCCATAAAACCCTAAATAACAAGAAAGGTGTTATCAGATGCCCCGACTTAGCGGGAGTTTCCGAAGAAGAAATAGCCAATGAATTGAAGGATCAGGATGTCGTCCATTGCAAGAGAATTTATATTAAAAAGGATGGCACAAAAGTTCCAATAAATACATTCATCCTGACATTTGAAGCGGCGCAGCTTCCAACATCTATTAAGGTTGGATATTTAAACGTCAGAGTTGATGTTTTTATTCCAAACCCTCTGCGCTGCTTCAAGTGTCAGAGATATGGACATGGATCTGACAGATGTAAAGGGAATGTAACATGCCCAAAGTGTACTGCCCAACATAATGGAGAAGATTGTATATCAAAAAATGTCAAATGTGTGAATTGTGAAGGCGATCACCCATCATATTCGCGGAATTGTCCTTCTTTTTTAAAAGAGAAGGAAATTCAGCGAATACGACACACAGAAAACATATCTTTTCCAGAGGCACGTAAGCGTGTAGAATCATTCAACACAACAAAATCATCCTATGCTAGCACTTTAAAGAACAAAGAGACTAAATCAATAGCAATTCAGACTGAAATTACATGGCCAATTAATGACAAAAATTATTCCTTTTTCACAAAAACTTCCAAATCTTCGGCAACATCTACTCAGACTCCTGCATCCACTACCCCAGCAATAGCTCTACCAACAATAACACCAACAATAACATCGACTAAAACCTCTTCACAGACTCCCTCCACATCATCTAGTAATAAAAACGTAAATACCAATAGACCAGTTAATAAATCAGACAAAAAAGAAATCAAAGACCAAAGCAAAAGTAAAATAAATAGAACTAAATCCTTAGAAAGGATGGATACAGGTGATCCTTCTGATATACATTTTACACCTGTTCAGTCAAAACATAATCGTAAACCTAACAAATGATTATGTTAAATCCTATATTTATACTCATTATTTTTAATATGGCTATCAGCAATATCATACAATGGAATTGTAGAGGATTTGAGGCAAACAGGCCAGAACTGGAGTTATTAGCCCAGAAATATAATGCATCTGTAATTTGTTTACAAGAAACTAAATTCAAAGATGATTCCACAACATTTAAGGGATATGTGATTTATAATAAAGTTGGTTCAATTGACATTATGGACCGAGCACATGGTGGAGTTTCTGTTTTTGTTAAATCCTGTATACCCCAAAGTAAAGTAACATTAAATACTAATTTACAAGCTTCTGCAGTCGGGGTTACCCTGCACAATACATTAACTATATGTTCAATATATTTACCACCTAGTGAGCCAGTTAATATTGCAGATTTAAATAATTTGATAACCCAGCTGCCACAACCATATATGTTAGTAGGTGACTTTAATGCACACAACTATCTTTGGGGTGGCAGAAATAATACTGATGCCAAAGGACGTATAATAGAAGATTTCTTAAATAACAATAGTTTGTGCCTTTGGAATGACGATTCTCCAACCTATTTACATCCTGCTACAGGCTCTTTAACATCAATAGATCTCTCCATGTGCACTCCAAATTTATTTTTAGACTATTCCTGGGAAGTAGAGGAAGATCAATGGGGTAGTGATCATTACCCCATTATTTTAAATAACCATTTTCCTCCACTAGACGAACGAATCCCTAAGTGGAAATTTCATCAAGCCGATTGGGCAAAATTTCAGTCATCCTGTTTTAATAAAATAACTCCAGAAATTTTTAACAACGTAAATGATCCTCTTCAAGTTTTTACGGATACATTGTATGATATTGCTGATGGGTGTATTCCCAAATCAAAGCCAAATTCTAAAATTAAAGAAAAACCCTGGTTTAATGATGAGTGCAAAAAAGCTGTCAAGGAGCGCAAAAAAGCTTTAAAAATATTTAATCGACAGCCAACTCAGTATAATTTGCACCAATTTCGTATAAAAAGAGCTAAAGCCCGTTATATTATTAAAATAAGCAAAAGAAAAAGTTGGAAAGATTACGTTTCTAAATTAAATACACGTTCACCAATTAAAAAATGCTGGGAGATGGTGCGTAAAATTACTGGGAAGGGAGGTGGAGCAAGGATCAAACATCTAAATCATAATGGCCAATTAATTACAAATCCCACCGAAATAGGTAACACAATAGGTCAAACAATTTCCAAGAATTCCTCATCCAATAATTATTCTGCCAAATTTCAACAAATAAAAAATAGAAAAGAAAGAAACCAACTAAATTTCATATCTAATAACTTGGAACAATATAATAAGCCATTCACAATATCAGATTTAAAACTTGCTTTAGATAAATCCCATGATACCGCTCCTGGACCTGATCATATACACTATCAAATCCTCAAACACCTCCCTGACCAAACACTTGGGCATCTTTTGGATATTTTTAATAATATTTGGGAAAGTGGTAATTTTCCTCCTTCATGGAGTGAAGCCACTATCATTCCTATTCCCAAACCTGGCAAAGACTCGTCAGATTCAAATAATTATCGTCCCATTGCGTTAACAAGTTGTATTTGTAAATCAATGGAACGAATGATTAACGAGCGTTTAGTTTGGTTTTTAGAAACTACGGCTTATATTTCTGTTGCACAGAGTGGTTTTAGAAAAACGCGAAGTACTGTTGACCATCTGGTACATTTAGAAACGTTTATACGAGAGGGTTTTATAAAAGGCGAACATGTGGTTAGTATATTTTTTGATTTAGAGAAAGCATACGACACCACATGGAAATATGGAATAATGAGTGATTTATATGATATGGGATTAAGGGGTCGTTTACCCCTTTTTATTCAAAATTTTCTATCAAACAGACATTTTAAAGTTCGAGTGGGTGCATCACTTTCTGATGCTTTTGATCAGGAAATGGGTGTTCCACAGGGTAGTATATTATCAGTGACCCTTTTTATTATTAAAATTAACAGCATTGTAGATTGTATGAGGCCTGGAGCAGATTGCTCACTTTTTGTTTATGATTTCAACTTAAGCTACAGGTCAGCAAGCATGCATACAATAGAACGACAGCTTCAACAACACCTAAATAGATTACAAGAATGGGCTGATAACAATGGATTTAAGTTTTCTTTGAAAAAGACCGTATGTATGCACTTTTGTAAAAAGTGGAAGGCTCACCCAGATCCTGATCTACACCTTGGCCAAACTCGAATCCCTGTTGTAGAAGAAACCAAGTTTCTTGGACTTATATTTGATAGAAAATTATCTTTTATCCCTCATATTAAATATGTAAAAAAGAAATGCCAGAAGGCATTAGATTTATTACGGGTTCTTGCTCATACCGATTGGGGAGGGGACCGTAATGTTTTATTACAATTATATAGAGCACTGGTACGTTCCAAACTTGATTATGGGTGTATGGTATATGGATCAGCACGTCCATCGTATATTAAAATGCTCGATCCTATACAAAATCAAGGGTTAAGACTATGCCTTGGTGCATTTCGTACCTCGCCTGCAGATAGCTTGGCAGTTGAGGCAGATGAACTGCCTCTTGATTTAAGAAGAGAAAAGCTTGCCCTTCAGTATGCTGCAAAAATTGCAGCTTGTCCAGACAATCCTGCACATGATATTATATTCAATCCAAATTATGTTGATCTTTTTGAAAATAAACCAAATACAATACCAACTTTTGGCCTTCGCATCAAGGAATCTTTACAATCCTTAAATTTAAATCCGAATCAAATGGCTAAATTTCAATATCCAGAAACACCTCCATGGACCTATGAAACTTTAAATATTAATTTAGCCATGACGGAATTAAAGAAATACTCAACCGATCCATCCCTGTATATAAATAGATATAATGAAATAAAATCTATCTTCACTGGATATCAGTGTATATACACTGATGGATCGTTTGATGATGACAAGGCTGCTGCAGCTGCTGTTAAGGGCAATCATATTTATTCAGAACGTCTGCCAAATAAATCATCTATTTATTCTGCAGAACTTCATGCTTTATACCTAGCTTTAGATCATGTGGAGACGTCTCCACATCGGAAATTTTTAATATTTTCTGATTCATTGTCTTGTTTACAAGCATTGAAAGCCAAGGATTGGAAAAATCCATTTATTTTAAATATCCTTGAACGGTATCATAAACTCTGTACTGAGGAAAATAAAGAGATTCGTTTTTACTGGATTCCCAGTCATATTGGAATCCTTGGAAATGAGGCTGCGGACCAAGCTGCCAAGGCAGCATTGGATAAGCGGCCAATAAATATGCTAATACCTTATACAGAATTTAAGAAATATATTACTGTTTTTTTACGTTCTAAATGGCAATTACGCTGGAACGAAGCTATTTTTAATAAATTACATGAAATTAAGCCCATTCTAGGCAAAACTAAAGGTGCTATTAGAATTAACCGTAGAGAAGAGTCAGTTTTAACCCGTATAAGAATAGGTCATAGTCATTTGACGCACTGTTATCTGCTTAAAGATGAAGATCAACCGGAATGTATTGGTTGTCAAAGGGCTTTGACTATTAAACATATTTTAATTGAGTGTATCGATTTTGATATTATACGAACTCAATATTTTAATGTACAAGATTTACATACGTTATTTGATACTGTAGATACTTCTGTGATAGTATCGTTTTTAACTCACATAGGACTTTATAATCAGTTTTAAGGGCAGAGCTTTTGTTTATTTATGTCATTGACTTATTTATCAAGAACTGCAAAACATCATACTGATAAAGTCTTTTAAACAAATCATCCATATTTATTATATTTGATTGATATTATATAAATGCTGTTCACGGTTGATAATTTCTTGTGTTATCTACATATTGTATTAACATTTACATTTTGTTTCTAGTCAATATTACGTTTCTATTTTTACTGTTTTGGCACTTTGTTGTGTCAATGTGAAACAATTCATTCATTCATTTTTACCATTTTTAGGCACTAAATAACCTTAGTGGTTGATGTGCCTCTAAGCAACCATTCATTCATTCATTCATTCCCACAACACGTGCTGCAGAGTTTTGCAAGTATTGCATTTTTAATATCAGAGGTTATGGCCAGCAGGGAGACCATTACCGTAATCTAAGGTAGATGTTACAAAGGCATGAGTTAATGTCTCTGCAGTTTTCTCGTCTAGACACTCCTAAAAAGTCCTATCACCCACCGGATCAGCCAAAGACTCATTCCGTCATTTTTTTCATCTTATTAAAGATTGAAAGTGCTCTGACCTCACTGGAGTTCATTTGATATGGTATTCCCCAGGGATAAGTTCTGGGACCTATCCTCAGTTTACATGTTTCCTTTGGCTGGTATCATATGGTTTGAGCTATCATATCTATGCTGATGACAATTAAGATCCTTGATAAAGTGCTATGAGCAAACACTGGTGTCAGCACTATATAACTTTTATTATTATCATTATTATTCTTCTTCATCTTGAGGATCCTCGCCCTTTTCTTATAGAATCACCAAAGATTGTGACCAAATGTGTGCATAAGTTTATTGATATTTTGATATTTTTCAGGTCAAATAAAGATCAAAGGTCAAGCTCCTGCATAGCATCATGTCTGGCTTTGCCACAACACCTGACAAGACGAATGTACTGTATCTTAGTAGTTATTGCCTTACTGAATATCATGGTCTATCAGCCAAGACTCTTCCAAGGATTAATAAACATCAACAAATATAAGGAAGGAATAGTTAAGACGTTTTCTTATCACAAGGTTACAAAACCTAGAGGGAATTCACTCTACAATATTTCACAGCCTGGAGGGAATTCACTCTTGAACATTTCACAACCTGGAGAGAATTCACTTTGGAACACCTCACAGCCTGGAAGGAAATCGCTTCACAACACTTCACAGCCAATCAATGCCAAAATTAAAACAAATTTGTATGAGAAAATCGAGGTGATGAATCAAACATTTTCTTATTTAACTGATATTAACATAACTCTAAAGGATAAATATAAAATCAAGCTGAATGGCAGTGTTGTATTTCCTTATATGATTGATAATCCCTCACCATGCACTTCAAAGGATAGCATCCATCATGTTATAATGGTCCTATCCGCACCTAGGAATACCATTGCCAGAACTTCAATCAGACAGACATGGGCTGCACCCAACTTAATGAAAAACTTCCCAGGCAGGATTATATTTGTTATGGGTAATCCTTATAATGAATCTGTTAAGAAAGGAATAAGGGAAGAAAACACAATATTCAAAGACATTGTTCAGACTGATTTCTATGACTCTTACCATAACCTGTCATTTTCTGTGCTCGCAGGTTTGAAATGGATAATGACCAATTGCAGCCAGACCAAATATGTTGTTAAGGCTGATGATGATGTTGTCATAGACAGATTTAGGTTGGTGGATATATTGGAAGACAAAATTATCAATAAGTCTATTGCAGGTTTTGTACGTTATAATGCCAGAATTAAAAGGGACTGGGAGAAACCGCATTGTTGCATAAAAAATAGTAAATGGTGTCTTGCAATGACTGATTATCCACATCTATACTCTTATCCAACCTATACTCTTGGCAACCTCTACATTATATCAACAGATCTCATTTCATCTATATTCAAAGCTGCATTGTATAAAACATTTAACTGGATTGAAGATGTGTTTCTCACAGGGATATGTGCTGAAGGTTTAGGTGTGACCCACATTCCTTTAAAATCTTATTATGTACATAGAAGGCCAGACAAGTTTTTATCTGCATACAAAAGTGGGGCCCCATTAAGTCCCTATTTCTGCAGTGTGCTGGCCGAAATTGATCCAAAGCAATATCAATCACAGTGGTCAGCAATAGTGCATCATCTTACAGAAAAAGATCTATGGTATTACTGTGGTAAAATAAAATAAATAGTTTTTGTCAATTCATTAACAGCATTACACTTCATGCTATAAAGAATAACTGTTTTCACACAAATCATCAGGAGCAGCCACAGGCCGTGGCGCAGTTGGTTAGAGCACCATTTCTGCTGGTAGGTCTCATCACTAAATGATTTAAATAATGTTGAAAGTGATGTAAAACCTCAAACAAACAAACAAATTGACAGATATCATTAATGGAGAAACTGTAAACCAAAATTATTCCATCAGTTTGGCTCTTTCACACTTTGAAACTCATGGTTGTTTATTTCAGACCAGGGATTAAACCCACGACTTTAACCACAGAGGAACTGTTGCTAATAAGCTTGCACTAACTGCACCATAGCCTGTGATCTTTAAAACTCCTGTCAGTATTGAGTTTTGATAATCTACACCGTGTTGAACTTTACAACCAGTAGGTTGGCCCCTCCTACTGTTAGTACTATGGGGCTCATGGAGGCCTCCATTCTAATCAAGGGAACTTGGTGGCTATTATATACTGTCTAGACGAGAAGATAGCTGTAACATTAACTCATGCTTTTGTTACTTCTACCTTGGATTAATGAAATGGTCTTCTTGCTGGTCTTCCAAGATCAGATATTAAGAAGCTGCAATATTTATAGAACTCTGTAGCCCATGTGGTAGGAAAGATCAGGAAATTTGATTGCATATCAGGAAAATTGAAGGAATTGCACTGGCTTCCTGTCCATGCTAGGATTGATTTAAAAATTCTAAATGGTAAGGCACTGCCTTACTTACGTGATCTACTCCTAATGAAACAGGGAGATAGTTGTCTGAGATCTAATGATGGTACTTGCCTATCTGTTCCGAAGATCCATCTAAAGACAGTGGGTGATAGCGCTTTTTCTTCCATTAGCCCCAGGCCTTGGAATTCCGTCCCTGGTGACATTAGGACTAGTACTTCAGTCACCTAGAAGGCTTTGTTTGGCTTGTTCATATGAAATTTATAATCATATTAAAGATAATTTCATGTTTAAAGATACCATAATATGATCAAACAGAAATTTCTTCACAAAAGTGTGTATAAGTATAATACTTTTTTCGCGGGGACTGCGATCACTGTCCAGTTCATCTTTAAGACCTTAGCCATTATTCCAATGCTTCTTTTTTTTCAAAAGGTTCAGGTTTGCAGATTGTCACAATAATAAATGTTTTACCACCAGATGTCAGTGTTTTCCATAATTCCATAGTTAATAATTTGTGTTTTTTTTCCACCATTAATATATCCAGCTCAAATTTATGTAGAGCTGTAAGACCAGCACCAGAGCGTGCATCCCTGGGCATATGATTTACTTCATCTTTATTTATTTTTAAAACTTTTTATATAGTTATTTTTTCCAGATTGTTAAGTCATGCTTCAGTAACAGAAAAATATTAATTCTATATTCTGCAAGGTAAAGATTTATTGCATTGGACATATGTTATGTTAGGCAACTCAGCTGATTACACATAGGTTAGGCAACTAAGATGATTAAAGCTGTGTTATGCCAGGCTGCTCATGTGATGAGGTTGGAAATATTGTTTTGGTCTATACATGATTGATATTTTTATGGAATATTGCCAGTGACCTTAAAATGCCCTTCAAATGTGATTTTATTATAGATTTCAATATACATTCATCTGCATAATTTACAAATGAGCTCATACAATCTTTATTGATCAAAATCTATTCAAAATTATCAATAATAGAGGAATTTTATCTGCAAGGGAAATTGATAGTAATTTTTATATGTTGAGCTATTTTGAAACAATATCCATAATAAAAACTCATTGGTGATTAATTTATAAAAGTACATATCAAACTACATTGGAAAAAACTTTAATGCTGAAAATAAACTAAAAATGTGAAGTCTTCCAATTTCAAGACTTATCAACAATCTAAATTTGATGAAAAAAAAGCTTGAATGTGGTAGGAATACAAAGGACGGAAATTGATACACGGCTTTAAATTGATCCAATGCAATCTTTTAAAGTAAATTTACTGGTAAATTTATTTATTTTTATTAAATTCATTGTACACTCTGCTTTACCTTTACTCTGAAATCATGCTCACCCTGTTGTAAGTTCATTGCAACAAATACATTGTGTGAGCCTGGAGAGGGACAACGCTATTATCAGGCTGAATAACATCAGTAGAAATGACAGACATAGGCCTACAATGCTTTTACTGTGTGGGACACCTCTACAAATCATACATGTTGTCCTTGTAAGACTGTGACCGGGTGGATTGTCATACCAAGGACCTGAGACCTGACAATTCAGTGAGGCAACACTATATCGGTTGCAAGTAGGTCTCATCACAAAATGGCTGAAATAATGTTGAAAGTAATGTAAAACTCCTAAATGAACAAAAAACAAAAAAACTTAACAATGAAGCCAGTGCAATGAAGCTAACATTAGACCAATACATCTATGTTTACTATTAGTATACCACAGTATGTGATAGGCAATTCAATTGATTAAACATGTAAAATCCCTAATATTGAAAGGACAATACGTTGGAAGCACACAGTATGATTGTCCAATTATATTTCTGATATTAATGCCCTGACATTAATTGGATAAAACTTGCATTGAATGTACATTATCATGTACAGCAATGAAATAACTAGATGTTACAATTATCTTGTTAATGTTCATTTATGTTTATTAATATATGTAAGGGTAGTATTGCTATTTCACACTATATTTGCCACTTATTATGCCTGCACTAATTGTAATCGATTGATAATTGGATGTGTTGGTCATGTATATAATAATAAAGCAGTCAAGTATTGAGAGACTAATCATCCTTCTATCTTTAGCGTGGGTAGGGCATTGAGTTCCGGAAACAGGAATCAATCTCGGTTGCCTGTATTAACGACATTTTTAGCATAGTTTACGATATATCAAATCAGATAAGAGTCTTTATCAATTATTTTTGTAACATGGATGGTTCCTTTTTTGACAATCATTGCCGATAGGCAATGATTGTCAAAAAGGGAACTATCTGTGTTATTCTGTGATCGGTATGGTCATGGGAAATGCGTTGTAAATCGTTTTTTTTTTCTGTGGGCAATATGGTTCAAGCAATTGACGCCACTGTGGAGTGTTCATCATGTCCATGCGCTATAGACTGGTCCCCTGCCGAGTGTCAAGAACATCGTGTGGATACACAGAGGGTGGCACCAGTCTACATGCGCTAGTGTATGAATACATTCATATAACAAGTAAACAAAGATAAAGAAGTGCGTGATTACAAAAAGTTAAAGATCGTCATCGCCCATCGATGTGCGAAATTTTCCCTTTAAATTGCTTGGAAATGCTTTTCAATCGCTAGAACAAGGAATCTTCAGTAAGTTTAGTTCAAATTTGGTGTAAATCGGACAATTAGAACAGAAATGATATGCAAAAGTCTGATCGATGATTTGCGATAGTTGGGCATTCCAAATGTCATTGCATTTAAAACTGAAAGCTTTCTGGTCATGTACACATACATTTCACATGATAATTGTATGGCACTTGTAATATTTGTAATCTGTGTTTAGCGAGATTTCTGTCACACTCTCCATGTGAACATCTTTCCGGAGATCTGAAAAAAACCATAGATTCCATCAAGTATAATTGGGACATGAATAATTATGTGAAAATTCATTTGTCAACTACATGCAATTAATAATTTAGAACAAAAAGACACAAAATAATATGATCCCTTATGTTATTATCTCGTGGTTGGGCATTCCAGATTTCCAAAGGGATCACCTCTCGGGGGAGCAGCCAAGTTGCCACTGCACTTTTCCCTTTTACCATCCTGATGTTAACTCGCCTCCCATCAAAAGATTCAAACTCTTTTCTCAGCTTTTCTTCAGAGAAAGATATTTGTGTTGTCCTCTCTTTTATGGTAGCAGTAAACCGTCTCTGCCTGATGGCCAGACCTTCTTTGTCACCATTCATAAAGTTATATGAATATAGACAGAAGTGTGCAGCAAGCTAACAAATAAAAAAAGAAATATGATCTCTTTACAATTACAGATTCCAAGCAAAATCTTAATATATACACAGTAAATGCAAAATTCGAACAAAATAAAAATAAAGGTTACCTCTTCTTTGGTAAAAGCACCCGATTGCTTCTGCCAGCAGGCTAATCATGATGGAATCATACTTTGGCTCTGTAGGTACCTGATCAGCCAGTGCCTTTGGGATTATATAGTCCGATATGTGTCTCCATAAGATATCTGCTGATACATCTATTTTTGCAGCATGCACAAACTGCAAATTAATGAAACAAGGTTGATAGAGGTTGATAGATGTACCATTCAACCTTTAAACAGGAAACTGAGTTTGGATAGATAAATGTGAAAGGAAATATCAATGTACATATTTTGTCATTAAACACATTGACAAATTGAAAATTTTGAAAAATGCTAGCATGCTCACCTTTTCAGCACATACACCAAGAAGTGCATACGAATGTGAAAGCCTATTCCTTGCTTCCCCTTCAAACAGTTGTGAAATTTCTTCTGCCTTGGCTGCAACTTCTTGCATAGAATCCCCTGGATGGGCATTTATCAATGTCACAATGCTCTTAACAGCGTTGTCCAGTGCATCATCTAGAGAGGGGTCCAGGAGGACTGGTGCCTCGTCCTGAAGCCATAGTGTAGTCATCCTGCTAGCAGCATGCGCCCTGTAAAGGAATTATTTACATCCAGTTTGAAACATGCCTTTCATGCACCAATTTCGGCCTGCTAATATATACTATTGCTGTGATGACAAAATGATTACATAACCATAAAAGGCACATATCCATTTTTTTTGGTAAAAGATAGTTACCCTCCAGACAGAAGTTTCCCCATCACATTAATATTTGCAGTTATCAGGGGAAGTGTGTTTGGCTCTGAATCTCCAAAGCGTTTGACATCTTTCCATCTTCAAAAGTCTACAACAATTGGTCCACTTTACTGATATATACAGTTTTAACATTATACTCCAACATCACAGGGTTTTTATACAAAATAAACACTACCATTACAACTAAATTCAATTTGGCATATCAATTATACATGCTTACTAACAAATCTTACCCTTGTGATCAATTCCAAAAGTATTCTTGTTTCCCTTGGATCATTTAGTACAAAGAACAGTGAACTAGACAACAGCTCCGAAAATTTGGCAAATGTCATTTGGTGAAACAGCGCTGATCAATGTAACCCCCCAACAGGGATGCAACCACTTTGGCCAATAGTGATTTGCATGTGTTGGGTCGCCCCAGAAGGATAGGAATGGGTACATGGTGGTAGGCTTTCTTCACTTCCTTGCAGTTGGCAGCCATGACTGCAACTCCTTAAATTAGAAAACAAACAAAATATTTTTAGCCAAATTGAAAGACATAAGGTGATATTTAATGATATACTTTCTGACATATGTTTCTTGATGGAAAGTTAACATTTGATGAGCGCCAGGACTTCATACATCACTTGTTAATTCCCAATAGTTTGATTTGACTGTTCAATTTAACAAATAATGTAGCTCTATTTACCACCCAAAACCACAGATGTCAAGTAGGTTTCCCTTGGTATGAGCCACTTTAAAACATCAAAAAGATTCCTTACAGCAGACTGTTTGTAGACTGTGGATGACTATGTGTCTTCTAAGGATCTCCTGGAGGGATCCCAGGATCTTATCCAAGTCTTTGGGGGTTTTTTTTTGTGTCTCCCATTCGAAGCTTTCCCAGAAATCGTCAATGTTTGTAGACTCTGGGATGCCATTGGTAACTTGATCTGGGGTAGTTTTGCCAAAAGAGAGAGCCTGGGTGGTTGCGGCTCCCTCTGTGATCTCCCCTGCTCCACTTGATTCTAAGTTAGCTGAAAAGAGTAGAATGAGTACCTGGTGATGAGTTTGTTTCAGAAATTCTTTTCACAAGGTGGGGTTTCCAAGAAGCTCCCCATCTGGTGAAGATGCAGTGGTCTTTAATTTGTGACTGTATTAATTTGTCTCATATTTACTGGTACATATGGGTGGTTGTCTTACTTGCTTGTGTTGTTTCCGATCTGTCCTCAGTTTGGAGGTTGTATGTCGGAGTTGTCTGTGTGAGGTCTCTGATTTGGACCTCTGCCTCCATGCGCAATTGTATGTTGCATTGGTTTAAGAGGGAACAGAATGGATCCCTCTGGCAGAATGGGCTCAAGGGTTTCGCCATCTACTGTCAAATGCTCATTCACGACAAATGCCCCACATGGCTGCCATGCTTTCCAATTATTGAAGGAATTTTAAAATAAAATAATTATCAGTCATTTTGAAAAGTTAACAAACTGAGAAATTTAATAACTTAACACAAATTAGGCAATGGTATTGTTCCACAATGAATATATGTCTGATAAAGTACAGTGGCTTCATAAATTACTGATGACAAGATGTCTAAAACTCTGATATTAGGAACCTTCCTTTTTTCTTTTACAAAAGTCAAATAGAAATACCCATGTATCCGCTATATGGCTGATGATATTGATGTATCTCAGCATCCCAATACTCAGTTAGCTGCTCTTTGCGCAAACTAATTATCAGTCCCTCAAGGTCTGGAATAGCCCGCAATATTGCTGCATGAAGCTTTTGTGGGTGACATAGGAGAGGTTCTTGTATGATGCTCACACTAAACACATAATTAAGCAATGTCAAGTCAGATTGATTTAGGTAATTATATGTATATATTTGTGATCAAAATCCAAAATAATCGTTAAAATTCCCACTCAAGTTCAGGATAACGTCATTTTATCTTGTGAACTTGTTCACTTACAAAGTGGTGCCTGGTTGATAGGGTTGAGATTTGCAGCTCGACTGTCCCTTCTCCTGTGATGAGGCGCTTTAGTGTTGGGATGAAATTCATTGCCTGATGCCATGTTTTTTTAAGAGTTCTCAAATACAAATTAGAAATAGAAGGGTTCATTCATATAAAAAACAACACAATTGATATATTTAAAGAAAGGTGGAACACAATTATTGAGGAATTAGGATAAGAAAATCATAATTATCTTCAGAGTAAAGAAAAAAAAGAAAAAATATAAACATTATTGCTCAGATTTGTTTTATAATGCCCATGGAAATTTGTGTGTGTCTGTCATTGTTAACTGTATATTATGTTCAGTCTGTCAGTGTTTTAATAATGCATGACTGTGTTATTCTCTTTTGTATATACATTTCTATTTTTATTGTTATGTTAAAAATGAAATAAAATATACTAAAGAAAAAAAAAATAGTGTGTTCTATGTCGAAAGTGCATCATCTTTTCTTCCTACATAGACTTGTTAAATGTCACAACGATTACTCTGCTGAATGCTACAGGAAGGGAAAAAAGCCACTTCTTCCAGGAATAAGAAATGAAAAATCAACTTAAACACCATCCAAACCTTTGTCATCTAGCATTTTCTGATTCAAAATCAAAGAGAGTTCTATATTAATTGGTGTCAAGTTGCTCTTGTGCTATGAAAAAAGAAGAATTTGAAAATAAATGATTAAAATATAGTTGTGTGAAAGACTGTATGAAAGGAAAAAATGGCTTTGAAAAAATCACGATGTTGTACGAAAGAGCGTATGAAACACAAATCTTGCTATGAAAAAAGAAGAATTTGAAAATAAATGATTAAAATATAGTTGTATGAAAGTCTGTATGAAAGGGAAAAATGGCTTTGAAAAATCAAGATGTCGTTTGTTTGTTTGTTTGGGGTTTTACATCACTTTCAACATTATTTCAGTTATTTCGTGATGAGATCTACTTGTAGCAGATATAGTGCTGCCTAACTGAAATGTCATGTCGCAGGTCCTTGACATGACAACCCACCCGGTCACAGATTTACAAGGACATCGGGTTAACCCTTTGGCACAGGCCTCAGCTCATGTGGGAAATTGTATCATGAGTTCAATCCCGGCACGGCCGGGGTTTGAACCCACGACCTTTGGATCACCACAGAGGAACTGGTGCTAATAAGCTGGCACCCTAACCAACTGTGCCACGGCCCGTGGCCATCAAGATGTCGTATGAAAGAGCGTATGAAACACAAACCCTGCTCTGAAAAAAAGATGACTTTGAGAATAAATGATTAAAATATAGTTGTATGAAAGACTGTATGAAAGGGAAAAATGGCTTTGAAAAAATCACGATGTTGTATGAAATAGCATATGAAACACAAATCTTGCTCTGAAAAAAGATGAATTTGAGAATAAATGATTAAAATATAGTTGTATGAAAGTCTGTATGAAAGAGAAAAATGGCTTTGAAAAAATCACGATGTTGTATGAAATAGCGTATGAAGCACAAATCTTGAAAAGATGAATTTGGGAATAAATGATTAAAATATAGTTGTATGAAAGTCTGTATGAAAGGGGAAAATAGCTTTGAAAAAATCAGAAATGTAAAGACATTTGAAGTGTTCATGTGATAGACTACTGAGAAAAAAGCACATGCGTATGAGAATGTCAGGAGTACACACACACCCGTTTTTTTCGGTCTTATATCCTGACTCAAATGTAAATTTGTGCTAAAAAAATCGTTCATATACCAAATTAAATATTTTTAAAAGACAAATAAAGATAATTTCAACTAGCTCATCAGTTTGCAAGGATAGTTTCATTTTGTATCTTTTATCTTTTATTTTGTTTGTTGTAATTTTTGTTTTGTTTATATTACTTTTGTTTTGTTTGTTGTAATTTTTGTTTTGTTTATATTACTTTTGTTTTGTTTGTTGTAATTTTTGTTTTGTTTATTTTAATTTTTGTTCTGTTTGTTGTCAATTTTGGTTTGTTATTTTTTTTTCTCATCCGTGTCACATGTGGATCACCACTTTTTCTTGTTTAAATATTCATCGATCAAGGGGGTCCACAAAATAATTCCAGGTTTCTTCTTGTGAAAGGTCTATCTCTCTTGACAAACTTGCCTATAATCTATACATTTCAGTATATTTTAGTATAACATGGATCTAACTTTTTAATATTTTACATAAAACATAATCTTAGTTATATTATGATTTGAAAAATATATAAAAAGAATTGTTTATTTTGTGCCCAAAAAAACAATAACCACCCAAAATTTACCAATAACTCCCCCCAAGTGATCTATGCCACATCATTTGATAACTAACAGTATTCTCAGAAATATTCTTGCAGAAAAAAATATGTTTTATTTTTATTTGCCCCACATCCCTTAAAGTGATTATTGTTATTTTCCAAACGCAAAAAAGATGACCTCAAAGCCTGTGTGAAGAAACTCATTGTCAGAACATCATAGCTTAAAGGAAAACATTTGTGGGATGGATTAAAACCCACTTTTCTTTCACATTTCTCGTGTCTATATATTTCATAATCTTGAATGGACCGTTGGATATTTCAGGAGGAGGGGTGTAGGCAGGAATATCCACAAAGCACATAATTCCATTCACCAATCTCTCCCAACAGTTATCTTCTTTTCCATTATGTAGAATGGCTACCACGCATGTCAGGCAATCCACATCTAAACCTCATCTGAACGAGACTTTGATATTGTTTATGGAAGTCAATAGGGGGCTCTGTCCCCACGTTGAGGTTTTAATATCAGCAGGAATCTTCAGGGGCAGATAGCAACGGTCTTTGATTATTGGCCTAATTGTCAGAATGGTATGTTGATGACAAGGTAACCTCAATATCGTTTGCGTAACAATATTATTGTATGCCTCCCCTACTATGCTGCATAGCCACCTAAATATACCCTTGATATATAATGTATACGAATAAAGCCCTCTGGGCCTTTCCTCTGTTACCTTTATACCATTAAGATGTATTCTGTTGTACCTGCAGCTTAGCCAGAATGTAGGGTCACAGCACCACAGACAACTGCTTGACCCAAGGACACCGAACAGTTATGGCACATTTTACTGATTATAACATAGGCTTGGGTTCCCAATAGAGTCTGTGAAGGATCTACTATCGAGTAACATAATTTAAAAAAAATCAATTCTACTGCATTTATTTCCCTTCTTTGTCTTAGAAATATTCATCCTAATATTTCTACTTTGTATACAACCTGAAACATACAGCGAAAGGTAAAGTGTAATATCGGCTGTACATAAGCAGCTGGTATAATCTGTACATTTATTTATGTAAATGAGTCTGATTATGTAAATGAGTCTGATTATGTAAATGAATCTGATTATGTAAATGAGTCTGATTATGTAAATGAGTCTGACTAGACAGTATTTCCATAATAAAACCTATAATCTTAATTAACCTGGCTTTTGCTTTGTTTGAAATCTAGCGTGAATTTGAATATGTCTTTCAACAAGATAAGGTGTACTGTTTTTGTACACAATCTAATATTTTTCTCATGTTGTGGTGTGAAGGGCAAATATAAGAATTCAAATTAAGTTTTTGACGCAATCAATCAGTCTTTAAATTCTAATATCTTTAATATCTTTCCAAGCTATTGAATTGATTATGGCTATATGCATATCATTGTTGTTTTTTTTTTCACTGGTTAAAGATATTATGGTGATAGAGAAACCCATTTCCTGAAGTAAAACAATGTTCTTTGTATCCCAACTCTTTTTTATTCGTGTTAACCCTTTAAACTAGTCAACTTTCACGATTCTCAGCAAAATAATAGCGTGACCAAATATGATCAAACAAATTCACGACTCTACTCAAAACGGGGTTCAATTAAATCCCGGTTTGAGTTATTCTTACTGCTTGGGTCGGTCATGCTGCCAGCTGGTGGAACAAAAATGTTGAAACTCAAGCAGTGAGAATTAAAGGCTTTTATTTTTTATTGTCATGTCTGTATTATGATGCAAATGAAAAATCCTTAGGCACTCTTTAAAAGGGGTAGGGCATATCAAAATGTCATGTTTCTGTCTGGCACGATATCGCCTGATACAAAGAAATAAAAACCCGTCATAAAGACAGATAGTAGGCAGTCAACCATCAGGCAGTGGAGCGAATAACTAGGATCCCGGAAGGAAGTAAACCAATCTTTTGAAAGCTCAGCAAACTCCCTTTCACCCGAGAATGATCAGAGTAGCCATATGTTAGTCTTGAAGCAATATATCAATCCAAGATTTCCAAATCCGTTTCTTATTGGGGAATGCTTTACATTCTTTGTAAATATTGCTGTTATAATGTTAATCTACAGCATAAGTTACCGGTAACTGTACTGCCAGCAACTTTTACTGTAAAATTAACAGCAAATGTACTGTAACAACTATTAACAGTGTGCCCTGCTGTCTCCAATACCAAGCTCCTATATATATATATATAAGCTTGGTATATGTATGTATATGTATACATATATATCCCCTGATTTCCGTCTTGTAGTGAGGGTCTTAGCCAACTTGTCTTGTTCTAAATGACTTGCATTTAGATTACACCATCAGATGCATTGCGGGACACACCGTAAATCCACCACCTCATTAACGTCAGACTTCTATCCTTAATCTGCACAGGCCGGGCCTGCCTGGGTTTAGTTACACATTTTGACCCTTACCATATTCAGCGGCCTGCAGAAACACATCAGAACGTCTTTGTCCCTCGCAGTTTTTGTCAAGCATTTCGCCCATGAATTAGATCGTACTCCTGTGATAGAGATGGAGAGGAAGTGGAGGTTCATGATCCTGTCATGTTGCATTATGGGAGTTGTCGCACAGAAAGATTTCCAACAGGAATTTATCATTGGTGAGTAAAACGCATGCAGTAGTGTTATCTAGCTCTTCCCTTCACGTATGACACAATGCTCTTTCACTTTGTTTTGATGTGCTATTGGATTAAACCGATAGCACATCGCAAAGTAGAACTACAAAGTAGAGATATGAAAATTGTATCAGAAGAGCTTTTATATCGTCAGCTTCCAACATGAAGATAAAAATGTTCGCCACAAGCGCTTAATTGCGCAACATGCGCGTGAGTCAGTGTGTGGTCTGTCGGTACATTGCAGCCTTTGTTGGGTCCCTTTGGTACATGAGTGTGTGGTAATGTTTTTTTTTACTGACAAGAAGGCTGGGTAGAGGAAAGGGGTTGACTGATTATGTATGTGTGTATTTGTCTGGTTCCATATGGTTATTGGATTGTGTTTCCCCCACATGTGCATCCATATATATCATTTATTAAATAGTTTCGATGTGAAAAGAAATTATTAATCATTTTATGGAAGTTCATAACAGCACAGTATCATATGTTTTTTTAAAAAGAAATATCTCTTGTTTTTAAGGTGTGAACATTGCTGGTGTGAATGACATGGGAGAGAGCCTCGTCAACCTGGCCGTGGATTATGTCAACTCGGCTGAGAATATTCTGCCCAACACCAAGCTGGTCACTCTACTCAACACGACAGTTGGCGCTATGGACACGGTGACCTATTTCCAGAACCGTAGGTCCCAGGTTCTCCCCATTCATCAGATGACCTCTTGAAAATTATTTCTGACTTGAACTTGTTTAAATACTTTTTCGATCATTCCGAAATAGACTCCCAACGCAGACAATTGAACACCTGCGTGCCAAAAAAACACATTATATATATTGACAAAAAAAAATTAACAAAATATTTTTCTTTTTCCTATTTTTTTCGGATTTTGGCGTGTGTTACAGAATGCTACCAGCTTGACCGGGGGGCGCATGTGTTGATCGGACCCGAGAGCAGTTCCGCAGTGAAGGCCACTTACCCGGTACTAGAGGCCCTCAAGGTGCCTCTCATCACCCCATTCGCTACCGATGACTTCTTTTCTTTGAGCGAAAATGACTACCCCTTTATGCTTAAGGTGAGATATGATACAGGATTTTGAAATGTAAAAATATTTTATCCCCACGACAAATGTCATCTTGTTTTGTCTTTTTATATATGATATATGCAATATAAGATATATGCAATATGTGTACGATAGGAAGTGTATATTTGAGGTTTACAACAGAATGCATGCAACAGGAAGTGTAAAACAGGAAGTGTAATACAGGAAGTGTGCAAATACATTGAGAGCAATGAAATAACATGGTAAATTTCATTTTAAAAAAGACACCTGTGAAATGATCACATTACCTTTACGAAAAACAAAAACTTTGGTGTTTGTTATATTAAAGGGATGAAATATTGGTATGTATAATACGTCTATATGAGGGGCTGTGCATTTGCTTTTGTTGGCAGGAATCTTATATGAAACTATAGGGACTTTATCGACAAACGCCATCTTGCTTTGACCATATTCATATAAAAAAAACAGAATGAGTATGATAACGATGATGATTTATAACAATAAAAATATGATTATAAGAAAAATAAATAGACATATAATTGTTTTTATTTGTGTATTCATTTGAGAGAGAGTGAGAGCGATCTGGAGGTTGTTTGTGTATTGTAGATGAGTGCTCCAGAGAGGTACCAAATATATGCTCTAGCTGACTTAGCTGAGCACTTTCAGTGGACAAGAATTGCTGTGGTTGCCTCCAATGACAATTATGGTTTGTAGCTTTCAATTCTCTATTTGTTAAGATTGTTTGAAATGTATGGCTTAATGGTTGTTAAAAAAGAGTTCAAAATGTTCAGCCAGGAACAAAGTGTCACGGTTTCTCGAAGGTTCAGAAAACACTGAAAATTGTTTCTTTGGGATATATAAATAATAAATTTTATTGATTTATGTTAAGCTAAAATATAATCGTTGGCGGAAACAAAATTACCATGTAACAAGCTTGTGTATAAATTAATCTATCTAATATTATGTCTTAAATAGACTAAGCTTTTTAGTTGTATCTAAAACATTTATATTGAATAGAAAAGAAAGGTCACATGCTTTTTTGTAAACTGTTGATAAGTAATTGCATATGAGGTTTCTAATAAAGATATTGATAAAGAGGTAGAGGTTTCTAATAAAGATATTGATAAAGAGGTAGAGGTTTCTAATAAAGATATTGATAAAGAGATAGAAGTTTCTAATAAAGATATTGATAAAGAGGTAGAGGTTTCTAATAAAGATATTGATAAAGAGGTAGAGGTTTCTAATAAAGATATTGATAAAGAGATAGAAGTTTCTAATAAAGATATTGATAAAGAGGTAGAGGTTTCTAATAAAGATATTGATAAAGAGGTAGAGGTTTCTAATAAAGATATTGATAAAGAGATAGAAGTTTCTAATAAAGATATTGATAAAGAGGTAGAGGTTTCTAATAAAGATATTGATAAAGAGGTAGAGGTTTCTAATAAAGATATTGATAAAGAGATAGAAGTTTCTAATAAAGATATTGATAAAGAGGTAGAGGTTTCTAATAAAGATATTGATAATTGAAGCTTAATATTTCATGTAGTAAATTGTTTTTGCATAAACTACGCACGCAGGTTTGTATGTCATGAAATATTTTTTTCCAAACATGTCTTTATTATGAAGTGAACTAACTCCTTCACATTCTTGGTATTTATAAAATATTGCTTGGTCTCTAGGTATAACTGGGGCTAAAGCTTTCACGAGCACTGCGCTAGCCAGGAATTGGCCAGCACCTTTGGTGAAGTACTTCAACATTGGAAATCAGCATGGCAACATGACAGAGGTTTCTGAAAGCCTTCAAGAAATTAAGGAAAATGGTCATTATAACACTACCACCATTTTTCAAGATCGGTCAAGAAATAAACAGTTTCGTTTCTTATTTGAAATAAAATTTACATTTTCACTTGGCGTTAATGCAAAATAATTGTGAATCCTTCATATAAATTTACAAACGAAACGAGATTAAAGCCCTGTGATTTTGATATATCTATCTGATTTAAAAAGAATAGTTTTATAAAGAATAAAAGATTTCACGGTTTATAATATAGTGTGTCTAATTTTAACACCCACCATATCTAAACGTGTTTCTAGGAATAAACATCATCGTTCTGTACTGCTTATCACAGTATGCTTTGGAGGTCATGAATCAGGCAAAAACAATGGAGATGACAGAACCTGGATGGGCATGGTTGGTGCCAGAGGGTGTGACCTCTAGGGTAAGTGGCAGAGGGTGTGACCTCTAGGGTAAGTGTCAAAGGGTGTGACCTCTAGGGTAGGTGGCAGAGGGTGTGACCTCTAGGGTAAGTGGCAGAGGGTGTGACCTCCAGGGTAAGTGCCAGAGGGTGTGACCTCTAGGGTAGGTGACAGAGGGTGTGACCTCTAGGGTAGGTGACAGAGGGTGTGACCTCTAGGGTAGGTGGCAGAAGAGGTGAGCTCTAAAGTTAGTGCCAAAATATGTTACCTTTAATGTCAGTGGAAGAAGGCGTGACCTGTAGGGTAGGTGGCAGAATATGTAACCTCTAAAGTTAGCGCCAAAACATGTGACCTTTAATATCAGTTGAAGAGGGTGTGACCTCTCGGGTAGGTGGCAGAGGGCGTGACTTCTAAGGTAAGTGGCAGAGGGTGAGACCTCTAGGGTAAGTGGCAGATGGTGTAACCTCTAGGGTAAGTGGCAGAGGGTGTGACCTCTAGGGTTAGTGGCAGAGGGTGAAACCTCTAGGGTAGGTGTAGAGAAGGTGACCTCTAGGGTAGGTAGCAGAGGGTGTGACCTCCAGGGTAAGTGGCAGAGGGTGTGACCTCTAGGGTAAGTGGCAGAGGGTGTGACCTCTAGGGTGGGTGACAGGGGGTGTGACCTCTAAGGTAAGTGGCAGAGTGTGTGACCTATAGGGTAAGTAGCAGAGGGTGTGACCTCTAGGGTAAGTGGCAGAGGGTGTGACCTCTATGTGAGGTGCAGAGAGTGTGACCTCTAGAGTAGGTTTGCAGAAGGTGTGACCTCTAGGGTAAGTGGCAGAGTGTGTGACCTCTAGGGTAAGTGGCAGTGTGTGTGACCTCTAGGGTAAGTAGCAGAGTGTGAGACCTCTAGGGTAGGTGCAGAGAAGGTGACCTCTAGGGTAGGTAGCAGAGGTTACGTGTGACCTCCAGGGTAGGTGCAGAGGGTGTGACCTCTAGGGTAGGTGACAGGGGGTGTGACCTCTAAGGTAAGTGGCAGAGTGTGTGACCTCTAGGGTAAGTGGCAGTGTGTGAGACCTCTAGGGTAAGTAGCAGAGGGTGTGATCTCTAGGGTAAGTAGAAGAGGGTGTTTAGCAATGTTCAAACAATATATTTGTTAAGGTCTCAGTGGGAACGTATTTATCTACTTATTTTCAGTTTTTGTTTTTGAGGGATTCTCTTCACTTCACTAGCCAAGTCTACCAAAATGTTCACAAAACATTTTTAAGATGTTCCATATTTTCAACCGTGGCACGTGCAAACAGAATTGATAATTAATGTTTGACTTTATTGGATGACGACATATCTGAGTCTTCTGTGTCTGTTGTAGAACGGCTTTGTGGATCCCTGTGCACCAACCCCAGAACATCTGATCGGGGTGTTCGGGACAAAAACCACCACCGCCCAGGGCTCACTGTACGCATATCTGCAGCCCTTTGTTGAGGAACGATATGGGACAAATGTATGCAAAAAGGTAAACCGTGTCAACCAACCACATGTACACAGTGTGGTATGGGTCAGTGCTCTGAATTATCCTTTCCCAGGGCAGACGATAATTTTGGTCATTCAAATTGTATATGACACCTTGAATTTGTCATCTCCATTTTCATTGGTCGATGTTCATGTCATGCAGCCTCCTTGATAGCTATTAGATTTTTTTTAAATCATGACAAAATGGAAACAAATCTTAAATTAATAGAAAATAGATAGAATTGGTCCTATGAAAGTACACCTTTCCTTCTAATTGCTAAGAACTCCAACCAGCAGTTTCAGATAAGATCAAAGTTGATGGACAGAATGACAGAAATTCCCCATCACTGCAGAAGCGATGAAAAGTGAAACAAATCCAAGTCTAATGGAAATGAAAAGAATGGGTCCCTTGAAAATACAACAGTTTACCAACTAATAACAAGTAGTTTTAGATAAGATCACTGCAGAGGCTGTAATTGTGATAGAATGCGTTTTGCTTGGTTTACAGTTTGCAGTGCTTCCTTCCACCAATATGTTTGACGCCGTCCTAGCTGTGGCCTATGCCCTCCATGACTACATCCGGGATGCGCACGCACTCCCTCTCTCTGCCCCACGTGACAATATCTGCTCCTCGTCTGCCCCCACGGCCACCTCGTCCTTTGGAAATCTCTTCATGCAATATCTTCAACAGGTATTATGACCAAGATTATTGGGTATTTTGCTTTTGATGCTTCTTTTGGAGGTTAAACTGAAGAGGTAAAGTTTTAAAATAAGGTATTTTGTATTTCATTGCGAGCAAGATGTTCTTATAATCTTTTGAATGATATTTTTTTTAGATTATCTTTTATAAGATTTTCTAAAAACAAAGTTATATTTAGATTAGAATATCGGGGATCAAGTAAAATTGCAGTCTGATGAAAAGTAGGGCCCTAATTGGGATAAAAGCCAAACCTTTCAGTTTTTGTAAATTATTTACTACAACATCTTAAAAAATATATGTCTATACTGCCAAAGTAATGCAGAAACTGGGATTTTCGCGTTGTTTACAAGTTTACAAATATTGCACTTGCTTGCTTTCTTAAGTCACAACTTGTATGATTTGTTAGACAATCCAACCAAAGTAGAACAATCAATGAGCTCTCATTTAAATGGGTTCAACTCGGTAGTTTTAATGGGTTCAACTCAGTCTGTGCAGCAGGTGACTGACGTCACTGATTATTGAGGATTGCTCCGATCGGTTCATCTGAATATAGAACAGGAACACCTAAACAACAACCAGAAAATTATGACGTATTTCCAGTTCTATATTTACATCTACATGTATAAGTTTACTTGGCAAAACCAATTGGCATCTCGCCGAGAGTGCAGGCTTGCCCAAGGGGTGTAGCTGGTCAGCTGCTTGAGACAAGGTTTTACACGGGGGTTCCTGAGAGTTGTTGAGTTTCCAGATCCCAATGTAATTAATTCAGGGGCAAGATTATTCCAGCCAGTCACAGTCCTTTACCCAGCTTTACTAGGCCTCTTCAATACTGAGCCCGATGCAAAGGAGAGTAACAGTCTTTGGGAAATAGCTGTATTTGTAATGGTCACAGCTGGTTGCCATTTCTAAATAGCGATTGCCATGGTTTTTCCTTGTAAGAGCTGATTTAATTTAGACATCATCACCAGAAATGGCAGACATAGGGATATCACTTTTTTACTACTCAGAATACATCTACAAATGATATGTGATCGAATGTCAACCTTCTTAGGCTATTTTGATCAAATATTGCCAATGACCTTGAAGTGACCTTTCAATGACCTTGAAAATAGAAAGCCTATTTCCACGAAATTATCTACATGTTTTATTATCCTATCATCTACATCTTCCAAATACGAGCTTGTAGAGTCCTTATTAATCAAAATCTGTTCATAATTAATAATTTGAGAGCAATTTATAGTTTCGTGGTCAATCTATAAGGGAAAACAGAGGAAAATATTATAATACTAAGTTTTTTTTAAATAATATAAAAATGCCAGCTTATTGGGGGTTAGTTTATGAAAATATATAGAATACTGCACAGAAAAACACATTAACACTAAATAGAAATTGAAAAAAAAGTCCATCAATTTCAAGATTTATTATGAAGCTAAAATGATTAAAAATAGGTTAAATCGGAAGGGTTACTAAAGTGACAAATTGACAGACTTTATTTTGACCTCACATTTATTTTTGAGGTATTAGATAAATTAAATATTAATCTAATTTCAGAAAATAATCAGCAATAAGTAGCTCTTATCATAATAATACCTAAAAAAAAAGAAATATTCCCTGAAAAATATGAGATAATTAGTCATGAATAGAAATAATTGAATAAAATATAACAAAAAATATGTTGAATGTAGAGTCAATTGGATTATAACATTTAGTAGCTGATGTATTTCTAAAAAAATTCATGTATTTGATTTTTCTCAACAATATGAGGAAGTTGAACACGGCCAATATTAAATGTCACTGAAAGTGCTCAGCAGTGTGCTTTCTGGACGTCCGCTCCTCCCACTGCTAAACCCGTTACATGCGCTATGTCACTCATTCTCGCTGATGGTTCCAGTTGGTGCCCGGATGCATGTTCGGAATTCCGGCCAAACATCCGGGCATCTGCGTGCTCATTTACTGTTCCATCCGGGACTGTTATTGATGTCTCCATATTTGTAGGCCACCGGTCCTGGCACGATGCACGATATCAACTTCACATCAGCACGTTTGCCAGTGGATACAGATTATGATATCATGAACCTTCAAGAAAATGGATGGGAAAAGGTGATTTTATTTTATTTAATAGCTTTTGTTAATTGATTTCGATTTTCCAGCAGAAAAATGTTCAGCCAAGTGTGAATCAAAGGCTACCTATTAGTAATACTCAAAGATAAAAGTAACGTGGTCAACTTAAATCAATTATCCACCATCTTTTTCAACAATTTTTAAACCTGTTTATGAGAAAATACTTCAGCCATTGTTTCCTTCAGTTTTTTTCTCAAAAATATATCTTACAGCAAAACATTAATCAAAGACAAGGGGTCATGAATCAAATTTGTCTCATAATTTAACCGGAATACAATTTATTAAGACAATAAAATACAACAGTAATATATTTTATATTTCTATGTGATGAAAGGTAGGCAGATGGTCATCAAAGACAGACAACAAGATGGCATTAGATCCAGGTGCCAAGATTGTATTCCAAGGAAGTGAAGACACAGAAGTCATTGACTCCACAATCAATTTGGAACATATGATGTTAAAGATAGTGACCGTATTTGTGAGTCTATTCTATTATTATATTCTGTATCGCAATGGGTTCCTAATGGACAATTTGATTTGATTTGATTTGATTTGATATGTTGGCGGCTCCAGTTTTGTCTCGTGGGCACTCAGAGCTTACGCAGCGTGGCTACCCAGCTAGAGGGGAGATACAGAAATATATTTCTATAGTTGAAATCAGTGACTGGCTGTTTCGACCGATCCCCTTTTCGACCATTCCCTGTTCAACCATAATCTCTTCAATCATGCCTTTTCGACCGTATTATATGCAATGAATTACTTTTTCTTTTTCTTTTTATTTTTTCTCAATATGAATTTGGCATTCAGGATCAATTCGCCTTATCAAGGGATATTTTGTAAGTTTTGAGCCATTACAGAGTGACATGTGCTCGACTTCTTGTGGGCCTCTTTCCTCTAGCCACGGTCGAACTGGGGGCCAGAATAGGTTCCCGTGGTCAAACACGCCACGATCGAAGAAGAGAACGGTCAAAGACATGAGCAACTGTTTAAATCTGGCTAATGAAATCTGGCCAAACCCCAAGTCGAATGAAGTGTAAGGAGCACATTTTATATGTTTCTATTCATTTATTTTCCAGGAGCCTCCTTTTACTATGATATCTAAAAATGGTTCAGATGAGCAGTATGAAGGTTTCTGCATGGATTTATTGGAGGAACTGCAATCAAGGCTCAACTTCCAATATGAGCTCCACATCAGCTATGATGGCATGTTTGGCACCCCCATGACAGACGCTGCCTCCAATCAGACCTACTTTACAGGCATGGTCGGAGAAATAATTGACGGGGTATTTTTTATCATCTCTTTTCTTTTAGATATTTACTACCTCAAATACTGTTTTTCTGATAAAGATGATAGAATGTTACCACGGTTTGGTCAAAATGATCCATACGATCTCTTCTGTCTATAAATGAGATCTTATATATAAGATTACAAGTAATACTACAATATACAAGCTTGCTGTATGAAGGTTAAATCGTAAAACAAGTTATCCATAATCTGGCTGTACAAAGGTCAAATCACAATACAAGGTCAATTTATAATACAAGTAATATATAAGCTAGCTGTATAAAAGTAAAATCGTAAACAAGCTATACATAAGCTAGCTGAACAAAGGTCAAATCATAACACAAGGTCAATTTATAATACAAGTAATATATAAGCTAGATGTATAAAAGTAAAATCGTAAACAAGTTATACATAAGCTAGCTGAACAAAGGTCAAATCATAACACAAGGTCAATTTATAATACAAGTAATATATAAGCTAGCTGTATAAAAGTAAAATCGTAAACAAGTTATACATAAGCTAGCTGTACAAAGGTCAAATCACAATACAAGGTCAATTTATAATACAAGTAATATATAAGCTAGCTGTATAAAGGTAAAATCGTAAACAAGCTATACATAAGCTAGCTGTACAAAGGTCAAATCATAACACAAGGTCAATTTATAATACAAGTAATATATAAGCTAGATGTATAAACTTCAAATCGTAAAATAAGTTATATATAAGCTAGTTGTATAAAGGTCAAATTAAACATGATTTCTTTTCAAACCAGAGAGCGGACGTGGCCATAGCTTCGCTGACTATCACTCACCAGCGGCAAGAGGTGATAGATTTTACCACTGCATACCTGGATCTGGGCGTGACCTTCATCGTTGCCAAGGAGGCACCCAACCTCAACCTGTGGGCCTTCATGTCCCCGTTTGAACCCAAACTGTGGACAATCCTGCTTTTCTGCTTCATCGCGTGCTCAGTTGCTTCAACCTGCTGTAGGTCAGTCATGTCATTATTTCACAGTGTTATTCATGTTAAGGGGTAATATATATATATATATATATATATATATATATAGCAGAAGTTATATTGGTATAAGATTCCTTATATTTTATTATGTATCACTGCCCAAAACAAGTACAAACTTTGTTATGGTATGAATAGTATTGCCAAATGTAAATATCGCATCTCTGTTATATAAAAGTATATTTTAAAGAATATAAATATGAAAAGCATACAGATTTGAATAGAGTATATCCTCCTCGATAGCGGTGAAAAAACCAACTGTACCTCATTGAGGTTCTCCCTGATCTTGTATTTAGATAACATTAGATAGATGGAATTTTGAGACAAAAGTGATATTAATTGAAGTTGAATCTTGAACATTTTAGTCATTTGAGTCCCTTTGGCTTCCGTGGGCGGTACACTCAGCGCTTGGACCGATCTGACCAGAGGGACGAGGAGGAGAAGGATATTCTAGCTCTTCCTGACTCAGCCTGGTTCGCATTTGGAGCATGGATGACGCAGGTATCTGATTGTGACAGACTGAAGTTCATTTCATATGTTACAGACTGAAGTGCAAATAACCCTGCCATATTCAATTATGAGACTTTTGCCACCAGCCCCAGGGGCCTACCGTGAACTTGGTCTCCATTAACAACTTGGTCTCCAATGGTTACCGATGCCATGTAGTTTTGCCACAATTGAACAAATATATCTGATTTTTAAGAACGTCTGTCCATCATAAAATTTGATATTCTACTCTGGTCGGAGTTCTTATCTATTAATAGGAAAGATGTTGCATTTTCTGGGGCCCATTTCTATTTATTTTCTATTACGCTCAGATTTCTGTGTATTAAAAAAAAAATCTAATGCCTATCACTGAGCTGTCGAGGAGATTAGTATTCATCCGGTCCTACTTTTACTGGCCATGTGCTCAAGAACTGTGATAGGTTCACCATGTCGCCCTCTGGTGGAGTTTGGAATAACATGATAAATATTATCCAATTAGAATTAAGATAACAAGTCTAGGCCAAATTATATTTGTAACATGAATTTTGATTGGCCATAATAAATATGGTTCTGAGGCCATTGGACTATGTTTTTATTTTTTGGAAAAATGTAACAATGCAAAGCATAATACTACCAGTACATTATTTGCAGGGCCAAGAAATAAGTCCATCATTTCTGTCCGGGAGGGTTGTCACAGGTTTCTGGTGGATCACGGTTATGGTTGTTTCTGCCACCTACACAGCCAATCTGGCTGCCTTCCTCACTGTAGCAAGATTCGAATCAGGTATGATCAATGTTTGTTTATTTGTTTGTTTGGATTTTTTTTTTTAAAGATTGAGGCCGTTATTGAAATTTAAAAAAATGGGCTTTTATCTTGTCCCATTTAAAGCAACATATCAGAAGTGTACATAAATCCAGCCAAAAACAACATGGAAACCCACGATTGACCCCAATGAAATAGTGTAGACATTTAAAGAACATATAAATGTCCCAATTTACCCTTTAGCTTAGCTTGTTCCTTTATTTATGATCCCACTTTTGTTTTTAATGTTTATTGTCAGATATTGACTCTGTGGAGAGCTTATCCGAGCAGAGCGCTGTCCGGTATGGGACCACCGTGGACTCACCAATTGAGACATTTCTGGAAAGTGCTGACACAGAACCCTTCAGATCCATAGCAAAGTTCATGAATCTATACGGCTCCTCTCTTAGTTCAGCAGAGGCAGGCATTAAAAAGGTCCTAAATGGATATGGTAAAAGTAAAGGTGAGTGACTGACAATACCTTCAGAAAACACATGTTTTAAAAGTCCTTCGCCATTGTATATATGTTATGCTCCCTGCTTGTTAATTATGGTAAAGGGTATGCTCCCTTGGATTGAGCTGAGTGCCCCCTGGTGGCGATCGGCCATCTTTGTTTTGTGTTCTGATAACAAGAATTGTATCTATTCTGTTGACACTTTTACTGCCATAAAAGCTTTGTGTATCAACTAGATTGTTTGTTGTTTGGACAATAACAATAATGGGACATCAACAATTGGAAGAAATTCTTTAGATTCATTTTTGGTGAGAGTCGCGTAAGAGGCTTTTTCTCAGAGATAATTTTTGAGAGACTTTTCTTAAATTTTAAAGAGTTTTTATTCTGTGACCTTTTTCAAAGATCTTTGTTCAGAGACATTTTTGAGAGGGTTTTAATCAGTGTAATTATTGCAGAGACCCTTCTCAGGGATTTTTATAGTGACCCTTCTCAGGGATTTATATTCAGACACCCTTCTCAGGGATTTTTATACAGAGACCCTTCTCAGGGATTTTTATACAGAGACCTTTCTCAGGATTTTTATACAGAGACCCTTCTCAGGGATTATTATACAGAGACCCTTCTCAGGGATTTTTATACAGAGACCCTTCTCAGGGATTTTTATACAGAGACCTTTCTCAGGATTTTTATACAGAGACCCTTCTCAGGGATTATTATACAGAGACCCTTCTCAGGGATTTTTATACAGAGACCCCTTCTCATGGATTTTTATACAGAGATCCATCTCATGGATTTTTATACAGAGACCGTTCTCGGGGATTTTTATACAGAGACCCTTCTGAGGGATTTTTATACAGAGACCCTTCTCAGGGATTTTTATACAGAGACCCTTCTCAGGGATTTTTATACAGAGACCCTTTCTCATGGATTTTTATACAGAGACCCTTCTGAGGGATTTTTATACAGAGACCTTTCTAAGGGATTTCTTTATTCAGAGAAATCGTATAGATTCTTTTGTGTTTATGTTGTAGATGAGCAGTATGCTTTCATCTACGATTCTGCACCTTTGGAATACGCTGTTGCCACCAGTAAGAACTGCATCCTGGAGACTGTAGGTCAGTTATTTAACCAGTTTGGATACGGGCTTGCACTGAAAAAGAACTCTCCCCTCACTGAGATCTTCTCGTTGGAAATATTGAAGTTACGGCAGGAAGGATATATTGAACAGCTTCGTAGCAAATGGTTTCCAAATGTCTGCACCACAAAAGATGGTAAGTAAAATAGTTAAAAAGTAAACAATTTGTTTATTTTCATGACAGAAGTACATGTTTCATATTGAACAACATAGTATGAATGTATTAATATTTGAATGAAAATGGGATTATAAGTCACGATTGTGACACATATTATAGTATGGCCCATTATTTAGTTGGCCGTCTCTATACAGTATTTAGGTTTTCTATCATTAAAACATTTGATCTGCAGTTTACAGATACAGTATTGATTTGTAATAATAATAATAATAATAATAATAATAATAATAATAATAATAATAATAATAATAATAATAATAATAATAATAATAATAATAATAATAATAATAATAATAATAATAATAATAATAATAATAATAATAATAATAATAATAATAATAATAATAAAATTTGTATAGCGCTGATACCAGACAAGTCTGTTCATAGCGCGGTATGTTTGTAGCCTCTATTCATAACTTTGTACTTGTATGTTTCTGAACAACACTCCCTCTGATGTCATCAATGTTTTGAGTAAGGGTATGTTACTACCCTTATGTTCACATTTACTAACATATTTATTATATATTTTATAGCCCCATGCCATTCTTTCTCACCATCATGTAATAATTCATTTCACTGTTTTAGCTTAATTTATTGTTTTAACCTCCATGTTACTTTTTCTAACCATCACATATAACCGTGTTTTACCCTCACATTACATTTTTAGGCTAATTTATTGTTTTAACCCCCATTTTACTGTTTCTAACCATCACATATAACCGTTTTTTACCCTCACATTACTGTTTTAGGCTAATTTATTGTTTTAACCCCCCATGTTACTGTTTCTAACCATCACATAACTGTTTCTAACCCTCACGTTACTGTTTTAGGCTAATTTATTGTTTTAACCCCCATGTTACTGTTTCTAACCATCACATAACTGTTTCTAACCCTCACGTTACTGTTTTAGGCTAATTTATTGTTTTAACCCCCATGTTACTGTTTCTAACCATCACATAACTGTTTCTAACCCTCACGTTACTGTTTTAGGCTAAGTTATTGTTTTAACCCCCATGTTACTGTTTCTAACCATCACATAACTGTTTCTAACCCTCACGTTACTGTTTTAGGCTAATTTATTGTTTTAACCCCCATGTTACTGTTTCTAACCATCACATAACTGTTTCTAACCCTCACGTTACTGTTTTAGGCTAAGTTATTGTTTTAACCTCCATGTTACTGTTTCTAACCATTACATAACTGTTTTTACCCTCACGCTACTGTTTTAGGCTAGTTTATTGTTTTAACCCCCATGTCCGTCAAATCTTTTTCTTCTCTGAAACTACTGGCCGGAGTTTACACAATTAGTAGGAAAGATATTGTGTTTTCTTTTTATTTTCAGAAAATTTTCACAAACATTACAAAAAAAAAACAATGATCAGCATAACTTTAAAGCCATTGGCCTATGTTTGATATTTCAGATAGTGGCTTAGGTTCATCGGAAGGACAAGCAACCCTTCAGAGTATGAGTGGTATATTCTATCTCTATGTAGTTGGTTTGACTCTGGCATTTAAGGCCATGTTAATGGAATGCCTTTCAGCTTGTCGGAATGATGTCAGAGAAATAAAAACTCGAAAAATTTTGAACAAGGTGAGTGATCTCCTACGCCGTTTTTTTTAGTTCTCGTGATTATATGATTATCATTGAAAATAACCCGCAATCGCAAAGCCATTTGATAGATTTAATAACAACAAAACAATTTTGTTGATTTCATAATAAATTGTGGTTGGAGGCCATAGAGAAATACCTAAAATAACTGATTTTTTGTAGCTGAGTTGTATGGAGATGATATAAACATTAATGTGAATTTCAATTGGTTTATGAGCCTAAACAAGAAAGATTTCTTTTAAAAAACCAATAGGCCAAAATACGTCTTATACCTAACCATTCCATGCATTTGACAAACGTAACACTTGCCATCTTTCATGATATATATTCTTTATTTTCCAGGGAAGTAAGATTGAAGGTCCACATAACATGCTCTCTGCGCTGTGGCGTCGCTTGTCGTTAGTTGTATTAAACCTGTTCTGTGACACAAATTCATTTGGCAACGCCGACGACGCTTCCAAAGCCAACAAAGACACTTTCGTGACGGAAGACATCGAGAGGGCAGGAAATCTTGATGTAAAATCATTAAACGAGGAAATGTCAGAGTCAAATACAAAAAAACTTGACTCAGTGATAAATAATAGATCTAAAAAAATAGTACTTAATGAGAATATCGAAAGGAAACCTGACAAAAACGACACAAAAACAAGAGATAGTGCGATGAACGGTCTTGGGACAAATAAAGATGTCACCGCGAATCTTAAAGTTCACCAAGAAAATGATGAAGCTGAGAGTAGAGTGAACAGGAAGGCGAATCAAGAGAATGAAAGGGAGGAGGAGAATATAGACATCAGAAATCAAGGAACTGCAGTTAGGGCCAAATCCAAGACTGGAGGTAATTAATTTATCAGAGTCTTGGTGATGCAATGAAATATGGCCTTAATCGATGCTGCTTCAAAAAAATTATTATTGTTTTAGTGGCTCTTTCTCATTTGACACTTATTGAGAATATTTTGTGTTTGCTAGCATTTTGTGTTTGTAATTTTTTAACGTGGTATTTGATAACTTTTCTGGTTGATGACATGATTAAGTTCTGTCTATTGTCATGCAATCTGCAAAGTTAATTTTAGAGTTATTTATTTTTTGCAATTATATCTAAAGCTTTAACATTTAATGTTACAATAGTTTACGTAATTTAGATTTTAACTCCACGAACTTCTGCTTTATATAAATAGTTTGCAGCGTTGTGATCTTAAAGTATAATACAGATAATTGTCCTTTTCACAAATTTAACGCAGCATTTGATTACTATTGTAACCCAACAGATATTTTAAGTCTAAGTTCTAATAATAATAATAATAATAATAATAATGATAATTAATAGTATTTTATATAACAAGTGTTAAATCTATGTTTTAATAATAATGATAAGTAGTATTCTATTAAAATTTTGCAATGTTATTATGGAAAATAGTTGAACTCCACACATAGGCCCTTCTGATAAACAACATTCTAGAACTGCTCATCATAATCCTCTGATTGTATAGTGCAACTCAGTTCCTAAGTGATCGCAGAAGACGATTATGAGATGTTTTTTAAAGTAATGAGGTTTAGTTCTCTAGGACTTGTTTGATAAGGTTTGGCAATTCTATCAGTCAGCCATCCGAAGTATATTAGAGGTCCTTCTTGGTTGATGAGTAGGCCAGCCTTGAACCAGACTCATTATGAAACATAACAAGAACTCTAACAACGCCTTGAAACTGTGATTCTCTCACCATATTCAAAATACTTTGCACATATTGTTGCTTTTAATGAATGCTCCCTAGCACCTTTAATCTTGTATTGAGTTATGATGAAAAGTGTTACCTTCCTTTGTCCTTTTTTATGTCGACACAGAGAGTGGACAGACACCGGTGAGCGCCGAGAAGGTCATGCTTGAGGGCAAAGTCAAGATGTTGGAAGAGAAACTTGTTCATGCCAAGGGCATGTTAAATGAGGAGCAGGAAATCACAGCAGACCTCAGATCTAGACTTTGTAATCTGTATATCCCTCCTAAAGATGTAGCCAAACCAAATATTCTGTGTATTATAGATCACTACAGTAGGGAAAATGTCTTTGATAAGGTCATTAGCAGTGATGATAAGGTGAGTTGGAATGTTCTGATGATAGACAGACTTACCACTCTGGAGAAGGCCCTCTCCACTGACGAATATAAGGCCATCATTATCTCATCTGATTTGGTTCTATTGATGATGGGAAGGCAGGATATCCTTGAGGGAAAAGATTTTCTCAAGTTAACCGCCATTTTGCAGAAGGTACTCCGCCATTTTGAGAAATACGGTGGCGCCACCTGCGTGGTGCAGATTCTACCAATCAAAGGAGCGCAACACAGAACTGACACTCGCTTATATAACGCTAGCATCGCTGAGCTCCCATCTGCGACGATCACATCGGATATCTTCCAGGAGAAAACAGATGGGGAAATATTTGACAAGGACAAGGAGACCATGAAAGTTGACCTTCTGGCTAGTTTTGCAAACATTATCAAAGTGGAGGCTCTTGATATTTTGGATAAATCAGGTTTAATAGCTGCTCTCGGTGACAAAATGGAGGAAGTCCCTGTCATGGAGTTTCTGCCTCTGCCATGGGTCCATTTTAAAATTGTCCTGGGGTCACGTGGTACCAGGCTAAGGGGTCTGCAAGAAGAACAAGGTGTAACTTTGAATGTTATCAGCTTTAAGGACTATGGTGTCAAAAAGCTTGGAATATTGATCACAGGGCGTACCGAAGAAAGGCTTAAAACTAAGCAGATCATTTTTGATATTATAACCAGGGGCAAACAAGGGCAACCATAATACAAGGAGCGTAAGTTAATTGCTTCAACATTCAATCTTAAATCAGTTGAATTGATCAAATATTGAAGTCGTTTTTTTGTAAATATCTATAAATAATTTAATAACCTTGCACTATGTCATTATTTGGGTTTCAATATATATATATATATATATATATATATATATATATATATATATATATATATATATATATATATATATATATATATATATATATATATATATATATATATATATATATATATATATATATATATATATATATATACATATATATTTATATATGAATTAATAATATGCAATAAATAATTGAATCATTGGTATCATTGTCTCCATCAAATGTGTATATATATATATATATTGTATGAGATTGTATAAGATACACAGATGTTTTGATCAGCATGACAATAATTGTGTGTGTCAATCCTTTTCAGTAACTGTGTCTATCCTTATCACCAACTGTGTCTATCCTTATCAGTTAATGTGCTTAACCTTATCAGTAACTGAGATTCTGATAACTGTACCAATCTTTATCAGTAAATGAGATTCCAATACCATGCCAATTCTTATCAATAACTGAGATTCTGATACCGTGTCAATCCTTATCAATAACTGAGATTCCAATACTGTGTCAATCCTTATCAATAACTGAGATTCCAATACTGTGTCAATCCTTATCAATAACTTAGATTCCAATACCATGTCAATCCTTATCAATAACTGAGATTCTGATACCGTGTCAATCCTTATCAATAACTGAGATTCCAATACCGTGTTAATCCTTATCAATAACTGAGATTCCAATACCGTGTCAATCCTTATCAATAACTGGGATTCTGATACCGTGTCAATCCTTATCAATAACTGAGATTCCAATACCGTGTCAATCCTTATCAATAACTGAGATTCCAATACCGTGTCAATCCTTATCAATAACTGGGATTCTGATACCGTGTCAATCCTTATCAATAACTGAGATTCTGATACCGTGTCAATCCTTATCAATAACTGAGATTCCAATACCGTGTCAATCCTTATCCTTAACTGGGATTCTGATACCGTGTCAATCCTTATCAATAACTGAGATTCCAATACCGTGTCAATCCTTATCAATAACTAAGATTCTGATACCGTGTCAATCCTGATCAATAACTAAGATTCTGATATCGTTTACTACATTTCAAAGTCATTTCAAATACTGTGTTCTGATTGATTTATTTCTCCTGCTTTGATTTGTTGCTGACTTTCACTTATTTTGTGTTGTTGACTTTAAATTATTTGAATATCACTTAGAGACATAATAAAATAATTTCCATTGTAAAAGAATCTGCACCTTGGTTTGTTTTTAATCAAAGACATATTTGTGTCTATTTGGGGTTATATTTGGCCCCTCTGGATTCCTCACAGGTCATTGCAATCTGCCATTTCCACAGTTGTACATTTGTATTATGACAAGATTATAGCTTTGTCCACGATTTCTATTTTAGTGTTTGATGTTTACTTGAGTTAAGCCTTTGACCACCTCATGTTTTGTTTTCTCCCTCCTCACCACCTGCTAAGATATTACTTGAGTAAGTTATTTAACCCTGAGGGTTTCATTTATATTCAGATCCCTTAAAGCAATAGAAAAACATTCTCTATTGGATTATGTCATCTCTTGAAATTCCAAAACTGTCTAAATGATTAACTGGGACAACAAAATCATCCTTTGTCATAGTTGTATTCAACTATCTGGTTGTGACAATATGTATTGGACTGCACACAATATGTGCATGCAGAAAATAAATAACAAACCAACCAGCGCCATGAGCAAACCTCGCATTATATGGCACCAAGTCTAGATGTAATGATTGTCATCAGAAATAACTGTGTGAAAACATTTTAGCACATTAGATACAGGTCGCCCCACTGACCTTTATATATTGGGATCTTTACTGACCATTAGATATAGGTAGCCTTACTGACCATTAGATATAGGTAGCCTTACTGACCATTAGATATAGGTAGCCTTACTGACCATTAGATATAGGTAGCCTTACTGACCATTAGATATAGGTAGCCTTACTGACCATTAGATATAGGTAGCCTTACTGACCATTATATATAGGTAGCCTTACTGACTATTATATATAGGTAGCCTTACTGACTATTATATATAGGTAGCCTTACTGACTAATATATATAGGTAGCCTTACTGACCATTAGATATAGGTAGCCTTACTGACCATTAGATATAGGTAGCCTCACTGACCATTAGATATAGGTAGCCTTACTGACTATTATATATAGGTAGCCTTACTGACCATTAGATATAGGTAGCCTGACTGACTATTATATATAGGTAGCCTTACTGACTATTATATATAGGTAGCCTCACTGACCATTAGATATAGGTAGCCTTACTGACCATTAGATATAGGTAGCCTTACTGACCATTAAATATTGGTAGCCTAACTGACCATTAAATATAGGTAGCCCTACTGACCATTAAATATAGGTAGCCTTACTGACTATTATATATAGGTAGCCTCACTGACCATTAGATATAGGTAGCCTTACTGACCATTAGATATAGGTAGCCCTACTGACCATTAGATATAGGTAGCCTTACTGACCATTAGATATAGGTAGCCTTACTGACCATTAGATATAGGTAGCCTTACTGACCATTATATATAGGTAGCCTTACTGACTATTATATATAGGTAGCCTTACTGACTATTATATATAGGTAGCCTTACTGACTAATATATATAGGTAGCCTTACTGACCATTAGATATAGGTAGCCTGACTGACTATTATATATAGGTAGCCTTACTGACTATTATATATAGGTAGCCTTACTGACCATTAGATATAGGTAGCCTGACTGACTATTATATATAGGTAGCCTTACTGACTATTATATATAGGTAGCCTTAATGACTATTAAATATTGGTGGCCTAACTGACCATTAAATAAGGAGACAATCATAATAGTTTGCACACATTTGATTTATTCCATAAATCTACCACAACCCACACGTACACATATAATATCATAACACATAACGTACATAATCATAATTGGTAAGCGCCACCTGGCGGGTAACTGGGGCGTTAGCCCGGTGATTACTTACAGATGCATTTTACATATAGCAACAATTATGATCTGATACATGATCAATTGACAATATACAACCATATATTAATATTGAATATGCATTTATAGATACATTTATGAATGATACATGGCTAAGCCCGTACCAGATAGCTTGTTAGCTCTATTAGTCATTTGAATTTGGGTGGGATGGCGGGTGAAAACGGCTGCCAAGCACTGACTGGCGATATGAAGATTGCCCGCCAAACTGGTGGCGTCTACCACGTGACACCCGCATCGACCACGTGACCCCGCATCGTTGCTAGGGAACAACAATGCCCCGCTGATCTTATATTACTTACCCCCTCTAACGGCTCCCATCTTTAATATACCTTATCAATTCATCATAAGGATACATTAAATAAGGAGACAATCATAATAGTTTGCACACATTTGATTTATTCCATAAATCTACCACAACCCACACGTACACATATAATATCATAACACATAACGTACATAATCATAATTGGTAAGCGCCACCTGGCGGGTAACTGGGGCGTTAGCCCGGTGATTACTTACAGATGCATTTTACATATAGCAACAATTATGATCTGATACATGATCAATTGACAATATACAACCATATATTAATATTGAATATGCATTTATAGATACATTTATGAATGATACATGGCTAAGCCCAGATTTATGTTTGGCTAAACATTAATAGCCCATGTATATATATATATAGTTTTGAAGGATAGTGGGTTATTTGGCGTGTGCTAGTCTATATGAGTAATTTATCTGTTTCTTCTCGTCTTGCCTAACGTATGATTTATACGCCTGGGACCGCCAGAGACCGAGTTTAGAGACATCCAGGTCTGACCAATTGTTGGACCCTGCCTGGGATGCAGAACCTATTCTTAGGCTATGAGTGGTAAAGTTGGAGGGGTCCTTGCCTAACGACTTAACTAGGTCTTTTATGGTTAGATTTAGATTGGCTTTTGTAACTGCGTTACCAGAACTTAATATTAGGAGTGGGTCCATGGCTTGTATAGGTGAGTGATAGGACCTTGCCTTGAAGTAGGACCACATGCAGCATACTGCACAAACCTGATGCTTCGAACACCCTATATATTTAGAAAAACCGTGTATGGATGTTTTTGAACTATTTACAGTGAACGTCATAAATTCAGCAGGGGTTGCTTGACTAAATTTGACTGATGAAGCTGGGGGTGGGGGGGATAACATCTGACCTGACACGTAATGGGTTACTGCTGTATACTCCGCTCCTCTCAGACATCCAAAGAATCCGAGTGTCAGGGCTGCAGCCCAGGCCAGGCCATCCAGACCGTTAGGCAGGTTAGCCAGCATGGCCCGTAATAGTTGGAACTTTATGGGATGCTTTTGTACGGGGGGAGGGGAATTAGATGCTAGGGATTTTAAAACCAAATGTGCCCTAGGAGAGCCAATTGGCGGGGAAGGGTAACCGTTAGCTATGTGCAAGGCCCTAACTGCAGCAAGATAAACATGTATGGTACTGATGGATACTGCGCCTTTTTGGCTACCTACCCTGGCGGCCATGAAGGCTATAAAACGTAATACCGTTTGTTCTGATGCTGGGAACATACATAGGTTGTACATAGAGCAAAACTTAATATACAGTGCCTGGGCTGATCCATATGTCCGCCTGGTGTTAGGCCTGAGACCAGTGTTGACTAACGTATCAACGTGGCTGTCCAGATCTGAAAACAGTATTTATGAGGTGAACAACTTGTTCAGTGATAACACAAATTGATCAGTGAGTACATTTATCATAGACAATTTTTTACAATGTAAATATTAATAATATAAAATGTTTTATAAAGGTGAGGACCAACGCTACGGCTATGTACCGTTTACTAATGAGGCTGAAGCCTGTATGATCTGCAAGTGATGCTTGCTAAATTTGGATTAATTAAAATTATCAATAAATTAGGCTATGTGCCCATCAACCATCAAGTGGGTATCTTACATATATAACCATAATAATTCATACACAAAATTTGATAATTGAAACTTCATTATTGTAATAACTACATAATTAACCATGAGAGCATGCGACTATATGTGAACATATCAGTAGTCATATATAACATCCATGTGTTGAGTCCCAATAGGATCACTGGATGGCATGAGTTCCCTGAATCTGGGTAGATCCAGACGGCTTAGAGCGTCTGCGGGTCCATTGTAGTGGGTACCCAGGTGGAAGGCTTTGTACTCGATATGAAAAATGGTGGTATAATAATATAGAGACCTGATTAAATTCATCAAATTAGGATCTTTTGATTTCATACTATTAATACAGTAACACACAGCTTGGTTGTCTATATTCATAGCTAATTTCTTGTATGCCAGTCTCTCCCCAAAGGTGGCGATGCCTACCACTACTGCCAGTAGTTCACGCCAGGCTATTGACATGTCCTTGGCCCACGCATATGCGTTGTCGAATGGTATCATCACCCAAGACTGGTCGTACACTACTCCTATGCCGTCATCTGAGGCATCCGAGAACATTATCTCTGCCTCCAATATTGACCAAGGGGTAGGAAATAATGCTATACCGTTATGAGACCTTAAACAACGTTTCCACCAAGCCAAATCGGCTCTTGCCTCGTGAGAAAGGCGAATTTTATGATATAAAGCTTTTGCTTTCTTTGCGATATGTATGAGACGTCTGGTGAACACTGAACCATTTTTGACCACTTTAGCACAGAACGTTAGTTTGCCTGTTATTGACAAAATCTCCCGTTTGGTGGCGTATCGACGATTAGACAATTGTTCAATATCTTGTAATATATCAGTCATCCTGTCCTCTGAGATCATTAAACGTTGGTTAACAGTGTCAATTATTATGCCTAAAAACTCCAAAACCTTAGCTGGGCCTAACGTTTTTTTGTGTTGGATTTCGAATCCGGCAAGCTGGCAGGTGTCCAAAACTATGTCCAATGATTTTTGACAGTCCAATTTAGTTCCACTTATGCACATCGTGTCGTCTAAATAATGGATAGTATCCATGGAAGCACCTCGCTTCTTATACACATACTCCATTGCAGAGGCGAAATCATCGAAAAGTTTTGGAGCACTCCTTAAGCCAAACGGCAAACAGGCCATTTGATAGAAATGATCGATTCCCTTTGCGTCCGGCCAAGTGAAACCCAATAGATGACGCTGGTCGGGTGCTACCTTAATGCTTTGGAAGGCATTAGCCAAATCCGTTTTTGCGAGCCAAGGGTCTGGATACTTCATTATCCGGCGGACAGCTTCATCCACTGTGGCATACTGTAGTGAGTAATCCTCGGCCTTAATGCCTGCGTTGATTGACCGCTCCGGCGGGTAGGATAAATCATGTATAACTCGAACCTTTGTGGTGCCCTTCTTCTGGAAGGCCCCTAAGGGGGAAGCACGAAAATTGGGTGGGAGGTCCTGCAGGGGACCTTCGACTCTACCCAGCACAATGTTATTTTGTACAAATTTATCTACATCACGTCTATGCAGGGTGCTGGATTGCCAGTTTGGTGAGATGATGCTGGCCTCACTACCAGTGTAACCAATATTAACTCCCTTTGTTGCTCTGCTGTATAAGGCGTTAGCCAAGTCCTTGTCAGGATGGTCCTGCAACCAGTGGAGCCAGAACTCAGGGTTGAGAAACGTGCTTGACTCCACCGGCTGCGCACTTTCCCTGTTTAAGACAGGTTTCGAAGGGCAATGGGCCCTTACATTGCCTGCAGACGTGCAGTCGTCTGCACCCTTTGAAGTTGCACTTAAGGGTTTGGTAATTGTTGCACACTTCGCCCTGTACCTGGCGCGCCTTTCCGGGTTCACGCGCCGCCTGGGGGTAGCCCGACGACGCGATCCTGGGAAATGGGCAATCCACTTGCCTAACGTGGTCGGTGGCCTGACAACGAGGGCAGGTCTGGACGTTAGGTTTTACTGCTGTGGCGTCTAACAATGAATACACTAGGTGGGGGTCGATCTTAGAAAACTCTACAGACCTCTTGTTAAGACCTATCCTATGTTTCATGTCCAACGTTGCTATATTGTACCATTTGTACCTCTTATCCCATTCTAAGATCTGCTTCCTATAGTCGGACATCTGGTCATATATGAATAGTCCGTGGTGGTGTACCATGAGTTTTTCATACTCCCCCCATGCCTCGGACCACACCTGTGCATCGTATACCCTCCTACGTTGTCTCTTCTGACGATAGCCAATTGTACCTGATGAGTCTACATATGATTCAATATTGTTCACATTGTCGCTCTGCATATACATATTTTGCAAGAAATCGTCAATAGAAACAAACTCACCATTGAGAGCTGCTTTTACAGTTTTCTCGGGTGTACTCTGCACTCTGCATACTCTGCCAAAATCCATGATATGCTCGGTACTGGTCAGCCCTGGTAGTGGGCCTCCCAACATTGGCGGTGAGTTAACGGTGGGTGGCGGTGGTAGCCCCGGTAACAGGGTACTGTCCCTAGACTGCCACTCTGGTCCATAGTTAGCCGTTAATCCATGGCTGGCTAATCCGATGCCCCTATCCATACCCTGCACTGACTGCATGATAGGTGCAGCTGCCACTGCCTGGGGGCCCCCAGTCAGTTTGAGCTGCATACCCGCTACTGTCTTACACAAGTCCTCATGCGAACGCATCATAATGGATAGCTGAGATATGATGGTAGAAAGGTCCTTACTTTTACCTTCTTCTTGGCTAACGGTGGCAGGCGATTCCTGGCTGATAGACTTCTGAAGGTTGGGGCCGTCTTCGGCGTCGGTCAGCTGGCTGGCGTTAAGAAACGGGTTGCTCGGGCTATTTTCTGGCGACATCAGGCTGACCTCCTCCTCTTCTGACCTTTCTGGGGTGGCGTTAGACATACTAGTCAAGCAGTTACCGACCCCTATTGGACCTCTATGACCTTTGGCTGGCGCGCCGCAGGCCCGGCATGTCCTTTCCCTTGCCGCCATCGCTTGGGAAGGGCACTATTGTTACAGTTCAAATAATAACACTCACACACTGGAACACAGGAACACACTGGAACACATACGGGAACACACACAGGCTGCAACACTTATTCTTTACGACGTCACACGACTTCACCACTTCACAGTCCAGCACTATACGACACACCACAAGACACACAGGACACACTTCTGGACATCAGGACATTTTCTGGATGGCCTCCCTACATGGGTTGTGCTTTTGGCGCACAAACGGCCCTCGAGCCAGTACCTGGTTCTCTGGACATCCTCTTGGCTAACTGCGCCCGGCTATGTAAACGTTGGCTTATAGCTGCGCAGTAGCGGGGACGTCCGATGAAAACGGCTGCCAAGCACTGACTGGCGATATGAAGATTGCCCGCCAAACTGGTGGCGTCTACCACGTGACACCCGCATCGACCACGTGACCCCGCATCGTTGCTAGGGAACAACAATGCCCCGCTGATCTTATATTACTTACCCCCTCTAACGGCTCCCATCTTTAATATACCTTATCAATTCATCATAAGGATACATTAAATATAGGGCGCCTTACTGATAAACTGGGACAGGTAATATTACTCCCATTATATATCGGTAGAATCCTGTCGATTAGTAACAGGTAACTTGATTGGCCATTAGGGTATAGGATATATCTTAGGATAATCATTATACTAATATGGTATCATAATCCTATTAAATAAAGTAGCGTCACTACCAATTAAGTATACAGTATAAAACTACAAGGTAGCAATATATCCTGGTTGTACCTGAAGCGTTTGAAATCACAATAAGTTCTATAAATAAGCTAATATAATTGGCATTTTGAGAAACATGGCCTAAGTCGTTGCATTAGTAGAGTATTTTTGCTTGAGGCGCAGGGATTCCCGGTTCGAATCCCGGTCAGTAGCTCTCATGCAGACATTGTTATATATATATATATATATATATATATATATATATATATATATATATATATATATATATATATATATATATATATATATATATATATATATATATATATATGTTACCTTTACCTTTTTATATGTAAGATGTAGAAATCTTTACATTGTCCTGTAAATAAAACATCATAAGATGATTAAGATCTTTATCGTTTATTTAAACATAGTTATGTATTTTATTGTGTGAATGGCAAATCCAGTCATTAATGAATGTCAGGGACAGTCCTCAAAAGAAATTCCCCATTGACCGGCTTGTTTTTATAAAAGGCCTCAGGATAAAACAATAATACATTCAAGCCTATTATGAGTAATATACTTGAATTGATCCAGATTATCTCCAGATTTCACCGTATGTGTTTTCTGAACAAGAATTTCATTTGTCACATTCTATATGATTTATAGACAAGGAAAATAAGTACAGACATATTATTTTTTTCTTGAGTGTTCATCTATTCATTGCCAACAAACGCTTATCCTAATTCTCCGTCCATTTTTGGTCAGGTCTCATGATGGTGATGAAAAATTGACAAAATATAATTATCAATCCTTTTTCCTTTTTAAGATAAAATAATCTATAATAATAAGATAAAATTAGCTATCAATCCTTTTCCTTTTTAAAATAAAATAATCTATAAGATATTAAGACAAAATTTCATGATCAATTTCGTGTCCTTAGATAAAAAGATAAAATTACCCATCAATACTTTTTTTCCCGTTTAAGAGAAATGAAAGTCATAAATCTCAAGCTGAGTGGAAGAGACTAACAATTTTATGTTCACTAAGATACAAAATAATTTCAAACTTACATGACAGATAATAACATTTTTTTGGTAATATATTATATTTTCAAAACTTGACAATTTTGAAAATGTCAATAGCAAATTTGTTGACTTGATATGATATAACTTTAAAATAAGAGAAACCCATTCTGTTTATCCTTTAATGCTTCTATTCTTAGTTCCTCGTCCGGAAAATGGAATTCAGGACAATGGACATATTGAATATTGGACACTATTTTTCCTATTGATATTCCCATGATAGGCAGTGATCACCACAGTATACTGTCAGCATTGTGCCTGTAGGCGCGTTGCCGAAGGTTTAAGTTACACCTGTTTTGGTTATTTCAGACCTGTTACGTCATCAAACCATACACATATATTAGTTTATAAGGATCCGGATTTACTTTCTTTATAATCCTTAAGATTACTAGATTGTGCCCCAATTATCGCCTGTATAGCATTAAGCTATAGATGGCATTAGTCTGAACAGAGCAGAGCCGTATGTGTGACAAAACTCGGGGCGATAATTATGTTTAGTAGCTATTTACATGTAATGCTGTACCTCTGTCAAATTCTTCATTTTGTTTGTTATATAACAATATATCCTTCTCCCACAAATACCCACAAAATACTCTTTTTTTCTAATACATAATTCTCTTGCGTAACAATACATTGGTCTCTTAGTGTACCCCCTTCTTATTCTTTGAATGAACGATACATCCATGTTCCATGCAGTTAGGGTCGTGTATTTTCCTTCCTATATTTGGCATCATGTTCAGAACTTGTTTACCCCGCGTATGTATTACGCTCAGTGCAAAGTATTACACCATGTTGTGAAGATAAGATATGTGCATTCATGTATTAAGATTTCACTAGCCAGCTTTACGCTTGATCTGGGTTTTATTTACTGGTCACTGACTTCAGGTTACAACTGACTGTACAGACAGTAGCCGAAAACTGGAGTATTATGACGACAGATCTCTGCACTATTCAAAATACTATCTGGATATAAAAACCAAAAAGAAACCACAGCATCAACACACTGTGTTCAAGCTTTTTTGTTTATGTTGCATCTTAATGAAGGCCTCTCTGTTGGAAAGAGTGTTACGATTTTTAACCCGAGACAGCTTGCCGAACGTTGAAGAGGGTCAATTGGTATATTTCACATCTGGGCTTTGAACAACGTTCCAGGCAACATGGATAACGCGTTGATATTAACATTGATATGTTGCATGGCGGGCGGTGTCACGTTGAATGATGTTCCTTCAGAATTTACTTTAGGTGGGTAAAATGTTTGTTTTCTTAATAAATCATTACACTGGCATATAGTTATGGAATAAATCATCATCATCATCATCATCATCATCATCATCATCATCATCATCATCATCATCACACGTTTTTTGGCGAAAACTGTGGTAAAATTGATACACACTTTCGCTCTACTAAACATAGGCCAATGGCCTGAGTGCTTTGCTGATCATTGCTTTTTTGCTATATTTGTTAACATTTACTGAAACAATCTGCAAATTGTTTCATAAATGATCATTTGAACCTTTTCCCTGAGTAAACTTTAGCAGATGACTATTTTAGCCAATCAAAAATCACATAACATATTTAATTTGTTATCTTGATTCTTCATTCATTTAGTGTTCTCCAATCACCAATCGGCAAAGCCCAGATAGGTAATTATTGCTTTTTCTGTATAATCCCTTTTGCATGAGATTTTTTAAATACCCAACTCTTTTAGTGATAATTCATATTTTATGATTATATCTAAAATCTCCCAAAAAGCTTGATTATTCCTTGGATGACATTAAATAAAGAAAATATAAATACTTGATATCAGTCGGCAGCTCCAAAAACTGAGTCAAACCCATTTAAACGGCAGCTGAAACAGGTTCAATTTGGACATTTAAACGGGTTTACCTAAGTTTTTACAGCTGGCGACTTTTTACTTCACTAGAGCTCTATCAACTCCACAAAACTTTTCTTTGGTTGAAATAGAAGAGACCTTGGATGTTCTATAAACCCCTCCAGAACACCTATCTGGGCTTTGCCAATTGAATGAATGAATGAATGAATGGATGAATTCTTAACAGCACATCGACACATTAAGGTCATTCAGTGACATTAGGGAGTGTATTAAAAACTTGTGAAATATGAATAAGTGTAAAAACATACAATAAACAATGACGTCATATCAATAAAACAATGATTCACAAGTAGTTAAACGTAAACATCACATTTAAAAGACCCTAAATCATGATGAACGTCGTGTCTCAAGTAGATGCTAAGCTAGCAATTGCCAGCCCAACACTACTCCACCCTTAAAAATGAGTAAACAGGCCAATTTCTTTCAAAGCAGCATCAACTGTGTCGAATAATTCTTTTAAACTTTCAACCTGAAAATATTTATATCTGGTGATGAGCCTAATGAAAAATAGTTATTAGTCCCCTGAAAATGCATCTCGCCTTAAGGTCTATAATCCACAATCAGTTTGAAGCATTTGGAGAGAACTTCGTGTGGTCTCGTATATTTACGTAACTGCCTTCGGCTCCTACAGCACACATGGCGGACAATCTCTTTTAGTGATAATTCATATTTTATGCCATGATCATATCTAAAATATCCCCCAAAAGATTGATTATTCTTTGGATGACATTAAATAAAGAAAATATAAAGACTTGATATAGGTCGCCAGCTGCAAAAACTGAGTGGAACCCGTTTTAACTACCGTTATAACGGGTTCAATTTAAATAATAAAAATTTAACACTAGCTGGTTAAGTTTACTGTTTCTGTGCTAAAGTAACAAATAACATTACTTTGAACACGTTTAAGCCAAAAAAACATAAGTCTGTCCCAGTTTTTTCATTGTGGATTATAGACCTTAAAATGGCTAAGTTCTTGCACGTTCAGATAGACATTAGTGGTGGGTCTCGATGTTTTAACATTTTCTAAAAGAGAGCACATGACAGTGACTTTAACATGTATGTGCGAATATATATGTTGACAAATCTTAACCAAGGTCATGTGATAAGAACATATACCGCACAATATAAATGTGGAATTAAGTTTAATTGAAAACCCCCTTCAACAAACGTGTGGGAAATTTTTTCGTGGTTCGTTTTTCGTGGTTCGTAGTTCGTGTTTCGTAGTTCGTGTTTCGTAGTTTGTGGTTTAACAGAAATTTTTTCGTGGTTCGTAGTTCGTGTTTCGTAGTTCGTGGTTCGTTTTTCATTTTTCGTGGTTCATAGTTCGTGTTTCGTAGTTCGTGGTTCAAGGGAAATTTTTTCGTGGTTCTTAGCTTTAGGAGGGGGCAGTCATACGGGCACTTTCACACATATGGTGCTTTCACGCCCTGGCAACCCCAATTGGCGTTGAAAACAAATACCTGGCAGCCTTTGAAATAGTATAGTCAAATTGAATCCCAATATGAAGATTTCATCTTTGTTTTCTGTATAAAGTCATTATTCTTTATATTTTCTATGTTTGCAAAAAATAGTTTAATTTAATATGTTCTGATGTGCATATCGCTCAAATAGAAGCCCAATATAAATGTTTGCCAAAAAATGAATATTCATTGAAAAAAATGGGACTTGAGCAATTAATATAAGGTAGAGCTAACAACCATAGGATTCGCGCAACCATAGGATTGGCTGATAATTATGAAATTGTTTTATATGCGTAAAACAAATAGAACATTGAATTTTCTGACATGGAAAAGTTTATATGAAGGGTATAAATTGTTGTGAAAATTGCACCCATTGACCCCGATTTCGTTACAATGTGCATATTCATTACAATGTGCAATATGAATATTTTTGAAATCGTGAGAACAAGAGGAAGACAATTATGTACTATGTATTTTGTACATTTTACAATGTTTCGTATCAGAAAATGACTGCCGTAATTGCCAATGATGAAATAAGATGTTGATTATAGTGGTAAAGATTTCATATTAATATCTCGGCCAATAATACACTTACAGAAATGATTTAAATATTTTTTGAAATCGTGAGAACAAGAGGAAGACAATTATGTATGTATTTTGTACATTTTGCAATGGTAAAATACATATAAATTTAAGATGAACAGTTTCTTGCCCCAAATTTTCATCCAAAATGTCCAATTTTTGCAGAGAATCTAATAACTATGATATAGAACATCCTACAGTATCGATTTAAACAAGATTGAGTCATCCCGCGATATGAAAACCACACAAAAACCTTTTAATTTAATTTTCATAAATTCCAACTATGAAAAGGCTTTTCCTTGTTTTTTGGAAAATCATATCTATATCGAAATATAGAGTATATACGTGTATTATATAAAGATCTACCCATTTTATTATTTTTATGAAAAATGAAAAACGAAACACAAACTACGAACTACAAACCACGAAAAATGAAAAACGAAACACGAACTACGAACCACGAAAAATGAAAAATGAAACACGAACTACGAACCACGAAAAATGAAAAACGAAACACGAACTACGAACTACGAACCACGAAAAAATTTCCCACACGTCTTCAACAACCGGTTCTGGACCCGCCAATATACCAAAATTAATTCCCGCCAATGACGTGTCTCACTACTTTTAGATACATGAGTTTTATAACTCAAGATTAATGTTATCTGGTATGTAGAAGCAAGTATTTCTGTTCACAAATTTGTTTCAATAAGCCGAAATAAATAGAACATGTTAGACATTTCTGCGGACGACAACAGATCTGAGATTCCAAGTATTTTAAGTGCATCTGCACTTTCGGAAATATTATCACCAGATTTTTGTCAGCTACGTACATGTGCCAACGACATCAAATGGTGTATTAAACATCGACAATCAATCCATAAGCTTTGTTGTCGGTTGTATACTGCTCTTTCAGTTATTGGCTGATTTACAACATTGACAACTTTAAATTTAATTATTGGGCTCTTTATGTATGTGAGTCTGATGTTAAAAAGCGCTTTTCTTAACAAGCAGAGGAGAAAAAAATAATGTCCGAAGATTTCTCATTGAAATTCCAATAAGAAAAGAAGATACAAATGTCTATTTTTGATTTCATTATGTAATACCTTAAGTTCCCCATCAATACACTCAACTATAGAACATATATATTATCACCTGCGCATGTTATGTCATCTCATGTAATTATTGGCAAAGGTCAAAATGCGGGGAAAGGAAGAGAGGATCATCAGTACTAATTACTCGTTCTATATTTCTGTAAGATATTGCCACATTTGTTACCAAGCATTCCAGGAATTGCATTTAATATTGTGTAAAGTCTATGATTGATATTGTAATCTTTATTTGAAAAGTAGTCGCCTGTCAATGCTAATCATTCACCTACAAATTGATGATCGACATGTCATTTTCTTTCTATCTTTCTATTCTTCTCCTGATTATGTATTTTTTTGGATAACGTTAAATAAAGAAAATATAAATACTTGATAATAATCGCCAGCTGCAAAAATTGAATCAAACCCGTTTTAACGGCAGTTGAAACGGGTTCAATTTTGACGTTTAAATGGGTTTACCAAAGTTTTTGCAGCTGGCAAGTTTTTACTTCACTAGAGCTCAATCAACTCCACCAAACTTTTCTTTGGTAGAGACCATGGACGTTCGACAAACCCCTCCAGATCACCTATCTGGGCTAGACTATGCAGTCCAATCTATATATAGGACTATCAAGGACATCTCGTTGCAATGGGTTTGTGCAGCGGGCGAATAATGTCACTATTATGGAGGGTTTGCTCTGATTGGTTGACATAAATATAGAACAGGGAAACCCTAAACAACAACCACAAGTTCCAGTGACGTGTGACCGGAATTCCGGGCAAAGGCATACGGGCACCTGCGAGCTGGTTTATTGTCCATATATATGGACATGTTATTGTCTATATCTGGGCTTTGCCGATGGGTGATTGGAGAACACTAATCAATCAGAGCAATAAGGTGGTACCTAGATAAGACTGAACAAACAAACGAAACAATCCCCTCCAAAAATAAAAGAGTGACAATATTCGCCCGCTGCACAACGAGACGTCCTTGATAGTCCTAATATAGATTTGGACTGCATTGTCTAGCTATCATGGCTATAAACCTATCCCAGCATGCATTTTACTTGACACAAGACAAGAGACACCTGGTGGATCACAGAATTTTGAAACTCAAGCGTGGAGTATTGTGATCAGTTTTTGAAAAGGACTGTCACATTGATCGTGTGTGAACATTGCATGTATATATTAAACACTGACAATTCAATTGCATATGTGTATTATGAAGAAACATAACAATGTAGCCAACGTAACAGTCGTAGTATAGCGTGTCCCTGGTTAAATACAGTCTGCGACATGAAAGATGTAGACAACTTGTAGAGAGGCTTGATCCCATGGCATTGCCTTCTAAGTGCACTTATAAGTGCACCTAACCTCCCAACCAATCAGGATAGTTGTCTGACATGTGAATGTAAAATAACATGATCCACATCGGTAATTCATTGATAAACTGATTTACAGCTTTTATGTTGCATACAGTTTTCATGTCGCTCACTGTACAGTTAGTTGCCTGTCATTTTTGTCGTAATTGGTTCCTTATTCGTTCCAAATCTGTTTCTAATGTATTCTTAATCTGTTCCTAATTTGTTCCTAGTCTGTTCCTAATCTGTTTCTAATTTGTTTCTAATCTGTCCCTAATCTGTCCCTATTCTGGTCTTAATGTATTCCTGATTTATTCCAAATTGTTGCTAGTCTGTTCCTTGTCTTACAATGGAGTGACCTTTCTTTGTATTGCTATTATTTTAGGGGTGAACCTTGCCAGGGATAATGGACAACATGCCACCCTCATACAGCTGGCAGTCGACTATATCAACTCTAACCCGGATGTATTACCAAATACCACACTCAAGACAGTGGTGAACGTGACAGATGGACTTCTGGAAACTCTGCAGTACATCCAGCACCGTAAGTTGTACTGAGAACAACCCAATCAATCACACAAAACATATAAAACACAAATAAAACAAGTAAAAAAACCCTAAAGCTCATGATGTTGAAATGGATTAAATGAACAGTGAATAGTGAATAAGTAACAATGTTCACACACATTTAAAAAATACAGTTTGAATGAAAGAAACATAAATAGTTACATTTCAACATGAAACACAAAATATATTCTTCCCAGTTAATTATGCCACGTTTTTTCTACGTTGTGGGCAGTTGTGTTTTGGTGCTAAGCACATTGTAACCTGACGTTGTAAGATCTGTTGTTAGCAATATTTGGTACATATAAAGACAGCTGTAAGCAAATTCAACTGTCTTCTGCCAAATCTAGCTACTCAATTGGGATTCTAGCATATCGTCTGGCATGTTATGCTGATTTGTTGATATTGTCTGAAATTATATTAATTTATATTGGAGTTGATAATAAAAATAAACTTGTTTGTTTGTTTGTTTGGGGTTTCACATCACTTTCAACATTATTTCAGTCATTTCGTGATGAGACCTCCTTGTAACAGATATAGAGCTGCCTCACTGAATTATCATATCGCAGGTCCTTGACATGACAATCCACCCGGTCACAGATTTACAAGGACAATGGGTTAACCCTTTAGGCACGGGCCTCAGCTCATGTGTGAAACAATAAACTTGCATCACAACAAAAGACATGAGCATTTATTTATTTGTTTTATTTTGTACATTCAGAAGTCTTGTCTATTACATTCAATGTATATTTTGGATTACCGTTGATGTTACAGGTCGCCATTTCCTGTGGCACTGCAGCCACCTATTGGCCATTTCAACCACCACAAGGTTTTCTCCTATTAGACCTGAGTCTACTATTTGATATGTGGGACCAGGGCATACGAAAGTAGTGCTTGATAATTTCCTACTCCCCCTTATTATACATGATAATAACGAGATGCAGATCACATTAGACAAAAAATGAAAAGTGCTATTTAATAGTACAATGATGGCTTGTTTTGTCGAAGTTATTAGAAAAATAATGAGAATAATTGAAGGGACTATGTATTGATCTTTGCTGTCAGGGGCTCATTCCTATATTTCCATGTTGTGTTCTTTGTTTTCAAGGTAGGTGGCGCTTTAACAGATCCTAGCAAAAAAATTCAATGGTCAACCTCACTTCATACTCTGCTTTTAGAAAGATGAATATTTTTGCCATCTGATAAGTATTTTTCAAAATACCCTAGGTCGATACGAATATTTTTTATGAATTTTTGAAGGTGAGGCATTTACTATGGGTTTCAATGGGACATTGTAATAGTGGTGCGAGGCCTAATAGGCAAACAGCATGGAGTTTCACTTTCAACTGTGACTCTTTTGAGCAGTGATTTATCAATTAATTTAGTAAAATTATATAAATAGGAAATAGATCCAATGTAGTTTAATCCATAACAGGTCCCTTTTTGCCTGATATAATGTATGACAATGCCAACAACCCCTATAAACCTCTATATTGAAGTGCATGCTCTACTGGCACCTGAACCACATGCTGCACAAGTCAATAGGTGTATTTTATATAATAAATATGCACAGCAGAGAGAGTTTACAATGTGTAGATGTGTAAGGAAAAACTGTATAAAATGTCTATTGTGAACTTCATGCTCATCAAATAGGCAAAATTCATGCTCTCAGACTCTCTGTTTTCTGTATAACATCCTAATATATTGCTCTAAGAGGGATCTCTATTCTTTATATTTCATAAATTATGCATAAAATCAGAAGGTAACATTCAAATTTAGATAATTTGCATAATAAAGTACCATTTGGTAATCTTTATCGTATGATATTGGCACAAAACAACATTTTACAGCACAAAATAGCATTTTTTTCATGATTTCTTAAAAACCTTTTGATTTTTTTTGGTGTTAAAAATTCTTTTACGTGCTTATGTAAAATTTAGACATGTGCATCCCTACTTTACAAATTAATTCTGAAAGTTTGGAGTCAATATAAAATGAAATACCAGTTTTAATCATCCCTTATTGTGCGGCACCAAAATGCGCTGAATGGTACTCTAATCTGGCAAGACCAGGGGAGCCAATAGGTGGCACTATGGTATATAGGTAAGCATGCATGCTTGTTTTAACACCTGCACTTAATTAGGGTAATATCATAGATGACTATAATTGGCATAAAGTTGCATTTAGGGCTATATTTGATCTCTATTAGACCTGAGTCTACTATTTGATATGTGGGACCAGGGCATACGAAAGTAGTGCTTGATAATTTCCTACTCCCCCTTATTATACATGATAATAACGAGATGCAGATCACATTAGACAAAAAATGAAAAGTGCTATTTAATAGTACAATGATGGCTTGTTTTGTCGAAGTTATTAGAAAAATAATGAGAATAATTGAAGGGACTATGTATTGATCTTTGCTGTCAGGGGCTCATTCCTATATTTCCATGTTGTGTTCTTTGTTTTCAAGGTAGGTGGCGCTTTAACAGATCCTAGCAAAAAAATTCAATGGTCAACCTCACTTCATACTCTGCTTTTAGAAAGATGAATATTTTTGCCATCTGATAAGTATTTTTCAAAATACCCTAGGTCGATACGAATATTTTTTATGAATTTTTGAAGGTGAGGCATTTACTATGGGTTTCAATGGGACATTGTAATAGTGGTGCGAGGCCCTACGTGCTCACCACGTTATAGGCATGCTCTTACCATATGTTGTAAGGCAATGTGCTCACAACATTGTTAACACATACAAGGACAATGTTGTTATCAGGCCGGGCCTTGAAATTAATTTTCTACATAGTGTGTTACCTTGGATTAAAGTTGAAAATGGAAAGGTTTTTTTTGTAACACGGATGGTTCCTTTTTTGACAAATGATTGCCGACAGGTATAGATAATATAGCAACTTACATAATCGGGTCTGAAAAGGTACATCTTTGCCACCAGTTGTGCTAAAAAATTGTTCGTATACCAAATTAAATGTTTTGAAAAGATGAATAAAAATAATTTCTAACTACCCCATTAGTTTGCAATGATTGTTTGTGTTTAAATGTATTTTGTTGTTTATTTAATTTTTTGTTTTGGTTGTTGTAATTTTTGTTTTGTTTGTTGTAATTTTTGTTTTGTTTATTGTAATTTTTGTTTTGTTTATTGTAATTTTTGTTTTGTTTGTTATTTTTCCCATCAGTGTTACATGTGGAGCACCACTTTCTCTTGTTCACTCTGGGGCAATTCTTAGATGTAGACCAGATGTTCCAGTTTGATGATTTCTACTACATGCTCCAGGCAATTTTGCCAGCTTTTCTATTCTGCAAATTTTCTACCTTTTAAAAGTCATCTTGATACATCGCACAACAGATTCAGTGGAAAACTGTCTGCAGCCATCAGTGTTTCCCATCAGACATATCACTCTTTTGATTGGTCGAGACATATGACGACGTCATCATCACAACATTTTGGCGGGAAAGGTGGCAAGGGAGTAAAGCATCATATTATTGCCTATATTTTATTATGAATAAATTTTATTTCAGAATGCTATCAATTGGACCAGGGAGTTCAGGTGATAATAGGACCGGAAACCAGTGATGCTGTCATAGCAACATATCCGGTCTTGGCGGGACTAAGTGTTCCCCAGGTGGCGCCATATGCCACAGATGACTCACTCTCCTTCAATGAAAATGACTACCCCTTTTTACTGAAGGTAAGATATGTTAAAGATTACTACATCTGTATGATGAAGGTAAGATATCTTAAAGTAAGATTATTTTTATATCATTATATAAACCAATTCCTACATTGTATAAAGTGATTCCAGCGCTATACCTGTTCAAAGTGTATGATAGTAACTAAACTCAAGACCTCCGAGTCATATTGTTGTTATCATCCACCCTGTCTATTATCTATGTATCTTTTATCTGTAACAAACGAGTCCTCCAGATTTTGGACCTGGCAGAGTTTAGTGATATAAAACTAGGGGATATAAAACTAGAAGATATAAAAATATTGCAATATATCATATGAAACTATGTCATATGAACCAATGTCACATAAACTATGTCACATAAAACTATATCACATAAAACTATGTCACATAAAATTATGTCATCTAAACCTTTGTCATCTAAACCTTTGTCATCTAAACCTTTGTCATCTAAACCTTTGTCATCTAAACTAGGTCATATAAATTTTTGACAAACAAATTATGTTATTTAGAACTACGTCATCTTTACCTAGGTAATATAAAACTCTGATATACAAAACTAGGTCAACTAAAACTAGGTGTCATATAAAACTAGGTCATCTAATACTAAATCATCAAAAACTAGGTCATATAAAACTATGCAGGCTGCCATTACTATATGGCCTGTTGCAGCAAAAAGCGCAATTCTAGTTAGCATGGGGGTCAAAAAATAAATTTGGTCTTTTTCCTTCAAAACCTATCAATTTATTTACCTAAATATGTCTATTTTATGAAAAAAGTATCTAGGAGACAGTTTACTAATAATTGTTTCCACAATTTTCAATACCGTGATCCAAGGTTGAGAAAATTGGGGACGGACATTACAAGATGCTCTAATGCCAGTACCAATTCCAGTAACATTAAAACAGTACCACTATATATATATAGAAAGAGATTGTATCAGATATGGGGTTTTTACCAATCTCAGACCTGTCTTGTGGGGCATTGACGTGCATATAAAATACCCCACTCTTCATAGTGCAGTTGCTTAGTCACAGTTACATAAGAAATCTGTACAAGGTCTTCTTGAACAAACATGTCTGAGAAGCATATAAATCACTGCCATCTAGTGTCACAGGTAGTAATAAGTGCCCTGGTGGTGGATAATGGCATTAGCGCCATTGATATGAACGCTAGATTTGTGAGGTATGTAAAACAATTTCATTATTAACACCAATTGCATTGTAGATGAGTCCTCCGGACAAATTCCAGATCACAGCCCTGGCGGACCTGGCGGAGCATTTCTCCTGGACCCGCCTTGCCGTGCTGGCCTCCTACAACCACTACGGTTTGTTTGTTTATATTATCATCCCTAGTCAACACATTTTATCTAGTGGTCAGGTCCGAATAACTGCCGGAACCGCACGATGCCACCGGCAGCTCTTTTTAAGTTGCAAGCAAAAACAAGAAGTGAAACCAAAAAATATGTCGATCAGTGTCTGGTCTTTTACCGCTGTTTAAACTTGTGAACCTCATGACCTTATGGACCCTTATTTCTATAGATTCAGTGATAAGGACCTTACCTACATTGCAGGTCGTAATGGTGCCAGTATGTTTGTCAGCACTGCTATATCCAGGGAGTGGCCAGTGCCGCTAGTCAGGTACTTCTCTCCCAGTAGTGACATGAACATGACTGAGATCCAACAAAGTCTCCAAGACATCAGGGAAAATGGTCAGTTTTTTTTTCATTTACCATTGACTTTTTTCAGGATAATTCACATTATCATGTGATCACAGAAGCTTTTCGGTGAACAAGATTGTGTACATTTTCTGAAGAGAAATAAAAAATAGGGCAAAACAAATGCTACATTTTACAGACACCAACTTACCTCCTCGGGAGGCATTTCTGAAGCAAGTAGAATACTAGTTTAAAAAAAAAATACAATATTTAACACAGTGTTCTTGTAACTATCAGAAAATGTTGCATACCAGTGATCATATTATCAAGATGACATAAATTGATTCAGCATTTTAACCATATATTGCTCCAGGAATCAATATCATTCTACTCTTCTGCATTTCACAATTTGCCGGAGTGATAATGAGCAAAGCAGAAGCGATGGAAATGACAACTTCGGAGTTTGCCTGGTTAGTGCCAGATGGCATCACCAACGTGGTGAGTTTGTCCAACAAAAGCCTTTGTCCAACAAAAGCCTTTGTCCAACAAAAGCCTTTGTCCAACAAAAGCCTTTGTCCAACAAAAGCCTTTGTCCACCAAAAGCCTTTGTCCGAAAAAAGCCTTTGTCCGACAAAAGCCTATGTCCGACAAAAGCCTTTGTCCAACAAAAGCCTTTGTCCAACAAAAGCCTTTGTCCAATAAAAGCCTTTGTCCAACAAACGCCTATGTCCAACAAAAGCCTTTGTCCAACAAAAGCCTTTGTCCAACAAAGCCTTTGTCCAACAAAAGCCTTTGTCCAACAAAAGCCTTTGTCCAACAAAAGCCTTTGTCCAACAAAAGCCTTTGTCCAACAACAGCTATCATCTGAAATCACCACAATAGTATTTTTATCTATTAAATACCCTAACGTTTTCTCTTTTATAAATATCAACATTATATTTTTTAGAAACTAAGTTCCTTTCCTATTCTGTATTTTATATCAGGATTTTTGTCAACCAATGATGTTCCTTCTCTTATTCTAAATTTGGTATCATGATTTTTGTCAACCAATGACGTTCCTTCTCTTACTCTGGATTTGATATCATCAGTAACACCTACCTATTATGTATGTGTTTATATGTTATGTTCTAGGAAGGTTTCTTTGACCCTTGTTTGCCAGCACCTGAGCACCTTGTTGGTGTGTTTGGAACAACATCTTCAGAGCCTGAGGGATCACTCTATCCATTGATCCAGTCACAATTCTCTAAATATCAGAAAGCCTCTCCGAATACAATCCAGGAGTGCAGTCAGGTTAGATTTCACTTCAGCAAATAACTAGCATTCGTAAAATGATATTATCAAGCCCTTTTTCCTTGCATAATCTATACCCCCAAACTTTGTAATAAAATGTTATTACATTACATGTAATAGAATGTTATTCCATTACATTTCCATAACATTAATGTTATTACATTACATTTACGCGCATGCTTGATAGTGGAATGCCGGCTTTCATTTGAGCACTGATAAAATCGTCCTTCTTGGTTGATTTTCTGGGATCCATTGCTAGTCTAACAACACATTCTCTCGCAGTGAACCCGGTCTATCTGATACCAGACTTTTAGCAAGCTCTGACGGCAGTTTTGATTAGAAACCGCTTGCGAGGGCGGGACCATACTGTGTTGTCTTTGCAAGGCACCGCGCTCACGAGTATCCACTCTTTGCTGCCAGTGTCGAGTGCTTGGTCTGATATCTCATATCTCTCTGTTATCTACACATTTGCACGCTTTAGGTGTCTGGAGTTACCTTCAGACCCTCTAGCATTGAAATCAAATTTACAGTGCTTTTCAGACTTGTTCCAACTGTGGTTTGCTATACATAAACAAGTGGCTATTTTTAGCCATCTTCTTGTTGTGAAGCCCCACCCGCTGTCATTTATCGTAGCCGGCCCCCAACTTGGCCTACCTTCTATGACCATCTCAATTTAATTGACGGCACATATCTACCTCTACTTGTACTCTTTCTGCCAAAAATACTACCACTGATCCCACAATTATTATTACATCAGGTTTATTTGGTTTATTGACATGGAAATTGTAGTCATGTCTTGCGCCTGGTAGGAATCGCGGCCAAGTAGGAATTCCTACATAGCGCAAGTGCGCTCGGTTGGAATTCCTACTTTGCGCAAATAAGTAGGAATTGTCTTTTAAGAGATTTTATGTTTTTAAATCCTGATAGGACCAATACAGCTTACCATTTCTCGGCGGGATGCCAATAGGTTTTGCTGAGTAAACTTATAGATGTAGATGTACCAGTGACGTTCACCAGTGTTGTGTTGTTGGTCACTGCTTTCAGCTGATAGGTCTAGTGAAGCCAGGCTATGGCTCAGCTACAACCAGGCTACAAGCCTGCTGCACATTCCATATATCACTCCTGATTGTGTGAACTTTGTTACTTATTCACTGTTCACAGTTCATTATTCATTTTTTTCTTCTAAATCTATGGTAGACTATGTCAACATCTCAGATTTCAAAAATGGTGTTCCAAATATCACTGTGCTGGATTTTGTGCCATATTATGTAAAAGGAAATTATAGTAATTATAAAAACCAAAATATTATTTAAGCATGGAGGAAAAAACAAGTGCAGATCAATTCAAAGGTCACCCAATTTTGTATGTGGGTTGAGGGGGTCCTATGATGTTATTTATAAAGCATTTCCCTGGCATGCGCACATTTAACAGTAGCAAGATGGCACCACTCAAAACTTGAAAGTATTTGAAAATTAATTTCAATTAATCCTACATTGTGCAACTTGTGCAATGTAGGAATCCACCATGTGACAGTTATTTGACACCATTTTGGTCATTCTTACATGCTGGCATGTGTTATTCCTACATTGTGCAACTTGAGCAATGTAGGAATCCATCATGTGACAGATATTTGGCATCATTCTGGTAACTTTTACATGCTGGCATGTGTTATTCCTACATTGTGCAACTTGAGCAATGTAGGAATCAACTATGTGACAGTTATTTGACATCATTTAGGCCACTCTTACATGCTGCCATGTGTTATTCCTACATTGTGCAACTTGAGCAATGTAGGAATCCATCATGTGACAGATATTTGGCATTATTCTGGTAACTTTTACATGCTGGCATGTGTTATTCCTACATTGTGCAACTTGAGCAATGTAGGAATCCACTATGTGACAGTTATTTGACATCATTTAGGCCACTCTTACATGCTGCCATGTGTTATTCCTACATTGTGCAACTTGAGCAATGTAGGAATCCATCATGTGACAGATATTTGGCATCATTCTGGTAACTTTTACATGCTGGCATGTGTTATTTTTACATTGTGCAACTTGAGCAATGTAGGAATCCACCACGTGACAGCTATTTGACATCATTTAGGCCACTCTTACATGCTGCCATGTGTTATTCCTACATTGTGCAACTTGAGCAATGTAGGAATCCATCATGTGACAGATATTTGGCATCATTCTGGTAACTTTTACATGCTGGCATGTGTTATTCCTACATTGTGCAACTTGAGCAATGTAGGAATCAACTATGTGACAGTTATTTGACATCATTTAGGCCACTCTTACATGCTGCCATGTGTTATTCCTACATTGTGCAACTTGAGCAATGTAGGAATCCACCACGTGACAGCTATTTGACACCATTTTGGTCATTCTTACATGCTGCCGTGTGTTATTCCTACATTGTGCAACTTGAGCAATGTAGGAATCAACTATGTGACAGTTATTTGACATCATTTAGGCCACTCTTACATGCTGCCATGTGTTATTCCTACATTGTGCAACTTGAGCAATGTAGGAATCCATCATGTGACAGATATTTGGCATCATTCTGGTAACTTTTACATGCTGGCATGTGTTATTCCTACATTGTGCAACTTGAGCAATGTAGGAATCCACTATGTGACAGTTATTTGACATCATTTAGGCCACTCTTACATGCTGCCATGTGTTATTCCTACATTGTGCCACTTGAGCAATGTAGGAATCCATCATGTGACAGATATTTGGCATCATTCTGGTAACTTTTATATGCTGGCATGTGTTATTCCTACATTGTGCAACTTGAGCAATGTAGGAATCAACTATGTGACAGTTATTTGACATCATTTAGGCCACTCTTACATGCTGGCATGTGTTATTCCTACATTGTGCAACTTGAGCAATGTAGGAATCCACCATGTGACAGATATTTGACACCATTTTGGTCATTCTTACATGCTGGCATGTGTTATTCCTACATTGTGCAACTTGAGCAATGTAGGAATCCACCACGTGACAGCTATTTGACACCATTTTGGTCATTCTTACATGCTGCCGTGTGTTATTCCTACATTGTGCATCTTGAGCAATGTAGGAATCCACCAAGTGACAGTTATTTTACATCATTTTGTATAGGTGGTTATGCGATCATATTCAGTTGCGCCGCAACCATCTACATGAGTGGACCAGCTCTGAAGGAAGGCTTTGCATGATTTGTGATTTTACTGTATTTTAACCACTGATTTTAAAAAGCATATAAAGCACTATCTCCAAAATTATTATTATTATTATTATTATTATTGCAAGTGAATCGACAATAATATGAAATGCTGAGGTGCAAATTCATATAAACCATAGTTTTGTCGACAATTGGAGTAAATGGAGAAAGAAGTCTTGACGTTGCAAGCAAAGTAAACACAGTTTTGTGAAGCTACGAGATGCACAATTCTTTCCACTGAACATCGTATATATATGACAACAGTTTCGTCAATAATTGGCGTAGAAAGATAATTTAACCTGGAGCGAAGTCGTCTTGACGTTGCGATCAAGATAAACATGAATGAGATGCACATTTCTTTCCACTGAATATCAAAGATACAAATGATCACAGTTTCGTCAATAATTGGAGTAATAAGATAATTTAACCTAGAGTGAAGTCGTCTTGGCGTTGCGAGCAAGGTAAACACACTTGCGTGAGGCTTTGAGATGCACATTTCTTTCCATTGAATATTTTATATACAAATGACCACAGTTTCCTCAATAATTGGTGTAGAAAGATGATTTAACCTGGAGTGAAGTCCTCTTGACATTGCAAGTAAAATTATGACGTCATACAGGAAATTGTCATCATAGTGACGTCATACGGGAAAGTGTTGTCATAGTGACATCAGACATGGAAGTGTCAACATAGTGACGTCATGGTAACATCATAAATTATGCTAATATGAACATGTAGAATACTGGTGTTACCTTTATGTAAGCTCCTCCCTCTGTTCTGCTTGAAATACCAGTTTTTGGTTATTTTGACTAATAATAAAAGGAATGTATGCTATGTCTCTTCCGCCTTTCTTAATATCTCAACTTTTTCTTTCAAATGAGCCCAAGATCAAGCTGATTGGTGCAGCGTATGAGTTAAATAATGACTATCATTCCTATTCATATTATTGATAATTATTATTATAAATGTAACTGTTTTTGTATTGGCTAATAAGACATGTTGTTTCCATTATGATTTTCAGATTTGGACATCTGCTTATCTTAATTTATGATTACTGCTGTTATTGATCTGCATGCATTTAGCTTCATAAAGGACAGATTTATTTTTACTGTTCTTTAAATTTGTTTTGTTTGTTGAAATTTTTGTTTTGTTTGTTGACATTTTTGCTTTGTTCCAAAGTTATTATTTATTTTAGTGTTGTTTCTATAGTTTGGGTTTCTTTGTAAAACACTTTATGTTTGTTCATTTTTTCCATCTGTGTGACTCAAGGAGCACCACCTTTTCATGTTTAATTTGTTCAAATACTAACCATGTTTTGTTGAGTTGGCTCAAGTTTATGGTCTACCCCTAACTGATGAGTCCTGGGTTGACTGTATGGGCTGCTAATCTTCATGAGGACGAAACACTGCCAATAACTCACAATAAAATATATTTATCCTATCTTGTTTGTGTAAATTGAATATAACCAATCAAGATCCTATTTCCAGTGTAGTTATATAATAACATTGTTATTGGCAGTGTCTTAGGGATTAATATTAAGTAAATATCAGGGAAATTCTCTTCATAAAACAATCTGACCTATTTATTAAATCAAATTCACAAAGTGACCACAATAATAAATGAAAAACAAAGAATAACACTAAAACCTAATCTATTTCATTTTTATTGATTTTTTTTTTTTGATAGAATGAAGTAATTTCCACACAAGTATATACATCTATTTTTATCATGACGAGACTAAGTACAAAACAAAATATAAGTTTTATACAATCCATTGACAAAATGGTTTCATCATATTGTTAACATATAACAATCCACATCAATTTATATAGATCTATAGTTGGATCAATTTAATATCATCTTGTGATGATGATGATGCGGAGTAATATTGAGTGATGCATGATGACCATCTGCCCATACTTGCTGGTGATGTTGAGTGATGCATGATGACCATCTGCCCATACTTGCTGGTGGTGTTGAGTGATGCATGATGACCATCTGCCCATACTTGCTGGTGATGTTGAGTGATGCATGATGACCATCTGCCCATACTTGCTGGTGACGTTGAGTGATACTATGATGACCATCTGCCCATACTTGCTGGTGACGATGAGTGATGCAGTATTTTTATTGGAGGGAAACAATTTTTTTGAAGATTTCCCCTTAATGCTAACAACTGTCGAATGTCTTTCAGTAATTCACATTAAATTACCAAGGAATATATGTGTATTTTTTTGTTCATGTTTTTTGTATTCAAATAATTTACTCTGACTTAATTACTTGCATTCCCAAGACATTGCCAAGAACAATGATAATATCTTTTAAGCTGATTTAAAAAAATATTATTAATACACTCGGGCACTTTGGATATTTTTATTATGGGTTATTGGCAGTGTTTCGTCCTGATACAGGTAAATGGCCAATACAGTCTACCCAGGACTCATCAATTAGGGATAGACCATGAACTTGAGCCAACTCAACAAAATTTTGTTAGTTAGATGTGTTAGTAGTATAAAGAACAGTAAATTAAATCTATCCTTATTAACGTAAATGTCATGCAGATCAATAGATCTATCACATATCAATAACGATAAATTATAATAAATCCTAATCCAAAAATCATGTCAAAATCAACGACAGTGGAACACATGCAGTATAAGTCAGATTAAAGTTATAATCAGTCATGGTGACTGCCTGTTAGTACTATCCAGTGGTGATGAGTGGGCACAGACACTGGTTGCCCACATCCATTCCTAAAAAAAGATGATTATCAAAAAAATCATTTTTGGTGACATAGTAACATTTGCAGCATATTGTAAGAATTTTCTGAAATAGAATATCTGAAAGAATGTTTCTGCATACAAATATACGAATAATGATGTTTTACTAACCTCTTCTTGAGAATACAGCTTTATATGACATGTATTTGTATTCTTTGCGAAATGTAGATGTGTTTAAAAAAAAAGTAAGTTCATTTACCGTATATACTCGTGTATAAGACGAGGTTTTTTTCCAAAAACTCTTAGTTAATGTTTAGGGGGTCGTCTTATACACGAGAGCAGTCTTATACTCGAGTATTTACGGTAAAACGTAAATACGGTAAAACGTAAATACGATGTTCATATTTACGAAATAACGAATATCAGACGTAGCAGATTGATTTTAATTGCGTTTTAAATGATAAATAAAGGTATTTACCAAATAAAAAAACACTATAAAATCTACATAAATTAATTAACATAACAAAATGTAATTAAATATAACATGATAACAATGTGGTAAAATGTAATAATGGTAACATAGTGCATGCCCATCTTAAAACATGTACTGTACACTGTTATATATATTGTTGGAAACCAGTCTTATTTCCTTAGTTGCTCCTACTACCTGCAATATGTAATATAGACACAAGATACAAACAAACATTAAAATATTTGCAACTTTTCAAGCACACTTTCTCTCATTTTGGTCATATGGGCAACCTGATCTATCGATTAAGAAAAAAAATCGAATAATGAACTGTGAACAGTGAATAAGTAACAAACTTCACCCAGCACTGAGATCAGAAGAGTATACTGTATGTAAACAATGAGTTTGACAGTTCACTCCCGATATAAGAATAACAACGTTTTACTCACCTTTTGTTGAGCACACAGCTTTATCAGGCATATATTTGTATTGCTTATGAAATGTAGATGTCTTTTATAAAAAAGTGAGTGGAATTACGTCAATTTTAACCTGTTCGTGTATGTAAATAAACCCTGGGTACGACTTGTCTTTGGTGCGGCAAGGTAGGGGACGAATTGTTTCAGGTACATGTGTAACACTGGTAAAGGTCACTGGAATAGTGGTAAGCTGTATTGATCCTATCGGGTATCTCGCTGAATATTCTCAGTGGATTTAAAAACATAAAAAACAATTCCTACTTTTTTGCGCAAAGTAGGAATTCCTACTGAGCGCACTTGCGCTGTGTAGGAATTCCTACTTGGCCGCGATTCCTACCAGGCGCAAGACAAAATAACTGTCACATGGTGGATTCCTACATTGCTCAAGTTGCACAATGTAGGAATAACACATGCCAGCGTGTAAGAGTGACCATTATGGGACCCTCTTTTACCCGTATACCAAATTTGGTGAACTTTGAATCGACCTGCACCAGTTTTCACTTGGAATATTAGGATTTATTTAATTTAATTATTGAAATTAAAAAGTTAGCGCCGGGGAAACACTTTACAAATAACATTATGGGACCCTCCTTAACCCATATACCAAATTTGGTGAATTTTGAATTGACCAGCACTTTTTTCCCCCTTGTTTAAATTATATTTTGGTTTTTATAATTTTTATAATTTCCTTTCACATAATATGGCACAAAATCCACCACGGTGATATTTGGAACATAATTTTGTAAATCTGACATGTTGACAAATTTAGGAAAACATTTGAAAAATGAACTGTGAATAGTGAATAAGTAACAAAGTTCACACACATAATTTAACTCCCCAAGAGCGATAATTAGACACTTTCACCTACTCGATCAACACACAGGCCATGACCTGAGTGTCCAACAAACCAAACCAAAACCAAAACAAACTAATTTCAGTTAAGTGTATTTCTTTCATGATACATGATATTTGTATTCCTACTTATTTGCGCTAGGTAGGAATTCCTACTTCTGGTTGCGCAATGTAGGAATCATTCCTACATCGCGCAAGATTCCTACTTTGCGCATGACAGTCACATGACATGGAAATTGTAGTCAATTGTAGTTTCGATGGGTGCTTGATACATGCGAATAAAAAAAATCGAACACGCTACTATCTGTACATGGGGCAAGCGAGCAAAATTGTCAGTTCAATTTTGTTAGATATACACAAATATCTCACCCAAATCATCTTTGTTGGGAAAACATATTTATTCTGCCCCTCAGGCACATAAACATAGACCATGCATAGTCCATGCAATTCATCAAAAATATGTAGTTTCGGCAAAATTAACATAGATGGTGCTGCATACAATACACCCAAGCCAGCCCGAGCTAATTGAGCCCATGTTCGTGGTAGGAATGTAAATAATACACATTCCTCTTCTCGGCCAATCACGAAAAACAACATACAGTCATCACAATGCAAACCTAGCAACCAACTGTTAATTGGTACATGTAATGTCCAGAGCATCTCGGGCAAGGTCCTACTTGTGAAAGACTACTTCTCCGAACAAAACCTGGATGCTCTGTTTATAACCGAAACATGGTTACAGGATTCTAATGATGAGAGGGTCAGAGATGAACTTGAAAAGGGTTCCCTCAAATTTCACTCACTCCCTCACATGGGACATTCTGGCGGAGGTCTAGGTTTATTACATCATGTTGAACTTCCCTTTGAAACCAATAGGTTGAACCAACCGGTTGTAAAGACTATGGAACTCCTGGATGCATCCCTTCTAATCAAAGGTAAGAAGTTCACCTTTGTAACCATTTACAGACCTGAACCATCTGACAGTTCTGTGATCAGTTCACTCAACTGTGGTACACTATGGGTCATTCAGTCATGAAGTCATCTTCCTGGGTGACTACAATTTCCATGTCAATAAGCCAAATAAACCTGATGTCATAAAGTTCAATGACATCCTATCTACCTTTGACATGAACCAATGGGTACATGAACTGACCCATAAGTTGGGGAACACCCTTGATCTAATCATCACCTTCAAGGGGAACTTTCTTAAGAGACACCTGGTGGATGAGTACATATCTGATCATAAGATGATTAAGCTATACCTAGGTATCTCACCCCCCAAACCCCCCAAAAAAACGATCAAGTACAGGAACTTTAAGGGATTAGATCATCAGTCCCTAAGGAATGATATAAAATCCCTAACTGGTACAAATTCAACATGGGAACACTTATCCTTGAGTGACATGGTGACTTACTATGACAAGGAACTCACATCACTCATGGATAAACATATCAAGCATGCCAAGGTTACTCAACGCAGGCCTGTACCTCGGATGAGTGACCAACTAAAGCTGGAAAAATCTCTCAAGAGGAGGTTTGAGAGAAAAATGAACAAGACTGGCTCTCACATTGATAAGGAATTATATAACTCCCAGAGAAATATATACAATTCCATGCTGAAGTCAGCTCAATCTAAATATTTCTCCAATCTGGTTGAAGAAAACAAGCATGCCCCTAAAAAGCTTTTTAGAGTCATAGACACAGTCATAAACAAGAAAAAGGACATACCAATGCCCCAATCTGACTGTGAGGTCACTCAAGCTCAGATGTTCAACACTTTCTTTCTTGAAAAAATAGAAAGAATTCCCCTGGACATTGATAAGGCTCCACCCTGCCAAATTTCGCCACCAGATAACACTGCGAACAATAGGAGTGCATCAGATACAGCAAGTTTTGAGAGGTTCACACCCTTAACCACATATGATGTGCAAAAATTAGTCAAGAGGTCTGCAAAGAAGTCATGTGGACTGGATCCTATCCCAACCTGGCTCCTACTTGACCTCTTAGATGACCTCTTACCAATAATTACTTCCATCATAAACAAATCACTGATGGAATCAGCAGTATCTGAAAATATGAAAATTGCCATCATAACACCCCTGTTGAAGAAACCTGGCCTGGAACTGGTAGAGAAGAGCTATAGACCTGTTTCCAACCTAACATATATTTCTAAACTAACAGAGAGGGCAGTGGCAGACCAATTGGTCCCACATCTGGTAAGGAATGGCCTTACCGATAAGTTTCAATCAGCCTACAAATAATATTATAGTACTGAAACTGCTCTGTTAAAGGTGCAAAATGATATCCTATGTGCTCTTGACGATAAGAAGTCAGTCATCCTGCTGTTACTTGACCTCTCTGCTGCCTTTGACACCATTGACCACCAAATTCTATTTGATAGATTTGGTGCAAAATGATATCCTATGTGCTCTTGACGATAAGAAGCCGGTCATCCTGCTGTTACTTGACCTCTCCGCTGCCTTTGACACCATTGACCACCAAATTCTATTTGATAGATTAGAGGCTCGATGTAATGTCAAAGGTCATGGCCTCTCTTGGATTCGGTCATATCTAAGTAACAGGAAACAGTGTGTGAAGGTAGGGACCCATAGGTCCTGCCTCAAGTCCATAAAATATGGGGTCTCACAGGGCTCAGTACTAGGCCCAATACTTTTACCATCTATATGACACCCCTCTCGGATATCCTAGCCAAATATGGTCGGAGCTATCATATTTATGCAGATGATACTCAGATTTACATCCCTATGGACCACACTCCCCCCCATCAAATTGATATGAACAGACACAGACTGGATAAGTGTGTCAGTGAAGTCAGAAACTTCCTAATATCAAACAAGATGAAGATAAATGATGGAAAAACGGAAATGCTTATATGTACTGACAGGTACAATACTGCCACTAGCAGCGGTATCCTGGACACAATTAGGGTTGGCAGCTAGGATATTGCTCCTAGTGAGTCAGTGGTTGACCTTGGCATAACCTTTGATTCTAAGTTGGATATGAAAGCCCAGATCAGGATAATGTGCCAGAAAGGTTATTACCACATTAGGAACCTCGCGGCCATCAGACATTTTCTAGACGAGAAGACAGCTGTAACACTTACCCATGCCTTTGTTACCTCCACTCTGGACTGTGGCAATGGCCTACTTGCCAAATCCGACACCATGAAACTACAATATGTCCAAACTCTGCAGCACGTGTTGTAGGAAAAATTAGGAAATTTGATCATATTTCAGGAAAACTATGTGAACTGCACTGGCTCCCAGTTCATGCGAGAATTGATTTTAAAATTCTTCTCCTGACCTGGAAGGCTTTAAATTGTAAGGCTCTGCCTTACTTGCGTGATCTACTCCTAGTTAAACAAGGGGAACACTGTCTAGGGTCAAATGATGGTACCCACTTATAAGTTCCTAAGACCCGGCTGAAGACAGTGGGGGATAGGGCCTTCACATCTGTTGGCCCTAGACTCTGGAATTCCTTGCCTAGGGAAATTAGGACTAGTGCCTCAGTCTCCTCATTTAAGAGTAGACTGAAAACTCTCTTCAAGATGCATGTCCTGAACACAGCGCTATGAACAGACTTGTCTGGTATCAGCGCTATACAAATTTTATTATTATTATTATTATTATTATTATTATTATTATTATTATTATTATTATTATTATTATTATTATTATTATTATTATTATTATTATTATTATTATTATTATTATTATTATTATTATTATTATTATTATTATTATTATTATTACCCAACATATTTCCCCTACATAAATTTCTGTGTCATTTTGAAAGAAGATGAGACTTCTGCTAAAATCTAAATTATCCATTGGATACCTTGTCAAAAACCTTTGTTTAGCTGACTAATGAGCTTGTGCAAACAAGTTTTTCTGACAATGGGACACAATCATATTTGGACAACAGAATGATTTGGCTTTCAGGGGTCTGTTTGTTCATTAATATTTGTACATTTGTACAGGTCTAACATCCTTACAGACTACAATGTAAGTCACATGCTTGAACACATGTGATCCCATTGTGGTCACAGGAGTACAGCCAGTACTTTAAGCAAAACACAATAACTATGGTCTGTATATTTTGGATGATTTTAATGAGATAGCTTGCTTGTATCACAGCTACATGGCCACATATCATAGAAGCATACCTCAAAGTTGTCTGTGACTTCTGTGATTTCATGAATGCTTTAAATAATTAGTTTTGTGTCGTGTGATTTATGTATGACAGGACTACATGTTACATGAATAAAATGATAACTGATGATTTTTATTTTGCAATTTGGATAATACAAATATTATCAATATCATTGTCAGAGATATTTATTCATCTTCATTAAATATGAATTTTCTAGCTGAATGGTATATTCCAATGTATTGTATGCAATGCCCTTCTCCTTTTGAAGAGTGACTGGGATTTTTATGCATTATCAAAAAGGTTTAATCACACAATAAGAAAAAAGCATGTCAGATTGCTTGCTTAGTTCCAACATGACAAAAACCACGATTTTCTTCATATTTCTGCATGTTACTTTCTAGGACGACTGGGTATCAACAGAAATGTTTGATGCAGTTCTGGCCGTAGCATACGCTTTACACAACTTCCTCCAAGATGGCCACACCATCCGCCAACCTCAACCACATTCCAATGTTTGTTACTCTTCAGAAGGAGCAGCAAAGTGGCCTGATGGCAAAATGTTTACACATTATTTACAACAGGTAAACACATTTTCCACAAAATGTCTGTAAGGTTTACTTCTATACATTTTACAATTAATTTCGCAAAATCTGATATACAACTTGTAGGATATCATCGATATTTTCAGATAATTGTTTTTTATATTAATTAACTGAGTCAATAGATAAAAAATGAATACTTTGAACCAAATCCTATTTCTTTACGAAAAAATCAGTCCAGGTGTGAGAACAAAATGGAATCTGATATTCCCCTATTTTATGAACTGTCATGTGTTGCGTCAATTCTTTTTACCATTGACGTCAGGGACTGATATGAGCGAGAGGTCCTGTAACGGAGGGTACAATGAGATCAGATGAGTAAAAATGTCCCCTAGAATTTTGGCAAAATAAGCATTGGACAGGTGTCTTAAATTAGCAAATTACAGTGTTTCGCCTTTTCTCCACCAGGTGGCAGGACCGGGCACAGAGCATTATATGAATTTTACATCAGTGAGGACACCTTATTTTAGGAAATTTGATATTGTTAATCTACAAGAGAATGGTTGGACAAAGGTTAGTTATTTTTACCTCAAAAATGAACTGTCATACTTCTTCCTTATATATTTGTGTGTTCAGTATTCTTATCACTAAAGAAAGATACTCAGAAGTTTTTAGAAATAAGCCATTTTCATAATTATTAAGATTAATATTTGATCATAATCGTGTACATGTTTACACCCATTTTATATAATATCTAATTAATCTAGTCTTATCTAAATAAGCACGTTGTTTCAATCGCAAAATAATTGATAGGTTGGCAGTTGGTCAGAACAAAAAGAAAACAGTCTGAGTTTGGACCCAGATGCAAATATCTTATTTCAAGGTGAGGGTGCAGAACCCCCTGGAGGTGCAATCAATCTCCGAAATATGAAATTGGAAGTTGTGGGCATACTTGTAAGTCCATATGAAATCATCTTTATATATATAATACACATTTTTGTCAATTTTTGAAAGCTATAATCAGTGGTGTGTGATTTTCTGTTTTATTTTCCTATCTGTATAAATTATAAAATCGATGAAATAGATTGAGGAAAGCAATATGGCAAATAATATGCATACAGATACATTTTAACTCATCATTTGTATTTTATGATGAAAAACAGACTGAAAACCAGTCCACAGATGATCCAGTAAAGGCATTTTCATTTCAGGAAACTCCTTTCCTGATGAGACGAGAAGATGATACAGGATATGAGGGATACTGTTTCGATCTATTAAAAGAATTGCAGTCCAGACTGGGTTTCCAGTATAACCTGCATCTGAGTTATGATGGCCAATATGGAGGCCTTGTCTTGGATGATAAAACCAATGTAACTACATACAACGGAATGGTAGGCGAAGTTATCCGCCAGGTGTGTATATCATATGTACAAAGATTTGTAAAATACGGAAATCCTTGTGCATAAATTATGTTCTGGAACAAACCATTCTCAAGTCTCAAAGTAAACATTACTTAGATATGACCATATATTCTATCACAAACGTATACATCACTTTTCACTCAAACCAATCTAATTGCAAAAGCACCATCTCGTAGCGTAAACCAACGTCGAAATGTCGAACCATGGTCGATAATATATCTGTGTTCCATAGACTCACAGCCTAATTCAAGTGAAAGCTTTTTTTCACTTGCAAGTCTCAGGCTTGGCTTATGAGATTTTGTAAAACTTAAATGTGAAATTATTGCGTAACTTAACTGGACTTTTTTTTTTAATTTGCAAGTCCTGCCTGAGCTTCACTATCAGATCTATCAAGTTAACTTTTTTTTCAAATTATTAAAAACTGTATGAGAATATAGTATCGTTATCAACAGTACAGTATTATTTATTTTTCAAAAAAATGTTTCTTGTTCTTGCAGGAGGCGGACATGACCTTGGCACCTTTAACAATATCTTACCAGCGTCAGACCATGGTAGATTTTAGCACTCCATTTAAACTTCTTGGTTTAACTTTCATCCTTGCTAAACAATCATCCAGCAATGACTTTTTTGCTTTTTTATCTCCATTTCAAAATTATCTCTGGATAGCTGTTCTGGCTACATTCATAGTTACTTCAGTAGCCATTACGTGCTGCAGGTGAGTTTAAACAAATAATCAGATTTTTTATGGGTTTAAAAAATGTCCTCCTTGTAAGCCTAGATTTTTTATTTCTAACCACCAGGCTAATAACCCAGTCATATTTGCGCCGATTTCAGTTAAGATGCCCAAGCCGATGGGTATTTCTTTTTTACAAAATCGGCAAACAGTTCAGATTGCCGTGGGGGCACCAGGAGATCATTGGCCACAATTGGGCATCTTTAAGACGTTGTACTGGTCATCGGGAACTTTTACCTGCAACATAAAAGTTGCTAGCGTTTCTCTGATGTCTTATCAGCATATATCATCCCAAACTACACGGCAGGGTTCTGTGAGTGTCCCGCAGACACATCGGCAGATTATCTTAGGGGTGCTGGTGGTTTCATATGGTGAAAATAGGATTTTTTTATATTCCATGTGTTCACAGGCCATCATCAGATGGTCAAACAGATGCCTTTAGGATATCCTTCAGACGTCTTTCAGATGATCTAGATGTCTTTAGAATATGCTACAGACGTCTGTGGCATCTAATCTGGCACATGACGTGCAACACCCTTGAAAATGTGACACCCGTGAAAATGTGACCTGTGAAGTCAGCCGATTCTTACTTCCCAGCCGGCACCCGGTGCAAATGTGACTGGGTTATTAAATGGGCTCGTATTTATACAGTTGGGTGCATTGCTGACACAGGTCTAACACGAAATGAGTTGTTCAGTCTGGGTGGAGATTCATTCTCGCAGCACAGCTTGGACGTGGCACAGGTGCGATGCATGTTAATATTCCAGTTTGCCGATCATTAGATTCATGGAGTGCATTAGGGAATGGTATTGAACACATTTTTGATCATGCCCTGACTCTCTGATATTTCAATCTTATTTATTTGCTTTTTTTACCAAACTGACCATTCAACTTGCCTTTGTTTCCCTAAACAGTCTTCAAACTGTTATCCGCCCACCTTTTTGTGAGTCACACACCACTTGACATCATGTATTTTAGCTCAAATCAGCCAGGGAACTCAGGGTTCACACTTTAACCATGGCATTTTCATTTCCTTACAACCTAAAATGAATGTTTACCTGGATTCTCATTGCTTGAAATCAAGGTGCTGAGCATTTACCTGGGTTTTTGACCAATTAACAACTGATAAACATGAACAGGAAATGATGAGTCTATGGACGCAATCACCACACGTTTAATACCTTTCCATAATGCACTACATAAATCTGATGATCGTCATGGCCTGACGTGAAAGTTGAATATTAACATGCATCGAGCCTGTGGATGTGGACACATTATTCCTGAAGCCTTTCCTCCATTTTCTTTGAATTTCAGACATATCTGTTTCATCCTTTTCATTATTATTTCATTGTTTTTAGCTGTACATATCCAAGCTTCTGCAATGATAAGGACAATATTTTAATTTTCACCTTCAGCTAATATTTTCTCCTCAGGAACTACTGGTCGGAGTTTTTAGCAATTAGTAGAAAGATTTTATATAAATTTAATCAAGCCAATTCTATCTATTTTCCATTAGGCTCTGATTTGTTTCCATTTTTTATTTTTTTCAAAAAATCTGTCACTGAGTTGTCAATGAGGCTGCCATTTTGTATAACATTACAAATATTAACCAATGAAAATCATGATAACAAGTTCGAGCCAAATTCAATATTAAACATGTATTTTGATTGATGAAAATTATCATCAGCTTAAGCCTGCACTGGGAAAGGATTTAGATGATCATTTATGAAGCAATTCCAAGAAAATGTTAACAAACATTTTAAAAAAAGCAATGATCAGCATAGCTCTAAGGCCATTAGCCTGTGTTTATAATCATTTGTTTACTTTCATTTCTTTGTAATTGGATCATCATTTCATGGTCTTAAAACAACTGATGTGTTTATTAATTGAACCTAACTGGAATTTAAAATTGTTTTTTAGTTATTTGAGTCCATATGGTCCTCATGGTAAGTATATACAGCGCTTGGACCGGGCCGATGGCAGACAATCGTCAAGTAGAAAAGTTTTCAAACTCCAAAATGCTGTGTGGCAGTCCTTTGGCGCTTGGATGATGCAGGTAAATTCTTATAAAATGGGATGAACCATTCATTGTTCATGGGGTGGAGATAAATAAATTTTGCTGATTACAAATTGCTCACGATTCTGAGTAGTAGAATGGTCTCTTTGAAAGATTACCCTAAATTTATGTGGAAGCTTTTATTGATGGGGAAAATGAGATTGGTATCTCGTTTGACCCCAGTGTGTCATGACTGCTTATCAAAGCCTGTGCTTTGTATAATCATACAGAAGACAGATCCCTAATTACTGTTTGAAAAGAGAAAGGCATTGAGTCACAGTGAAAGGCTTTTATCTGACTTAATATCGCTTCTCACCTTTTTTGAGAAAGGAGTGAGCCTATGTATACCTTACATTGTATTTCTATTAGCACCACTTCCTCTGTGGTGATCCAAAGGTTGTGGGTTCAAACCCCGGCTGTGCCGAGATTAAACTCATGATACAATATCCCACATGAGCTGAGGCCCGTGCCTAAAGGGTAAATCCGTTGTCCTTGTACATCTGTGACTGGGTGGGTTGTCATGTCAAGGACCTGTGACATGGCAATTCACTGAGGCAGCACTATATCTGCTACAAGTAGGTCTCATCACGTAATGACTGAAATAATGTTGAAAGGGATGGAAAACCCCAAAACAAACAAACAAAAAATACATTGTATTTCCATGCATGTTTCATTCAGGGGCAGGATACGAGTCCAACATTTCTGTCTGGAAGGATTGTGACGAGTTGCTGGTGGATCACAGTTATGGTGGTTTCTGCCACTTATACTGCCAACCTTGCTGCGTTCCTAACCGTCGCCAAGTTTGAGTCTGGTACGTAGAGCATTTGGCAATCAAAAAAACAAAAAAAACAAAAAAAAACATAAACTTTACAAAATTACACATCCAAATTTCTGTTTTGACCCACATTTTAAGGGGAGACGACATTTTTCTTTATAAAATAACCATAATAATGAAATTTGTCAACTGTGGTAAGTTAATACACATAAGTCTATAGACAAATTGCACAACATAGACAAATAGTGAACAACAGGAAGTTTATAACTTCACTAAAACAAAATGGAGACAGGAATCACACCTAATACAGAAAATTGCTTATAAGTGATAAATGAAACTTATCACCAAATATATTTTTTATTCAGACATAGAGTCCGTTGAAGATCTTGCACAGCAGACTGCGGTTCCCTACGGCACAGTTCTTGGTGGAGGAGCAGAGGAACTATTGAAAACATCTGACTCTGACACCTTCAAATCCATGTACTCTTATATGAAAATATATGATACGTCTGTGCGCTCAGCAAAAGAAGGAATTGCAAGGGTTATAGATGGTTATGGACAGAAGAAAAGTTAGTCCCAGTCCATTATTTTAAATTCACATTTCAAAATATATATATACATTCATGTGATTTGAAAACAAGATGGACAATTACAAAAACATATGCATATCAATTCCGATGATCTACATACTGTTGACTGTGTATTATTCTCCACTAGTGCTAGCAAATGCTGTGTTTGATGTTGTCTTGTTTTAGGATAAAGTAAAATAAAGACCCCTAGTCACTTCACAAGTAAATCTCTGATTGGGTGGGATGTCATGTCAAGTAACCTGTGCTATGACGATTCAGTGAGGCACTGTACCCATTAAAGTAGGTCCCATCATGATGTAACTGAAAATATAAGATGCTACTGGGTGCCTTTCTGTCACCAATCCTTTTGAACCTTTTTGATGTTATGAGGGTCAATACAGATAATCAAGTGAAGCTCAGATAAGTTATATAGGTTGGTTGGCCTTTTGGCCACATTGAAACTGATACACCAGAAATGTACAAAAAATCGGAAGTGCACATAAAACTCACTCTCTAAAATCTAATGATAAAAACAAAACAGCAACCCACAACCACACTAAGCCATCGACCAAACCAGTTTGATTGCTCTGATATATTGCTTCTGTTTTATTATAGGTAAGCAGTATGGTTTTATCTATGACTCTGCCCTTCTGGAATATGCTGCAGCTAGCAAAGAGCCATGTGTCATTAAGGTGGTTGGCAAATTATTCAACCAGTTTGGATATGGTTTGGCCTTCAGGAAGGACTCCCCCCTCACTGAGGTGTTTTCATTGGAGATCCTCAAAATGAAACAAGAAGGATTCATGGATAAGCTTGACCTGGAGTGGTTCTCTGGGAAATGTACTGCTATTGAAGGCAAGTCAAAATAGTTGTTGTTGTTATTGTTGTACCTATTCAAAGGAGATTTTATCAATTGTTAAAAAATGCAAGTAAAAAGAAATCTTGTCGTAAAAACTTATAACTCTCCATATTTGCTTGTGATAGATGTTAATTTAGCCAATATTTATGACAGAACATTTAACGTCACTGGTATGTCATTTTAGATACTTCAACCAACACAATAGGAGACCAGGCGACGTTAGAGAGCATGCGCGGCATATTCGCCTTATTCCTGTGTGGATTATTGCTGGCCTTTGTAGTTGTTATGCTGGAGTGCTGTTCAGCAAGCCTCCAGGATGTCCAGAAAACTAGAGAGCGCACACGTTGGTCTGAGGTAAATAAAGTTCTATCTTTTTTGTTATGCTTTGCTATCCATATATAATATTTAGACCTGGTCAATAATGAAAACTTGAGATATTTGATTTTGTCACTGTTAATCATGAAAATGAATTAGATTTCGCTATTGATGATTATGAAAAAGAAGGATAATATATTTTTATTATAAAGATCATCAAATGTTAGAATTTATGAATGTTCAGATATCAGGGTGGGAGAACTCTGAACAGTGCTGGACAGTAGATCTGAACTAATCCGTGCAATTCAAGCTATTTATAAGAAAAGCTTCAATAACAAGCTTTTATAAAAAAAATCACACGGATTCGTTGAGCATTGATTCAGAACAGTGGTATGACATCACACTACTCGACTATGTTGCGATTTCAGTCCAGCACCATTCAGATCTCTCCCACCCCTGGATTTGATTTTAATAATTTCATTTTGAAAAATGATTTTGATATTTGATATTAAGTGTAATATCATTTATATCAGCGGACTACGATTTACTTTTTAAAGAAACCTTTCTTGTTAGCTCATGGCGTCTCTTAACGGAAAGGGAAACCACCCGACTTTGATAGGTTTAACTCAGGTCATATAAGCCAAGGTGGTTTTAAATTGATTATGATATATTTCATAGTATATTTTCAATAATTTAAAATATATATTTTCCAGGAGGGGAACACACATGGACCAAACAATATCTGTTCGGCTCTGAGGAGGCGCATCTATCTTGTAGGAAATGACTTCATGCACATTATATTTTCCAGTGAAGAGGACGAGGTACAAATATCTGATGAAGCAAAACAAAAAGAGGATACCAATTATTCTTTTGACTCTGGATTTAAAACACTAGATACCAAATCCCTTGTATGCAATAAAATATAAACAATCTGAACAAAATATGGTTTGTTTGTTACACTTTCTTTTATTGTTGATCTATGAATATACAGATAATATGCAAAAGCATATACATATAATATGCAATAGAATATAAACAACCCGAACAAAATATGGTTTGTTACTACTCTTTCACTTGATCTATGAAAATAATGTTATGCAATCACATTTAGACAAATCCAACAAAATATGGTTTGTTGGGTACTCCTTTGCATACCATTGACCTATAGATATAATGTAGTGCAATCAAATTTAGACAAATCCAACAAGATATGGTTTGTTGGTTACTCTTTTGCATACCATTGATTTATAGATATAATGTAATGCAATAGAATAAAGACAATTTCAATAAAATATGGTTTGTTTGTTACTATTTTATTCATTATATCTTTTTTTCAGTCCAATGTCTGTCCAGTTTGGACATGAACTTGAACCACTTGGGAAACATGTGACAAAAGACAATATTTTGTCTGCTATTTTCAGCAATCATGCTTTTTAGGGTTTTGTTTTTAATCCTTTCAATTTGCCTCTCCTGTTTCATCCAAGTAATAACACAGAGAAGTCGACAGACATGAGCTACATCTAAGTTGAGTGTTCTCCCATGAGATTCAATGAACTCATGTTGGGCATGGTGTATTCTCTCGAGACAAAACCTCATGGTCTTCAAGTTTTCATCTGGAAGTGGTGTTGTGAGAATGTAATCCCTCTTCAGTTCAATAATTGAGAACAACTCATCCAAGAACCTCCTGCAACATTCTTCTACAGTCACCATGGGATATGTGGAGAAGACATTTCCCCAATATGAGATCCATCGTGTCTTCACATGCTCCTTGTCTAAAATGACATCTCCCATTGCATCTTTGATTTCATCTTCCACATTTCTCCACACAAAGTTCTTTTTGTCCTTGGGTATGGTACAACAGTCGTCTAGCTTGAACAAGATGTACGTGTGATCCTTCAGCACAGGGACATTCATCTGTTGACGGTTCAGGGCATCAAAGGCATATAAAGTCTTGGCTTGTTTCTTTCCCCGCTTGGATGATGCAATACTTTTCATGAAGAAAGCAAACTGACCAAAGAGCTTGAGCACATCTCCGACCGTCTCTGCCCCCCTGATCTCGTACTTTTTAAAGACTTGCGATTTAAGTTGCACATAACAGACAGTGTCTGGACGAGTGGAGTTTGTCTTGCAGATGATGTGTTGATCAAGCATGTCGTCTGTGCCCTGCTTGATTTCTCTCCCTCTATCCAATATTTTCATTTTGAGGTGTTCCAAGAGGGGATACTTCCAGGAAGGAAACCTATCATGGACAATGTTCATAAAGTCTCCTTCTTCCCCTCTGCCCAAATCACCATCTTTTTCTTGCACGAACTGATGTTTGGATTCACTAGAAGTGGAGATATCACCATCGCTCTGGTTGGTGTTTTCTTCACATAGATCTTCCTCAGTCTGATTGATTGCTTCCTCAGTCTGATTGATTGATTCCTCGGTACACACTGTATTTTCTTCTGCAGTTGGTTGTTGCTCCCATGACATCTGGCTATTCTCATGATGATGGGTGTCGGCCTGCAATAGAGTAAATGGAAGTCTTCCACCCATGATGGCTCTCTGAACAAAGCTTCCTTCGTCAGCACATGGTGTACCTGGGGATTTGGGGCGTTGAAATGATGTAAATGTCGGTAGCGTGTCGGACCTCGAAGCAGTGTCCACTTCTTCACACTGAGCCAATGCAACACCCGTAGGCTGTTTTGGGAGACCATGCCCTTGCCAATCGTCTATTTCCATCTTACTGTTTGGCAACATTATAGCATCCCATTCCTCTAGATACTTTAAACCCAGAGGATCCTCATGCTTATGGGGCCAGAATGAAATATCTGTATTGTACTCTGTTCCTGAAGAGGAATGGGAGAGGTTGAGGGGTTCATCTCCCATGGTAACAGGTCGACACGGCGATGTGCATTCTGGATGATTATCCAATGTCTCAAAGGTGGCGTGGTTTGAAGATTCAGAAGACTGCATTTCTTGTTCCTCTTCTACCTGCCATGGATTTTCCATTTTGGGAAGGATGGAAGCAAGGATGTCAGGGCAAAGTGAGGACTTTCTAACGTGTCCATATTTCCTATTTTTTCTTGAACCTATGTGGGTCTCCACTCTTGGCTGTTTGGCCACCTTACCATCACATTCATTTTCAGTGTACGTTCTCTTCTGCAAGATGGCTTTTTTTGATGGCTTCGAATTTGCATCCTTCTTTTTGAAATATCTACTCTTCTGCAAAAGAGCATCGTTTTGTGCATGCATGCCATCTCTGTGTGTCCCAGCATCAAATAATGAAACGGGCTTTGTGTTTCTCCCAGTGCCTTGCCTTGCATCGACATCATCAGGGAGGTTGAAGTGAACATGCTTGTTGGATTTTTTTGCACGGTTCTTCAATATGGACTTTAGTTTGTCATTGTTCATTGGGATGCTGTTGACCGGTGTTGCATCAGACATTGTCTCGTTTATTATAGTTCTACAGTCATCTGAGAGATTGACGCTGTACTCTTCAGCCTTACATTTTTCATCATCCTTCGTGGGCGTTTCGTCTTCCTTTTCAAACCTCTCATCAAAGAATAAGGTCACATCAATACCACTTTCATCTTTGTGTTGATTCATTGTTTCGTGTGGTATGGGTAAGTTGTCCATGTTCTCCACATCCATATCCTTGTGAGGTTCCCACATGGTCTGCATTTTATTTTCTGCATGAATAGCATGATCTGGCTTTTCTCTTTCAACCCGTAGACTCGGAGAAGACAAAACAATATCCACCCATTTGGTGTCTTGCTCTTTTCCGTCCTCTGTATTTTGTGTTCTTTTCGTCTTGATACTTTTAGCAAAGCAACATTTGTCCTCGTCGTACACCCACTGACACTGAAGAGGTTTGTCTGACATTTTCACTGTGGTCTTCTTACCAACAAGGACTCTTGCACTCTTCTTATTGGTCTTGACAAACTCTTGTCTTGATTTCACCGTGGCGTCCTTTTCGTACAAGTCGGATTGATCAAAGTATAGCCCAAATCGTCCCGTGTAAAAGAGGGTTCTCCTGTCGTTCCCTTTCCCGTATGGGTCCTCAGACTCTTTCACAAAACCAAGTCGTATGCCCAACCAAGGATTGACAGAGAAGCATGGGTTTGGCTGGAAGAACGAGGATGGTACTAGAGACCTCTTGTACAATACTAGTGTTCCTGCTGGGACCAGATACCTCTCCTCACAGAATAATTGGTCTGTCAGTGTGATCAAGCCTGATATCAGATTTACATCAAGCTCATCGATCGGGAGTCCCGTGTAGGACTGGGACTGTCCCGGGGGAACCAACTGTGGCACATCCAGTACACTGACCACGCGGTCGTCACTGCCCCATCTGTGGATCCGTTGAAACAGAGTTGTCAAAATAGGTAGACACTCGAGCATGAGACAAGACTGTGGTAACTCGTCCACCTTTCCAATACCACTTGTGATGGACACTTCTCGCTGTACATGGCCAAACACTGGATCCGTGGCCATTTGATCTATCCACGGGTGGTGATCAGACAAGCTTCCCATGAGATCCATGCGAGCATGTCTTAGTCGCTTCTCTTTCTTATCCACACTGAGATTGATGAAGACCCAGTGGTCATGTTCTAACCTACTCCAAATGCGAAACATGTCCAGTTGGTTATTGAATTGATGTATGGGTGGTTCTTTGGCGATGGCCAGAGTTTGTAATACCTCACTGTCTTCATCGTGGCGATGCATGTTTAGAGACCTGGAAGATAAAAAAGAGTAATACATTTCAAGCTAATACCATGAATCTTTTTTTTTTTTTTTTTTTTATCTTATTGATCATAGCCATACAAACATCTAGGTAAACTTCAATAAAGGAATGAAGTATTAAACTGAATGCTTACCCAATTATACATTTAGTGAAATGATAAAAAGTCAGAAACAAAATCTCAATAGTTTTTCTTTTAAAAAAAGCAATTTAGCATCAGCTTTCAAACTATTACAGATTGAAACAAGCATGTTCTGTGATAATCATGCCATACACATTGACTGATATGCCCGCAGAAGTATTGGACACAATCCTGTCACAACTCACCCCAAGGGATGTTCTACGACTCTCAGAGACATGCTGCTCTTTAAATGATTGCGTCAATGCTTCTTCGTTTTGGCGGAAGGTCGTTAAGGACCATTTTCATGACCCAGTGCAAACCAAGGTACATAGGGCTGAATTCTACAAACGACTGTACTTTGAACTAGAGGACTTCGAGTCCTTCCTTACATCATTTCAAGACAGTAGAGAAAGGTTGTCTTCATCCTGCGACATGACACGAGCATAAACTCTGACAAATAAAAAAAATTAAAAAACAGAATAGTATTGGTACTTTGTCATGTCGTTGTCTTCATCCTGCGACATGACACGAGCATAAACTCTGACAAATAAAAAAATTAAAAACAGAAAAGTATTGGTACTTTGTCATGTCTACAGAGCATATTCAAGAAAGCTTGCTTGTCTATCTAAATTCTAGATACCCGATCCATCCGATATGCCCCACCTCAACGCGATTTTCTGCTTGCTCTCTCTTTTTCTCTGAGCCCCATGCAGATCACCACACACATTGGTCATTTACCAGCCACTGGAAATCCAACCAAAAATGATCTGTCAGTCACACACACAAATTGACCACCCCCAGAAAAAAAAAAACTCACAGTAAATAAAAAGACAAAAAAACATGTAATAATTAGCATCATAATTTCTTTTTTTATCTCCCTTTTGATATTTTGGGATAGCTACAGAGCTACGAGACCACACAGCTTGACAACTCAGTTATGAGATTAAAAGGTCTGATGGTTTAACTGGTGTGCAACCTTTCAGTTCCCATATAAACAAGCCCTCGATTGGTCAAAGAAGGTCTAACAAACATTTTGTAGGCTCATTGGCAGAGTTTGGATGTTTCCAACATAAATTCAGAAGAAAAATGGAAGTGCTAATTAACATGCATAACAAGACAAAACATTGAATTTTTTTGTGTAGTCTCTTTTATTTCTGGCTCAAAAACATTTTCTATACATTCAAGACATGTATTTCACTCTTTTCACATGGTGATCATCATCTGATTCCTCGGTGGGACGCTTTGTCCCGGGGAAAGAGGCTGTGGTCATTTCATTCCCATATGCTCTCAGCGCTCCTCCATGCTCAAATAGGCCATCCTTCTTGCTCACTGACGAGGCCTCGTGAAAAGGGAGCAAGTCTGGCCTCCCTCTCATGGGGATGAACATTTTGTCCACAAAACACATCGTTCTCTCAACGTCTCTCTCCAATTGTTCTCTGTCTACATTCATCCCTGGCTTACACATCTCTGCCCATCTTGATTCCTGCATCAAAAGATGCTTGACAGCAAGTTTTCTCTGTCTGTGATTTGGGTGAAATGTCACGTGACCATCTCTTGTCGGTCTAAAGTTAAGTCTTTTCAGGTAGGATGCCATGTTTGAAGTATCTTCGAAGTTGCCGATTGTCTTACCTTCACACTCAAATAATGGTAGTCTACCATTGGGAGAGTGCATGGCAATGTCCGAGACATTTAGAAAAGAGATCGAGTCCTTCGTGTCCTGTGTCTGGTACACCGTCTCCCTGTCAAACACCATCACCGTCCTCATGTCAGTCATGTCACGACACAGACATTTCTGTACCAGCATCTTGGCCAAGTTGGTCTTCTCTGCCACAATTCCTTCTAGTGCCTGTATCTCCTGTAAGATGCTCATGTGCACCTTCACGTGGCGGCTCTCGTCTCTGCTGAACATGGGTTGATTGAGGGTCGTGTCGACATGGACCACTGTTGGGATGGCATCGAGACCAGTGACGTCGAGATGTCTGCTAGGTATAGCAAAGTATCCACGTTGTGCAAATTGACCCTTAGAAAGGCACTCCTTTAGTACCACCTGTCTCCACTTTGACACTTTGAGATTTCCATCGAATGTGGTGTTGAACACTTCGATGTGTACGTGCCACTTGGTGTTGGACTCAAATACGAGTGTCACACTCTTGTCCCAATGAGAGCAGTGAGACTTGATGGTGTCCCTTGCCTTGAATTTGAACACTTCACTGTTGTTCATGGCCAGCTTGGTGTATCCCTTATCGTCAAAGGATAGATGGCCAGTCTGCATCTGTTTGACGACCAACTGCTGCAAAACTCTGAGTCGACCCTTTCCAAAATCTGGACATATTTCCAAGCACAACTCCCCTTCCCTCTTGACTGGCTGCGTTTGGTTGATCAATGCTCTAGTTCTGTCCAAATGAAACATGAAGGTCAGCGGTTTTACAAGTCCAACTGGGATAGGCAGATTGATGTAATCATTGCCGTAGTTTATGTTATGTCTGTTTACTCCCCACTCGCACTGTGCTCCTTGAACAATGTCCATCAGTCTCTCGGTCAAGTGCTTGGTGCACTTTGTCATTTCATCTTTGTGTTCTTGCACATACAACTCGGCTGCATAGGATGCATTGATGTACAGTTCAAACACCTTTGATTCTCTGCCTCTATGGACATAGGGACCCTGTTCATACTTCATTCGAATGCATGGCACTCTGGTGTTGCCTTTGAGGATGTATTTCTCCTCGAGTTTCAAGAATAACTTGCTCAGAGACTCGTCCAGCACCTTTGTGCGATGCCTCTTCAGTTCCTCGCAAATCAAGCTGAAGCTTGTGTTGCTTATCACCAAGTAATTCATTTTCCAAGTGTCCATCTCTTCGTACTTAGAGGGATCAGCAAGGTGTGAGCAGATGACATTCATCAGTTGACGGTCAGGTTCAGTCAACTGGATAACTAGTGTGGTGGCACTCAACACATCTGATGGGTCCACCACTACCCTTGTGACGTGCTTGGTTATGGCTTTCCTCTCTGACAACATTTTCAAATGTTTCCTCATGACCATTGCCAAATACTGGTTATATTCGTCCAAGCTCACTGACGGTGCTGGTGGCACCACCTTGCAGTCTGAATGAATGCTTGCATATACTTCCAGCACAGCCCTCCACTGTGCAAGCACTTCTGCAACATACTTGATCAATGTCATCTTCCTACTGGTCAAAACCTCTTCTGTGACAAAGCCCATTTCGGTCATCACCTGTTGAATCCTTTTCAATGTCAGCTCAGTCTCTGTCTTATCGAGTGAATCACTCTCATCAGAAGGTTTTATGGTATTGAGTATATATTGTCTGTTGAGGTCCTCCGATATGAGATATCGGATCAGAGCAAACTGTTGCGGGATGTGTGCCCTGTCCAAAGTTTCCAGCACCGACTCCTCCTCCCTCTGATTCACTCCCACGTTCAGGCTGGGAATGTGAAACACCGTGCACCTGTTCCTCAAGCTGGAACACACGTAGAAACCGTTGGCGAGAATGATGGCCGACCTGTCGTCCATAGCATAGTCCACGGACTTCACCCATCTTTCTCCGTGTTGGGTCTTCGTCATTCTGCCCCTGAGGTTGGTAGTGACCCCATGGTCATATGTATTTTTCAGTGTCACTGATTCCATCGAGGTGTTGTTGCTGAAGGCATTCTTGCCACCTTCACCAGACTGCCATTCCTCGATCAACTTTTGTCCGAGAACGCTTTCATACTCATTCTCCGAAACCAGCGTATGAGACCTGGTGGTGGCATAGTGTTCATGCTGGGAGGCAAACTCATTTCCCATGACACCACGCCCATTGGCAATCATTTGAAGGGCTTGAGTTGCAAACGACTTGCCTGCCCCAGTGGGACCGTCCAAAACAACGATTGGTTTGTGTTTCATCGGAGAGAAGCTGATGATGTTGCTGACGAGAAACATGAAGAATTCGACACTCAAATGGCACACGCCAGTTGTGGATGCCATGGTCATGAGTTGGTTGGCAAAAATGTCTTGGTAGTGGTCTACATCAGACTTCGTGCAGACCAACGAGCAGTTCAGTTTTCCCGTCAAATCGTTTTTGTCTGCATTGAGACATGCACGTGGAAACACCTTACTTCGGATGATCGGGACAGCCTTGTTTTGTACCTGTCTGGCCCTCCCCATTTCCTGGTTGCGATTGGTCATTATATCTTTGTAGCGATTCATGAAAAGTGACTGGTATGTTCTGTCCAGGAAGAGGGTCGTAACATGGGCTTGGTCTTCGGTGCTGGCAATGTGATGAAATTCTCTTTTCATATAGTCCAATGCAGGGTAGAGAGTTGGCTTATACGTGCCAGTGACATTTGTTTTGCCCTTTAAAATATCCATGGCCTCTTGATGATTTGCCACAAGGATTTGTTCATCACTTAAATCTGGCATTTGATCTTGGTCGCCTTCTTCATCTCCTTCGTCCTCTTGGCCATCCTTGTCGTCTATCATATCGTTGGCATTCTCTAGTATGACTTCCGGTGGTACATAGAATTGGTTTTCATCGAACCAACGATCAAATACAATAACATGCGTGTGTGACACTTTCCATGCCACCCTTCCGGTCAAGTCTAACTGATAATGATCGTCGTTGTAGCTGAATAGTCGATCCCACATGTAGAATGTGGCCCTCTTTCTATACATGGCAGACAACTTGTGATTCTCCCTCTCCAGAGTGTCCATGAACATTCTGATGCTATGCAGGCTGATGTCAGCTTTCCTCGCACCCGAGGTCTCCTGCAAGGTGCTCCCGAGATGGATCAGCTCTTTATATGCACCGTGGCATATTCGGCTCCGTAGAAAGAGGTATTCGGGTGAGAGAACGTTTGCTCTGCATGCCCAACTTTCAGCGATGTCCTTGTCTCTGAGATTTGATGCGATTTCCCTGTTGAAACCATGATACAGTTCCAATGCATCGTCAACCTGACTCACCGCGAGAAACCCATCGGACTTGGGAGATTTGGTTGTCTTTGAATCCGAGGTGACCCCACTTGTGGCATCAAACTTTTCAAGTCTCTTCTCCAATTCGTCAAAGGTCTGTTTCATAGCATCACCCTTCTTGATGAAACCATTGTTCATAGCTAAGACACATCTTGCTGCTGTCTGGAAGTTGACATCAAATTCCTCCTTTTCAATGAGAACAAGTAAGATGTATCCTCGGTTGACGTCATGTAGTTGTACTGGGACAAAACTCTCCTTTTTGACGAGAAAAACTGCACATTCAACTCCTTTGCCTTGAAATACCCTGGTGATCGAAAATATAAAATTGAAAAGATTTCTGATGTGTTTCGGTGAATGTTTAAGAGTGTTGAAAGGAATTTCTTTGGCTTGCAGGTCAAAGCACAACGCTGCCATGTCCTTCTCAAATCTGATGATAGACTTGGTAGGTAGCACATCATTCAATCCGTACAAACTATAAGGCACATTCATTGCTATTGAATGTATCAGACTCTTTATAATAGTAATTGTGAATATAGAATTGCTCGGATGTTAATAACAAATTCTAGGATCATCCATGCCAAATTCAATTTAACAACATTTTCTCAATCCTGTGCTTTTTGGTTGAAGAATGAGTAAGAGCAGGTTAGAACAGTCACAGCAGACAAGCACAAGAGTACATGTGATTTTCTTAAACCTCCTTTCAGGCCTCTTTCAAATAGATTGATTTTGGCCATGTTTCTGCCTCTGACAGCTCAATGATGCATGCTTATATATATATATGTATATGGAATAAAGAGAGAGACAAGAAAAAAATCATATTCTCTGATGTTTGTTTATTTATTTTGTTCAGATTAGAAGTAACAAAACATAGTTAAATATTGTCATTGCAATGTCATTCAATGAGCTTAGAGTCATCACGTTCAGATTAGAAGTCACCTTTTTGTTCAGATTAAAAGATAGTTGAATGTTGTCATTGCAGTGTCATTCAATGAGCTTAGAGTCATCACGGTGTCCCAGAGTGTTTACTATATTGAGCCATATTTCTATTTCGCATCAAAATCTCCAGCTGTTGCTGCATGACACTCATGTTCGTCTTGTGTTTAGAGGTTTCGTCCTTCATGACATTAAAATCCGAACTGAGAGTGTCATGAACGATTCTCACAGCATTGATATCCCTTTTCAAGGAGAGGTTTTCCTCAATTAGTTTATCTCTTTCATGTTCAAGTTTCAATGTCATCTTCGCATATTTGTTCTCAATTTCAGACTGGTTATCCTCACAATCAAGTGGTGAACTCTTTTCAGGGAGCTTCATCTCATCCTGAATTAAGGTCGACTCATTTTCCTTTGTGACTAGTGCCGCCTCTACTTGCTTGGAATAATCTAGTGTATCGACCAATGATTTTTCTGGCACCAAATCATCTACTGCTCCCCTCACTTCGTCGAGAGCACTCCACAGATAGTCTCCTCTGTTGATCAGTTGCACCTTCTTACCCAACATGGTCTTTGTTCCTTGCATGAGCAAGTTGTTCACTAGACCAGCAACTACAGACATGCCGTACCTGCCAAAGTTCTCTGCTACCTCCCACCTGGGGTTGCACCAGATGTTGACAGCAGTGTACATTGTTTCTCGCCCAATCCATTTCCTTGTTTGCTCCTGCGTTGCCCCATTTTTTGTCTCGCTTAGATCGACCAGCACATTTGATTTATGAACCTTAACACAGCCTTCGTTGTCCACAGTCTGCACGCCGAACTTTCTAGTTGTTGTTGTGGAAGGCAAATTCATTGAGATGTTAGCTCGATCGCCCTCCTGCTTTGTAATTCTGAATGTACTCCCTAATCCCCACATGTTCATCTCTGTGTTTTGTGCACACTCCCGTGTAGTGACAAAGTCCATTTTCTTGTTCAGAGATAAGACCATCTTCACTCGTGTCGTCACAGCTTGGATCTCATGTTCCTTTTGATCGTGATAGATGTGCAGATCTGTGAGGTGACACTCGTCAGGCTCGATGGTGCAACCTACATCTACGTCAAGAGAGTGAATGACATTGTTTGCATTCTTCACGATGTTACTCATAGTCTCTTCCACATCAAACGTGGTTGGGATGAAGAGGGTCAATGCTATGGACTCACCGTTGCACTGACCGTCTTCCTCCATATCCAGCTTGAGGTGATTGGTATTGGAAGTGGGCCACACCTTTTCATACATGGGCAGCTCTTCAACGCCACTCACGCCCTTCGGGAGATATCTTTCGTTCTTCAACTTGGGTACATCATAGTGCACGGTTCTAGAGCAACCAAAGTCTACGAGAGGCTGCCTTCTGGCATCGCGTAGGACAAAGCTTGATATGTCTTGGAGATTACCGCTTGGACAGCGTCTGCATCCATTTGACCTGATGCGTTGCCTTGTTCCTTCTTGGTCATTTGGCCTCCAAAGTGTAGTGAAACCGTGACGGCAATTGAGGCACATCACACATGCCTGGAAGACAATTGTGTGTATCTTGGGAAGTTTCATGATGCCAAGTATTGGATCTGTCTCGCTCAGCCTGTAGAAATTGTCAGAATCTGAGCCTTCCATGTGATGTGTCTCCAGTCGAATGGCACCACAGTGATACAGTTGATTCAGATAAAAGGATTGGATCCTGAGAAATACCTCTGTGCAGCTGGTCAATAGCATGGGTTTTAGAGGACAACCAATTGCCTTTGTCTTGTCAAAAAAGTCCACAGCGTACGAAGAATTTCCCCTCTGTACTATCCTGGTGGTGTCCAGTGCACAGAGCACAGGAAAGTCACCATTCCTCTTCGATTTCTCATCAATTGACTTTATGTCCTCCTCTGGGTTCAAATGGAATATTTGTCTGTATGTGCGATCGGCGGCTTCTGCATACGAAAGGGACCCATCAAATATGGTACCGATCCACATGGGGTCACCCACCACGACACACCTGGCCTCGTTCACAATGTCAGGACAGTTGGTGTCCTGGTTAAAGTGGATGGAGTTCTCGGACTTGTCGAGACTCTGTTCGACCTCACCGTCTGGCCCATCACGTGTGTTGCCACGCCAAACTGGATCTCGTCCATCATCCAACCAATTGCTGGTGTGTTCAAGAAAGGACAGTAACCAAACTGATTTGCACTTCACGTTGTGTACGAGATCCCACCAGTCTATGTCTGCCAGCTTATTCCTCAGACTCACATCGTCCATAACCTTGCGACTTGCCAACTCCTCCAAGTTGCTTCTGCGATACACAGCAAATGCAGGAATATCTTGGATCTCTGATCTATCGTTGAAAATGACTGTTTCAAGGTTGTATCTGGGAATCATTGCCACCAACCTCCCATTTGTTAGAGCCAGTCTGGCCCTCTTGGTCATTCGGGACGTTGGTAATCGAGCTTGAATCCTCTGGCTGGTGCACTCTGGGAGGTACATGTCGTCACAGATATTCCTCTTGCAAATATTTTCATTGGTCTCACAGTTTGGTGAAGAAGTCTTGCCTACCAAAGTGTGTGTGATACCCGTCGCATTCTTTGTGATGCTGCTGCATTCCTCATCAGGCAGTCCAACACCTCCTTCTGGTACGTTGGTCTGCACTTGCAAGAGTCCAACACCTCCTTCTGGTACGTTGGTCTGCACCTGCAAGAGTCCAACACCTCCTTCTGGTACGTTGGTTTGCACTTGCGAGAGCGATTCATGGCCAAGAATGGTGGCCGCCTTTTCTATTGTCACATCATCTTGCTCGTTGTTAACAGATGAAGGCTGTTTCACAAGGACTTCATTCATACCACTGTGGAGTGTTTCGTACAACACGGGATTAGACTGGGTCAATTGTTTATCGTCACACAAGTCATTCGATATCAAATTAGGTCGTTTAATACGTCTTTTGTTGGCCAACTCACCAGAATAGGCGGGTGTCTTCATTTTGTTTGGTTTGTAGAAGACTTTCCTGTGTGCTCTACACCTATACTTGCGATCCCTCCCCTTTTTTTTAGCGATGACAGACCTTGAAACCAAGCGGTCTACATCTGAGTCCAGTGGCTCTGTAGTGCTATCAAACTGACTATGCGACATGTTCGCTAACTCTTTGTCACGAGAATAGAACTCTGCGGGTGTCTTCCTTTTGTTTGGTTTGTAGAAGACTTTCCTGTGTGCTCTACACCTATACTTGTGATGCCTCCCTTCTTTTTTAGCGATGACAGACCTAGAAACCAAGCGGTCTACATCTGAGTCCAGTGGCTCTGTAGTGCTATCAAACTGACTATGCGACATGTTCGCTAACTCTTTGTCACGAGAATAGAACTCTGCGGGTGTCTTCCTTTTGTTTGGTTTGTAGAAGACTTTCCTGTGTGCTCTACACCTATACTTGCGATGCCTCCCTTCTTTTTTAGCGATGACAGACCTTGAAACCAAGAGGTCTACATACAGCTCTGTAGTGCTATCAAACTGACTATGCGACATGGTCATCCTGTATCACCCGTAATCTATGATGTGGTGTTCTCTAATAGGGCTTGTACTCATGCAAAATTGAATCTAGTAGATTTATTTCATTTTCATCTTCCCAAACATATGATGCCTTCAAACGATGTGGCCAATAAAAAAGGGTATTGGATATAACCTTACATTGTATCACCAAGTGAAAGTGCACGTAAGCATCTTAAAAAAAACAAAAACACACAGGCACCAGAATGGATTATGACGTCACTATTATAAAGGCCATCTCACAGCTCAGATCGTATCTAAAGTCAAAACGTTTATGATTTTAATCATTTTTAGGCACTGAACACTTCATCTATAGTTTGACTATCTATGGGGACTCACCTGACTAGCATGGAGATACTCGCTTGCTATGGGACCTAACTAGCTAGCCTGAAATACCTATCTATGGAGATAAGAATAACTGCAGAGACAGATGTTTAAGGTGTACAATGGTTTCTTTTATTTGGGTACACAACAAGTATACATCAAGCAGACAAGACTAGGCATGGAGTGAGATATCCATTAAGTGGGATACTGCTGGGAATTCTCTTGGCCGGATGGCTGCTACCTCAGATGCCGGTTGGCAAACAGTATTCACGGTCAGATCACAGACAGGCCTATGGAATACTGAGCTCTGAGTGGTGGTTCTGGTCCATCAAGTAGGCACTCATCTGGATCCATAATGTAGTTGACCTAGTTATAATGTAGTTGTCGTTCATTCGTTCACAGCTCAGAATCTTAATTGACACTTGTCTGCATCACACAATTGACATCATTTCCTAATTTTGAAATAGACAAAGAGCCCCATGGCTTGAGACAGGCTTAGCGTGGTTACAAATCGCGAAGTCCCAATTCCGGGTCTTCACAATTTGCTCTCCCACTTCTCTTTGTCCAAAAGTTTCTTAGTAATAAAGAATGAGAGGGAAAACATTTCCAATAGCAACTTTTGCTTCTGAAAAAGGAAATGAGACCTCATTGTCATGTTTATTAATTTTGTTTACTCTAAATTTTGACTTGATTTCTTGGCATCGGAATTCTTTATATTTGGACTAATACTTGGTTTGTGTTGTGCAGTGATCAAAATAAAGAGTTCCGATGTAAAGAAATGCATGATCCAAAACCTGATGTTGCTGTCGTAGAAATAGACAACAACATTCAGATACCAAAATTGACAAGACCCCTTTTTTTGGTGGGAGATAATGGTTGTCAATTTCACAACCACATTTAAAATAAAAAAAAATTTATGTGACACCCTTTCCTCCTGACCGACCGAATGCCAGTAAGTGCCTAGAACCAACAGTCTAAAGAGGCCGAAAAAATAAAAAAGACACCCCTTTCCTCCTGACTGACCGAATGCCAGTAGGGCATCTAGCGCACAAGTTACCAAGCACAATGATCGCGCGCCGGTTGCCGGATGCTCCCCGCACCCTCTCATGGCCGATGAAATCTCTCTATGTTAAACCTCGCAGTGGGATCAGCGCATCAGAACAATGTCGTCAGCAAGCCATGACCCCGAGGGACGTGGACGATTGAGTCGAGTACTCCACTAGCAAGAGTCATCATTCGCCGTCTCCTGCAAACTCATCTTTGTATCATCATAAACAAGACTCACTATCCCCTAAACCACTCGCATAGAGAGACTCATCTGCGGACATGAGCGGGCCAAGGCACACCGAGGCAGAGCACACGATCATTGTGCTTCGACGCCCCTTTTCCTCCTGACTGGCCGAATGCCAGTAGGGCATCAAAGCGTACACCGAAGACAACCCCGCATCAAACCCGGCAAGACTGTGAGCTTCACTCTCCTCCACTCACTCACAGACTCCGGAGACCACAGACGAGTTGAAATCAATGTGGACACCCCTCTTCCTCCTGACTGACCGAATGCCAGTAGGGCATCAAAGCGTACACCGAAGACAACCCCGCATCAAACCCGGCCAGACTGTGAGCTTCACTCTCCTCCACTCACTCACAGACTCCGGAGACCACAGACGAGTTGAAATCAATGTGGACACCCCTCTTCCTCCTGACTGACCGAATGCCAGTAGGGCATCCAAGCGCACAGTGTAAGCCGAAGACAACCCCGCATCAAACCCGGCAAGACTGTGAGCTTCACGAGGGCCCTCCATCCACTCACAGACACCGGAGACCACAGACGAGTTGAAATCAGTGTGACACCCTCTTCCTCCTGACTGACCGAATGCCAGTGGGCATCATAGCGCACCCAAAAAAAAAAATACTTGCTACAAAAAAAAATTAGACACCCTTTCCTCCTGACTGACCGAATGCCAGTGGGCATCAAGCGCACACAATCTCAAGAGATTGATAAAAAATAGTGAAAGACTGAAAAAAAAAATGACACCCCTTTTCCTCCTGACTGACCGAATGCCAGTAGGGCATCAAGCGCACACAGTCTTTGCATTGAAGACAACTCCACTAACTTGGCAGACTGTGAGCTTCAGGAGGGACCTCCATCCACTCACAGACACCAGAGGTTAATGTGTTGACATCAATGTTGACACCCTCTTCCTCCTGACTGACCGAATGCCAGTGGGCATCATAGCGCACCCAAAAAAAAACTTGCTACAAAAAAAAAAAAATTAGATACCCTTTCCTCCTGACTGACCGAATGCCAGTGGGCATCAAGCGCACACAATCTCCAAGAGATTGATAAAAAAATTGTGAAAGACTGAAAAAAAAAAAATGACACCCCTTTCCTCCTGACTGACCGAATGCCAGTAGGGCATCATGCGCACACAGTCTTTGCATTGAAGACAACTCCACTAACTTGGCAGGACTGTGAGCTTCACGAGAGGATCCAACTATCCACTCACAGGCATCAGAGGCTAATGAGAGTTGAAATCAATGTGACACCCTCTTCCTCCTGACTGACCGAATGCCAGTAGGGCATCATAGCGCACAAGTTACCAAGCCATACATAGTGCATAGACACCCGGCGAAACAGCAAGTTGGTTTACAACCCCGCCTCAGCCTGCAATGCCTAATTCCCTTCATGGACCCAACACAAGTTCATAGACGCCCAGCGACACAGCAAGTTGGTTTACAACCCCGCCTCAGCCTGCAATGCCTAATTCCCTTCATGGACCCAACACAAGTTCATAGACGCCCAGCGACACAGCAAGTTGGTTTACAACCCCGCCTCAGCCTGCAATGCCTAATTCCCTTCGTGGACCCAACACAAGTGCATAGACGCCCAGCGACACAGCAAGTTGGTTTACAACCCCGCCTCAGCCTGCAATGCCTAATTCCCTTCGTGGACCCGACACAAGTGCATAGACGCCCAGCGACACAGCAAGTTGGTTTACAACCCCGCCTCAGCCTGCAATGCCTAATTCCCTTCGTGGACCCAACACAAGTTCATAGACGCCCAGCGACACAGCAAGTTGGTTTACAACCCCGCCTCAGCCTGCAATGCCTAATTCCCTTCGTGGACCCGACACAAGTTCATAGACGCCCAGCGACACAGCAAGTTGCATTCGCAACCCCGCCTCAGCTCAACACGCCTAATTCCTTGTGCAAGACCCACAACCAGTGCATAGACACCCGGCGACACAGCAAGTTGTATTCCAACCCCGCCTCAGCTAAACACGCCTAATTCCTCATGCAGGACCCACAGCCAGTACATAGACACCCGGCGACACAGCAAGTTGCATTCCAACCCCGCCTCAGCTCAACACGCCTAATTCCTCATGCAGGACCCACAGCCAGTACATAGACACCCGGCGACACAGCAAGTTGCATTCCAACCCCGCCTCAGCTCAACACGCCTAATTCCTCATGCAGGACCCACAGCCAGTACATAGACACCCGGCGACACAGCAAGTTGCATTCCAACCCCGCCTCAGCTCAACACGCCTAATTCCTCATGCAGGACCCACAGCCAGTACATAGACACCCGGCGACACAGCAAGTTGCATTCCAACCCCGCCTCAGCTCAACACGCCTAATTCCTCATGCAGGACCCACAGCCAGTACATAGACACCCGGCGACACAGCAAGTTGCATTCCAACCCCGCCTCAGCACAGCGATGCCCAATTCCCATGCATAATCCACAACTCAAAATTAGATACCCTTTCCTCCTGACTGACCGAATGCCAGTGGGCATCAAGCGCACACAATCTCCAAGAGATTGATAAAAAAATTGTGAAAGACTGAAAAAAAAATGACACCCCTTTTCCTCCTGACTGACCGAATGCCAGTAGGGCATCATAGCGCACAAGTTACCAAGCACAAAGATTTTTATTAAGTTGTGTGACTGCCAATGCCGGTAACTCCCCACACCCTAGCTCATGGACCTGACGATGAAATCTCTCCCGATAACCTCCTGGTGGGATTAGCGTATCGGAGCTTTGCCATCAGCGTAACCCCGGGGATGTGGGCGAACCCACTATCCCCCTTTACCATTCGCATGGAGAGACTCATCTGCGGACATGAGCGGGCCAAGGCAAGCAGCAAAGCTACCAGAACCTTGGAGGGACGTGAATGCATAGAGATCGAAACGCAGACACTGGAGTGGACCACACGACCAAGAGGCCATGTCTTTCAGGCAAGCAGCCCCACATGATCTTTGTACCAGGCTTGGAATACTCAAGAGTAAACTTAAGATTCCTTAATCTTTCCACAAAAACTTCAATTAAAAAAAAACCCTTATCATTCACTTACACACTTTTTTTGCCAAAAAATAAAATATATGGTAAACCTTGTAGGGTGTTGAGATGGCATTAGTTTTCAAATTAGGGCAACATGACAGGGTGCAGAGGTTCAGATACTAGATTGTGAAAAAGAAGAAAGCCTTATAATTTATATGCTTCGTTGGCACCGTTAGGTTTCCACATAGCCATTATAAGACACGCAAATTTAATGTTCAATTCTTGTTCACAGTCTAGTGACCTCCTGTACAGTTTCCTCTAACCATTGCCATCCCACGACTCGACAAAAGTTCTCTTGTAATTTAGACACTAAATTCCATGGCAGAGTAAGAATGATTGTGCTTGACCCAAAAAACATCTGCCTTTCAGAAAAATGTGCATCAATTGATGCCACACATAAAGATTGTCAAAATAAAATTTTCAAAATTGAAATAAAGATAGATAGACCCAGCTGGCAACCGGGAAGAACTAAGGTAACACAAATGAAGTGAAGAGGGTCCCTCAACCCTCGCGGGATTTTACAGAGGGTCCCTACACAACTAAAAGTAAAATGCACTGCCAAAATAAAATTAAAATTGTCCCAATTCCGTTTAGTAATCATATAATATATATATATATAAACACCCTAGTTGAAAAGATTTGTAGAAAGAGTTTGAGATATAATATTATACATTCCCCTTTCCCCGTGAGAAAACTCTCTTTACCAGTCATCAGCAAAAGAATACTCACCAGCCCCAAAAGGGGTGTGTGTCACTTCTCGGTGAGCACAATGAATTTTTCCTCTTCAGTGATGACTTGAACCATTCTTTTTTTTTTTGTTCGTCCACCTCAAACTGTAAACCTGTCTAAAAAATCTTTGAGATAATTTGTTAATAGAGCTGCAAGGTAAATTAAATTAGTCAACAACATATAATCAAATTCTAGACGACAAGAAATACACATATCAAAGACATGGAAACAAAGATACATTCAACAATTTCACTGTGGTCCAATGTGTCCAGGCATTCTCCATGATCCTACAAGTTAAAGAAAAATGTGTGCATCAATTCTATCATGCTCTATTACGAATTGTCTTTTTTTTTACACTTCCCTACATGGCCCTAAATGTCACAATAGTCGATTTGCACCAACCAAGCATTATACATTTTTTTGTCTTCCCTACATGTCCCTAACACAGTCCGTCTACAATGCTGGCTTGGCCAAACTTGAACTCCCTGCAGTGAGCTCAAGAGTCTTCCCTACATGTCCCTGATTCAACCTCACACCAGGCCTGTTGCATTAGTATCACCACTCTTGCTTTCAAACTTTGTCAAGTCAACAGTGAATGATTGTCTATTCCCTACATGTCCCTGATTCAACCTTACAACAGACCTGCCGCATTAGTATCACCACTCTTGCTTTCACACTTTGTCAAGTCAACAGTGAATGATTGTCTATTCCCTACATGTCCCTACCACACGTGCTTTAAAACTTTGTCAAGTCAACAGTAAATGTCCATCTATTTCCTACATGTCCCTGATTCAACCTTACAACAGGCCTGTCGCATTAGTATCACCACTCTTGCTTTCACACTTTGTCCATCTATTTCCTACATGTCCCTGAATCAAACCTTGCAACAGGCCTGTCGCATTAATATCACCACTCTTGCTTTCACACTTTGTCCATCTATTTCCTACATGTCCCTGAATCAACCTTACAGCAGGCCTGTCGCATTAGTATCACCACTCTTGCTTTCACACTTTGTCCATCTATTTCCTACATGTCCCTGAATCAACATTACAACAGGCCTGTCGCATTAGTATCACCACTCTTGCTTTCACACTTTGTCAAGTCAACAGTGAATGTCCATCTATTCCCCTACATGTCCCTGGTTCAACCATACAACAGGCCTGTCGCATTAGTATCGACAAAAAAAAAAGAAAAACCTGAATTTATCTATTGGAACTAAAGAAGGACAATGTCCAAGGCTGAGAGTCCATTTACACATGGGGTCTTTCAGTTGCTCTGTGACAGAAGCAGATACAACCCCCTATTAGTTAGCCTCTTACAACATGCAGGGGATACAGTGGGCCTATTCTATTGCCCCGAACCCACAGGGGAAACTCATGTGTCCAATCTCAGCGTCAAACCAAAATCTCCAAACACACCAAAAAGACACACACTCAACCTGAAATAAATATTTCCTACCTTGATAGACGTGGATACTTCTCTCCTTTTGGTCTTGACTGTCTGTAGGACTCCTGCTTCCCAAATCTCAGGAACCAGGATGGTCTCTCTGTTGAGCCTGCTGTAGACTGGCCTTATCTGTAAAAAAGCACTCACATATGACACATTATGGACCTTGGTGTAAAATCGGATTTTCATGGATATCACTTAGTACACACACACATATGAGACATTATGGACCTTGATGCAAAATCGGATTTTCATGGATATCACTTTTGTGGTCGCTTATAAAATTTGCCAATGTGAAAACAAGTATGAACATTGCAGGCTGTAAAATCTCCAAACACACACTCAAAATGAAATAAATATTTCCTACCTTGATAGACGTGGATTCTTCTCTCCACTTGGTCTTGACTGTCTGTAGGACTCCTGCTTCCCAATCTCAGGAACCAACAAAGATGGTCTCTGTGTTGAGCCTGCTGTAGACTGGCCTTATCTGTAAAAAAGCACACACATATGACACATTATGGATCTTGGTGTAAAATCGGATTTTCATGGGTATCACTTAGTACACACACACATATGAAACATTATGGACCTTGGTGCAAAATCGGATTTTCATGGGTATCACTTTTGTGGTCTCTTATAAAATTTGCTAATGTGAAAACAAGTATGAACATTGCAGGCTGTAAAATCTCCAAACACACACTCAAAATGAAATAAACATTTCCTACCTTGATAGACGTGGATCCTTCTCTCCTCTTGGTCTTGACTGTCTGTAGGACTCCTGCTTCCCAATCTCAGGAACCAGGATGGTCTCTGTGTTGAGCCTGCTGTAGACTGGCCTTATCTGTAAAAAAGCACACACATATGACACATTATGGACCTTGGTGTAAAATCGGATTTTCATGGGTATCACTTAGCACACGCACACATATGAAACATTATGGACCTTGGTGCAAAATCGGATTTTCATGGCTATCACTTTTGTGGTCTCTTATAAAATTTGCTAATGTGAAAAAAAAGTATGAACATTTTAGGCTGTAAAATAAAAAAAAAGAACATACATTACATTTCATCAAATCTCATGAACACATGTCAAAGCTCTATCATACTACCTGACTGTCCAGCTCCCGCCTCACGTTGATCCAATCTCTGTCTGATGCAAAGCTGAAAAATAAAAATATAGAACATACATTACATTTCATCAAGTCTCATGAACACATGTCAAAGCTTTATCATACTACCTGACTGTCCAGCTCCCACCTCATGTTGATCCCATCTGAGTCTGCTGCAAGGCTGAAAAATAAAAATATAGGACATACATTACATTTCATCGAATCTCAAGAACACATGTCAAAGCTTCATCATACTACCTGACTGTCCAGCTCCCACCTCATGTTGATCCCATCTCGGTCTGCTGCAAGGCTGAAAAATAAAAATATAGAACATACATTACATTTCATCAAATCTCAAAAACACATGTCAAAGCTCTATCATACTACCTGACTGTCCAGCTCCCGCCTCACGTTGATCCCATCTGAGTCTGCTGCAAGGCTGAAAAATAAAAATATAGAACATACATTACATTTCATCGAATCTCAAGAACACATGTCAAAGCTTCATCATACTACCTGACTGTCCAGCTCCCGCCTCACGTCGATCCTGTCTCGGTCTGCTGCAAAGCTGAAAAATAAAAATATAGAAAACATACAATACATTTCATCAAATCTCATGAACACATGTCAAAGCTTTATCATACTACCTGACTGTCCAGCTCCCACTTCTGTTGATTCCATCTCGGTCTGCTGCAAGGCTGAAAAATAAAAATATAGAAAACATACATTACATTTCATCAAATCTCATGAACAGATGACACAGCTCTATCATACTACCTGACTGTCCAGCTCCCACTTCTGTTGATTCCATCTCGGTCTGCTGCAAGGCTGAAAAATAAAAATATAGAAAACATACATTACATTTCATCAAATCTCATGAACAGATGACACAGCTCTATCATACTACCTGACTGTCCAGCTCCCACCTCATGTTGATTCCATCTCGGTCTGCTGCAAAGCTGAAAAATAAAAATATAGAAAACATACATTACATTTCATCAAATCTCATGAACAGATGACACAGCTCTATCATACTACCTGACTGTCCAGCTCCCACCTCATGTTGATTCCATCTCGGTCTGCTGCAAAGCTGAAAAATAAGAATATAGAAAACATACGTTACATTTCATCAAATCTCATGAACAGATGACACAGCTCTATCATACTACCTGACTGTCCAGCTCCCACCTCATGTTGATTCCATCTCTGTCTGCTGCAAGGCTGAAAAATAAAAAATATAGAAAACATACATTACATTTCATCAAATCTCAATAACAGATGACACAGCTCTATCATACTACCTGACTGTCCAGCTCCCACCTCATGTTGATTCCATCTCGGTCTGCTGCAAGGCTGAAAAATAAAAAATATAGAAAACATACATTACATTTCATCAAATCTCAATAACAGATGACACAGCTCTATCATACTACCTGACTGTCCATCTCCCACCTCGCGTCGATCCCATCTCGGTCTGCTGCAAGGCTGAAAAATAAAAATATAGAAAACATACATTACCTTTCATCAAATCTCAAGAACAGATGACACAGCTCCATCATACTACCTGACTGTCCATCTCCCACCTCGCGTCGATCCCATCTCGGTCTGCTGCAAGGCTGAAAAATAAAAATATAGAAAACATACATTACCTTTCATCAAATCTCAAGAACAGATGACACAGCTCCATCATACTACCTGACTGCCAAGCTCACTGCTTCCTAATATCTGGAACCAAGAAGGGATGGTCTCTGATGTTGCCTGTTGCTTGATATCTATGAAAACAACCACACATGCAACATTACGAACCTTAGTGCAAAATTGGATTTTCATGGGTGTCATTTTTTTTGTGTGGTCTCCAATAAAATTTTCTAATGTGAAACCAAGTATGATCATTTGAGGCTGGATTAAAAAAAAAAAAAATGGAGATCAAACTTTACATTCCATCAAGTCTCATGAACACATGTCATAATACTAACCGACTGTCAAGCTCCCACTTTTTTTTGTTGAGCCCAACTCTGTCTGCAAGGCTGGAAAATAACAAAAATGAAGATCAGATTTTAACATTTCATCAAATCTCAATTTTCACAAAAAGAAAATACTTTTCTGAATAATTTTCAAACGTCCACGAAAAATATCAGTGAGATAATGTTTCATCACCCAATCTTATCTTAAACTAAAGAATGATTCAATTTAAGACATATAAAAAAAACCCATTCAATAAAAACATTCTTGAATCAAGTGAACCAGCAATTCATACTTGACCAAAATAAAGACTGAATGACTTTTGAGTTCCATCCACCAAGCACAATGATTAACTTTGACACATGAAAAATTGTGTGACTGCCAAAAGCCGGTAACTCCCCACACCCTAGCTCATGGACCTGACGATGAAATCTCTCCCGATAACCTCATGGTGGGATTGGCGAGTCGGAACTTTGCCATCAACACAACCCCAGAGGACGTGGGTGATGAGTAAAGTACACTCGGCAATACATCAAAGCTCGCCTCCCCTGCGAACATCGCATTGCTTCATCATGTACAAAACTCACTATCCTCCTTTTTACCATTCGCATGGAGAGACACATCTGCGGACATGAGCGGGCCAAGGCAAGCAGCAGAGCTGCCAGGACCTCGGAGGGACGTGAATGCGAAAAGATCGAAGCGCAAACACTAGAGTGAACCACACGACCGAGAGGCCATGTCTTTCAGGCAAGCAGCCCCTTTACTTCCACACTTTGTCAAAATCATTGTGCCTGGTTTTTTTTGGGGACGTCAAGTATCAAAAATTTTCTAAGTCCACAACAAAAATCTGGAAATTTTTCTATGTCCACAAAAAAAAAAAATCTGAAAATTTTTCTAAGTCCTCAAAAAAAAAATCTGAAAATCTTTCTAAGTCCACAAGAAAAATCTGAAAATTTTTACAAGTCCACAAAAAAAAAATCTGAAAATTTTTACAAGTCCACAAAAAAAAAATCTGAATATTTTTACAAGTCCACAAAAAAAAAATCTCAAAATTTTTACAAGTCCACAATAAAAATCTGAAAATCTTTCTAAGTCCACAAAAATAATTTACCTTGTATTCACTGGTGAGATCCTTGGTCCCTCTGGCATGGAGATCTTCATGGAGAAAAGCCCAGCAGCTGACTGACAAATTTCCTCTGTGGAGCTCCTTATATACATGCTCCATGGATAACCATTTGGAACCATTTGGAAGCATTTTTGGAACCGGTTTGCACCAGTTTGAGCCACTTGGAACCAGGTTGAAATGTTTCATGGTGTGATCTGATTGGTCAATTTGGTGAGCAAGTTTGAACTTGTTTGAATTTGTTTGGACTTGTTTGGACTTGTTTGAACTTGTGAATTTGAACTATTTTGAAACCACTTAATTAAACATACTTGAATGAATTTTCAATTGAACAAGTTTGAATCAATTTTGAATCAATTTTGAAACAATTTTGAAACAATTTTGAAACAATTTTGAAACAATTTTGAAACAATTTTGAACCAATTTTGAACCAATTTTGAACCAATTTTGAACCAATTTTGAATCAGTTTGAGCAGATACGTATTGGAGACAAATTCCGAGTAAAAGGAGTGAAAAATGCAACAGGATTGGCAGAATTATTAGAATTTATTGTTCTTTTTGTTTTGACAAGGGGTCTCGTAAGAAGTGATGACGTCATTGTAAATATTTCTTTTTTTCACTAAAAAAAAATCAAATATTATCGGATCTTGCTTCCACGGCCATTATATGTTGTTTTAAATATTTTATGCGCATTTAAAGATGATTATTTTATTTTTTTTTTTTTTAATTCTTTACGGCAGTTTTTGGTGGCGAAAACATTCGTTTTGTGCGGAACTTCACTGGGAGCACACAAGATGGCGGCAGAGCGATAAAGGCAAAAAATTGTCTCAAATAATGGTAAGAAATACTTTATCAGAGCGGGAAACTGTGCGCAAGAATGTATAGCATTGGCTGTAGAGGTAAGAGACCGATCCACGCAGCCGTTCCCGGTGGAAATTAAATATTTTGAAAGAAATAACAAAGCGGGCCTTCGTGGCCGGACATATTATCGTTTGATTCTTTTTCATCTTTGTCAAAATTGAAGTGTTCGTGCCTCTCGCCGTTTCACGGCCGAGCATTATGTCGGATTTCTTCTTCGGTTTTTAATAATATTCTTGTCAGTTTCATTTTACACAACTATTTGAACATCTTTGCAGATTGACGGGACCACCACGGCTCGGCGACCGATAAGAAAGAAGTTCACAATCCGGCGGACAAGAATGCATTTTTCTGAATATAAAAAAAGGTAAGAAATCGCACCAAAATACATGGAACAATTGCATATTATCATATACTATTTGATATCAAAATCATAGACAAATCCCTACAGTCGTTCGCTCATAATGTTCACTTTCTGTTCTAGCCACCAAGTACTTTTCATTTTATTTTTTATATTTGCCCTGCTTTGTTAGTTATTTTATGTTCAATTCTATTAAACGTCTTTGTCAAAATTGAAATGTTCGTGCCTCTCTCCCTTTTCACAGCCGAACATTTCGTGGGATTTCTCCATATTCTTGTCAGTTTTTATTTTACACAACTATTTGAACATCTTTGCAGATTTGTGGGACGAATGCTTTGACCACCACGACTCGGCGACCGATAAGAAAGAAGTTCACAATCCAGCGGACGAGAATGCATTTCTGTATATGAAAAAAAGGTAAGAAAGCGCACAAAAATACATGGAACAAATGCATATAATATTTAATATCAAAATCATAGACAAATCCCTGCAGTCGTTCGCTCATAATGTTCCCTTTCTGTTCTAGCCACCAAGTACTTTTCATTTTAATTTTTATATTTGCTCTGCTTTGTTAGTTATTTTATGTTCAATTCTATTAAACGTCTTTGTCAAAATTGAAATGTTCGTGCCTCTCTCCCTTTTCACAACCAAACATTTCGTGGGATTTCTCCATATTCTTGTCAGTTTTTATTTTACACAACTATTTGAACATCTTTGCAGATTTGTGGGATGAATGCTTTGACCACCACGACTCGGCGACCGATAAGAAAGAAGTTCACAATCCGGCGGACAAGAATGTATATCTGTATATGAAAAGAAGGTAAGAAAGCGCACAGAAATACATGGAACAAATGCATATAATATTTAATATCAAAATCATAGACAAATCCCTGCAGTCATTCGCTCATAATATTCACTTTCTGTTCTAGCCACCAAATAATTTTCATTTTAATTTTTATATTTGCTCTGCTTTGTCAGTTATTTTATGTTCAATTCTATAAAACATCTTTGTCAAAATTGAAATGTTCGTGCCTCTCTCCCTTTTCACAGCCGAACATTTCGTGGGATTTCTCCATATTCTTGTCAGTTTTTATTTTACACAACTATTTGAACATCTTTGCAGATTTGTGGGATGAATGCTTTGACCACCACGACTCGGCGACCGATAAGAAAGAAGTTCACAATCCGGTGGGCAAGAATGTATATCTGTATATGAAAAAAAGGTAAGAAAGCGCACAGAAATACATGGAACAAATGCATATAATATTTAATATCAAAATCATAGACAAATCCCTGCAGTCATTCGCTCATAATATTCACTTTCTGTTCTAGCCACCAAGTACTTTTCATTTTAATTTTTATATTTGCTCTGCTTTGTCAGTTATTTTATGTTCAATTCTATTAAACATCTTTGTCAAAATTGAAATGTTCGTGCCTCTCTTCCTTTTCACAGCCGAACATGTTGTGGGATTTCTCCATATTCTTGTCAGTTTTTATTTTACACAACTATTTGAACATCTTTGCAGATTTATGGGATGAATACTTTGACCACCACGACTCGGCGACCGATAAGAAAGAAGTTCGCAATCCGGTGGACGAGAATGCATTTCTGTATATAAAAAGAGGTAAGAAAGCGCACAAAAATACATGGAACAAATGCATATAATATTTAATATCAAAATCATAGACAAATCCCTGCAGTCATTCGCTCATAATATTCACTTTCTGTTCTAGCCACCAAATAATTTTAATTTTAATTTTTATATTTGCTCTGCTTTGTTAGTTACTTTATGTTCAATTCTATTAAACGTCTTTGTCAAAATTGAAATGTTCGTGCCTCTCTCCCTTTTCACAGCCGAACATTTCGTGGGATTTCTCCATATTCTTGTCAGTTTTTATTTTACACAACTATTTGAACATCTTTGCAGATTTGTGGGACGAATGCTTTGACCACCACGGCTCGGCGACCGATAAGAAAGAAAGAAGCACACAATCCACAAAAAAAAAAGAAGGCTTCATTTCTGCATAAAGAAGGTAAGAAGTCACACCAAACTACATCAAACTATTTGATAATTTCTTTGCAGGGGATGAATGTTTTTTTGACCACCATGGCCCGGTCATCGATAAGAAGTAAAGAAGCACACACTCCAGTGACAAGAAGTCTTTTTGAAGAAAGAAGTCCCACCCAAATACTTGGAACATTTAATATCAAAGTATAAGACCAGTAGAAATATGTTAGTCTTCTGATCCATCTACAATGACAGTACAATGACAGACTGCGTCAGTTTCATATGGTATCTCACACGAGGTGGAAAACGAGGTAAACAGCTTTCTGTGAATGTAAGTTTTAGGGTGTATCGTGAGATGTGGTTCAGAACCATGCTTTAGCTGGGCACACCCATTACTTCGTACAACCTCGTGTTAGATACACACTCTCATATCATGTGAAATAAATGTCTGAAAGATATGCAAGTTCTCTCTCTCTCTCTCTCTCTCTTATGGATCTCGGGAGAAAAACCTACCACTGTGACAACCCCTTGTGTGGCTCAAGGATTTATATGCAACTTGTTACCATTGTTTCTTGCTGAATGGAATAAAGAATATTACAGTGTTACGATTTGTTATTTTATCTATCGTTTTACATGCTGATCACATTTCTATTGTGACACGATCCCAAATTTCATGGGACACGATCCATGCTGCTTTGATGGCAATATTGACTGTCACACAGCACTCGGGTTACCCAGCACTCAGGGTACCGCAGACAAAGAGTGTCTTGTCACCCACTTTACCATCTTTCTGTGGTCCACACTTTCATTTGGCAACCAGGCAATATTATGCATGTATTATGTCACAGACAGGCACGAATGGATCTTCTGTGTGATCACTTGGATCCAAGTTGGATATGTCCACATCACAACACCATCAGATAAATTACTCTCGAAAGAGGAAAACAAACAAAAAATGAATCAGGAGCTTGTGTTTTTGTTTTTTACACTATTCTATTTGAGCTCGTACAAACGAAAGGGATAGATTAAAATGAAATATTACACAAAGATGGATCAAAAAGGACAATTGAAAAAAGGCTACACCTATATTAAAATTGCAACAATCTTTCATACCTTTTTTTTTTTTCAACGCAGGGTCATTATATTTGAACTAATTCGTAAATAAAGGCAAGAACAGCTCTTTCTCAATTTAATTTAAATTTTATTATCTTCCACACTCATATCAAATCATCTGGTTTGATAGTATCTGTAGATTTCGTCTTCTTCAATCTAAATACTACATCTCCCTCTGTCAAAATGAACTTTCTTTTCGTTCCCTTTTTGTTTTCAATAGTTGCAGTGTCTTTCACTCTAATCTTTTCTCTTTTTATTGCTGGTAGAAGTATGTCGGTGTGATCAAATGAAACAAGAGATGCCCAATCATCTTTATCTGCAATGATACACGTTGCATACTTCTGGCGAGAACCGAGATCTGTCTTTGTTCTACCTATCTTTATTTTGCAGTCTTTTCTCAATAGCTGTTGTTTTTCTTCCACATCCCGTCCTGCTTGGTACAGTCTACCATCTCCCAGTTTGACCACCAGTTTGGGTATTTTTCTATACTGAACATGTCCAACTGCAACTACTAAATGAACACTATCCCTCTGTAACAAGGTGAGATTGGGTAGATTCTGGTATGAAATCGTTGGATCGATATTCAGATCCGCTTGAAATTGATCGGTTTCAGGTTTTCTCTCGACAACTTCTCTGTTTTCTTCTCTGCTTCGAATAATGTCCCGGTAATGGGCAACACAGTGTTCGTCCATGTCAGAGGTAAACGTCAGCTCGCAAGCAACGACAGTGTTGTTGTGGCAGGTGTAATAACGTCCGAGGAATGAGAGCGTTGCAATTGGTCTCGTGCCCAGGGACACAAATCCATAGTTTGGATGTCTCAATTCGCGGAGTTTGTCATTCGTCAAAGCGGCTTGAATTGTCTCCGTTATCTTTCGATTAGCATAACAGTTCACCAGCTTTTCACACACTTGTAGAACCAGTTTGAATCGTTTGGGGCATTCTTTTATTGCCCACACCTCGTAGGTACCGCATTCGATGGAATCTAATCTTTGTGGCTTTTCTGAAAGGGCCACTTTATATTTCTGACACCTAATGTGCGCGTCCTCGTTCTTCATCTTCTTCCTTTCAAACTCTACGATAGACTGGTATATTCTTTCAGCGCGTCTCTCTATCTGTGCTTCCATTTCTTCTTTACTACTGGGAATTTTCACGACATCTTCGACCATTTCAGATTAGTTCAACTGGTGGGTTTTGATGCACAAATTGGCACCCGTGTGCACTAATATTGGAAAGTGGGAATAGTGTGGAGACAAGCACGGCTCTGCTGACATCGTAATGTGACTTGATCCTTCATCGCGGTGTAGTCTGACAGTAATCCAGTCACTGGCATGTCCTCCGGGTAATCACACGTATACGTGTATTGTCTTCTATGTAAGTTGGCAAGTTCTTTATAGCTTCTTTTATGGCAAAATTCGCCTTGCCAGAGCGATTCTGCCATCGGTACAGCCTGTCGAAGGGAATTTATGTCTGGATCCAAGATCTTGATGTCCCTGAGGAGTAGGAAAAATCCTGATACTCTGTTCTTTCTCTTGCCCATTGTTCACGTTGTTCAACCCCACATTTTGGATCGTGGCCGCTTGTTTTTTGAAATTGGTGTGGTGCTAAATTCAATTTTGCACACGCGGACAAATCATCTATTTATGCAACAAGACCATTAGCGTTAGGACAACACACGATAACGATAGCAAAGACAACATGAATCAAACTACTACTCAAATTCAAAGGATGTTGAAAGGCGTTCCAGACGTTCGCGTTCATGCCATCAGTGGCCACGAGAACAAGGTCGCCGTTCAGTTTCCAACGGTTGCCCTCGTGCTCTTCTCGGAGACTGCACAGACAGCGCTCTACGCGTGCTACCTCGTTCCGAAGAAAGGTGTGGCATTTTTTGGAAAGGACGAAAAGGCAGAGTTTGCCGACTATGCTGCGATGTTCACCGAGGGGACAGAGTATGCCATGCGACACATCAACTTCTCGCCACTGGGCATGGCGTTGGACATGAAAGCGAACGATAGGTCCACACGTCTGAATAGCGTGAACGTGATGAGGCCCCACTCGACACACCTCATGAAGGAGGACCATTCGAACGGGGCAGTCCATCTGTCCGTGGCAGAAATGGACAAGACCTTCGATCAGATCAAAAAGACCGGATCGAACACGAGGGGTTTGCTACAGTTTGGACTGATGGTACATCGAGCAGACTATCCCGACGAGGTGGTGCTCAAGGACCACATAGACACGTTCAGTCCACGTCACGCCAAGTGGGTCCTCACTCGTCTGACGGTGGTCGATGCCAGGGTCGAGAGTCCCGCGCTCCGGCAACACGAACCGGTCTGTGATGATGACCACTTGGAGTTTGATGGACCAGACGTCGAGGAGACCGATAGCGACACCTGTTACGACGAGCCCGACGGGATTTTGGACAGAAGCACCGTTGCATGTAGGGATCCCGCCGCCAGCAGACAAGTGGATTCTTGTGTTCCCGTGTCGGTCAAGATGTGCACGAACGACGCGTCAAATCTGGTCAAGATTGTTCTTGGCATCACGAAATGCAAGGTGATCAAAGGGACCTATGGTGCCAAAGAGGTGCACGAGAGGGCGATGCACATCTTGAATGATGTTCCCCGGAGAGTGATTCACATCTAATCCAATCAGATCAACCTCGTGCTGCATTTTTTCTTTTTTTTTTGAGTTGTACATGGTAGTGTCTTGTAGTACTACAAGTTAAAAATGACCCTGATGTGAATTAGATGTTGAAATAAAAATAAAAAGTACAGAAAAAAACTAATATTTGAGGTTTGACTTTTTGTTCAGAGCAAAGAATGTGTTATTGGAAACGATCTAATAAGACCCTGCTGAGGAGAGTGAATCTGATGTGAATTTGATGTCGAAATAAAAAAAATGCAGAAAACATATTTTTGAGGTATATTTTTTGTTCAGAACAAAGAATGTGTTCTTGGAAACAATCTTATAAGACCCAGCTGAGGAGAGTGATGTGCATTAGATGTTGAAATAAAAGAAATATAACAAAAAAATATATCTGAGACATGACTTTATTTTTTTTTGTTCAGAGAAGATTGCTTTCTTGGTACTTGTGGTTAAAAAATAAAAACATTTTAATAAAAGTATTTCAATCACATGGACGAATCAAAGATGAAACACATGTATGGGGTATCTCTGCATATCCTCGATCAAGCACTCACCGCAGAGGAAAAAATGGTAGAATTGAGGGGAGAAGAGAAGCACCATTCCGCACTCCACGCTGATCAGAAGGAAGCCATCGTCTGCATGTACCACAAAGCTTTGGCACTGATGAAGTACATCACGCGTCGGAGTGCCACGTGCGATGACGATCGAACGATACAGGTCCATGCTAAGAAACTGATAGATTCTGCAAATTATAGAGTGGGCCAGCTGAAAGATGCCAATAGGCCAGAGTCAGATCCATTCAAACGCATGGACGAGGCACTGGCACACGCCGTCCTGAACGAGTTGGTCACTTCCAACGACGGAACGATGTTCAGAGACATCATAGGCCAAGCGGAAGCCAAGCAGGCACTTAGAGACACGGTGATCATGCCCTCCATGCGTCCAGAGATATACACCGGTCTCAGAGCACCCGTTCAAGGGATACTACTGTACGGTCCTCCGGGAAACGGAAAGACTCTCTTGGCCAAGGCTGCAGCCAACGAGTCGGGTTACAAGATGTTTAATGTCTCGTCTTCCACGATCACGTCCAAGTGGGTGGGAGAGAGCGAGAAGACCGTCAAGACGCTCTTCGCTCTGGCGCGTCTCTTGCAACCTTGCATCATATTCGTCGACGAAGTAGACTCACTTCTCAGTACGAGGAGGGACGGCGAAAACGAGGTGAACAGGCGCATCAAGACCGAATTCATGACCGAATTGGATGGAGTTCTGAAACAGAAAGACGACAAGATCGTGGTGATAGCAGCAACGAACAGGCCCGACGATCTCGACGATGCCATACACAGGAGATTTCCGATGCAGATCCGTGTCGCGATGCCAAACCACCAAGAGCGCGTACAGTTACTGAGAACATTGACCCGAGGGGATCGATGTGGACTGACGGACCGAGACTTTGAAAAGATAGCCAACCTGACCCGTGGGTACGCAGCATGGGAATTGACCACTCTTTGTAAGGAAGCTGCTCTAAAGATTGTCGGCGATATGACAGAGGAGGAACTTCTCTGCATCAACACGGAAGACATAAGGCCACTCGCGTATCGTGACCTAAAGTGCATGGTGCGAGAGAGAGATGCAAAGGGGTTGTCCTCGCGTAGTCGCAGCATGATTAAAAAGGGACATTGACCACTTGGTGGACAAGAATGTTTGGTTCTGACACGCCACGAAAGTGTGACAGGTTGTCTCTAGAGACCATACGATCGAGACATATGAACGAATAAGAGTGCGCCACCCAAAAACTGTGCATAGATAATTTTATTTTCTAATGCTGTAGCTATAACTTTGCATAGATAATTTTTGTTCAGAGGCTGTAGCTATGACTGTGCATAGATAATTTTTGTATCCGAGGCTGTAGCTATAACTTTGCATCGAGGCTGTAGATTGGTCAAAGTTTGGAATGGTGCCTAACTAATTAAAATATCAGAGTGGAAATGTGCATAACTAATGAGAAATAATCCTCTTGGTATAAAAGGAGTTGTTCATACATGATAATCAAACCATTCAAAGAACAGCAATCATGACCACCAAGCAAGAGAGGAAATTCACAATGATGATGGACAATCTACCCGAGGTCAAGAACTCTGCACTCGAGTTTGATCTTTTGGTTGAGGCAAACACACAGGAGAACATTTCCAACCTATCCTTGGTAGATTTGGACAGGGTTAGAGGAAAGAGAGTTTCCCGTGACAAATCGTGTCATTGTCTGACAGAGTGTGTGACAAAGACAGGACACATGGTGAAGAAATAAAATATGAAAAACGAATGACCATTGTTTGAGTTGATCTTTCTGGTGTGTTTATCTAAAAGCTTGAAATAATTATTTTGGTATAATAATCAATCTCACATATGACTTTATCATTTTCATCTTTCTCTAAACATTGTATCAAAGAACAACTATGAAATTGCTTTTTTTGTTTTAAGATTTTATTTGGATGTGAACGTTTAAAAAAACATCCATTGGTGATGAATGACTTCAACAAGACTGGCTCTCTTCTTTGCATCTTTCTCTAAACATTTTGTCAATATATCGTGCAGCTCACTGGATGCATCTCCTTTGATGGCGAGCGGATTGAAAGACTTAATTTCACTCGTGTCAAATGGAAAGTCACCATGCACCATCTCATACAAAAAGGCTCCAAGACACCACACGCTGTTGGGCTCCCACGTGTGTGGTTCTTTGCGTAACATCTCCGGGGAGGCGTAAGAGACCGTTCCTTGGAACTTGGTCAGTGGCCTTGAAGATATCCTACCCGCGAGGCCAAAGTCAATCAGGAAGGCTTTTTTGCTATCCATGTCTATCACAACATTATCAGATTTGATGTCGCCATGATAGAAACCCATCTCAGCCATGTTGAGCACAGCATGAACTACCTGTGTAAAGATCCCTCTTGCTTGTGATTCTGTAAGACAGAATGGGATGTCATCCAACATGTCAAATGCATCCCTACCGTTTTTCGGCCTATTCATGACAATGATCCACTTGCCATTTCCAACATCAAAGAACTCAAGCAGGCGAATGATGCCAATCACTGGTTGGCATTGTGACAATATACAGATTTCGCTTGGTACCTTTCCCTTACAACATTCTTCATTGCACATTGGGGGTTTTTGAATGACCTTGATGGCTACCGGTTTTCCATCTGAGTTTCTCTTTCCAGCATACACTGCTGAGAAACCACTTTGTATAGTACTTCCAAATCTATAGAGGTTTTCTATTCTATCCATTTTTAACTGAGCAATCGGATCATTTCCACTTATGATAGATGCTGGTACACTTGCATATCTTTTTTCATTCAGCCGTCTTTGAAGCAATTTTTTCAGAAAACCATCAAACTCACTCAGTCTCCCATCCAATGACTGTTCTTTAGAATTGTGCACCACAATCTGACTCTGATTTTCTTTCAACGTCCTGGCATAGGTTACTTGTAAAAGCTTCATGTAGTCTTCCATGGTCTCGAATTGTGTCTCCATCTTTCTGTTTCTTTTTCCCATTCTCTCCAAACAAACCTCTACATCTGTGTCCAAGAAGAAGATGGCATCTGGTATGGCATGCTTGTACTTTCTAGCCAGCATACCATACTTTGACATGAAATATTCCCAGCTGAATTCTGCCATGTGTCCCTGGAGTCGAAGTACATGAGAAAAGACTTTACAAGCCAGCATACACCTGTCACCTATAATCACATCTTCTCCAGAAGTTTTCTCAAGTCGACGTGAACTTTCTTCAAAAATATCAAGTATGTACAATTGTGTGCTGCTGCCATTCCTCAGATCTTCATAGAACAGTTCTAGAGGATTGATGTCCCTACCATCCTCAGTTGAAAAGTGACAGAATTTATCTAGTGGTTCATCAAGAAAAGTATAATATGGATACTTTTCTTTGAGTTTTGCCAACAGAGTTGATTTGCCTGAAGCAATCAGACCTTCCAATGCAATGAACATGTTTTGGGTGTATTTTGACTACATAATACTGTAATACATATTGAACCATCAATAGAGTCAACAAGAAGATGTGTTTTGTGTTTTTTATCAATTTTTATTACAATTTTTTTTTTTCAAAGATTCAATAGTTGTGAAAACATTTGATGTTTTCATCAATTCTGGAGGATTTGGTGGCCCTGGTGGGTTTGATCTGAGCATTGACCTAACAAGTGGTCGTGTTGGCCAAGGCAGTGCAGCCTGTTTCTTCGTGGATACAAATTTCATACCAATCATCTGGCAGAAACAATCCACACATCAAACACTCAAAAGTACTGTCTGAGATTCTCACAAGTGGTTCATCCATGTCCCGTGTATCATTTTGTAGAGGAGGGGGGCAACAGTCGCATTCCTCATATGGGTGGCACCACACTCCGCAGACTGTGCATTCACCCTTTTCCTCTAAAGGCAACCATACAAAGTTGCATGCACACGGTTCGCCCATCCTACACCACATGCCACAGCCAGCACACACCATCCAGACAAAGTTGCATCCACACGATTCGCCTATGGTGCACCACATGCCACAGGCAGCACACTCCATCCATGTCATCATTTTTTGTTGTTTGCTTGTATTTTCCACAAAGAAATTGTGAGTTGTCCTCAAATTCTATGTCTATATATACAATAAAAAAGTGTGCATAACTAATTTGATGTGTCTGATATATAATTATGCAAATGATCAGTTCTTTTGAATAAGTAATGACTTTGAAGAGGTCCAAAAACAAATTTTGTGCATAATTAATTAGACAATATCTGTTGTATATAAATGTCAGAAGTTATATGGGTTTCGGAAAAAAATGTTGGTGTCTCCACATCATCAAAAAGTCTAATATGAACAACCACATTTGTGACATCATGCAGAATACTGGGTGCAACTCTGAGAACGACCACACAAACTACAGAGTTGAAGAACAGAATAATTGGCCACCACCATCAACAACATGGGCATATTTGCACACTTATAAGACATGGGTGAAATTAGTGGAATGCAAGGATTGTTACAGCCTTGTACTGTTTCAGGGTCAAGAACACATGTGCCCTGATGTACATCCTGATAACTGGAGAGACTGTTCCTTTTTGGAAGTTTTATTAAAAGATATAGTCAGTACATGCTAACATGTTTTAATCAAATAAATAACTGGAGAGACTTTTAGGAAATCTTAAAGAATGATATAGACAAAACATGCTTACATGTTTAAATCAAATAAAATATTTCAACAAAACTAAACATTATTTGTTCAAGTTTTATTTCATATGGAAAGAAACAATGATAACATGATGATAATTATTTGTAGATTATTCCTATTTCCATTCGAATAAATATTTTGAAAATGGTTAGATTTCTTTGCATGATAACTCCCGTTTCTTGTATCTTTATCCATTGCAGTTGCTGTTTTCAGTGACATTTTATTCCCATTCTCTGCCCCCCCATATTCTACTTCATTACTCGAGTCCTCGTTCTCCACACTGACATTGTGGTTTTCTTCTAAAGTCAATGTCACATTAGCTAGTGTTGTTGTGTCTGAACTATTGATATTTTGATATGAAAATATGTGTTCGTCAATTGTATCTGGAAATAGTGATGTGTTTGTTTTGCTAGTGATATTAGGGCTCAATTCCGTATAAACTCGAACCGTTTTGCCAATTTCTGTGTCAGTCCTTTCATGTGAGTACTGTAAGATATTGATCTGAGTGGGTGTGACAGACAAAGAACCCCCTTTATTACTTTGACTGGTCCATCTACCATGCTCCCCCATGCTCTCATCTTCCTCAATGCTCTCATCATCCTCCAGTGTGTTGTCACTACTCTCTACTCTTGCCTGTATAACAGACTGGTCCACTTCTGTCATATGGCTGTCTCTGCCAATGGTGGAAACCAAATGAGCATTTCTTTCCTTTAATTCTTTTGTGCTGCTGTCCCATTCTTTCATGTTTGACTTTAGATTTTTCCCACCCTCTATGACCCCCTGTTCAGTCATAGATTGGAAAATGTGTGTGACAATGGATTCTATTGATTGAACACCATCTGTGGTGGTTATTGTCCTCTCACCATTATTTTCCACATCTATGTTGGTTCTCTGGTCATCAGTTGTCGTTATTGGACTTGTGCTCATCGCAACCTCTTGCTGTGTGGTATCCATTTCCTCAGTCAATGTACTTTCCAAGCTAGCTCTATCTGTGGTTCCTGGGACAGTCTCGGCTCTCTGGTCATCATGTACGCTTGTTGGACTTGTGCTCATCGCAATCTCTTGTGGTGTGGTATCCACTTCCTCAGTCAGTGTACTTTCCCAGTTAGCTCTATCTGTGGTTCCTGGGACAGTCTCGGCTCTCTGGTCATCAGTTGTCATTATTGGACTTGTGCTCATCCCAACCTCTTGCTGTGTGGTACCCACTTCCTCAGTCAATGTACTTTCCAATTTAGCCTTTTCTGTGGTTCCTGGGACAGTCTCGGCTCTCTGGTCATCATGTATGCTTGTTGGACTTGTGCTCATCGCAACCTCTTGCTTTATGGTACCAACTTCCTCGTTCAATGTACTTTCCCAGTTAATTCTATCTGTGGTTCCTAGGACAGTCTCAGCTCTCTGGTCATCATATATCAGTGTTGGGCTTGTGCTCATCGAAGCCTCTTGTGGTGTGGTATCCACGTCTTCATTCAATGTACTTTCCAAGTTAGCCTTTTCTGTGGTTCCTGGGACTGTCTCTGCTCTCTGGTCATCATATATGCTTGTTGGGCTTGTGCTCATCGCAACCTCTTGCTTTATGGTACCAACTTCATCAGTCAATGTACTTTCCAAGTTAGCCTTTTCTGTGGTTCCTGGGACAGTCTCGGCTCTCTGGTCATCATGTATGCTTGTTGGGCTTGTGCTCATCGCAAACTCTTGCTTTGTGGTACCAACTTCCTGGTTCAATGTACTTTCCAAGTTAGCCTTTTCTGTGGTTCCTGGGACAGTCTCGGCTCTCTGGTCATCATGTATGCTTGTTGGACTTGTGCTCATCGCAACCTCTTGCTTTATGGTACCAACTTCCTCGTTCAATGTACTTTCCCAATTAGCTTTTTCTGTGACTGTCTCGGCTCTCTTGTCATCATATATCATTATTGGAGTTGTACTTTCCACATCTGTCTTTGTTGAGCCCTCATCTTCTGGCTGTGTAGTGCTCACTTCCTCTTTTTCTAAATCAATGTCAGATTTTTGGTGGCCAGATGTCGTTGTTGGTGTGGTGCTCATCTCTTGGAGTCTACTTGAAGCACGACTAATTCCACTCTTGACAATAGATGTACATGACTGCACTCCATTGTCTTGACATCCTTCACATTGCTTAAACGTGTCCTCCCTAACTTCCACTGTCATCCTGTTGTCCTTACTGTCCAACTGAAGAAAACGGCTTCTTGACCAACCAGCCCACATATGGGCTATGTATAGCATTAAGGCTTTTGTAGGTGAAAGAGACACAGTGGCGTAATTCCAGTAGATATCTCTGTCGCCTTGCATCTTGGCACAGAAAAAATTGTCCCATGGTAGTTTTCCTTCCACAGTTACGTTGTGGAAATTTTTACATCCAGTGGGATAGATATCAGTCACTATTCCTACCATTTCTTTATTGTTGGAATTTCTCATGACCAATGAAATTGAGTTTGATGGATACTCAAACAAGCTGATCTGCTCAACTCCCGAGACGAGAGCTTGGAGGGTAACACCTATACAGAGCAACCTATTTGAAGGATAATAAAAAGCTCTTCTCATGGGCGTGAGTGATGCATCCACATAACTACCTCTCAGAAAACTTGACTTCAATGGACAAAATTTAGCGAAACTACTGTCTCCAAACATCATTGTCTGACAAGTTTCTTTGCATTCCCTTTTGTTGCAATGAACATCATGCTTGTAGCAAGTGTGCCTGTCTCTGACAACCTCAGGCGTGAAAGCTCGAAGAGGTTGGTCCCAAACTAGTACCTCACAGTTTACAGTGGTGCCATTTGCAGTTGCATGTAGTGGGAACGGCGTGTACTCGATGACCGTAATGTTTCCATCCGTTGCGTGAGAGGGTGAATGTAGCCTACCACACAAAAACATTCTTCTTTTCGTGGTGGTTATATAGTCTGAGTAACAGTGCTCAGAAGAAAGAGTAACATTGAATGTTTCGAGACTTTGTTTAGTATGGGACATATTTTCAAGCTTGTATGTGGCAATTATTTTTGATTTGTTGACGGCTACTTCTACACCACCGACTGGCCTCTTAGTTATAAAAGTTACACACAACATACCAGTGTTTTTGATGACCCGCATCCTATTGATGTGAAGTTTACATGGAGATTTGGATAATACAGGTGAAGCCATCATCATTAGGACAAAGAACAATTGAAAAATCAAGGGTTGCATCATAATATAGAGTTGGTCAGGTAATTATGATTGAAATTCACTGTTTATCACAAATATTCTTAGTCAATCAACCCACATACAATGTACTTTCCCCGGATGATGATTTCAGTTAGGCCCCTCTTACCATTACTCAGCATTGACATGTGTCCGAATAAAAAGTCAAAAACATAGAAATAGGTTTCAGACATGTTTATTTTTTAAAATCATATATTCATCGAAGAATGCATAGTCCATCAGTGTCTTTCACACTCACAAACCATTTTTTTGTGGCATCTATGGTAAGATGGTTCCTTTCGTTCATGTTTAGTACATAACAACGTGTTTAATAAACATAGTATCTTCAACGAATTTCATGGTCCCAAACAACTCCTCTCTCTCTTCCTCGCTTGTGCATCTATGGCAATACAGGTCCCACATAATGTTGAAAAATTGATGAGTCCGAGTTTCTCTATCACCACCATCTTGCATGAAAATTGAGACAGATGCACAATCATCACTGACAATAAAGGGACGGAGGTAGAGTCGTCCTGGAGTTGAATGAATTATTTTCAAAGAAGGCAAACTATCTCTGTAGAGGGTCGCGTTGATCGTAGAATACAAGGTTTGTAGATTGATGTTGTGCATTGCATTCTTGTATCGAGTTATGTTCTTCATCCAACTGTGACGTTCGTGGAGTTTTTTTGGTAACAGAGGCTTGGCCATTCGCATCATGCACACAACACCCGGGTGGAGTTCGTCGACTGCCATACTACACAGAGGACAAGAGGCGCCAGCTATGGGATGACATGAGTTGTGGAAGAGGTGCCCACAACCAAGGTACATCGTTACGGTGCAGAACATTCCAATGCCCTCCTTACACTGGGTACACACGTGGCCAGAATGATGAAATTCTGGGAGCTTGATAAATTCTGGAGGAATCTTCTGCTTCTTTTGGACGTTCTCGGTGTCACCATCATTCTTTCGCTTTCCATGTGTCATAGTCTGGGCTTTGTTGGTCCTAGACGATGCTTCTTCACTCATGCTCGCTTATTTGAATAGCAGCTCTCAAAAAGAAATATACTTGCAAAAGAATATTTTCTGTACTTTTATACAACTTTTCACTTGATGTGCATAACTGATGAGCTTCATGCAATTACATATGCACACCAACCTCATTACATATGCACACCAGACTTATTAGATATGTACACCATACTTATTACATATGCACACCGTCCTCATTACATATGCACACCATCCTTATTTAGAAGCAAACCACATGTGTGGAGCTTACTTATTTGGAAGTGGCTGTGAGTGATTCAAACTTTTTTTTTCTTTTAACTTTACTCATCAATAAGACAAAATTGGGATGATGATGAATATCAATAAGAAGGATGATGGCAGTGTTAGAGTGGAACCTCCTGATGTGAGTGTGTGTGTGTTATTCTTTGGAGACTCCAAATGTAATTCATTTGCATCTGCTTCTCTCATGGCAATTCCACCATACCAATACCAGTCATCTTTGCACGAGATATAACCTCTACCCAGAAACATTGTAGTACATGACATCTTGCACTTTGAACATCTATGTGTAATGGTAGTGTCCGAACAGGAGTGTAGTGGAGTTTTTAGCATATGATGTGCAACAGGAAAGTATAACTTAGATAATTCGAGTTGAAGATCGAGCCTGTTTCCAGACACTGTCACTATTGTGTATCCAATCTTTCCATGGATACGGAAAGAGTCTTCCTTCTTCAAAGATCTGTTAGGGGGTTTTGTGCAATACATGATTGGCTGCATCAATTTCAGGTCAGCCGGCCGAATCCATGGGGATATACTACCATAGCATTGATTGTTTGTTGAGTTCATGGTTGATCTGACATTATGTTTTGGTCTGACACCTGTTATTACATCGAATAATATGTTGGTGGTATCGTCTTTCAGGGTAAAGAACCTGACATCGGGAGAGAGTTTGAAATTTAAATGGACACACACATCATTTTCATTTTCAATGGTGATCAGCCGTGTATCGAACACATCCAAGTTATCACTGACTTTTTCAGAAAGTCTACAATTGCTAATCCCATTTGATGATGAACAACCATGCTCTTTTCCGTCTCCTATCGCCAATGATGCACACCAAGCCTTACAGTCTTGCTGCGACTTTCCCCGTCTGATGGCACAAGGAAGGGATTCGTCTGACACTTTGTTTTCGGGAATGATGTATGCTCTGTTGTGATAATAAATACTGCAAACCTTATGTCTCTTGTGGCCATCAAATGTGAACGATAGTGTTGTTTTCTTTTCAAGCAACTTCTTAAACATGATTTTGTCTAATTTTTTCACACGATTCGGTATGGCACCGCAAAGGTATACTGATGTCTTAGAATCCATCTGGGTGTGATTCATACCCACTGAGAACCGTCCAGTCTCATGACATACGTTGTTTGAAAGCACTACTGTGAACATACCCTTCGGTTCCATTGGATCTGTCGTGGCTTTGAGGGTGAATGACCTGTTGTTCATAGTAACGCTTTCAGTGTAAGGGGGTTTGGTGATCACAAACTCCCCACAGATGAGTCTTTTGTTGGAAACTACCTTCATATTTTGAAATCGTATATTACACTGAAAACCATCATCTGCTGCAACGAGACTGGTTAGTCCTGCAGAAAGAAGTAGTAGCGAGTTGACCATGTCTGGCTCACTCCTTTATCAGCTTGTCTACATAAATAGCCTTTGTTTTGCTATCCTTGCCAAGAAGTCTCCTCATCGAGTGGTGCTCATCATCGTCTTCATCTCGATCATCGTCATAATTCTTGTACAGGGTTTTTCCTTCTGATTTTTCAACGAGTTCACGTTTACTGCCATCGATTCCTTCGTCAACGAAGAGCCTATCTTCATTTTCCTCATGCTCCTCATCACCATGGCTCTCTCCCATATGAGGTGTCCCAATAATGATGTTTGATTTCCTTTTCGTCTGCATGTCTTCACAAGTCAACATTCTGTTCCCCTTTCTTCTTTTTACTACTTCCAATTCCTCTTGCGTCAACACGTGTACTTGCCTTTGGACCAGATCGGACAGACAGAGTATATGATATGCATACTGTCGCATTTCGGCAAACGAAAAGTCAAACAGTTGGTCCAAAGACTTCCTTACTTTTATATGTATAGCATTTTCTCTGCTTGTTCCCAATTTCAGGTGAAGTGGTCTGCAGCATAAGGTGTGTTTAGCCCCCAGAGTGAGTTCGCATATTGGAGCATGGAGTATGTGCCGGTTCTTTATTACAATTGGCTCTTCGTTCCTCCTAAGGTCTTCTGGAAAGTGAAAGATGTCATTGAAGGTTAAGCCACCTTTCGATGCCCAAAATGTCTTAATATAATCCCCTTTATGGGCCACCCAACATCCACTGACTTGGTTGACCTTCACTCTGTCGAGAATTCTTTTCATGATGTGACATACAGCAGCAATTGAGCGTACCTTCATTCGACCAATATAAGCCAGGTCAAAGTAATCTTTGCGCAGATCAATAAACTTGGCTCCAATTGTGTTCATCATGAACTCGTTCAGGCTCCTCTGATGGTCATTGTGACTTCTATCGTACATGTACTCTTGCACATTCTCCACATCCACTTTATGTATTCCACTCTCTGACGTTTCGTCTAATAGCCGGTTATGATATAGTATACGACCAGTGTCTGTGTCTTCCAATGAAATAACAAATTTTCTTGGATTGAATATGATGTAGCGTTTCCCATCGTGAAAGCTGCGTAAGACCCCAATATATCCTTTACCCCAATATTCCTCATACTTGCATTTAGTGCTTGGAATGTTTTCTCCAGCTCTGGTCTCATCCCAAATCTTACAGGCCGATGGGTACCTCAGCGTGACTTTAATGTCATACAAGGGTTCTTTTGAGTGTTCAAGATGAATGTCATCAATGCAATATATATATGGTACTGTTGATACCCCGTCCCCCTCTGGATTACCATGGATTGACGGAATGGGATCGTTAGGGTCCCAATCTGTCTTTGAGAGTCTACTGAACATCTCCGTGGGTACATATACGGTGCTTACTTCCATCTTGAATCTTGTTGGGTACACACCAAAACACAACGCCAATGCTTTCATGATAAAATGGTCTTTATTTCATAAACATCAAAAATAATCTGCATAGAATGGATTTTTTCTGAGTTTTCGAATATAATCATCGATCTTCAATTTCAAATCTGCCCTGTCAACATGTAAAACAGTAGACATATTATGTCTGTAAAACTTGATCATCAGATCAATGAGTTCTTTTACAAGCGTTCCCAGTCTTGTCTTTCTGCATACTTTCAACATAACAGCATCATCCCTCCCTTCCAGTTTCTTCAAAACAGAAGATCTTCCCGGTGTAGGGCAAAATGTCTGTACATGAAGATTTGCAGGCAAACCGTTCTTGAAGAGGGTCTCGTTGATGTCAGCATATAGAGCCTTAAGCTTCTGAGATAGTTCTTGAATGGATAGATTGAGATGTTCGTCACTGCTATCACTTTCACTTTCCTGATCATTGAGTGAAAAGGGACTGGCAGATGAAGATACAGATAGTTTGGTTGAAAATCCCTGCTGTGTTGCCTGTGACGGGGTTGTATGTTCCCGTCTATTGTCATACAGAACGTGTTTTTCTTTTGAAATGTTGGAATATTGCTGTAAAAACTCATCTAGAATATCACTCCTCTTCTTCACAAGGTGATCCATTGTCACACTATCACCGATATTTGAAAACCACTGTCTGTACAGTCGAATCATCTGACCAAGCATGTTTCTAGCCATGTCTCGTACACTCAAGTGTCTGCTGACCGTATATTTGCATGTACTCTGGTCTCGTCTGACAAGTGTTGTTATATTGTTGGATGTTGCACGGTTGAATCTCACCCACAACTGTCTTGGAAGACTCCCCCGGAACATTTCCTGATTTGCAAGCTTGTAAAGGTCACAAAGTCTATCACAAACAAATCTTTCCTCTCTCATATTTTTGTCATCATCAACCTCATCACACGAGTCATCTGTTCCCTGTTGATCGATTGATTCTTTTTTCTTAGCATTTTTAATGCTTCGTGCCTGACTGGCCAACCTCGACAGAAATTTCTTTTCCATAATATTGTCTAATCTCTCACTCTCCTTGGCTGTTTTCATCTGCTCTCTGAGATAGTCTTGTTTTACCTCTGCGAGAGCGCCTCTGGGGTGCTTGTGTGCTTGTTCTTTATGTCTTTTCTGATACAAATGTTTGAGAAATGAACAAACCAAGGATGCACGGCCTACTTGACTAAATAGGTTGAGTGTGTCATGCAAACCAGTTCTGTCTGCATAAGATGTCCATGCCTCATGTTGACCACTCATTTGATCAATAAACACAATATCTAGTTGCACATCAGGTTTATCTCTGAATATTGCACTGCATGCTTGAACATACAATTCTTTCAGATACCAGATGTCCATATTCCATTCATCATTCTCCAATAGGTACTTCTTGAGTCTATTCCCATAGTCTATCAGATTATCCAGTGCGTCATCGTTCACCCCACCGTCAGGAAATCTTTTTCTCGTTCTATATGCAGTTGCTACAAGACAAACAAACTCCTTTGCCACTTCTGCACATTGTTGCCTTGTTTCAAGTGTGGACCACAAGCGTATCTTTGTTTTGCTCTCCATCATTTCATAAAGGTTGAAAGTAACACCTGGACCAACGGTCAAATCACACCACCTCGGAAGCGAATGCCTAATCTGTGTCAGTGCAATGTGATTGTAGATTTTTAATAAGAAGATATTGAATTCATTGGGGGACATTGGACTGACATCCATGGGCTGAATCATGACTCCACAATTCTTTTCATTTCTGTTTGACGAATTATTTGATACAGTGTCACGCGCCTTTTCGTCAAGTCTCTTGTCCACCAATTGCTCAACATCAGCTGCAATCTTCTCCTTGTATGTGAATTTTTCCAAGTCTTTCTGACATTCCTCTGATAGATTGCCTATGTCGTTGCGAACCCTGAACTCTCTGGTCAATTCCTGAATGAACCCCTGCACCATGACAACCCTGCTAGGTGAACGAATCACCTTGATGATAGTCTGTCCATTTGCATGCTCAATTGTGTTCATGGTTTCATCCTCTTCGTAAAGTTCAATCATTTGGATGAGTGGAGGGGGCAGAAGGTTGGCGTCTAGAAAGACATTTTGAATTGCACGATCATAGACATTTTGTAGATACCATATGTCGATATCAAGTGTCCTATACAGTGCTACCCATTTTATCAGATTGTCTTCATACCTTTTCAAATTGCTTTGGTCATTAAGCTTACATTGTTTGCTAAAGAGACTGACATAATCTCTAATCAACTTAGGCGTAAGCAAGACTAAGTTTGATTCTAATCTAAAGCGTATTCTTTCTTTTTTCAGAAAAACATCAATTGTGTGGTGACGAATGTTTGGCCCCATCTGTATTTCACAGTTGTTGGGGAGAGTGTTTGCGAAAACAGTCTTGTTCATGTCAGTGTATATCTTAAGAAAGAAACCCTTCAGGTCCAATTGTGACACGACTGGTAGTTTTGAAGGTTTGCAAGACAGCAGCGGTGGCACAAAATGTTTGTTGACAGGCCTGTAGCCAGTAATAGGAACCAATGATGCAATGTATTCTTCTCTTTGTTTATCTTCCCAATCTTTCCAATATTCCGCCACTGGTAGAGGGTTGTTGAACAGCTGGTCTACCCTCTGTCTGATTTCCCCAATTTCACTCTTCAAAGCTGATATCAGAGAAGTGGATGTGCTTATTGGTCTCGAAATGAGATTGACCTTTCTTCTGCAGTAAGCACATTCAAAGTCATATGTCACATGATTGGCTTCATAGTCTCTCAAACAGTGGTGATGCATGTAATGGAAACATCCCCATATCACAGCAAGATCTTCAATATATATATTTTCAAGGCAGATGACACAATCTGTGATGCTGACATTTGTTGAGCTAGATGTAGATGAAATCAAAGGTGATGCTGCACTACTCTGATACTTATCAGTGTGTTGGCCGCCAGCTTTGTCCGAGATGTTGCCGTCTCCCTTTACAACAGTATTGTGTTCCCCATCATCGTCAGATATGATGATTTGATTGGATATGTTCTCTTCGTGCCGAATGATACTGTTTCCCTCTGGTTGTCTTTCGCCAAATGGGTTTTCTAATTCGCTGTCGGAAGATGACAATGAGATTGGACTTGAAGCCCCACGAGGAAGAAATAGAGAGAGTGGTGCTGGATGGTGGCCACTGTCTCCATTGGTCCGTATGATATTTGACACAAAGTTTCTTATGCTATGTACGATAGTTGATGTCTGTACGATTGAATTGCATCTGAGCACCATAAAGTCTTCCACTGCACTGGCAAATTGTTCTCCTCTCAATTGTAACTCCCTTATAACATCATCATCGTCATACTCAGAAAAACTCATACTACCTAATTATGTTTATGTTTGTCTTTATTATGCATTCTTTCCATAAGTACCTTGATTCAAACACAACAATATCAAGCTACTGCCACAAATATATTGGCCTTAGCATTTTACACAACCGCAACAATATCATTTTCCAAATGGATTGTGACCCGAATTTTGCCATATCAGTTCCATTTTTTTCCTTTCTAGTTTATCTTGCTCTTCTCTCGAGAGTGGTCTATTGGCCACGGCAGTAAGTCTGCGGTGCATCAATATCATTTTGTCAATCAAATCCTGCATTAAGACTCTCGTTGTGGACATTTCACAATAGAGAAATAAAGATTTTCGGTCACTGATCCTTTTCAACCTGTTCTCAGAGTTTCTTGAGTTGTGTTGAGCTTTCAGAAAGACCTGTAGTGGAAGTTTATTGTCAAACATTGTTCTGTTTGCTTGATGATAAACCTCCTTGAGTTTTGCTGTTCGTTGTCTCTCAACATCACTGATCAAGACTTCATCGTCACTGTCTTCGCTGGATTGTCCATCCTGCCAGATTGTCTTCTCTATCTCGCCCAAAAAATTCTCTATATCATCAACCAATTCTTTGGGAAATTGGCGAGACAGTTGATTTCTTGTTCTATACATGATAGCCATCTGCTCAATCAAACTTCTCGACACTATCATACCATTCTTGTGATCCACAAGTGTGATGCGTGCATATCTGTTATATTCAGTGAACTTATCGATCCCATCCTCCACAACCTCTATGTAAGGCATGCGTAAATTCCCACCAAAAAGTCTCCTGTTTGCCTCATTGTAAACCTCTTCCAATTTGTTGTATGGGTCATCCTCAGTCTTGATACATTTTGATCTGATCTGATTGCAAACGTCTATGTATTCATCTTCATTAAAACTATCCAATGCAGTATTGATGCAGCATTGAATGACATTTTGCAACACACGTAGAAACCTCTGTACCAATGACCAGCAGAATATAGGTGAATCCCCCTTCAACGTTATCTCAATTCTGTCTGTTTCATAGGAAATCATGTCATTTTCAATTCGTCTGTCTGTAAAGAATCGACATTGTGATGGCAGACGTTCACAACAGAAGACCCTGTTCACATATTTGTACAGATACAAGAAGAAAGTTTCATATTGAAAGCTACCAGTAGGCGTAGAGGTAACTTGATCCGGAACAGGATTTCTCTCAACATATTCTGTAGATGTGGAGGGATCTGATGAAGATGATGTAGATGGGAGTGGTGAGCTCGCACGTAATACACCACTAGAAAAGAGAGATTTTCGCACGTTTCCCACATCTCTCCGTTTACTACCACGCTTTGTTAATTTCTGCCAGTAGGTCCCTGGTGTAGCAGGGGAAGAGAGAATCCTTCTCCTTGATTGCAATAGAGAACTGTGTTCTAAATTACCAACCACCTTGCTATTGGAAGTTGTGGGAGCTGTGTATCTTTTCACTTTGCCATTGCACACAGGACAAACTAAATGGTTTTTGTAATTGTCTCCAAAACGTCTTCTTAGATTTTTTTCCCAGTCTCTCACACAACCTGTGTGTATTAGATGACAGCAATCGTAGAGAACCACCATGTTTTCTCTTATTGGATCCAGACACATGGGACATTTTGTTTTGGTGGGTGTTGCATCCCCATTGTCATGCAATTCACCTTCATCCACATCACTATCACTGTCTTCCATATGCTGAGCATCATGTTCGGAGATGGCTACTGGTGAATATTCTACAGGAAATTGGTCATCTACTTGTGTTGGATTCAACATTGAGTTATCATCATTACCATAATGTCCAACAGGTGAGCTATAGTCAACAGGAATATGTGAAATTAAATCTACATCAATTGAATTCTCAAACGTTGTTGGGTTGTAGTCTTCACCAATTGGTGAAGCACCAGACAAATGGGATTCTTGGAATGATGAAACAGGACTGATGTTTCTGATATCATTTCTTTCCAATTCAGTGAGACGGGATTCTATCCTATCAAACATCTGAGACATGTCACTCATTGTTGTTTCGAGTGAAGCTGAGAGTATTTGCATTTCTGGAACTGTTGAATCACATCTCAGAGCCAGCACACTGTTGAAGTTATCAACGAGTGTCTCAAATGAGCTTTTCATATGGTCGAGCAAGTCTTGATATGAGCCAGACATGATTCAATAATGATACTTGTGATTTCCTCTTCCACAATGGTGTTAATATCAATGAGCTATGCACTCACACTCCCATACTTTATATTTGATTGCAAGAGATTGCTAAATGGATTGGGAGATAAGATTACACATCTGTTGATACTTGTAAAGCGTCGTCTGAAGATTTACGAATCCAAAATTTTATCTGGTATAGAAAAATCATTTTAGATCAGTACCAACAAGACCAGTTTTATATATTTGAAAAATATTTTTATTTTATTTGAAAACACAACAATGCCACACAATCAAATGGTGTTAGCCTGTGATAAATCACAACGGTTCTTTGTCACATACAAATGCGTCAATCAGGTTTCAAGTTACCAGACATACACTTTGTATACCACAAGGGACACATCGTGTATGAACAGCATTCACCTTAGATCCAACATGAGTGGTTTCACAGAGAACATGAGCAGGCGGGTACAGCCTTTGTGTGACAGTAGCTCTCATTTGTCCTTCCCTACAACTCCATCGAACAACATCACCACCATGGGTCGTGATGCTGACATGATCTTCTATACTGCAGGTCAGAATCTGTTTGATGCACTCTCGTTTGAGAAGTTTCATCGCGTCACTTCTCCATTCTCTGTGAACAATCGCAACTATACTGCATTGTTGCATGGCATAGAGAACAGATGGGAAATCCTGTGTGCCTTGGAGAGGCAAGATTCTTTACGCTTTTCTAGGAACGATGCTTTTCCTCCTTTAAAATCAGCCTCTTATTACAAAGTGAGAGATGTCAATGTGGTCTGTCAAAATCAGATATATCAAAATTCACTAGCACTCAACACACAAAAACAGACAGACACCTCTTTGGTTGAAACCAGTAAGGACCTCCTTGCCCATGTCTTGCAATTTGCTACAGTAGACGTATCAGCGAACAACATGTGCGTAGAGTGGGAAATAAAATTGCGCCATAACTTATCCATGCCAGAAAAATGTCACATACTCATCCACCATGAAGTGATGAGAGAAATCCACAGAGGAATCTCGCCAGAGGCATTTCAACAGGCGTGTATGGACATATGTCTTTTAGAGCACGACGTCACCTTCAAGAGAAACCTGTACGGAGTGGGTCGTAGTAAGAGAAACAATCCAGAACTCATGGATATTTTCCCATTTTTACCATTGGTTTTAAAGAAGGTGATCCTCAAGAGGTGGGTCAGAGAAGAGAAGATTAATTGTCTAGAGCATGTCAAGAACATGTGGCCAGATTGGAAGTCAGATACGGTTGTGAATATCCCAGGCATACCAAAACGTATTGATGAATGGAATCCCGAAGATGTAATTAATGTGACACTTGGTGTTATTGGATCAATCCAATAATGAAGACCATCGATGAACTGATTGACGAGATGAAGGGATATGCATTGAAATGTGGGGAAGGACATCACTCAAATCCTTTCACGGAACAATTCAGACAATGTTTTACATTAGAGAAACTTCAATTAAACCCAAAAGATAACAAGTCATCTTTTGACAATAGAAAGGAATTGCGTGACTATATACAAAGCATTGAAGTTGAGTTGAAGGCTATGGCCAATGAGGTTGAAAAATGTTCTTCTCGGACTGCAGATGCAAAAAAGGAATATGATGAACTTTGTAAGATATTCACCAAGTCAAAGAAGACTTGCCCGCCATCGGGAACTCAATTTGGGACACGTGAAGACGATGTATGGCAATTCTCCACAGATGATATCTCATTTGGAATTTGAGATGTGAATGACAAGTCTCCATTTTTTAGAAAAGAATCAACCTGACATTTGGACTGTACAGCTCCCACTTGCATGCCAACATGAAGAGCAACGTCTGTGTCACTGCTCTTGGCCAATCTCAATTTTGTGTCTATCAGTTTCTTGGTTTCATCACAACGGGCCATGTGATGCAGTAATCCATGTAGTGTATCCTCGTATGCTTTCATGTTCTGACTCGATGGTTGGCATGTGTCGGATCTACTAAACGTGCCACACAAGTGAGCTAACTTCTCTGAGATATCTGTATCTGTCAGAGTTTTATGGATGATATCCAAGATGTTGTTGTATAAAAGATAGCTCTTGTTGAACCTTGCCAGACAAGAGAGGTGAAGAGCAATGTCACTGAGGAGTGTGCTTGTGGATAGACCTTTCTTTTCAGCTTCAATGACTCTGTTTCGCTTTTGGTACAGCTCACTCTCCACTTTGGTGATGTTCTCTTCCAACGACATCTTCTCGTCCTGTATGTGGTCATCGAGTCGTTGAAACTGACCTCTCTCGTCTTTTAAGCATGCGAGTTGTTCCAGCAGGTGGACATGGCATCTAAGGGTTTCATTTGTGAGCTGTTGAAGTGAAAGCTGTTCATATATCCCACTCATATGGGGGTGCCAAAGCAACCCATGAAGTGTATCACATATTGCAAATAAAAACCTTTGCCTCCAATTTTGATTTAGTCTTGACTCTGTGTTGTCCTCCACGGTTGAAAGGTCCACAAGTGCCATACTGTCTTCATACGCCATTTCCTTAATGTCTTTCGTTGAACTTTAGTAACCACTATTTGTGCTGGTCACTTTATCGTATGCATCAATACATTTGATTGTGATGGAAGAACTGTGGGAAAAGCGTTTTAATCAACTCTATAGCACATACCGTCAGTTGGAAGATGCACATGGTAGATTATCTCAAAAGTACAAGGAAGTAGAAGCACAGGTAAACATTGTCTCTGAAAGTAAGAGAAGGCTAGAGGATTCATTGAGAACACTGGGTGAAGAATGTAGAAATTTGAAATGTGAACAAGAGAAGTATGCTCAGGAGAGGTCAAGCCTGTTGCAAAAAAATGCCAGTCTCAAAGACTTTCTCCACACTGAACGAGAAGATTCGAAGCGGATGGAGGCCAAAAGCACGAATGAAGTGGAACTTTTGCATAAGAGAGTGAAGCACATGAGAATGAAGGCTGTTGACAAGGAAAAAGTGATTCAACAGAAGCAACATGAAAACGATAAGCTTCGTGAAGAAAATCAGTGCCTGAAGGATACAATAACTGATCTAAGGGACACGGAAACGTGTAAGCAATTGAGAGTGGTTTCAAAGATGGACACCATTCTGGAAAAGTACATGGACATGTTTCCACAGGACCAATCACTGAATCACCTTCAGTTCGTTGACAAGACCACCAATGGAAGCAGCCACCTCTTTCGTCTTCTTTTGGAATTGTGCTATAGAGATGCCACAGGCAGCCTGAGAAATCTTAAGAGGAAGATTATTCGTGATTTTGACAGTATGATAGATACCGTGGTGTATTACAAACTGTACATTGACATGTGTCATTATGCACGAATTGTGTGGTGTAAGAACTTCTGTATATTCGAGGAGGCAAGTAGCATGATTTCCAAGATGAAGGAATTGACCCATCATCAAATCACATACCAAGAGGTTGTGTTGGTCAATGCCAGACAGGCCTTTGTGGCGGCAATTCTAAATGCAATGCAGGGGCTTGGAAGTTTACCACCAGCAGACACTGTGCAAGATGCTGCTTCAGATTGCGATGCACTGACGAAAAACCGTTCTCAGATGGAAAAGGCTATCGGATTTGATTGAATGGATACATAGATAGAATTTAAATACTGGATTGAGTGTCACTATGTCACTATTCATCGAATATGCAAAGTTCAAACATGCAGAAATCCAGAAAAAACTTCTTGACAGTCTCCTTCTCGGACAGAATTGTGCATTGCTTGGATTTCCAGGCTCTGGTAAGACTCATATGACTGCAAATATCATTCGTACACTCGTGACAGAGAAAAGAAAATCAATTGTGGTTGGGGGAAGCACTGGCTGCGCTGCTCAACAAGTAAAGAAGAGTTTAGATGGCCTTGATGTTACAATACAGACAATTCACTCTCTCCTACGATTTGGTTCAGAGGAGCTGTCACTCGTGCAGAAGGGAGACATGGAGGGGCTTGAAAAGAAGGTGCGTCAGAAAAAGGTTTACAGTGTTGGTACAGTCATGCAAAAGTGTGACTATCTGGTAGTGGAGGAAGTGTCAATGCTCACCCCAATGTTCATTGAAGCCATGGATGTGGCTCTGCGTCAGATTAGAGGGAGACCCAGTAAGGTATTTGGTGGTGTGGTGGTCCTGTTTGTTGGAGATTTCAGGCAATTGCCTCCTGTGTCACAGAGTAACTGCGTATATGCTTTTCAACATCCTAGATGGCAAGATGGAAATTGGATTGCTAAGGTATATTCGTTGCAGTATGTTCTCAGGCAGTCCAGAGATAATCAATTTACCAATATGATTATGAAACTCTCCCATAATCAACTCTCAGATGGAGAATACAAACTTCTTCAAGGATGCATTGTTCCGAATGGTCGACAGAAAATCATGGATGTGGACTTCTTAACTGATGCTCTGCGCGTCTTCCCATATCGTAAAGATGTGAAAACTTTTAACGAGAGAGTAACCGAACGGGCAAGAAGAGATAATGTAGAGATTCGTTCGCTCAAAGTGAAATGGCAGTCCCTCCCAAAAATAAAGCCTGATCTGATGATGAATGTGCAAGATGAACTAAGTAAGGAGATGGATGCCTCTCTTGAAATTTTTGTAGGTGCCCATGTTATGGTGACGGCAAACATGAGTGTGGAATTTGGTATTGTAAACGGTACGATGGGAAAAGTGTTGGCCTTTGTCCCAGGATCAGAATGTGAGTATGGAACTTCAGAATGTGACATGGGAGTTCTATTGGAATTGGACGATGGCAAACGGGTCACTATAGGAGCCCATTGTATCACTAAGAAGATTGATCAATACAAGAGTGTGAAAATGCATTTCATTCCCTTGTTGCTGTGCCATGCAATAACAGCACACAAGCTTCAGGGTTCAACTGTACAAAGGAGAATTTTTTTCTCACCACCTTATATGAAAAAAGAGTCTGTGTCATCTATGTTTTATGTCATCATCACACGCCTCACATCCCTTGATCTGCTGCACTTGACACACGTACCACATGAGATGAGGGTTATTGTCGACCCATCTGTTCTGAACTATTATGAAAATGTGAATAAAAGATAACACGAAAAGCACAGATGTTGCAAAGTCTCTTTATTTTATCTACATGCTATATCTTACAATACGGGGTTTTGAATTACGACAATTCATGATAATATCAAAGTCATAATTTTGTCTGGCATCTCTATCATTTTCATGATGCACTTCGTAAGGACCCTTTCTCAATTTGGCAATGGGTACAATGATGGATGCTGATTTCTTTCCATCTCTTGTCTTCACTGATACTCCCTCTGAGGAGATCAGCATCTCTGCCTCCACTTGATCAATTGAACGAGAAGTGAGAAGCATTCTTGGCCAAGCATAGTTAAACTTGTTGTCACGAGGGATGAGCTCTTTCATTTCAATGATCAGAAATAGTGAGCCAACATCCATAGTGGTCCCTTGTTCGTATAAGAAGTCACCATCTTCAACATCCACGGTGAGTTTTCCTGTCGTCTGCAAGGTGACAACAAAACTATCTCTCTTGTTGTTTGCGAAGGAACCACTGCACGTGCTGCTACAAATTCCCCTTGGGCGAAAGGTCTCATAGAATATTTCTGGTGATGCCATGTGTATCATGAGTGCATCAACACTGTCCACTCCATGCTGCGAGGTCACCTGTGCTTTGAGATTGGCATAATCTCCGCATGACTGCATATGTGTATATTGAGTTGTGAGTGTTTTATTACAGTTTTTCACATGGTCCTGTAGAAGGTGGAATGGTATCAGTGTGGATACAGGATCAAATGTAATGTCAGCCAGAGATAACTTGAAAGCCTCGTCCACTTTGTCCCTCAAAAGACATTCGTCTTCAAGATCAGCCCTGAACAGAGTAGATCCATCATCTGTCATCACTCTTGCGTTTTCGTCACAATATACTCCCATTTCTACAACCCTTCCATGAATGTCAGAGAAGCACGAATCTCTCTCCCCGATTGCATATGGTGAGTGAACAATACCCATATATTCCATAAGCAGTTTGTTGTGTTGTATTGGAGGAGCATCACAAGGATACAGAGGGGTCATCGTGTTTGAAATCAAGTCAAACTTCCCCCCAAGCTCGTCAATTGGGTCTGCACCGAATGCAGGTGAGGAGAGGTGTGGAAAATTCACAGGGGCATCACTGGACATGCTCAACAGCTGTGTGCCAGTGTATGTATATGGCATCGATAATTCATTATTGTTCATTTCTCTTTTGACATAATTTCTTCTGGCTTGCTCTATCTCTGGTCTAAACATGTCAGAGTATAACCTCTTGTTTAGAACACCAAACTCGACATCATAGTCCAATATCTCTTCCAATCTTCTCTTTCGAAGAGGGCCACTTCCTGTGCCTGGTGCCCTACATGGGCCACGAAAATTTGAATGACCAAAAATGAATTTTGCAAGAAGACTAGTTGAAGACATGTTTCACAAACACAATGATCAACCTATGCATTAACATATTTGATTTGCGAATAGGCCTACTGTCTAGCAGTCATGGGTCTGTATCCAAAATTGGCTCAAACAATCTTCCAAAAAGCAATGAGCTGTGAAACAAAATTACCCTTGCGACAGTCAAGTGCCATTGAAGTGCTAAGCAACACATCTGTTGTCTTGATCGACCTTACACAATTTTTGTACATCTCTCAAGCTCAATTGTCCTTAATGGTCCAACAACACATGTATCGCTACAGCAGTGTGAAAGACTTCCTTTCATCTGGAGATCCCATAGGACAGGTGTTCATCGATTGGAAAACTGGACAAGTGAAAAGTTCTGTTGACATATTCACATTGGACTTAGCTGCAAGCTATCTCTCCAATAAAGTGGAACTTGTGGATAAGCGATGGAAAATGGCATGTGACAAAAAGGGTATGGAGTCGTCTCTGAATGCCATATTTCTGGCCGTGGATGGAGATTGCCCTGTGGCAAAAATGGAAACAAGAAGACAAAGGCAATCAAGGTCCCATGCGTCAAGCATCTGCCGAAAGATAGAAGAGAACTGCAAACGCATCGGTGAGGTGGTCCCAGATAATCTATACAGTAGATTTTTTCTCTTTTCACAGACTGGTGACGGACGTATGGCTGGATCTTTACAACGTTACATCTTTAGCAGAGAGAATCGCGAAAATGTGCTGGGGAGAATGGTGGAATTTTTAGGAAGAAATACACACATGAATGCCAGTGTTTACTTGGCTCAAGGAAGAACCAAGATGGAACCTGGTCTCATCAGTCGAGTGTGTGGATCCTATGTCCTACCATGGGACAATGGCATGGAGGTTCCATATTATGAGGCAGACTCCATCATTCCATACCTATGGTCATTTTTGCAGCATCATGAGCAATCAGCATCCATCATTACCACAGACTCAGATATGCTTATGACTTTGCTTGCCCTGGCTGATCCAAGATTATATCTGTTGCGTAAGGAGAAAACAAAGGACGCTGATATTGTCTTCAACCAGAGTATTGCCTTTTCTGTGAACCCTGTCCGTCTGCTCAACAACTCTGAAAAGCACTTGGACCTATTGCTGCACCTCTCCATGGGTGGCTGTGACTATGCTGAAAACTTTCATAGGTGTGGGGTCAAAACTTTACAGGTGGGTATCGAGAAAATAATGGATGGACAGAATCTTATCAAGTGCGTGAAATTGGCAAGACGAAATGAAATCCTAGAGATGGACGGAAAGGGTCTTTTGGATAAGGAATTGGATGTATGGTCAATGCCAAAAGAATTGGATGTATGGTCAATGCCAAAAGAATTGCTACAGAATAATTGTGCGGATCGGAATATGTTGTTCCAAATATTGTCAAGCAGACATGATTTGTTTCCACTAAGAATGGGAGCACATGTGTATCTGATGCGTCTGGATTATAACCAAGATGTCATGGAGGGTACAATGATATCATACTTGACAAGATTTACAAATGTGGCTTCAACTCACACATTCAATGTAATCAGAAGCAAGATGAATTCCTTTCCATGGGAAATGTGCAGGAGGATGTTCTTTTTGGGCCTTGTGACAGAATGCGGATTGGGACTAGAGGTGGGCATGGAGCAGAATGTAGACATCGCCATTAAATGTGGCTACAATCCCAACAGAAAATATTCTTATGTGAAATAAAAAAAAAGAAATCAACAAAATGGTTATGTTTCATCGTTTTCTTTCATGTTTACAGTTCTATGTATTCGATCAATAATGTTCAACGTAAGGATGGTAGAAACCTTATTGAGATAAACCTTTCCATTGTCCATTTTTTCACAGCACCCAAATAGACTCAAATCGAGCATCCTTGAAAGGGCTCTCAAAAGCTTATCTCTTATCTTGGACTTTTGTGATCTTGAATGATCAAATTTAAAGTGTCTATAGACCTCCTCGTCTGTGATGTCCTTTAACATGTCACATTTGTCGGAGTACCTGTCGAGTGCTTCTTTTATCTCCTTAGCTATGTCCATTGCAGGTCTCCCTTCATCGAGATCAAATTGATGATGAGCTATCTGTAGAAACTCACCGAGTGAAGCCCCCTTGCTTGTAATTCTTTCGTCCATGTCATGTGCTGCATTCACTTTAATTTCACATATCTTACATGATACACAATCATCAAAGCCGGGAAGTGGCATGATGGATGAACAAAGCATTGGTATGTTAGGTAGATCAACACCACCATTCCCCGAGAGAGACTCTTGTATGCATATGGCACTCAACTCGTTGTCACTCACTTTTCTCTTGCGCTTTTGTGTAGCCATTCTCACAAACATTCAAATCATGATTGGTAAATATGAGTTTATCGAAATCATTGTCAATTGCAGCATTTTTGTCTTTGGTCAACAATATGGTCATTTCTTGCTTTCCGTACATTTTATCAACACGACAGAACATTATCACTAGAAGATTGGATGAGTGTTCATATATTGTGGCATTAGTCTGAGAGTTTTCCTGCTCAGCATGCAAGAAAGGTTGACTTGAGACAACTAGATTGTTTCCACTTCCATTCCCTTGGATAAAATCTAGAATCATCCTCTGCCATCCTTGTCTTTTAGATGTAAACCTGTTCAGGGGAAGGTAATCGACTCTTGCTCTGATGTGTTTGTCATCAGTGGTGTTTACATCAAATGAGTACTCGGTGCAAGCATCTGTGTTGAGATGAGAGTGGTTGCTGTGCCCCAGTTCATACCATGTGTGGTTTGAAATGTCTTTCGGGAGATGGACATTTGCTAGTTCACAGGCATTATCATCTTCATCATAATCAACCTTCCTCTGTTGACACATTTCACCAGTCCATCCCACTGGGCAATGGCACTTGTATCCTTTTGTGTACGCTTTCTGCATACATGTCCCTCCATTGAGACAGTAATGACAGGCGATAGATATGTCTGTTTTGTTGGTTTCGCAAAACTTTCCACTGTAGAAATCTTTGCATTGACAAACAAAGTTTCCTGCACTCGTGTAAATGCATGCCGCTGTCCCCGATGGGTTACAATGATCCATTTTGCATGGATGGTTCCAACTCTCGCAATCTTTGTTTGTCGTACATGTGATGTCTGTGGGTAGCCTGGAGTCATCGAATCTGCAAACATGATGGTCACATTCACTAGAGATTTCCATGTTAGATGAGACTGTTCCAAATAATATGGCAACAGTGATGACAACAGAGACAATTGTGCTTGCAACAAGAATGAATAGAAATGTTCCTGATGATCTTCTTAGCTGAAGCATTTTCAAAGATATGGGCAGTGTTTTTCGCATTTCTTTGTTTTACAAACTTCTGTTTCATTTGGTAACAATTTCAATTGATTAATAGTGAACCTAGCATCCTCCATAACACTAGAACTATATAGAACATGATCGATCTTTTACCAGGGATAATGATCTCCCAAGACATGGCAAAACACCAAGCTCGGACATTCAATGATTACTGGGATGATGTGAAGTGGAAGGGAATCTCAAAGCCACTTGTGGCGAATCAAGGAAAGTTTGTATTACCTTTCCAGGTTCAAAATCCACACGCACTTCAAATTGAAACATTGTCTGACTTATTGGAACATCAAATGGACATGGACAGTATGGCATCAAATGTCATCTCCTCCAGAGCATATCTCAATTCCATATTGTACAGGGGAGTTGAACAGTCTCGCTGCATGTTCTATTCGAAGCCTAAAGAGGATGATCCTGGTTTAACAGTCATAAAGAGAATGATGAATCTTGTATCTCTTCTTGTCGAATACAATACCATGAAACTGGAACCTTTTCAACTGAAGGCCATTCGTGCTGGTATTTGTTCAAGCGGGGAACGATTGCTGGGACAGGAGCTACACAAAAATATCCCCAAAATTCTCGATAGCCTTGGTCTGCTTGAGGGGGCTGACATGAAAGATTCAAACGCCATCATGGACCTTTTTAGAAAATACAGCAAACGCATGGTTGCCATAATAGCGCCAAGAAGAAATGGAAAGTCAAAGGCTGGTAAACTGTTTGTTTCAATCAATGCCATATGTGAGAGAGGATCAAGGATTGTCATCTTGGCACATCGCTTGGAAGCAACACTCTTGTACAAGAGCGAGATTCTACTTTATCTGGACCAAGTACTTCAGATGGGCATGGATAAGTTTGAAGTTCATTCTTCTACATCAGAGATAAGGCTGGATTTCCCTTGTGAGAAGAAATCGTCCTTCATTTACTTTGTGTCTGGAGGGATAAATGTAAGTAAACACTTTCAATTTGTAATGTTTTTTATTTTTTAATTTTGTCTCGTAAATTGTAACACAACACCTTCAACGGCGATTGAGCTCTGCCCATGTATAGTTACTCTGTACCATTTGCATAAGGGTTTTATCTTTCCATGCACAAATTTTGCCTGATGTTTGTCTCTATTTGTGATATTCACGTGTGAGAGAAAGTTTGTCTCGGAGCACGATTCTTCCTTAACATGCCAGATATTATTGTGGGATCCTGGTTCCTGGAGCAGAAGACGCATACTACGCTTGGCAGCTCGGTGTCTACCATTCCTTGTCCTGTAGACTTTGTATGCATGCCTATTGGGGATGGTGCACAAAGTTGCCATCCTACGTAGACACCTGAAGGAAGCTGGTGACAGTTTCAATCCATCGTCCCTCACTTCAACTATGGTTTTGCCAGTGTGACGCTCCGTACATTTTGTTCCCTTAACTGCCAACACAGCATTCACATAGGCCAATGCATTCCGTCGACATGCGTGGCCTTTTGATGATTCGCAAATTGATAACTGATCATTTTTTTTTATACACAATGACACATACCTCTTTGGAAACATTTTATCCTTAAAGAGTGGAAAGTCTAGTACAGGCAAATGTTTCACGCGATTTAGTGGTAGTTGACAATGTATACTGTTTTCATCATGACTACACTCATTGTGTGGCAAAAAGTCTCTCATGGCCCTCTCTATATGATGTTTTTCTACACACTCATGTGTTGAACAGAGACAATTGGTGACTTTGTTGCAATGTTTAGCAAAGGGTGCCATCCAGTGATACTGAACTGATACAGATTTCAGCGGGTAACACTCTGGATCACATGCCACTGTGGTTACTGCATCAATGGATATAAAGCACATGTCTTCATTTTTGTTGGATGGCACCAAGGCATTTACAGATATCTTGACAAATGATTTCCCAGTCCAACACTTTGATGATGATTTCATGGACCTCACCTCTTCCCATCCATATTCTCTGTCTGTCAATAGACGGTAGTTAGCAGGTACCAAAAAGGATACGTAGGCCATATTTCACCTCTGTTATAATATTGCCACTATTTGTGCATAACCTATCACAAGTATGAACCTCAGAAAAAAAAAAGGACTTGACAAGAGAAGATGATGCAGGTAGAGACGATCTCATCTAGTGACAGTTTTGATTTGGTACCCCATTTGGTTATCAGCAAGAAATTTGAACATGATGATGCATTTCTAGCTGGCCGACAAAGTAAGACCGACCTTTCTTGTCTGGTCCACAAATGTGACAACACTGGGTGTATCATGGTTGGTGTTGGGGGAATGGAGGGGACTATCAAGGAAGATGGGAACTATTCTGTCGTGGATGTGAAGACGGTCCTCGACAAACACGTTACGAACGGCACTTACAGTATAGTGAGTCATTACACAAAGCCTGTGGTGAAAACACTTCAAAGAACCATTAAACTATCTTACCCACTTATCATGTGGCACTGTGAACCAACCACATGTGCTGAAGGAAATGAAACCGAGCGCTCAACATCCTTAAGTTTGTATAAAGGTAATGATTTTAGAATGTTTGCAACCATCGAGCCTCATACACACAGGATTTTAGGGCAGGGAACACATATGTTTATGAAGAAAATATACGAAGAGGTGGATATTCACAAATCATTCGTTCCCTTCTCAGAGAGGATGTTAAAGTTCACAATTGGTGATATTGGATACATGACAGCCTTTGTGGAGTTCAAAAAACTGGAAAGTGATGTCATGATATCTAGATGCATAAAGAAAAGTGTTGACATTTGTGATGGGAGACAATGCCTGGGATTATCAAGAAAAGATAACAATGAAGAGCGGCAAGAGACATACCCAAAAACATTTCCAAGTGGTCTAGTTTGGAGTGAATCCTTTGAGTGAGTAACTATTAGCAGGAAAGAGCTATTTTATCTGTAAGGCATGAACAAAGACAGACAGACGTTGAAACATGTCATTCAACACGTTGGAAGAAATCAAATTGTCTTCAGTACCAAGAGTAAAGTACAGATGGAAGACTTTTACCATCCGTCTACCATTCTCAAAATTGAAGGATCCAAAAACAAACAAGCCTCTACTGGAGCACATACTGTCGATGGAGCCAGCCAAAGCAGACCATCGGGATCTAATGATATTTTCTGCAAGACTTTTACCAGATGGTGGGAGCAATGACCTGTTGTTCATTATAAAATATAGGGGCCACACAATCAAAGTGAAGATGAACAATCTGGATCAACCTGTAGACATGGCCTACTGGTGTGGTTGTAAAGATGTATCAACTTTAACCATGTTGTTACATAGAGGGTATTGGACACTTAACAAACCTACAAGTCGTTCAGAAGATATGTATCTCACAGTCGAAAGTCAGCGTGATAAAGATGAGAAAACAGACACGATGCCATTTTCTATCTATGATGTTCTTCCCTCACACATTATCGGTGAAGCCAATGTGAATCATTGGCAGATCCGAGTTGGGAATCCCACAGATGTGGAACTTGAGGGCAAGGACATTGGTCCTGCAGCAATGTATGCAAATAGAAAATGTGCCATGGCTCTCATGAACATTCCAGTGAAATGTTATTCTGTGGGGGAGGAAAAGGTTGTTGTTGAAAAAGAATACAGTCTAGATGTTAGAGAATTAAATGATTTAGATATGCTTTTTTTGGCAAGCAAGAATATGTTTGGCACGGGAAATGCCTGCTTCAATAAGTTGGACTTATTCGATGCCATGATGGCATTTGGAATCATGTGGACTATTGATAAAAAGAGCGACTTCATTTATCTCCCAGTCTTGCCGGCTCCACCCAATGAAACAATATATCCTTTGGTCCCATTCAAGCATTCAAAAATTAAAAAAAACTCTGTGTCCTTTAATTCCATGATGTCAGAGATGGGGGAGGAAGATAAAAAAAACATTATGAAGACTATGTTCCCTTTTGAGTCAACATGGACTCCTCACATGAAACATGAATTAATCAAACGCATCACAGCCGGTAGAGGGCCATGGAATATTGGACCTGGAACTTGTATGTTCACTCTTGACCAATGTCACTGCTGCATGCCTAGGGCGATAAAGTATATGTGATGTGTGTAAAATCGAATTTTCAACACCACGTACAATTATTTGTATAACTCTGATCAGATATTTTGATTACACAATATAAAAATGACAGATATGAACAAGTGTGCCTTTTGCAAGTATGATATGCCCGAGGGAGGGATGACTCAATGCGACATTTGCAATAGCATGGTGTGTCATGAACCTTGTGCTGAAACATGTCCCTCTTGTGACGGATGTGTTTGTCCAGAAGACACATTAGATTGCTCTGAATGCAAAAGTATCATCTGCAGTCAATGTGCTGATAGATCTGGTTGGATATCACCGGAATGTTGTTGGAGCAACGGAACAATCCTCTGCTCCAAATGTAAACCTCAACACAAATTAGCGACATGTGTGGATTGTGGATCAATTGTGTGTGGAGATTATTCGATAGAATGTGACCAATGTGAATTGACTTTCTGCAGTTCTTGTGAATGTCCACATGAGACACATTAGATTGCTCCGAATGCAACAATATCATCCGTAGACAATGTGCTGATAAATCTGGTTGGATATCACCAGAATATTGTTGGAGCAACAGAACAATCTTCTGCTCGAAATCTATACCTCGACACAAATTAGTGACATGTATGGATTGTGGATCAATTGGGTGTGGAGATTATTTGATAGAATGTGACCAATGTGAATTAACTTTCTGTAGTTCTTGTGAATGTATACATTATGTTGATTTCACGTCATTAAATTTGTAACATGAAATAAAAATAAAGACATTATAGAAATAAAACCATCGTGCTTTGAATTCATTTGTCTTTTAATTTTCTGTAAAACCATACATATTTAACTTTTGTTCCCTTATGGATACAAGCATGTTTTATTGAATCGACACGCTTCATTAACTTGATACAATAGACATCCCTTCTCCTGTTGGCAACCACACTCGTACTGTCTTGGTCAAATGAAAGATATCCCCATTCGCACATGAGCTTTGAAGAGTGCGGATCTAATTGTGCATTATTTGGCCATCTCCAATAGCGAGTTCCAATGGAGAAATTGGGTATCCACAAACGTTTCAGATTGGGGAGTGCGTGAAACACAACAGCCACATCTCGTGAATTATAAACATGTCTCCATTGTCCACTGCATGTGGCATTGTCAAATGACAAGACCATTTTAACGCATCCTTCGTTGGGACAGTCCAAAACTATGTTGCTGCTATCAATTCCTATCATATTTGATCTTATCTTTTGTGTGATTTCAAATGGTAATTTTTCAATTTCCCTAGATATTGAAAGCAATTTACCTTCAACTCGAGACATCATTCTCTGTGTCCTAAACATTTCTCTGTGAATATGAATGCCAGAGTTGTTTGTGATTGCACCGGCTTGACAACTAAAATGAATAATTAACCCTATCGATATACTGAGAAAAACACCAATCATACTTTTTTTTTTAATTTTTATTTAAAATCCCTGTAAATACCAATACAAAGCAAACATTTTTTTTTTGTCCTTATTTTTTCAAGGATCATTACATTCACAGCTTTATTTTCTTGCAAACTGGTCCTTCATCCTCATCGAGACCTCCTCGCATATAACTCTTTATACTTTCAATTTGATCAGAGTCCAAAGAGAGAGCGTCATATGCCTCCTCCTCTGTCAGGCCAGACTGACACAACATGAAAATCCTATTCGCAATGTTTTCTGCATTCTTGTCTACAGGCAACCAGGCATCAATCTCTGCGCTATGCTTCTTATCGAAAAGTAGAGAGGACTTACAAACATAAACAGGGGTCACATTGGAAGCAAAAGGTGACATCATGGACTTTATGCCAGCCAACACATTGGGTGACTCTATCCCTTTGGATGATCTTGATATGTAAGAGCTTAGTGTCAGTGGAAGAGCCAATAGAGAATCACTCTCTGACTTATTGTTACTCAATGCTTTTCTATCTTTGTCGGGCAGATTCACTCCAGAGGCAACATTGATGAAGGGGATATACTGATACACACCGTCAATCGTGTCATTTAACATTTCCACCTTCTTGGGGTCCGCTCCCATTTTCTGTATGCGAGGCATCCACAGCTTGTTATGTGATGAATTTGCAAATTTCCTCATTACTCTCTCTTTGATCTTCATGTAGGGGTTTCTGGTAGAAGACGAGACCTTCAAAGGACTGGACGCCATCATCATTCCTCCACCACTAGCTTGAATGAAGTAGCGTAAAACAGCTTCGGCCATGTCTTGTACCTGCTCTTCCATGGATTCATCATCGCTTCCTTCTCTATGGGCAATATAGCACTGACATATGTACAGGAAGATCAACATGTTTCTTTTCATTGCAGATAGAGTAGACAAGAGCGAGTATGGTGTGGCATCTCCCAGGACGATCTGATACATGGCGTCTAATATGTTCCCAGTGCCAGCATATTCTTCATACCATTTTGGTGCTTGATACACGTCTCCGTGTTGTCTTGCAAAGCTCTCTCTTGAGGCCCAACATTCAGTTATGGCCTCTTTCCTTTCTGTGTATTCCTCACCATCTCCGTAGAGGTTTCCAAAGAAGTCCACATAACCTGATGTAATTTGACCAAAGACATAACAGTATTCTGTCTTTTGTTTGTTCAGCAAGTCAATGGCTGAAGTCAGTGGAACTTCTATGTTGGCGTCATTCAGAAGAGAGGGTATCCTAAACGAATATCTTGGTCTACTTCTCACATACTGTGAGGTGTTCTTTGCATCTCCAACCACTTCACATGTCACGCTGTTGACATATAGGATGCATGTAGGAGACTCTAGATACATCTTCTCCAGTGCCTTTATGGACTCTGATGCAACAGTTTCATTTCTCAGTTGCTTGACTGTCTGCCATGGCAAGTCAATGAGGTGCCTCATCATCATCACTCCAAACTTCGAGTGGAGCAATCTACAGAGAATATCATCTCTTCTGATAGAGAAACCATCAATTTCTACCAAGGCAAGGTCCCGCGCTCTCTGGAATACCTTGCTCTGCTTGGGACATTTTGCAATGAGATCAACTAAGCTTGGTGTGTCTGCGTGTTGTGAGTCAAGAGCACATCGTAGTAGAGCTGGTGATATGTGGCACTCTGGAAGCGACAATACATCCCAGATGTCTCCTATTACCCTCTTTGTCTGCTCTGAAGCAGAAGGGTCTCTCTCCAATTTGACCAGGTTGCCTATGAAGAGAGGTGTTCTGACACCGTTGTCTTCTTGCACAGAGAAGATGGCACGGCCATCAATGCTACTGTGATCGTTATTTTCTGATGTAGTTATGTGTGATATTCCTTTGATCATGGTTGTGATGATGTCTGGTTCTGGTGTAACATGACTCACCTCTCGCTTTAAACCAAGTAGTGTCCCTGTGCTAAATCGGATTTTCACAACACAATTTTTTTCAGTTGTTCACAACATTGTTTGGTTCTGAATCAAGTAACATATCTAATAAAACGTCAAATGATGCGGCATCTAAATTGGAGGAGTTCATTGGTCCAATCATCAAACTGCAAGCTTCTAACAATTCTTTGTCTGTTAAGCCCATGTCCCATTCTGGAAGCCAGGGTGGTTTTGATGTGGGTTTCTCTTGCTCAGACATCTCTTCTCTCTATATCCTTTAGTTGTGGTTGATGTATCTTGTAATCAAATGTACACAATATCCTTTCTCTGAATCGCTTTTAGCACCGAATAAAGAATATCTTGCGAGAGAACAACTGAAGATGGACTCTTCAGAACAATGTTTACGTCAGAATCGTCCATTTTATAATGATCCTTTGCCGTGGAGGTGATGATCACGGTGTAACAGTTGGACTCTTGAGATGAGACAAATACAACATTTCTCACCATACTCAACATAATTAGCAATACACAAGCTTTTGACATCTCTTTGATGAGAACTCTGAGATCCAATGTCTCTGGTCTGTCGCCACTGATGATGAGTGGACATATGTGAAAGGGTCGAAACACTTCTTGGGTTGCAGCGATGGTTGCTGCCCCTTTCAAAACATCTGCAGATGTCAATGAATTGGTTAGACTCAAGTTACGGTCGTGGGGATTGGGAATGTTGAGATTTTTACCTTGTGCCCACTGACAAAACTCGAGAGTTAGTTGTCTCATTTGATTGATTTGATCAACTTCTTTGCCCACCGGAATTGATTCCCAAAATGGCATTTGAAGCATTTCATTCAGTCTGTGGAGGTTCGGAGTCAATGCAGTTGATGGAATAAACTTTGTTTCTGAAAGAAACTGTCCAAGGAGAGGAGCTTGTCCCTGTACTCTTTGCTTGCCACTGCGTTCTGCAAAAATAAGATCATTCACATGTAAAGTATGTTTGCCAGCACAATGAATGTGGTGGAGAGACTCGTTCAACATTTCTCCCTTTTCCCAGATTTGCTGGGAACATGACACGAGGAGGAAGGAGCTAAGACAATGAGGATTTTTTTCAAGAAAGGCATGATGTTTCTTCAAGTCAAAGCATGGTTCTCTAGCCAATATTGATAAAGTTTCCAATGGAAGAAGGTTGAGTGTGACGTTTAGGTCGATCAGAACATTGTCTATGTTGCCTGGCATATCCGATGACATTCGCAACATAGAGAGTTGTTTCATTCTCTCCTTGACAATGGAAGCAAAGTTTGCTGCGAGTTCACTGGGCTCGATGTCATCAGGTACCCTGTCTCCCCCATTCATGAAGCTTGCAAAATGAGAAAAGATGGCCATTTTGCGTTCACTTATTTCGCTTCCTTCACTTAATCTAGTGTGGTGAGTTTTAAAGGCAGGGATGTATTGAGAAATCAAAGCTTGGCATTCGCTTATTGTTTCTCGGAACCGATTGTCATAGATTGATGTCTGCTCACAAATTGGATTCCAGCAAACTTGCATGAGCGAGTAAAACTGGTCTATCTCAGATTGCTTCTTTAGCATTTTGCGATATTGGCTTTTTGCCATTACGAGTTTCCAGCAAAAACTGTCATTCCCATGCCCATATTCATCCTCGTTGAGAAAATGGGATTTCATCTTCTCACCATGTTGAACGTTTGCTGGGTCGATGAAATATTTTGCCTGAAGTAACTCAAATGGAAGTAGATAGATATCCAATACGTCCACATCGCCACTTTGGTTACCCAGATTACCCACAGTCAGACAACCAACTTTGGTGTCAAAATATCTCTCAGTGCCATTGTCACTATCATTGCCATCATCCTCTTTGTCATCACTACTTTCTTCCTCCTCATCATCATTGCTGTCCCCAGACAGACATGCTTTGCCTTTCAGTTCATAATTAATTGATCCAAACATCTCATTTTCTGCCCCAAAACTTAATTCCTCTTGCATTTCCATTTTCAGTGCTCCCCACAATAGTCATGGTCAATAGGTTCGATGTACATCTAAATGAATACCCAAAACCAAAAAAGAAGCGAGAAATATGAAATTTAGTCTTACCTGTGTTATGGTGTGATAATGGCATCTCTTTCATAAAGAAGGGGTCTTTGACCTGATAGTCCATTGGAATAATGACATCGTCCTGTTGCTTCAATTGGTCAATGATCACACGGAGACGATTGGCTTCCTTGCATTTGTTCTGAAGTCTACTCAGTACACCACTCATATCTCTTTCTAAAGTTTCATTTTCAGACACATTTTCTTCAAGTTTTTTCCTACTCGATATATATTTAGTTTGTGTCTCTTTCAATTCCTGTTGCAAGTCAAATATACGTGATTTCAAGCGTAACATGTTCTCTGTGTGGCCATTACGTTCACATTCAAACTTCTCATTTGATTGATGTATCTGCGATGTCAGAGTCACAATCTTGTCTCTAGCCACAGTGTATTTGGCCTCTAGGTCTGCTGCATAGTCTTCATTCCTCTTGATGCTCTTCTCACTTTCCTTCACCTTTCTCTCCAGACATTCTATTGTACTGGTGGCACGACTGAAGGATTCCTGCAATTTCTTCTTATCGCCGTATTGTCTTGTCAAAGACTCTGTCTCCTTCCTATTTCTATCATATTCAGATATCAAATGTTCGCAAGCATGTATCATATCATCGGAATGTTCTTTGAAACATTTCTTGATTTGATTTGCACAAGATGCACTCTTACTTTCACTCAGGATGGCAAGATATTGTCTGTGCAAGATGGCATGGATATTTGAAACAAGCCTTCTATAGTTCACATCAGAGGAATGATCTTCTGCACAAAGATTTGAACCAGACTGAACCTCTGACAATGGTGAACGCTTCATCATGGCCATGAACATGTCTAAATTGTTCTGTAGTGTTTGCATCTCCTCCTGAGTGGAGCATTCGATCATTTCTTGTAATTTTTCCTTTTCCAGTTGAAGTGTTCGGTCATGCTCACGGTCAAGTCCATTGAGTTTCTGTTTCAGTTGTTCTATTTTGTGTTCCTGTTCATTGCATTTGCTTTGTAGTAGGGTGTAATCTGCATTTCTATTCTGCGTGAGGGTTTGTGAATCTGATGTGTTGTCACCATGTTTGGTTTTATCTGTACCGTCACCCTTCTTACGTGATAGCCTTGAAATGTTTTGCTCCAAATTATTTTTCTCTCTCAATGCTGTTCCCAGTTCTATATTCAACTTGGTCATGTCAGCATTTTGTTTTTTGTTTAAATCAGTCAATTTCAAATTGCTTTCTTTCAAGTGGCAATTTTCCTGGGCCAGGGATGTCTTTTTGATCCTCAGTTGGGACAGTTCTGCCTCAAGTCTTTCTATATCTAAATGAAGTTCATCCACTTGGGGACCATTAGACGACTCGCAGTATGTCTCACGCAGTTTTTGTCTGAGCTGCCTGCGACTGTTTTCAGATGAGGCCAATCGAGTGTCCATTTCTTTTTTCTCGTCTTTTAGAGTGGAGATTTCATTTGATTTTGTCTGGATTTCTCTCTTAAGTCGTTTGACGTCAGTATCCAGAGCATTATTGGAAGAGATAAGTAAAGTGTTTTCCTTTACTTTTTCAGCCAAATCAGAGCTGGAACATGAATCTCTCAATTTCAGATGAAGTGCCTCTTTTGATCCTGTGAGTAAGGTCACTTGGTGTTGCATATCTTTCTTGTCCTCGGACAGTGAAAGAAGAGTAGAAGCTTGGGATTGGTTCTCCTTCTTCAATTTCTTCATCTCACATTCGAGGTCTTTGTTTGATACCTGAAGCAGGTTATTCTCTTGCGATTTCTCACTCAAGTCATTCTGAAGTGTAGAGATCTGTCTCTTGTTCTTTGTTAATTTATTATTGGCATCTCGAAGTTCACTAAGCAACACATCATTCTCTTCCTCTTTTTGTACAATTTCCTCTTTAAGTTTGCCTATATCCCTTATCACATTGCCAAATTTGGCATCTTCCTTGTTCATCTGCTTGATCAAGTTGTTCTTCTCGTCCTCCAAGAGATTACATGTCGCTCTGATCATATTGATTTCAGCATCCCTTTTGGTTAGTTTGTCTTTCAGGGCTAACAAACTCAGGTCTTTATCTGATTGCAATTGATGAGAATTACTGGACTGATGCAATATTTCATTTTTTAATTGATGAATCACATTTTCTTGCTCCAGCAGCTGAGAACGCATCATTTCCATTTCCCTCTTTTTTTGCTCAAGGGCATCTGTATCAGTAGACTGACATTTTTGTTCGAGCTGATTGATGGAGTTCAGTGCAATTTGAAGTTTTTCATTTGCTTGCTTTTCCCGTATGGCTCCATTGCTTGCAAGTGTTGCCATATTAATCTTTGCCTCTTCTATCTCCTGTTTGAGCGATCCTATCACCTCTTCTGTAGATGCAATTTCAGCTGCTCGCCGCTCTCCAAATTTCTTCATGACAAATTTAGATTCATTTTGCAATTTGTTTATCGTCTCTGTCTTATGTGCAATCAGCTGAATTAACTCTTCCTGATTTTTATCATGCGTGCCATCCTCTTGCATTTTCTTTAAAGATATATTTTCAGCGGCCAATTCTTTGAGAGATGCTGCAAGACGTTCGATCATTGCTTTATTTTCCATTGTCTGTTGAAACAATGTGTCCTTTTCCTGTTGTAAGTTCTCATCTTTGGACCGAAGCTGTGCCACCACCCCTATCAATTGTTTCCTGACACCTTTGCCTTCTTCAATTTCTCTATGAAGTGCAGCATTCTGTTCCACCAGTTTTGAATACTTTTCCTGTAAGATTTGGAAATTGCTCTCTTTCTGTGCCAATTCGTTCACTAGCAAAAAATTTTCTGTGCTTGTCCTCTTCGATTCCTCGTTCAGGCGACCATATTGATTTTTCAAAATCTGGACATTCTCAATACCAACAGATGCTGAGTCAACAAAAGACTGACATCTATCCATGGGAGAATCTTCAGAATCAGTTTCGTCTTCCTCGGAAGACCAACGTTGCCCATCATCCATATACTTGGGGTCCATACTGATAAATTGTGGTGACTCTTTTTCCGAGATACTCACAGTACCCTCGTCTAATTCTCCAACACTTGAAACTCCATCATGTCGTTCACTATTCACATTTCCTCTGACATATGGAACAGAGTTAGTTGATTTTTCGGAGCCACAACTCTCTTTGATATTGCTGAGTCGGGTTTTATTTCGACATTGCTCATCCGTGTCAATAATTCTATGCATTTGGTCTAGGGCAGGTCTGAATTTGTCTTCTACTGATTTACAAATGGCAGGTTGAGATTCTGAGTCACATTGAGAGCCATCCTCTGTTCTTTCATCACCTCTTTGTACCTCGGCATACAATGCTTTCTTTGCTTGGGCGAGTGGTCTGATCCCTCCTTTAGAAAGGGGTGTTTTTATTGGTGTGTCCAGCTTCCCATTCCATTCTTTCAATGGAGAAGTGAACGTAATATCAACAGAACTTAGACTGGGAACATTTTCTAGATCATCAAAAGCAATAATTTCTTCATTTTCATTCAGAAATGTCCCATCGCCCTGTAGACGAAATGTACCTCCATCTTTTGATACATCTTCCTTGTCCACCGTAGTTGTATTAGTTATTTTGATATCTGTATCACCTTCGGGTGTTTTAATGTTATCTACAGAGTGGTTGGAAGGTTCAGGTGTTGAACTAAAGAATGAAATCTCTGAAAGACCTTCCAGACACTTGTCACTGATTTTATTCCCACCTTCTTTCCCTTCTTGAAATGTGTTATCACCTTTGAGATGAAATTTGTCCATAGAGTTTTCACTCTCATTTGATTCATCAAAACAACCATCACCAGAATCTTTATGGGAACTAAGTGATGACGATTTTGCTCTGTTATCAAAAACCTTACTGTCATTCAAATGAGTTGTTTTGACTTGCTCCCTTGTTTCGTTTTCAATCAAGGGAAGAGAGCTTGAGTCCGACTTGACTGTATCTCCCTGAATTCGTTCCTCAGTCAGAATTAGTGTATCTTCTTGCCCTGTAATTTCACCTGTGGTCTGTGATTTATTGGTTTCCCCTTTGGTCATAATGCCAGTTCTAACAGCATTTTTACCATTATTCTGTGCATTGTGGTCAATCGTCCGTGTTCCATCCTCTTTTCTTTGTGACTCTGAATGGTTAGGACAGATACCACATTCTCTCATTATGTTTTGAAGTGTGTCCTCTGCAGCTGTTGGGTCCTGAGTTTCATCGTCATCACCTCCCTTGCTCTCATTATGCTTATCGTTTATCATTGGTGCAGCATCCTCTTTTCTCTGTGACTCTGAACGGATAGGACGGACGCCACATTCTCTCATTATGTTTTGTAGTGTGTCCTCTGCTGCTGTTGGGTCCTGAGTTTCATTGTCATCACCTTCATTGCCCTCATTATGCTTATCGTTTATCATTGGTGCATCATCCTCTTTTCTCTGTGACTCTGAATGGATAGGACGGACGCCACATTCTCTCATTATGTTTTGTAGTGTGTCCTCTGCTGCTGTTGGGTCCTGAGTTTCATCGTCATCACCTCCATTGCTCTCATTATGCTTATCATTTATCGTTGATGCATCATAGAGTTGTGTTTCCATTTGAAATGCTTCTTCCATGTCATCATCATCACTCAGTATGATCAATGTAGGGTCATCTTGTGGAGTCATGTTGGTCTGATCTCTGGGTCTGTCTTCCTCACAGTACAGACATGGAACAAAATGATTTGGTTGATGACAAGCAAGAGATGTATATGTCCACATTACATTGAGTGGTCTCTCCTCATTGGTACAGGTGCTAGGATAAAAGAAGCGATGAAATACATGTCTCTTCAAGCAATCACGAGGAACCTTTCTGTGAGGGTATATTGATCTGATTGGAATTCCTAGCTCACATGCCATTGACCCAATGTGAATTAAGGAGCACCAAGAGTTTAATTCCAGTGTCTTCAGCACGGTCCCCATGATATATTTCTCTCTTGATTGTGTTGATTTGATATTGTATTTTCCTGTTACATTGCCATATTCCATCATCTGCTGTACCAGTTTCTCATCCTCTTCACGAGATAAAGCTGGGGATAACAAATGCTCCATGTGCAGGAGCATAGAGATGGCACATCGAACACGCATTTCAATGTGATGGTCTTCAGAACCAAAAACTAGCATGCTCACGGAACGGAAGAAGCAATTTCCATCGGCTCCAACCTGTCTTGCAAACAATTGTTCTTGGACATCAATTGGGAATATATCTCTAGATACCACATCTTCTGATTTGATCTCTTTGAGGGTTTGGCTGCTGTAAAATTGTTTGTGTAGAGGGTGTCTTTTGCAGATAGAGTCAGATAGTCCCTTTGCTATTTCAACAAGCTCTTTGAGTGGCAGAGAACCTCCATTGGCATTTTCACTAAGAGTAGATCGAACCTCCAGGAAAAAATCTTCCCTTTTAGAATTGTCTGTCTTTCTTTGCTTGGCATCAATCGTGACGGTGCATGGATCACCATCCTTTTCTTGCTCTTCTCTTACAAGCTTCCTCTTATTTTTGCCATTCGTTCGTGGCACATTCCTGGGTACAACCACAGAATCAGTTGAATACTCAGTTGGTGCTACAGAAGGAGCCCTGACCCTAGACCTTAGGGGACCATGCCTGATCAGTTCCCTCTTCACATTTGTCCTCTCCTTAGTTGCATTCTTTAGAACAGACACTATATCTGGATCTACATTGGATCCGTCGAGCATGGTTTCAATCAACTTTTCTGCCTCGCTCTCTTGTCCATTGAGCCTGATTGACTCTCTGTATTTTTCCATAAACCTCACCATCTTGTTGTGGATAAATGAGACTTTCATCGATCTCACATCTCTGTTCCAGTAACCCATAGCAGTGAAAATAAGAGTTACGAAATGCATCTCAGGTGAAGACCATCTGAACTTCGTCTTTCTGATTACTTCCATTGGTGTGATTGACTTAATTGCCAGTGACTCAGGAAATCCCTCTTCGAGATTATATGATGCTGCCAGTGTGAAGTCTTCAAGGGCGTCTCTCACCACTTCATCACCACCTCCTACCTCCATGTTGCGTTCTTTTGCAAGGTGCAGAGCAAAGCGAATAGAAGCCTCTGCAATGTGATTGAAGTTAACTTTGAAATAAGTTCCCTGCCTGTGAGAAGAATGCTTCAAATCCATAAAGATTCGAGACATAGTCTTTGTCACAACATCCACTTGGTCTGGGACATCAGTGTCCTGTGACATGACAGCCTCAAAACACTGGATGGATGAGAAGTGATCGAACTTGGATTCTAATGTTGCCCTGCCTTGCTTGGTTGAGTCGTTGGTGGTGTGGTACAGCCAAACTAGTGTCACATATCTGATCCGTTGCAAGAATTTTGAATCGGGGTGTCTCATCGACTGGTGTCTCACCCACTGGATCCAATTGATGATAAGTCGATCATTAGACTGTTGGTATTTGTCAATGAATGCTGATAGTCTACCTCTGTCACAGTCATTGGGAAATAAAGTGCTTAAATTTTCATTTGTGGACATTTGTTGACCCCTTAGAACCTTTCTCCCTTCCCCCTGGAATAGCGTGAGTCTTGCTTGCCCAACTTTATCGACCTGCACCTTTATGGGCTGTCCACCATAAAAACAAGAGAAAAGGGCAGTTCCTGCCAAATTTGCACTACTTAACGTGTCTGTTATAAGTCCAGCAGTACGAATAATTAAGTCATCTGGATTTCTCATAAGACTACTTCCAATGACCACTCTCCATAGCAGCTCACAAGTTTCATTGTATGCAGTGTTCTGGATCGCATTGCTCCTCCTCCATTCTTGCCAGTGATGATTCATTGCATCCATACAACTCTTGACAAAGAACCAAAATTCCCTGAAGTGGTCGCTCCTTGTAATATGATGATTCAAGAGAATCATCATATTATTTTTTGGTGAGTAAACATGGGGTTGTCTTGTGTCTTGATCGGCCAATGATGCCAGAAATCTCAAGAAATATATCTGATCATCACTGCTCCTGACAAACTCTTCAATGGCATCGCTTTTACCTTCTAAATTTACTGCTGGGAGTAAAGGTCTATCCACCTCAAGGGTATCATCTTGTTGATGAGTTTCCTCAGTGAGAGTAAATGTATCCATCTCAACCCTCGAATAAGTGTGTTTGGTTCTATTAATATGTAATGAAAGTAGTATACTAAAACGAACACTAGTGGCATGACTGAACTTGACATAAACGACATAGACAGACTGCTGAATGAAGAGAGGTTCCTGGAATTATGGGCAATGCAAGATGAGCTATCCAACAAAAGAAAATATGGCCTTCTGCATTCTGAATATGATCCAAAACATAAGAAAGCGAGGCAGGATGTCTTTAATTTACAAAGTGATAGATGGGACAATCCCCTTGGTTCATTTACCATTTCAGAAGGCAAACCAATGGGTCTCAATGAAGGGGATGAAATTGCAAGCATACACAGCACAACAAATATACAACAGGGTAAAAACAATATTTTCGAATGGGATCATGTTATTGGTTCTATGCATGAAGAGGTGACTCCCTCTCCCAATTTCAAAGAAAACGAGGATAACATTTTAATATCAGACGAGGAAGAGAGTTCGTTTGAGGTGATTGACTCAGATGAACCGCTACTTCTTAATCTTCTTGAATCGTCACATCCTCCAAATATCATTGGTCAAGATCAGCCTGCCGATCAAAGGGAGGTGATATGTGAAGATGATCAAACACATCTGGGAAAGGGTGAAAAGGAAGATACTACAACACCACATGTGGATCATGAAGCGGATACATTGAGAAGCAAGATGCAAGTGAAACTGGGTGATATAACACTATTGCCAGTCGATGCAGTAGTCAATGCAGCCAATAAATCTCTACTTGGTGAAGGAGGTGTGGATTTCGCCATTCATGGGGCTGCTGGTCCACGGCTCATGGAGGAATGTGAAACCCTGGGGGGATGTGAAATAGGTGATGCAAAGGCAACAAAGGGTTATGATCTACCAGCAAAATGGGTCATTCATACTGTGGGTCCTTTCTTTCAAAGAGGAAGCATTGAGGAAAATGCAGCACAAGAGAAACAGTTGATGTCCTGCTACACCAATTCGTTAAACCTTGCAAAAGAGCTTGGTGCAAGATCGATTGCTTTCCCTTGCATATCAACTGGAATTTATCATTATCCAGCACACGATGCAGCAAAAGTGGCCATCGAGAGCACCATAGGTTGGCTGAAGGAAAATTATCATGACATAGATCAGGTAGTTTTTTGTGTCTTTGGTGAGAAAGATCTCGAGATCTACAACAAGACATTTGATGAAATATTCTCCAATAGAGTTTTACCCCCAAAAAATTCCACATCACAAAAGAACTCAAGGAAGAAAAAAAGTAAAGCTAAGAATACACAACGTAAAGCTGCACTGCATACGTTTGGGCAGGATGTCAAGAATGGTAGAATTCACCCAGAGGCCAGAGCCATAGATGTGAATTATGAAATGGGGCACACAGAACCGATGCCTGTCATTGTTGATGAACACCTAATGGACTATGCCCTGACATTTCCAATGGAGATGGTTAAAACTGACACACAGAGCCTATACCAAGACGTAATCCAAACCAATGGGACATTCCTCATAGCAAAGAAAAGGACTCTTGTCATAGAAGAGACTGGTCTTGACAATGCCTGTCTCTTTGCAAGTCTTGCTGAGTGGTTGAATCGGAACGATAGAGATGAACTCTCTGTCAGAGATCTGTCATCGTATTTTAGGGATTGGTTTGGGTGCTATGGTATCAACTATAAAAACAAGAGATTGAACTACAGAGACAATTTTTCTGTTTCGGAAAATACTTTATTTTTGAGGTCACACATCAACCGGGCACTTCTACAGCATAAACATGATTTTTTTGCCGCCTATAAAGAAAAGCTTGCATGTGATACCGATTGCGAAGAAGCCCTTGCAATCAGGTGCAAAAATGAACAAGGGTTGGGTGGTTTAGAGCACATCATCATGTTTTCAATCATGACTAACACACCAGTCTTTGTGTGGGAGCATCACGGTAAGGAGTATTATAAATTATACCTGAAAACAAATGATATGCTGCAAGCTCCTGCACTGCATGATACACATCTCAATACAGTGTTGGGCACCATAAGCAATCAAAACCAAAACATTATTCATCTGCTTTTCAACAAGAGGAATTCTGAACATGCTGCACATTATGAATGTTTGGTAACATTTGACTCCACATCATCTAAATGAGCATGACTTGAAAAGGATGACAAGTTTGAGTTTGCAAGTTGTTGCTGGAAACTCTGCCGGGAAATGATTTCTTGGACGCAGTTTATACAATCAGAATATTTTGTCAGAGATAACCCAAACCAAAGAGACAGATCATCACTTGCAGGCAATGATGTCAGTTGGTTAGCATATGTGGGTGGGTTTAGCACAGAGTGCCCTTGGCTGAATATTCCCCTTACTATTCTGTAGCACAAGATTGAAATAAATGAAGATGCATTCTTCAACAATAACAGCGATTCTTGTTTGTTGTGTACATTTCTGAGGACAATCTCACATAGGATCAAAACATCCGCATGGAGAAGGTCTCTTGTCTGGCGAAACATGACTCTTTCTATCGGCAATGCTTTCAAATCAATGTGTTCTCTATGCTTGTGAGGTTTTCTTGTACTGATATATGTCCAATATTTATGAATCTTTTGGGCATCACAAAGAGCACCAACAACCTCATCAACTGTATTTGTGAGTCTATTGTACCTCATCTCAGATCTGTTCTGCTGAGAACCATATGATCGTCGTGACCTAAACGTTTGAGTTTCCTCAATCTGGTCGCATCCTTCTGATTGCAAATTGTTCAACTTGGAACAACTGTAGACACAAGACGTTGTACCGTCCCTGTCTTCGTGTATTAGACATGTTCGTGATCCCACCGTGCACACATGAACCACAAAATGTCTGAGACATGCGTACACACAGTCGAAGAGGGGATGCATGAGACATCTAGACATACGACAGAAGATCAGAGATTCTTCTGCATTGCAAGATCCATCATCCACGAGAATTAGGGGAATCGCAAAAATTCCATAAGAATGGCAAAGTTCTTTCATGCCATGCTGTATCCTTTTGTTCAATATGATTTTATCTTTTTTGTGGACCTTGGCCTTGTGAATGAAAATAGCTCCTGTGTCCATGGTTTTCTTGATTCAAATTTCTATACATGAGCATGTCACTCGCCGTTGAAAAAGATGTGTTGGTGCAAAATCGGATTTTCAGTAGGAAACAGAGATTTCTGCCTGACATTGTTGAAACCAGACTCAATCTAACAACGATTCTTTTATTTCTGTTTGTTTCAGAGCAACAGAGGATATGACCCAACATTTTGTGTGATGGATGAGTGTGGATACATGCATCCCAGTGCTGTTGCAAGCGCCCTAACATATGCCACCAATCGTGGTGTCAACATCATGTTGCTCTGTAGCCCCGTGGATGCGTCACATTGGTTGTCGAGATTGGACGAAGTCACCGATGGTAAGTCTGGTGGAGTGTGTCTCATATCACTGAAATATCTCTGCGGAGCATGTTCTGAGAAGGGTCAAACAGGTGTTTGTATACACGGAGCCATGCAACTTCCATGGCACATCGATGCTGGTGGGCAACTAAGTGAAGATCCAGTCAGACAGGTCATGGAGCTTGTTGCTCCTGGAACATATCAACAAGAAATATGTGGGTTCAACGACCATACCAGAGAGAGAGATGCAGAGGTCTTCTCTCAAGTAGCGCTGAAGAGGCTTGTGAATGAAAACACCATCACCCTAACTGTAGAAGATCAGAGGGCTGTCGATGCCATATACGTTAGTCTGGATCCAGTGCAAGCCGGAAGCAGTGTATCTGGGATAGGACTAGCTGTTGCCCTTTGTATAGGAGAAGTGTTTGTGGTAAGTGTAATTTTGATTACAACAGGTGCATCACATTGACGGTGGAACTCTTTTTACCCAACATGGTTCGACCTTTCATCCTGTAATATAGTGCCACTTCTGTCCCTGTTATATTCATTTCTGATGAGGTACAATTGCTTTCATTGTGTGAAAGATGACTTTTTTGTAAGTGTACGCTTGTGCCTACTATGGTGGCTGTATGTTTTAACAATGACATAGTTTGAGATCCATTATTAGCAAGAATGAAAGAGGCATCTGCTCCTTGCAATACACCCAGCACCATGGATGTCAAGTAGTGAATGATCCAGTGGCGAGACCTGTCTGTGTTTGTCAGATAATCTTCTTTGCAAAAGAGAGTCATGTTGCACAATTCAAATAGTGTCAACACTTCAATTGCAAATTCATTGCTGTGCAACACACTCTCCACGAGACATCTAGCATCTTTAAGGGGTCCGTGGTGCACAGCTGCCAGAGCTGTACGTTCCAAAGGAGTCTCTGTCTTTTCCCATTTTTGTTCACCCATGATCATGCCAGTAGACAGCTCCATATATGCTTTGAAGATGTCTTCATCCTGGTGCAGTAAGATAGCGCTGGTGGGGTGATGCCTACCAAATATCTTATGGATAATCTTTGGGTGCATACTGCAATGCTTCAATCTCCTTGTGTTATTTTTCATATCTATATGTCCCTTGTTGAGACAGAATGTTGTAAATCTTTTCAGTAGCCATTCACGCTTCTGTATCATTGGATGGAAAGACAAGAGTAACCAGTCATCATTTTGTAATGTCATTTTTTGTTTTTGTACAGTAACAGCATCAGTGATGTGTGTTGTACTCTTCAAATTTTTTTTGTGATGTAAAATTGGTTTTTACAGATCGTGTTTTTTTTTTTTACAAATGTATCTATATCATATCTCTTATTTTTGATGTTTTTTTCAGATAGTTGGTCTGGAACAATTCACTACCAAACCAAGTCACCTTGGTAAGCTGAACGAAATTCACACTGATCTCTTGATTACAAATCTGAAAACACTTTTCCTCTTGTACCCATTACTTTGTAAGAAAGAAGTGAGGGTTTTTGTGGAAGCTAACCTTTCTCATGACCTATCTGCCTATGTGCAGCATGCATTACACAACTACTTCAGCACTACCACCCTTTGCATCAGATTTGCACAACAACATGATAGCAATGGACGTCCCTTACCGGGTGTACTCACCCGACACAAAGAAAATATGGTGTCCTACTTCAAAAGAGCACTAGATGAGGGGGTAGTGTACATGGCATCTCAGATCAGTACTGTTTCCACTTTACTCACTCTGAAGTATGATGAAGAGTCACAGTTGTCAAATCAAAAAGGGTCCATGTCATTTGGAATCGGCACAATGATTCCCATGACTGAAGATTGTGAAGTCATGGTAAAGACCTTCATTGAACAAGCTGGCAACTTTAGATGTTACAGGAGGGGACAAAGCATCATCTATTCGGGAAAGAGGAGTAGAAAGAACCAATCCAAAGTGGATGACCTTGTGATGGCTGTAGTGATTGCAGTTGCATGGGCGAGACTACCAGAACACACATTCATGCTCGTATAAAACATATTTGTTATTTACACATTTTTATGCACACATGCAGTAAATAAATCTCTGATATGCCTAAGTTCTTTTCCAAGTCAGCCACAACCACATTTCGTTCAATGTGCAAAGTCCCAAATATGGAGAAGGATACTTGGGTGTCAGTGGTCCTTGCAAGTGTGAATGACCTGGTCCCTCTGAAGGACAGGGTGTTGGGAGTAGACTCGTTCTCCATTCGGTGTTCGCATCCTCATGTATGGTGCCCTTTCCTGGTGACCTGGTCAGGTCGGGATTTGGTAAAGAAGACTATTGCCTACAATGAAATCACATCAGAAGAACCCCAAAAAATGGGTTATGTACATGGGGTGACTGAAGGAAGTGGACATGGTGGGTCATGGGATAGAAGAGAGGCAATTGATCCTATTCTAGACCATAATGTATGGGAATTTTTCTTGTCCGATTTGCATATGTCCTACATGAAACTGATGAATGCACTGTTGCGAAGAGGAACAGAAAATCAATATGCAGACCTCTTCGACTTGGTGCCCAAAGAAATGAGGAAGGTGTTTCGCACAGAAGAACATGAAAAGGTGGAGTGTCTGGCAATGCGAACCATTTACAACTTTGATGATAATGATGAGAGTGACCCAAGTGATGATGATACGGAAGGAAGGAATTTGGTGGACAGCGGTAGACATAGGAAGTGTCAAGAAAATAATGTTATCATGCAGTTCATGGTTGACTTGTTCAGTTGTGACCAATTGTTACAATCATATCTACAATTACAACAGCCATATATTCAACAGATAGAGGAATTTGGCATCAAGCTGGAACAAAATGAGGAAAATTTGTATCAATACAATAACAAATACATTCTGTTTCCTTTACAGGCTATTCGTAAAGTACTAGCCATGTGTCAAGAATTGGAAGTAAACAATTACATGTATTTGAATGGGGGTGGTGAGATTAAGCCAATTTTGGGCAAGATTCTGGTCCCTGCGGGGAGAGGTGAGCTCACAATTGTTACCCAACTGAAAGTTCTTGTAGGGACATCAATTGAGAGTGGATGTTGCATGTCTTGTGTTGAAGGATCGAATGAAGACATAGATCAGGATGGTGAGAGTGATGAGAAAATCAGAGAGTACCGAGACGCTGTAAAGTCACGCAAATTTGAAGTGGATGGGGGCATTGAAATGTGGAATAGAAACATCAAAGAATACTTTCTGGGACCGGCCTCAATCAAGAAGCTTGGGTACATTCTCTTCAAAGAATGATTAAATCTTCAGCTCCTCACCTATTATTTGTGATTGTGGTTATTTACATAAAAGAGCACCAACATTATAGAAAGATGTGTATCTCATTTACTATTGAAGAATTAGGGGCAGACCACAGTGCTTCAGTTGTTGAAGTGGAATGTTCATTGAATGGTATATTTCATGGAAATAACTTTCACCAATCCCTTGTTGAGGATTTACATGGAGTACACACCGATGTAGCTGCCACAAGACTTGATGACATTATCACATATGTGGATAGATGCATGAAATACCAAAGGATGAATTCTACGCAACATCTTGCATTCAGACGATTGAGAGAATCTCTCTCGGACCTACAAGTGTTATGCTCAGATGTTAAAGGTGTTGTAATTGTTCAATGAATAAAGATACAAAAAATAACCTCTTTTGTAATGTGTTTTTTATTTCATTATCTTTAAAATATACTTAAAAGATTGTCACATGAGTCAACATGTCAAAGAAGCAAAAGCAATTGTTCTAATCGGTGTATACATCTCTCTCCGAGCTGCATTTGATTGTTGGATATGACCTCCTGAAGTCTTTTGGTAAAAAAGCTTTTGTTCTCCCCCATAAGATGCTCAATTTGATGACATATTTCTCGTCTTGGTTTTTTAGAAAAGAGCGCCTCACATAGAGATGTTGGAATTATATCCTTTCTCTCTTCTTCCATGTCTATTCCATACACGCTTGATCCATTGCTGATGGTGTTGTACAAACCTGAGTCTCCGATACCCAATATCCATCGAAAAATGAAATGCAGCCACAGTGTCAATGGTAACGAGGCAATCTCTCTTTCACTCAACTTATGCACTTGTACCAGTCCCAGTTGTTCTCTGGACACAAATGTCACTTTGCTCATGGCTCCTCTTTGAATGGCATCCTTGATACATCTCTCCTGTGGCTCCACCCGAGAACCATCTCCTTTTGTGACAAGGGGGAATACAAGGTATTTCTTGTCACCCTTTTTCCTTTCTACAACCCTCAATGTGTGCTGGTCCTGAAACACATTGAGCATGGTATTGTGATGCTTCACTGCATTACTATACTTTCTTGACTTTGGCTTGTAAGGACCCTTGATCACTTCCAATGCATTCAAGTCTACTCTCGTGTACACTTTGGAGGACGAAGTAGGCACTTGCAGCAAAGGGAGAGAACTATCATTCTTTGTGAAGAGAGATGGGAACCTGTCCATCAACACTTCGTAAAATCCTATTGTCATATCTGCAGTCTTTTGTCGTCTGGCACCTCTGTACACCTCCTTGGTCATTTCCCAGTACGGGTTCTCAGTATAGGACACGGCCTCTTTTGTACCATCAACAAAGAAATCCTCCATCGTTTGTTTCTTTCTAATTCCATGAAACTCATGAAACATGTCCTCGCTCAGAGATACTGGTCTTTCAACAAGAGGAGAGCTTCTTCCATATTTTCCCCTGTACGTGTGCTTATCAACTGCATAGTGTGGCATCTCATTCAAGGGTTGAGACTCAGACCAGTGGACTGTTATGGGCAACGACTCCTTTTCTTTGCTGAGGTGAGACCTAAAGATCAACTGTGTGACGGGTGAAAACAACACCAAACGATGTGGCATTGCACATGCAAATTTTGCACAGAGGAAAAGATATTTCCTCGTGGTTAAATCCTCTTTACTTGTAGCATTATGCAGAATGGCGAGGATCAGTTGTGCTGTGGAATAGCACTTTTGTGGTTTTGTTTCCATTTCCCAAGGCCTAAACATCTTGGTCACCAATGATACACCCTTCTCTGATGGGCATCTTGTTGATTCCACATCTAGAAACATAGATGCTAACTTCATGCTACCAATGAGTAAGTTGAAGTCTCCTTCGCTCCAAGCCTTTTCCAAGCTAGCAAATATTTTTGATGCGCTCAAACCTGTGACTGAATCAGCATTTTCCAATAAGTTATCCAAGTGCGATGGAATGACTGATGTTTGGGCAATCTTTTCAAAGACAGTCAACATTGTTTCATGCATAGCAGACACAGGCAAGCAAGCAGATATTCGACAAGTAGAGAGCCTAATCATTGTCTGTATGAAATTGTGTTTGTCTCTCTTCTGGTAGTGATGATACATCTGCATTATGGTATCCAAAGACATCAGTGAATGGTCCTCGAAGAGAAATACGAGGAGTTTGTCCCACGAAAGATGGTCTATTTTTCCACATTGGAGTTCAAGAGCACTTTGAACTACCAATTTTGGTTCCTTTCGTCTCAATGCCTTTTGCAGCAATGACTTCACCTCATCCAGCATAAAGTTGTGATGGGTCAGGTGACACTTCCCATACAAATACATATTGATCACTGTTATGTTTTACATTCATTCTTGTTGGGGCACAAATGACTTGCCTCTTGTTGGTGTGTCATGAAAATTCGATTTTACACTGTACATACATGAGTTATGTCTTGAGGAGTTTTATATTGATGCAGTTAAACAAATACAAAGCACAAAACAAAAAAAATACCAGAGATGCAATTATTGGTCATAATATTTTTCATGTTCATGGTGCAAGGTATGGCTAAGACCATCCGGCCTCCTTGTCAGATTGAAATTCAAAACATCACGAAGGTGGAGAACATGGGAATGATTTGTGCATCCTTCCAAATTGTAGAGGTGAGGGCCACAATCACCTTTGAGCATAAAATGTTTTCCCTTGTTTATCAACGAGCCAGCGACAACTCTACACACGTGGTTGAAATGTCGGACAGACATTGTGCTATCAGTGAGAAGGAGAGTTATAAGTTTTCTCTTTGTGGAAGATTGAATGATCAATCCCATGTGATGGAACAACTCGATGCAGTTATCAGTGAAGAAACACATTTTATTGCCAGGGAAGCAGGCGAGACAGAAGCCAAGTGTAAGGTAACTTGGCCAACTCACCAAAGCCAAATTGGGAGTCACAGAGTAGATGAGACAGACACATGCAGGAACATTTTCAGAAACAGGTGCACAGAGTCGATGTGCAGACCTAAATGTCAGTCAATCATGGTGGGGAGTGGCAAAGAAATTACTTGTTCAAGTCCCATGTCAGAAGAGGAGGCATGGACAAGTGGCGTCCATGTCTATGTCAATAGACTCTTTGCTATTCCAAAGTGGAGGAGTATTTGCATGGAGGTGATATCTGACATATCAAATGAAAATGCAACGTACAGATTATCATCTACACAGGGTCTTGTTCTACAGCACAGCATAACAAAAAGGCCACATTTCATCAAAGAAAATGTGAAGGACACGAAGGGATGTCTCAACACGGACTCACATCTTTTCCAAAATAAGCAGAGTAAATATTTTTGTGCCCCATTCAGTGAGCGAATTCCAAGAGGTTCTAGAATCACTGTCAATAGAGAAGCCATGCTTACATATGAGACAGAAACAATGACAGGTCAAACATATACACGCACCGTACCACTTCGCATGAAAAAGAATGCAGGCCAATCTGCTGTTGAGAATATAAAGTCTCCAGCCATTTGCATTGGACAGATGAGAGATCAATGTAGTGGAGGATGCATCAGCTCTTGTGAAGCTGTAATCATGAGATATGGACCAGTTAAATGCAATGATTCCTGGATACATGTGACATCCACACTAAACACAGGTACAACACCCACTCCAGAAATTGAATCACACGTGGAAGATAAAGTTTTAAGACAAGGTTTGACATTGGTGGACGGAGGCAATGAAACATCTCTTAACAAACCAGATGAAGAAGGCAGGGTGAGCCATGTAGACCACAGAAGGGATAATGCATCACAGCTTGTTGCTGCTTCAGGCATCAAGTCTCACGAAAAGGGTTTACAGAGAGGAGATCAAATCAAAAGCACTACCAATATATCCCATTCCATGCAAACCACATCAAAGGACACTATGATGCGGTTGGACAATGAGACTAAAATGTCTGACGGCAACATCACAACTAAAAACAGAGAGGACAAATTTTATTCCCACACATCTACTGAAAATGAGAATACAACTGAGTCATTTGATGTTGCAGACGTGACAGTCAGTGACCATGAGGTCAAGTTTGATTCACACAGAGGTACTAAAACTGGAATGATAACCAAAACATCTCATGCTGCAAACATAACAACCGGAAATGTAAAGGCTAAGTTTGATTCACAAACAAATAGGGGAACTGTGAGCATAACTGAAACATTTAATACTTCAAACAATACATCTCAATATACAGATCTGACTCTGGAAACACACTCAGATGAGGCAACTGAGAAATATGACAATGAAATTCCCAGAGATGATGTGGATGTACATGAGAAGGCAAACAGGAATGCAACAGATATGACATCTGAAACTATCCCATCCAATTCTGGAGATGGCATGGAGCTTGCAATAGCAAATATGGTAATGGTGTTCATAATAGTGATCAATCTACACTAAAAATGAATCACAGTGTAGAGCACATCACCAACAAGCCATCACGCCAGGGAAGACCCACATATGTAGATGTGCAACTATCGCCCGTGTTATACAGAACTTTGGCACTGGTATCTATACCTACTCTTATTACAATATGTTTCAATGTGATTCATTCTAAGAATGGATCTTGTGACTGTTCTTGCATTGAAATAAAAGCATAGAATGAAAAAAAAAAACAACATGCAGTTGGCGTTTTTACTTTTTTATTTTTGTATCACAAACAGAGCATATTCCATCTCGTCTTCTCATGTAGGCAATTGACGGGTAGCCTTTACAGTTCATATGTCGTCTCGCACAGTCATAACAAATCCATCTGTGGACACAACGCATTTGAATCATGTCCGATTTCTTCGGCACCCAATGACCATCTGAACACCACTTTTTGTTGTAAGGCACTGGAGGATGTCTGGCGTCTGTTCTGTAAAAACACATAAAGTAGAAACAAACTATTTGGTTATTTTGAGACAGCAACCAGAAGTCTTCAACGGTGCAATAGAAACAGATTTTACAAACCCATAAATTATGCGATGAGATATGCTTTTTCCATGACAAAAACGGGCAATCTCCAGCAAATCTGTCCTTGATGAAATATGTAGAGTGCGATTCAAGACATCCTCTGCAAAGATAATATGTTTCTCCAGTGCATACTGTTTGACTTCTGGAATTCTCCACTCATGTGTTATTGTCAGCTGGTGAGACATCTTTTATCAATGGTGTACAATGTATCTCATAAATGTCACAATTTGTTGATATATCAAAGAATGTCGTGATAGACATGGAAAACAAAATAAAAAGCCTTCTTGATTGACTTTGGCCTGGCGGGTAGGATATCTGCAAGGCCACTGACCAAGTTCCAAGGAACGGTCTGTTATGCCTCCCCGACCGTATATCGAAACAACGACTTCCGACAACTCGAACAGTGGTGTTTCGCTTTCATAATTTATTTCTTCACCATATTTCCCGTCTTTGACACACACTCTGTCATCACCAGACAATGACACGACTTATCATGGGAAACTATCTTTCCTCTAACCCTGACCAAATCTACCAAGGATAGATTGGAAATGTTTTCCTATGTCTTAGATTGATCCCAAGAACGCCCAAGAACGCATTCATTGTTCTGAACAAAAAATATACCTTAAATATATTTTGTCTGTGCTTGTTTTTATTTCAACATCTAATGCACATAAGTTTCACAGCAGGGTCTTCAGATTGATTCCAAGAACGCTTGTTCTGAACAAAAAATATACCTGAAAAATATTTTGTCTGCATTTTTTTTTTATTTCGACATCAAATTCACATCAGATTCACTCTCCTCGGCAGGGTCTTATTAGATCGTTTCCAATAACACATTCTTTGCTCTGAACAAAAAGTCAAACCTCAAATATTAGTTTTTTTCTGTACTTTTTATTTTTATTTCAACATCTAATTCACATCAGGGTCATTTTTAACTTGTAGTACTACAAGACACTACCATGTACAACTCAAAAAAAAAGAAAAAATGCAGCACGAGGTTGATCTGATTGGATTAGATGTGAATCACTCTCCGGGGAACATCATTCAAGATGTGCATCGCCCTCTCGTGCACCTCTTTGGCACCATAGGTCCCTTTGATCACCTTGCATTTCGTGATGCCAAGAACAATCTTGACCAGATTTGACGCGTCGTTCGTGCACATCTTGACCGTCACGGGAACACAAGAATCCACTTGTCTGCTGGCGGCGGGATCCCTACATGCAACGGTGCTTCTGTCCAAAATCCCGTCTGGCTCGTCGTAACAGGTGTCGCTATCGGTCTCCTCGACGTCTGGTCCATCAAACTCCAAGTGGTCATCATCACAGACCGGTTCGTGTTGCCGGAGCGCGGGACTCTCGACCCTGGCATCGACCACCGTCAGACGAGTGAGGACCCACTTGGCGTGACGTGGACTGAACGTGTCTATGTGGTCCTTAAGCACCACCTCGTCGGGATAGTCTGCTCGATGTACCATCAGTCCAAACTGTAGCAAACCCCTCGTGTTCGATCCGGTCTTTTTGATCTGATCGAAGGTCTTGTCCATTTCTGCCACGGACAGATGGACTGCCCCGTTCGAATGGTCCTCCTTCATGAGGTGTGTCGAGTGGGGCCTCATCACGTTCACGCTATTCAGACGTGTGGACCTATCGTTCGCTTTCATTTCCAACGCCATGCCCAGTGGCGAGAAGTTGATGTGTCGCATGGCATACTCTGTCCCCTCGGTGAACATCGCAGCATAGTCGGCAAACTCTGTCTTTTCGTCCTTTCCAAAAAATGCCACACCTTTCTTCGGAACGAGGTAGCATGCGTAGAGCGCTGTCTGTGCAGTCTCCGAGAAGAGCACGAGGGCAACCGTTGGAAACTGAACGGCGACCTTGTTCTCGTGGCCACTGATGGCATGAACGCGAACGTCTGGAACGCCTTTCAACATCCTTTGAATTTGAGTAGTAGTTTGATTCATGTTGTCTTTGCTATCGTTATCGTGTGTTGTCCTAACGCTAATGGTCTTGTTGCATAAATAGATGATTTGTCCGCGTGTGCAAAATTGAATTTAGCACCACACCGATTTCAAAAACAAGCGGCCACTATCCAAAATGTGGGCTTGATGATTTGTCCGCATGTGCAAAATTGAATTTAGCACCACACCGGTTTCAAACAGGCGGCCACGATCCAAAATGTGGAGTTGAACAACGTGAACAATGGGCAAGAGAAAGAACAGAGTATCAGGATTTTTCCTACTCCTCAGGGACATCAAGATCTTGGATCCAGACATAAATTCCCTTCGACAGGCTGTACCGATGGCAGAATCGCTCTGGCAAGGCGAATTTTGCCATAAAAGAAGCTATAAAGAACTTGCCAACTTACATAGAAGACAATACACGTATACGTGTGATTACCCGGAGGACATGCCAGTGACTGGATTACTGTCAGACTACACCGCGATGAAGGATCAAGTCACATTACGATGTCAGCAGAGCCGTGCTTGTCTCCACACTATTCCCACTTTCCAATATTAGTGCACACGGGTGCCAATTTGTGCATCAAAACCCACCAGTTGAACTAATCTGAAATGGTCGAAGATGTCGTGAAAATTCCCAGTAGTAAAGAAGAAATGGAAGCACAGATAGAGAGACGCGCTGAAAGAATATACCAGTCTATCGTAGAGTTTGAAAGGAAGAAGAGGAAGAACGAGGACGCGCACATTAGGTGTCAGAAATATAAAGTGGCCCTTTCAGAAAAGCCACAAAGATTAGATTCCATCGAATGCGGTACCTACGAGGTGTGGGCAATAAAAGAATGCCCCAAACGATTCAAACTGGTTCTACAAGTGTGTGAAAAGCTGGTGAACTGTTATGCTAATCGAAAGATAACGGAGACAATTCAAGCCGCTTTGACGAATGACAAACTCCGCGAATTGAGGCATCCAAACTATGGATTCGTGTCCCTGGGCACGAGACCAATTGCAACGCTCTCATTCCTCGGACGTTATTACACCTGCCACAACAACACTGTCGTTGCTTGCGAGCTGACGTTTACCTCTGACATGGACGAACACTGTGTTGCCCATTACCGGGACATTATTCGAAGCAGAGAAGAAAACAGAGAAGTTGTCGAGAGAAAACCTGAAACCAATCAATTTCAAGCGGATCTGAATATCAATCCAACGATTTCATACCAGAATCTACCCAATCTCACCTTGTTACAGAGGGATAGTGTTCATTTAGTAGTTGCAGTTGGACATGTTCAGTATAGAAAAATACCCAAACTGGTGGTCAAACTGGGAGATGGTAGACTGTACCAAGCAGGACGGGATGTGGAAGAAAAACAACAGCTATTGAGAAAAGACTGCAAAATAAAGATAGGTAGAACAAAGACAGATCTCGGTTCTCGCCAGAAGTATGCAACGTGTATCATTGCAGATAAAGATGATTGGGCATCTCTTGTTTCATTTGATCACACCGACATACTTCTACCAGCAATAAAAAGAGAAAAGATTAGAGTGAAAGACACTGCAACTATTGAAAACAAAAAGGGAACGAAAAGAAAGTTCATTTTGACAGAGGGAGATGTAGTATTTAGATTGAAGAAGACGAAATCTACAGATACTATCAAACCAGATGATTTGATATGAGTGTGGAAGATAATAAAATTTAAATTAAATTGAGAAAGAGCTGTTCTTGCCTTTATTTACGAATTAGTTCAAATATAATGACCCTGCGTCGGAAAAAAAAAAGGTATGAAAGATTGTTGCAATTTTAATATAGGTGTAGCATTTTTTCAATTGTCCTTTTTGATCCATCTTTGTGTAATATTTCATTTTAATCTATCCCTTTCGTTTGTACGAGCTCAAATAGAATAGTGTAAAAAACAAAAACACAAGCTCCTGATTCATTTTTTTTTTTTGTTTTCCTCTTTCTAGAGTAATTTATCTGATGGTGTTGTGATGTGGACATATCCAACTTGGATCCAAGTGATCACACAGAAGATCCATTTGTGCCTGTCTGTGACATAATACATGCATAATATTGCCTGGTTGCCAAATGAAAGTGTGGACCACAGAAAGATGGTAAAGTGGGTGACAAGACACTCTTTGTCTGCGGTACCCTGAGTGCTGGGTAACCCGAGTGCTGTGTGACAGTCAATATTGCCATCAAAGCAGCATGGATCGTGTCACATGAAATTTGGGATCGTGTCACAATAGAAATGTGATCAGCATGTAAAACGATAGATAAAATAACAAATCGTAACACTGTAATATTCTTTATTCCATTCAGCAAGAAACAATGGTAACAAGTTGCATATAAATCCTTGAGCCACACAAGGGGTTGTCACAGTGGTAGGTTTTTCTCCCGAGATCCATAAGAGAGAGAGAGAGAGAGAACTTGCATATCTTTCAGACATTTATTTCACATGATATGAGAGTGTGTATCTAACACGAGGTTGTACGAAGTAATGGGTGTGCCCAGCTAAAGCATGGTTCTGAACCACATCTCACGATACACCCTAAAACTTACATTCACAGAAAGCTGTTTACCTCGTTTTCCACCTCGTGTGAGATACCATATGAAACTGACGCAGTCTGTTGTTGTATCGACTACGTTGACAGACAGAGAGACAGCTTTTTTTGGTTGATATATTCAGGCAGAAAGAGTTTTTTTTTTTTTTTTTTTTTTAAATCGTATTTTTTTGTGTTTATGGCAAAAGATATTTCAATAACCCACGAGGCTGAGGGGTAAAAATTGACAAAGCAGGACAAACATAAAATAACTGAAAGGTACTGTCATTGTAGATGGATCAGAAGACTAACATATTTCTGCTGGTATTATACTTTGATATTAAATGTTCCAAGTATTTGGGTGGGACTTCTTTCTTCAAAAAGACTTCTTGTCACTGGAGTGTGTGCTTCTTTACTTCTTATCGATGACCGGGCCATGGTGGTCAAAAAAACATTCATCCCCTGCAAAGAAATTATCAAATAGTTTGATGTAGTTTGGTGTGACTTCTTACCTTCTTTATGCAGAAATGAAGCCTTCTTTTTTTTTTTGTGTGGATTGTGTGCTTCTTTCTTTCTTATCGGTCGCCGAGCCGTGGTGGTCAAAGCATTCGTCCCACAAATCTACAAAGATGTTCAAATAGTTGTGTAAAATAAAAACTGACAAGAATATGGAGAAATCCCACAACATGTTCGGCTGTGAAAAGGAAGAGAGGCACGAACATTTCAATTTTGACAAAGATGTTTAATAGAATTGAACATAAAATAACTGACAAAGCAGAGCAAATATAAAAAATAAAATGAAAAGTACTTGGTGGCTAGAACAGAAAGTGAACATTATGAGCGAACGACTGCAGGGATTTGTCTATGATTTTGATATTAAATATTATATGCATTTGTTCCATGTATTTTTGTGCGCTTTCTTACCTTCTTTTCATATACAGCAATGCATTCTTGCCCACCGGATTGTGAACTTCTTTCTTATCGGTCGCCGAGTCGTGGTGGTCAAAGCATTCATCCCACAAATCTGCAAAGATGTTCAAATAGTTGTGTAAAATAAAAACTGACAAGAATATGGAGAAATCCCACGAAATGTTCGGCTGTGAAAAGGGAGAGAGGCACGAACATTTCAATTTTGACAAAGATGTTTTATAGAATTGAACATAAAATAACTGACAAAGCAGAGCAAATATAAAAATTAAAATGAAAAGTACTTGGTGGCTATGACAGAAAGTGAATATTATGAGCGAATGACTGCAGGGATTTGTCTATGATTTTGATATTAAATATTATATGCATTTGTTCCATGTATTTCTGTGCGCTTTCTTACCTTTTTTTCATATACAGAAATGCATTCTCGTCCGCTGGATTGTGAACTTCTTTCTTATCGGTCGCCGAGTCGTGGTGGTCAAAGCATTCGTCCCACAAATCTGCAAAGATGTTCAAATAGTTGTGTAAAATAAAAACTGACAAGAATATGGAGAAATCCCACGAAATGTTCAGCTGTGAAAAGGGAGAGAGGCACGAACATTTCAATTTTGACAAAGATGTTTTATAGAATTGAACATAAAATAACTGACAAAGCAGAGCAAATATAAAAATTAAAATGAAAAGTACTTGGTGGCTATGACAGAAAGTGAATATTATGAGCGAATGACTGCAGGGATTTGTCTATGATTTTGATATTAAATATTATATGCATTTGTTCCATGTATTTCTGTGCGCTTTCTTACCTTTTTTTCATATACAGAAATGCATTCTCGTCCGCTGGATTGTGAACTTCTTTCTTATCGGTCGCCGAGTCGTGGTGGTCAAAGCATTCGTCCCACAAATCTGCAAAGATGTTCAAATAGTTGTGTAAAATAAAAACTGACAAGAATATGGAGAAATCCCACGAAATGTTCGGCTGTGAAAAGGGAGAGAGGCACGAACATTTCAATTTTGACAAAGATGTTTTATAGAATTGAACATAAAATAACTGACAAAGCAGAGCAAATATAAAAATTAAAATGAAAAGTACTTGGTGGCTATGACAGAAAGTGAATATTATGAGCGAATGACTGCAGGGATTTGTCTATGATTTTGATATTAAATATTATATGCATTTGTTCCATGTATTTCTGTGCGCTTTCTTACCTTTTTTTCATATACAGAAATGCATTCTCGTCCGCTGGATTGTGAACTTCTTTCTTATCGGTCGCCGAGTCGTGGTGGTCAAAGCATTCGTCCCACAAATCTGCAAAGATGTTCAAATAGTTGTGTAAAATAAAAACTGACAAGAATATGGAGAAATCCCACGAAATGTTTGGCTGTGAAAAGGAAGAGAGGCACGAACATTTCAATTTTGACAAAGACGTTTAATAGAATTGAACATAAAATAACTAACAAAGCAGAGCAAATATAAAAATTAAAATGAAAATTATTTGGTGGCTAGAACAGAAAAGTGAACATTATGAGCGAACGACTGCAGGGATTTGTCTATGATTTTGATATTAAATATTATATGCATTTGTTCCATGTATTTTTGTGCGCTTTCTTACCTTTTTTTCATATACAGAAATGCATTCTCGTCCGCTGGATTGTGAACTTCTTTCTTATCGGTCGCCGAGTCGTGGTGGTCAAAGCATTCATCCCACAAATCTGCAAAGATGTTCAAATAGTTGTGTAAAATAAAAACTGACAAGAATATGGAGAAATCCCACGAAATGTTCGGCTGTGAAAAGGGAGAGAGGCACGAACATTTCAATTTTGACAAAGACGTTTAATAGAATTGAACATAAAATAACTAACAAAGCAGGGCAAATATAAAAAATAAAATGAAAAGTACTTGGTGGCTAGAACAGAAAATGAACATTATGAGCGAACGACTGTAGGGATTTGTCTATGATTTTGATATTAAATAGTATATGATAATATGCAATTGTTCCATGTATTTTGGTGCGATTTCTTACCTTTTTTTATATTCAGAAAAATGCATTCTTGTCCGCCGGATTGTGAACTTCTTTCTTATCGGTCGCCGAGCCGTGGTGGTCCCGTCAATCTGCAAAGATGTTCAAATAGTTGTGTAAAATGAAACTGACAAGAATATTATTAAAAACCGAAGAAGAAATCCGACATAATGCAGACAGAGGCACGAACACTTCAATTTTTGACAAAGATGAAAAAGAATCAAACGATAATATGTCCGGCCACGAAGGCCCGCTTTGTTATTTCTTTCAAAATATTTAATTTCCACCGGGAACGGCTGCGTGGATCGGTCTCTTACCTCTACAGCCAATGCTATACATTCTTGCGCACAGTTTCCCGCTCTGATAAAGTATTTCTTACCATTATTTGAGACAATTTTTTGCCTTTATCGCTCTGCCGCCATCTTGTGTGCTCCCAGTGAAGTTCCGCACAAAACGAATGTTTTCGCCACCAAAAACTGCCGTAAAGAATTGAAAAAAAAAATAAAATAAAATAATCATCTTTAAATGCGCATAAAATATTTAAAACAACATATAACGGCCGTGGAAGCAAGATCCGATAATATTTGATTTTTTTTTTAGTGAAAAAAAGAAATATTTACAATGACGTCATCACTTCTTACGAGACCCCTTGTCAAAACAAAAAGAACAATAAATTCTAAAAATTCTGCCAATCCTGTTGCATTTTTCACTCCTTTTACTCGGAATTTGTCTCCAATACGTATCTGCTCAAACTGATTCAAAACTGGTTCAAAATTGGTTCAAAATTGGTTCAAAATTGTTTCAAAATTGTTTCAAAATTGTTTCAAAATTGTTTCAAAATTGTTTCAAAATTGTTTCAAACTTGTTCAATTGAAAATTCATTCAAGTATGTTTAATTAAGTGGTTTCAAAATAGTTCAAATTCACAAGTTCAAACAAGTCCAAACAAGTCCAAACAAATTCAAACAAGTTCAAACTTGCTCACCAAATTGACCAATCAGATCACACTATGAAACATTTCAACCTGGTTCCAAGTGGCTCAAACTGGTGCAAACCGGTTCCAAAAATGCTTCCAAATGGTTCCAAATGGTTATCCATGGAGCATGTATATAAGGAGCTCCACAGAGGAAATTTGTCAGTCAGCTGCTGGGCTTTTCTCCAGGAAGATCTCCATGCCAGAGGGACCAAGGATCTCACCAGTGAATACAAGGTAAATTATTTTTGTGGACTTGTAAAAATTTTCAGATTTTTGTTGTGGACTTGTAAAAATTTTTAGATTTTTTTTTTCTTGTGGACTTGTAAAAATTTTTAGATTTTTTTTTTGTGGACTTGTAAAAATTTTGAGATTTTTTTTTGTGGACTTGTAAAAATTTTCAGATTTTTGTTGTGGACTTGTAAAAATTTTCAGATTTTTTTTTTTTGTGGACTTGTAAAAATTTTCAGATTTTTCATGTGGACTTGTAAAAATTTTCAGATTTTTCTTGTGGACTTGTAAAAATTTCCAGATTTTTGTTGTGGACTTAGAAAATTTTTGATACTTGACGTCCCCCCAAAAAAAACCAGGCACAATGATTTTGACAAAGTGTGGAAGTAAAGGGGCTGCTTGCCTGAAAGACATGGCCTCTCGGTCGTGTGGTTCACTCTAGTGTTTGCGCTTCGATCTTTTCGCATTCACGTCCCTCCGAGGTCCTGGCAGCTCTGCTGCTTGCCTTGGCCCGCTCATGTCCGCAGATGTGTCTCTCCATGCGAATGGTAAAAAGGAGGATAGTGAGTTTTGTACATGATGAAGCAATGCGATGTTCGCAGGGGAGGCGAGCTTTGATGTATTGCCGAGTGTACTTTACTCATCACCCACGTCCTCTGGGGTTGTGTTGATGGCAAAGTTCCGACTCGCCAATCCCACCATGAGGTTATCGGGAGAGATTTCATCGTCAGGTCCATGAGCTAGGGTGTGGGGAGTTACCGGCTTTTGGCAGTCACACAATATTTCATGTGTCAAAGTTAATCATTGTGCTTGGTGGATGGAACTCAAAAGTCATTCAGTCTTTATTTTGGTCAAGTATGAATTGCTGGTTCACTTGATTCAAGAATGTTTTTATTGAATGGGTTTTTTTTATATGTCTTAAATTGAATCATTCTTTAGTTTAAGATAAGATTGGGTGATGAAACATTATCTCACTGATATTTTTCGTGGACGTTTGAAAATTATTCAGAAAAGTATTTTCTTTTTGTGAAAATTGAGATTTGATGAAATGTTAAAATCTGATCTTCATTTTTGTTATTTTCCAGCCTTGCAGACAGAGTTGGGCTCAACAAAAAAAAAAAAGTGGGAGCTTGACAGTCGGTTAGTATTATGACATGTGTTCATGAGACTTGATGGAATGTAAAGTCTGATCTCCATTTTTTTTTTTAATCCAGCCTCAAATGATCATACTTGGTTTCACATTAGAAAATTTTATTGGAGACCACACAAAAAAAATGACACCCATGAAAATCCAATTTTGCACTAAGGTTCGTAATGTTGCATGTGTGGTTGTTTTCACAGATATCAAGCAACAGGCAACATCAGAGACCATCCCTTCTTGGTTCCAGATATTAGGAAGCAGTGAGCTTGGCAGTCAGGTAGTATGATGGAGCTGTGTCATCTGTTCTTGAGATTTGATGAAAGGTAATGTATGTTTTCTATATTTTTTATTTTTCAGCCTTGCAGCAGACCGAGATGGGATCAACATGACATGGGAGCTGGACAGTCAGGTAGTATGATAGAGCTGTGTCATCTGTTATTGAGATTTGATGAAAGGTAATGTATGTTTTCTATATTTTTTGTTTTTCAGCCTTGCAGCAGACCGAGATGGGATCAACATGAGGTGGGAGATGGACAGTCAGGTAGTATGATAGAGCTGTGTCATCTGTTATTGAGATTTGATGAAATGTAATGTATGTTTTCTATATTTTTTATTTTTCAGCCTTGCAGCAGACCGAGATGGAATCAACAGAGGTGGGAGCTGGACAGTCAGGTAGTATGATAGAGCTGTGTCATCTGTTCATGAGATTTGATGAAATGTAATGTATGTTTTCTATATTTTTATTTTTCAGCCTTGCAGCAGACCGAGATGGAATCAACATGAGGTGGGAGCTGGACAGTCAGGTAGTATGATAGAGCTATGTCATGTGTTCTTGAGATTTGATGAAATGTAATGTATGTTTTCTATATTTTTATTTTTCAGCCTTGCAGCAGACCAAGATGGGATCAACATGAGTTGGGAGCTGGACAGTCAGGTAGTATGATAGAGCTGTGTCATCTGTTCATGAGATTTGATGAAATGTAATGTATGTTCTATATTTTTATTTTTCAGCTTTGCAGCAGACAGAGATTGGATCAACAGAGGTGGGAGCTGGACAGTCAGGTAGTATGATAGAGCTGTGTCATCTGTTTTTGAGATTTGATGAAATGTAATGTATGTTCTATATTTTTATTTTTCAGCCTTGCAGCAGACTCAGATGGGATCAACATGAGGCGGGAGCTGGACAGTCAGGTAGTATGATAAAGCTGTGTCATGTGTTCATGAGATTTGATGAAATGTAATGTATGTTTTATATTTTTATTTTTCAGCCTTGCAGCAGACAGAGACAGGATCAACATGAGGTTGGAGCTGGACAGTCAGGTAGTATGATAAAGCTTTGACATGTGTTCTTGAGATTTGATGAAATGTAATGTATGTTTTATATTTTTATTTTTCAGCCTTGCAGCAGAAAGAGACAGGATCAACATGAGGTTGGAGCTGGACAGTCAGGTAGTATGATAAAGCTTTGACATGTGTTCTTGAGATTTGATGAAATGTAATGTATGTTTTATATTTTTATTTTTCAGCCTTGCAGCAGACAGAGACAGGATCAACATGAGGTGAGAGCTGGACAGTCAGGTAGTATGATAAAGCTTTGACATGTGTTCTTGAGATTTGATGAAATGTAATGTATGTTTTATATTTTTATTTTTCAGCCTTGCAGCAGACCGAGATGGGATCAACATGAGGTGAGAGCTGGACAGTCAGGTAGTATGATAAAGCTTTGACATGTGTTCATGAGATTTGATGAAATGTAATGTATGTTTTTCATTTTTATTTTTCAGCCTTGCAGCAGACCGAGATGGGATCAACATGAGGTGAGAGCTGGACAGTCAGGTAGTATGATAAAGCTTTGACATGTGTTCATGAGATTTGATGAAATGTAATGTATGTTTTTCATTTTTATTTTTCAGCCTTGCAGCAGACCGAGATGGGATCAACATGAGGTGAGAGCTGGACAGTCAGGTAGTATGATAAAGCTTTGACATGTGTTTTTGAGATTTGATGAAATGTAATGTATGTTCTATATTTTTATTTTTCAGCCTTGCAGCAGACCGAGATGGAATCAACAGAAGTGGGAGCTGGACAGTCAGGTAGTATGATAAAGCTTTGACATGTGTTTTTGAGATTTGATGAAATGTAATGTATGTTTTCTATATTTTTTATTTTTCAGCCTTGCAGCAGACCGAGATGGAATCAACAGAGGTGGGAGCTGGACAGTCAGGTAGTATGATAGAGCTGTGTCATCTGTTCATGAGATTTGATGAAATGTAATGTATGTTTTCTATATTTTTATTTTTCAGCTTTGCAGCAGACAGAGATTGGATCAACGTGAGGCGGGAGCTGGACAGTCAGGTAGTATGATAGAGCTTTGACATGTGTTCATGAGATTTGATGAAATGTAATGTATGTTTTATATTTTTATTTTTCAGCCTTGCAGCAGACCGAGATGGGATTAACATGAGGCGGGAGCTGGACAGTCAGGTAGTATGATAAAGCTTTGACATGTGTTTTTGAGATTTGATGAAATGTAATGTATGTTTTTCATTTTTATTTTTCAGCCTTGCAGCAGACTCAGATGGGATCAACATGAGGCGGGAGCTGGACAGTCAGGTAGTATGATGAAGCTTTGACATGTGTTTTTGAGATTTGATGAAATGTAATGTATGTTTTCTATATTTTTATTTTTCAGCTTTGCAGCAGACAGAGATTGGATCAACGTGAGGCGGGAGCTGGACAGTCAGGTAGTATGATGAAGCTTTGACATGTGTTTTTGAGATTTGATGAAATGTAATGTATGTCCTATATTTTTATTTTTCAGCCTTGCAGCAGACTCAGATGGGATCAACATGAGGCGGGAGCTGGACAGTCAGGTAGTATGATAGAGCTGTGTCATGTGTTCATGAGACTTGATGAAATGTAATGTCTGATCTTTATTTTTATTTTTCAGCCTTGCAGCAGACCGAGATGGGATCAACATGAGGTGGGAGCTGGACAGTCAGGTAGTATGATAGAGCTGTGTCATGTGTTCATGAGATTTGATGAAATGTAATGTATGTTCTATATTTTTATTTTTCAGCTTTGCATCAGACAGAGATTGGATCAACGTGAGGCGGGAGCTGGACAGTCAGGTAGTATGATAGAGCTTTGACATGTGTTCATGAGATTTGATGAAATGTAATGTCTGATCTTTCTTTTTTTTTATTTTACAGCCTAAAATGTTCATACTTTTTTTCACATTAGCAAATTTTATAAGAGACCACAAAAGTGATAGCCATGAAAATCCGATTTTGCACCAAGGTCCATAATGTTTCATATGTGTGCGTGTACTAAGTGATACCCATGAAAATCCGATTTTACACCAAGGTCCATAATGTGTCATATGTGTGTGCTTTTTTACAGATAAGGCCAGTCTACAGCAGGCTCAGCAGAGAGACCATCCTGGTTCCTGAGATTGGGAAGCAGGAGTCCTACAGACAGTCAAGACCAAGAGGAGAGAAGGATCCACGTCTATCAAGGTAGGAAATATTTATTTCATTTTGAGTGTGTGTTTGGAGATTTTACAGCCTGCAATGTTCATACTTGTTTTCACATTAGCAAATTTTATAAGAGACCACAAAAGTGATACCCATGAAAATCCGATTTTGCACCAAGGTCCATAATGTTTCATATGTGTGTGTGTACTAAGTGATACCCATGAAAATCCGATTTTACACCAAGATCCATAATGTGTCATATATGTGTGCTTTTTTACAGATAAGGCCAGTCTACAGCAGGCTCAACACAGAGACCATCTTTGTTGGTTCCTGAGATTTGGGAAGCAGGAGTCCTACAGACAGTCAAGACCAAGTGGAGAGAAGGATCCACGTCTATCAAGGTAGGAAATATTTATTTCATTTTGAGTGTGTGTTTGGAGATTTTACAGCCTGCAATGTTCATACTTGTTTTCACATTGGCAAATTTTATAAGCGACCACAAAAGTGATATCCATGAAAATCCGATTTTGCATCAAGGTCCATAATGTCTCATATGTGTGTGTGTACTAAGTGATATCCATGAAAATCCGATTTTACACCAAGGTCCATAATGTGTCATATGTGAGTGCTTTTTTACAGATAAGGCCAGTCTACAGCAGGCTCAACAGAGAGACCATCCTGGTTCCTGAGATTTGGGAAGCAGGAGTCCTACAGACAGTCAAGACCAAAAGGAGAGAAGTATCCACGTCTATCAAGGTAGGAAATATTTATTTCAGGTTGAGTGTGTGTCTTTTTTTTGGTGTGTTTGGAGATTTTGGTTTGACGCTGAGATTGGACACATGAGTTTCCCCTGTGGGTTCGGGGCAATAGAATAGGCCCACTGTATCCCCTGCATGTTGTAAGAGGCTAACTAATAGGGGGTTGTATCTGCTTCTGTCACAGAGCAACTGAAAGACCCCATGTGTAAATGGACTCTCAGCCTTGTCCTTCTTTAGTTCCAATAGATAAATTCAGGTTTTTCTTTTTTTTTAGTCGATACTAATGCGACAGGCCTGTTGTATGGTTGAACCAGGGACATGTAGGGGAATAGATGGACATTCACTGTTGACTTGACAAAGTGTGAAAGCAAGAGTGGTGATACTAATGCGACAGGCCTGTTGTAATGTTGATTCAGGGACATGTAGGAAATAGATGGACAAAGTGTGAAAGCAAGAGTGGTGATACTAATGCGACAGGCCTGTTGTAAGGTTGAATCAGGGACATGTAGGAAATAGATGGACATTCACTGTTGACTTGACAAAGTTTTAAAGCACATGTGGTAGGGACATGTAGGGAATAGACAATCATTCACTGTTGACTTGACAAAGTGTGAAAGCAAGAGTGGTGATACTAATGCGGCAGGTCTGTTGTAAGGTTGAATCAGGGACATGTAGGGAATAGACAATCATTCACTGTTCACTTGACAAAGATTGAAAGCAAGAGTGGTGATACTAATGCAACAGGCCTGGTGTGAGGTTGAATCAGGGACATGTAGGGAAGACTCTTGAGCTCACTGCAGGGAGTTCAAGTTTGGCCAAGCCAGCATTGTAGACGGACTGTGTTAGGGACATGTAGGGAAGACAACAAAAATGTATAATGCTTGGTTGGTGCAAATCGACCATTGTGACATTTAGGGCCATGTAGGGAAGTGTAAACAAAAAAAAGACAATTCGTAATAGAGCATGATAGAATTGATGCACACATTTTTCTTTAACTTGTAGGATCATGGAGAATGCCTGGACACATTGGACCACAGTGAAATTGATGAATGTATCTTTGTTTCCATGTCTTTGATATGGGTATTTCTTGTCGTCTAGAATTTGATTATATGTTGTTGACTAATTTAATTTGCCTTGCAGCTCTATTAACAAATTATCTCAAAGATTTTTTAGACAGGTTTACAGTTTGAGGTGGAGGAACAAAAAAAAAAAGAATGGTTCAAGTCATCACTGAAGAGGAAAAATTCATTGTGCTCACCAAGAAGTGACACACACCCCTTTTGGGGCTGGTGAGTATTCTTTTGCTGATGACTGGTAAAGAGAGTTTTCTCACGGGGAAAGGGGAATGTATAATATTATATCTCAAACTCTTTCTACAAATCTTTTCAACTAGGGTGTTTATATATATACATATTATATGATTACTAAACGGAATTGGGACAATTTTAATTTTATTTTGGCAGTGCATTTTACTTTTAGTTGTGTAGGGACCCTCTGTAAAATCCCGCGAGGGTTGAGGGACCCTCTTCACTTCATTTGTGTTACCTTAGTTCTTCCCGGTTGCCAGCTGGGTCTATCTATCTTTATTTCAATTTTGAAAATTTTATTTTGACAATCTTTATGTGTGGCATCAATTGATGCACATTTTTTGAAAGGCAGATGTTTTTTGGGTCAAGCACAATCATTCTTACTCTGCCATGGAATTTAGTGTCTAAATTACAAGAGAACTTTTGTCGAGTCGTGGGATGGCAATGGTTAGAGGAAACTGTACAGGAGGTCACTAGACTGTGAACAAGAATTGAACATTAAATTTGCGTGTCTTATAATGGCTATGTGGAAACCTAACGGTGCCAACGAAGCATATAAATTATAAGGCTTTCTTCTTTTTCACAATCTAGTATCTGAACCTCTGCACCCTGTCATGTTGCCCTAATTTGAAAACTAATGCCATCTCAACACCCTACAAGGTTTACCATATATTTTATTTTTTGGCAAAAAAAGTGTGTAAGTGAATGATAAGGGTTTTTTTTTAATTGAAGTTTTTGTGGAAAGATTAAGGAATCTTAAGTTTACTCTTGAGTATTCCAAGCCTGGTACAAAGATCATGTGGGGCTGCTTGCCTGAAAGACATGGCCTCTTGGTCGTGTGGTCCACTCCAGTGTCTGCGTTTCGATCTCTATGCATTCACGTCCCTCCAAGGTTCTGGTAGCTTTGCTGCTTGCCTTGGCACGCTCATGTCCGCAGATGAGTCTCTCCATGCGAATGGTAAAGGGGGATAGTGGGTTCGCCCACATCCCCGGGGTTACGCTGATGGCAAAGCTCCGATACGCTAATCCCACCAGGAGGTTATCGGGAGAGATTTCATCGTCAGGTCCATGAGCTAGGGTGTGGGGAGTTACCGGCATTGGCAGTCACACAACTTAATAAAAATCTTTGTGCTTGGTAACTTGTGCGCTATGATGCCCTACTGGCATTCGGTCAGTCAGGAGGAAAAGGGGTGTCATTTTTTTTTCAGTCTTTCACAATTTTTTTATCAATCTCTTGGAGATTGTGTGCGCTTGATGCCCACTGGCATTCGGTCAGTCAGGAGGAAAGGGTATCTAATTTTGAGTTGTGGATTATGCATGGGAATTGGGCATCGCTGTGCTGAGGCGGGGTTGGAATGCAACTTGCTGTGTCGCCGGGTGTCTATGTACTGGCTGTGGGTCCTGCATGAGGAATTAGGCGTGTTGAGCTGAGGCGGGGTTGGAATGCAACTTGCTGTGTCGCCGGGTGTCTATGTACTGGCTGTGGGTCCTGCATGAGGAATTAGGCGTGTTGAGCTGAGGCGGGGTTGGAATGCAACTTGCTGTGTCGCCGGGTGTCTATGTACTGGCTGTGGGTCCTGCATGAGGAATTAGGCGTGTTGAGCTGAGGCGGGGTTGGAATGCAACTTGCTGTGTCGCCGGGTGTCTATGTACTGGCTGTGGGTCCTGCATGAGGAATTAGGCGTGTTGAGCTGAGGCGGGGTTGGAATGCAACTTGCTGTGTCGCCGGGTGTCTATGTACTGGCTGTGGGTCCTGCATGAGGAATTAGGCGTGTTTAGCTGAGGCGGGGTTGGAATACAACTTGCTGTGTCGCCGGGTGTCTATGCACTGGTTGTGGGTCTTGCACAAGGAATTAGGCGTGTTGAGCTGAGGCGGGGTTGCGAATGCAACTTGCTGTGTCGCTGGGCGTCTATGAACTTGTGTCGGGTCCACGAAGGGAATTAGGCATTGCAGGCTGAGGCGGGGTTGTAAACCAACTTGCTGTGTCGCTGGGCGTCTATGAACTTGTGTTGGGTCCACGAAGGGAATTAGGCATTGCAGGCTGAGGCGGGGTTGTAAACCAACTTGCTGTGTCGCTGGGCGTCTATGCACTTGTGTCGGGTCCACGAAGGGAATTAGGCATTGCAGGCTGAGGCGGGGTTGTAAACCAACTTGCTGTGTCGCTGGGCGTCTATGCACTTGTGTTGGGTCCACGAAGGGAATTAGGCATTGCAGGCTGAGGCGGGGTTGTAAACCAACTTGCTGTGTCGCTGGGCGTCTATGAACTTGTGTTGGGTCCATGAAGGGAATTAGGCATTGCAGGCTGAGGCGGGGTTGTAAACCAACTTGCTGTGTCGCTGGGCGTCTATGAACTTGTGTTGGGTCCATGAAGGGAATTAGGCATTGCAGGCTGAGGCGGGGTTGTAAACCAACTTGCTGTTTCGCCGGGTGTCTATGCACTATGTATGGCTTGGTAACTTGTGCGCTATGATGCCCTACTGGCATTCGGTCAGTCAGGAGGAAGAGGGTGTCACATTGATTTCAACTCTCATTAGCCTCTGATGCCTGTGAGTGGATAGTTGGATCCTCTCGTGAAGCTCACAGTCCTGCCAAGTTAGTGGAGTTGTCTTCAATGCAAAGACTGTGTGCGCATGATGCCCTACTGGCATTCGGTCAGTCAGGAGGAAAGGGGTGTCATTTTTTTTTTTTCAGTCTTTCACAATTTTTTTATCAATCTCTTGGAGATTGTGTGCGCTTGATGCCCACTGGCATTCGGTCAGTCAGGAGGAAAGGGTATCTAATTTTTTTTTTTTTGTAGCAAGTTTTTTTTTGGGTGCGCTATGATGCCCACTGGCATTCGGTCAGTCAGGAGGAAGAGGGTGTCAACATTGATGTCAACACATTAACCTCTGGTGTCTGTGAGTGGATGGAGGTCCCTCCTGAAGCTCACAGTCTGCCAAGTTAGTGGAGTTGTCTTCAATGCAAAGACTGTGTGCGCTTGATGCCCTACTGGCATTCGGTCAGTCAGGAGGAAAAGGGGTGTCATTTTTTTTTTCAGTCTTTCACTATTTTTTATCAATCTCTTGAGATTGTGTGCGCTTGATGCCCACTGGCATTCGGTCAGTCAGGAGGAAAGGGTGTCTAATTTTTTTTTGTAGCAAGTATTTTTTTTTTTGGGTGCGCTATGATGCCCACTGGCATTCGGTCAGTCAGGAGGAAGAGGGTGTCACACTGATTTCAACTCGTCTGTGGTCTCCGGTGTCTGTGAGTGGATGGAGGGCCCTCGTGAAGCTCACAGTCTTGCCGGGTTTGATGCGGGGTTGTCTTCGGCTTACACTGTGCGCTTGGATGCCCTACTGGCATTCGGTCAGTCAGGAGGAAGAGGGGTGTCCACATTGATTTCAACTCGTCTGTGGTCTCCGGAGTCTGTGAGTGAGTGGAGGAGAGTGAAGCTCACAGTCTGGCCGGGTTTGATGCGGGGTTGTCTTCGGTGTACGCTTTGATGCCCTACTGGCATTCGGTCAGTCAGGAGGAAGAGGGGTGTCCACATTGATTTCAACTCGTCTGTGGTCTCCGGAGTCTGTGAGTGAGTGGAGGAGAGTGAAGCTCACAGTCTTGCCGGGTTTGATGCGGGGTTGTCTTCGGTGTACGCTTTGATGCCCTACTGGCATTCGGCCAGTCAGGAGGAAAAGGGGCGTCGAAGCACAATGATCGTGTGCTCTGCCTCGGTGTGCCTTGGCCCGCTCATGTCCGCAGATGAGTCTCTCTATGCGAGTGGTTTAGGGGATAGTGAGTCTTGTTTATGATGATACAAAGATGAGTTTGCAGGAGACGGCGAATGATGACTCTTGCTAGTGGAGTACTCGACTCAATCGTCCACGTCCCTCGGGGTCATGGCTTGCTGACGACATTGTTCTGATGCGCTGATCCCACTGCGAGGTTTAACATAGAGAGATTTCATCGGCCATGAGAGGGTGCGGGGAGCATCCGGCAACCGGCGCGCGATCATTGTGCTTGGTAACTTGTGCGCTAGATGCCCTACTGGCATTCGGTCAGTCAGGAGGAAAGGGGTGTCTTTTTTATTTTTTCGGCCTCTTTAGACTGTTGGTTCTAGGCACTTACTGGCATTCGGTCGGTCAGGAGGAAAGGGTGTCACATAAATTTTTTTTTATTTTAAATGTGGTTGTGAAATTGACAACCATTATCTCCCACCAAAAAAAGGGGTCTTGTCAATTTTGGTATCTGAATGTTGTTGTCTATTTCTACGACAGCAACATCAGGTTTTGGATCATGCATTTCTTTACATCGGAACTCTTTATTTTGATCACTGCACAACACAAACCAAGTATTAGTCCAAATATAAAGAATTCCGATGCCAAGAAATCAAGTCAAAATTTAGAGTAAACAAAATTAATAAACATGACAATGAGGTCTCATTTCCTTTTTCAGAAGCAAAAGTTGCTATTGGAAATGTTTTCCCTCTCATTCTTTATTACTAAGAAACTTTTGGACAAAGAGAAGTGGGAGAGCAAATTGTGAAGACCCGGAATTGGGACTTCGCGATTTGTAACCACGCTAAGCCTGTCTCAAGCCATGGGGCTCTTTGTCTATTTCAAAATTAGGAAATGATGTCAATTGTGTGATGCAGACAAGTGTCAATTAAGATTCTGAGCTGTGAACGAATGAACGACAACTACATTATAACTAGGTCAACTACATTATGGATCCAGATGAGTGCCTACTTGATGGACCAGAACCACCACTCAGAGCTCAGTATTCCATAGGCCTGTCTGTGATCTGACCGTGAATACTGTTTGCCAACCGGCATCTGAGGTAGCAGCCATCCGGCCAAGAGAATTCCCAGCAGTATCCCACTTAATGGATATCTCACTCCATGCCTAGTCTTGTCTGCTTGATGTATACTTGTTGTGTACCCAAATAAAAGAAACCATTGTACACCTTAAACATCTGTCTCTGCAGTTATTCTTATCTCCATAGATAGGTATTTCAGGCTAGCTAGTTAGGTCCCATAGCAAGCGAGTATCTCCATGCTAGTCAGGTGAGTCCCCATAGATAGTCAAACTATAGATGAAGTGTTCAGTGCCTAAAAATGATTAAAATCATAAACGTTTTGACTTTAGATACGATCTGAGCTGTGAGATGGCCTTTATAATAGTGACGTCATAATCCATTCTGGTGCCTGTGTGTTTTTGTTTTTTTTAAGATGCTTACGTGCACTTTCACTTGGTGATACAATGTAAGGTTATATCCAATACCCTTTTTTATTGGCCACATCGTTTGAAGGCATCATATGTTTGGGAAGATGAAAATGAAATAAATCTACTAGATTCAATTTTGCATGAGTACAAGCCCTATTAGAGAACACCACATCATAGATTACGGGTGATACAGGATGACCATGTCGCATAGTCAGTTTGATAGCACTACAGAGCTGTATGTAGACCTCTTGGTTTCAAGGTCTGTCATCGCTAAAAAAGAAGGGAGGCATCGCAAGTATAGGTGTAGAGCACACAGGAAAGTCTTCTACAAACCAAACAAAAGGAAGACACCCGCAGAGTTCTATTCTCGTGACAAAGAGTTAGCGAACATGTCGCATAGTCAGTTTGATAGCACTACAGAGCCACTGGACTCAGATGTAGACCGCTTGGTTTCTAGGTCTGTCATCGCTAAAAAAGAAGGGAGGCATCACAAGTATAGGTGTAGAGCACACAGGAAAGTCTTCTACAAACCAAACAAAAGGAAGACACCCGCAGAGTTCTATTCTCGTGACAAAGAGTTAGCGAACATGTCGCATAGTCAGTTTGATAGCACTACAGAGCCACTGGACTCAGATGTAGACCGCTTGGTTTCAAGGTCTGTCATCGCTAAAAAAAAGGGGAGGGATCGCAAGTATAGGTGTAGAGCACACAGGAAAGTCTTCTACAAACCAAACAAAATGAAGACACCCGCCTATTCTGGTGAGTTGGCCAACAAAAGACGTATTAAACGACCTAATTTGATATCGAATGACTTGTGTGACGATAAACAATTGACCCAGTCTAATCCCGTGTTGTACGAAACACTCCACAGTGGTATGAATGAAGTCCTTGTGAAACAGCCTTCATCTGTTAACAACGAGCAAGATGATGTGACAATAGAAAAGGCGGCCACCATTCTTGGCCATGAATCGCTCTCGCAAGTGCAAACCAACGTACCAGAAGGAGGTGTTGGACTCTTGCAGGTGCAGACCAACGTACCAGAAGGAGGTGTTGGACTCTTGCAAGTGCAGACCAACGTACCAGAAGGAGGTGTTGGACTGCCTGATGAGGAATGCAGCAGCATCACAAAGAATGCGACGGGTATCACACACACTTTGGTAGGCAAGACTTCTTCACCAAACTGTGAGACCAATGAAAATATTTGCAAGAGGAATATCTGTGACGACATGTACCTCCCAGAGTGCACCAGCCAGAGGATTCAAGCTCGATTACCAACGTCCCGAATGACCAAGAGGGCCAGACTGGCTCTAACAAATGGGAGGTTGGTGGCAATGATTCCCAGATACAACCTTGAAACAGTCATTTTCAACGATAGATCAGAGATCCAAGATATTCCTGCATTTGCTGTGTATCGCAGAAGCAACTTGGAGGAGTTGGCAAGTCGCAAGGTTATGGACGATGTGAGTCTGAGGAATAAGCTGGCAGACATAGACTGGTGGGATCTCGTACACAACGTGAAGTGCAAATCAGTTTGGTTACTGTCCTTTCTTGAACACACCAGCAATTGGTTGGATGATGGACGAGATCCAGTTTGGCGTGGCAACACACGTGATGGGCCAGACGGTGAGGTCGAACAGAGTCTCGACAAGTCCGAGAACTCCATCCACTTTAACCAGGACACCAACTGTCCTGACATTGTGAACGAGGCCAGGTGTGTCGTGGTGGGTGACCCCATGTGGATCGGTACCATATTTGATGGGTCCCTTTCGTATGCAGAAGCCGCCGATCGCACATACAGACAAATATTCCATTTGAACCCAGAGGAGGACATAAAGTCAATTGATGAGAAATCGAAGAGGAATGGTGACTTTCCTGTGCTCTGTGCACTGGACACCACCAGGATAGTACAGAGGGGAAATTCTTCGTACGCTGTGGACTTTTTTGACAAGACAAAGGCAATTGGTTGTCCTCTAAAACCCATGCTATTGACCAGCTGCACAGAGGTATTTCTCAGGATCCAATCCTTTTATCTGAATCAACTGTATCACTGTGGTGCCATTCGACTGGAGACACATCACATGGAAGGCTCAGATTCTGACAATTTCTACAGGCTGAGCGAGACAGATCCAATACTTGGCATCATGAAACTTCCCAAGATACACACAATTGTCTTCCAGGCATGTGTGATGTGCCTCAATTGCCGTCACGGTTTCACTACACTTTGGAGGCCAAATGACCAAGAAGGAACAAGGCAACGCATCAGGTCAAATGGATGCAGACGCTGTCCAAACGGTAATCTCCAAGACATATCAAGCTTTGTCCTACGCGATGCCAGAAGGCAGCCTCTCGTAGACTTTGGTTGCTCTAGAACCGTGCACTATGATGTACCCAAGTTGAAGAACGAAAGATATCTCCCGAAGGGCGTGAGTGGCGTTGAAGAGCTGCCCATGTATGAAAAGGTGTGGCCCACTTCCAATACCAATCACCTCAAGCTGGATATGGAGGAAGACGGTCAGTGCAACGGTGAGTCCATAGCATTGACCCTCTTCATCCCAACCACGTTTGATGTGGAAGAGACTATGAGTAACATCGTGAAGAATGCAAACAATGTCATTCACTCTCTTGACGTAGATGTAGGTTGCACCATCGAGCCTGACGAGTGTCACCTCACAGATCTGCACATCTATCACGATCAAAAGGAACATGAGATCCAAGCTGTGACGACACGAGTGAAGATGGTCTTATCTCTGAACAAGAAAATGGACTTTGTCACTACACGGGAGTGTGCACAAAACACAGAGATGAACATGTGGGGATTAGGGAGTACATTCAGAATTACAAAGCAGGAGGGCGATCGAGCTAACATCTCAATGAATTTGCCTTCCACAACAACAACTAGAAAGTTCGGCGTGCAGACTGTGGACAACGAAGGCTGTGTTAAGGTTCATAAATCAAATGTGCTGGTCGATCTAAGCGAGACAAAAAATGGGGCAACGCAGGAGCAAACAAGGAAATGGATTGGGCGAGAAACAATGTACACTGCTGTCAACATCTGGTGCAACCCCAGGTGGGAGGTAGCAGAGAACTTTGGCAGGTACGGCATGTCTGTAGTTGCTGGTCTAGTGAACAACTTGCTCATGCAAGGAACAAAGACCATGTTGGGTAAGAAGGTGCAACTGATCAACAGAGGAGACTATCTGTGGAGTGCTCTCGACGAAGTGAGGGGAGCAGTAGATGATTTGGTGCCAGAAAAATCATTGGTCGATACACTAGATTATTCCAAGCAAGTAGAGGCGGCACTAGTCACAAAGGAAAATGAGTCGACCTTAATTCAGGATGAGATGAAGCTCCCTGAAAAGAGTTCACCACTTGATTGTGAGGATAACCAGTCTGAAATTGAGAACAAATATGCGAAGATGACATTGAAACTTGAACATGAAAGAGATAAACTAATTGAGGAAAACCTCTCCTTGAAAAGGGATATCAATGCTGTGAGAATCGTTCATGACACTCTCAGTTCGGATTTTAATGTCATGAAGGACGAAACCTCTAAACACAAGACGAACATGAGTGTCATGCAGCAACAGCTGGAGATTTTGATGCGAAATAGAAATATGGCTCAATATAGTAAACACTCTGGGACACCGTGATGACTCTAAGCTCATTGAATGACACTGCAATGACAACATTCAACTATCTTTTAATCTGAACAAAAAGGTGACTTCTAATCTGAACGTGATGACTCTAAGCTCATTGAATGACATTGCAATGACAATATTTAACTATGTTTTGTTACTTCTAATCTGAACAAAATAAATAAACAAACATCAGAGAATATGATTTTTTTCTTGTCTCTCTCTTTATTCCATATACATATATATATATAAGCATGCATCATTGAGCTGTCAGAGGCAGAAACATGGCCAAAATCAATCTATTTGAAAGAGGCCTGAAAGGAGGTTTAAGAAAATCACATGTACTCTTGTGCTTGTCTGCTGTGACTGTTCTAACCTGCTCTTACTCATTCTTCAACCAAAAAGCACAGGATTGAGAAAATGTTGTTAAATTGAATTTGGCATGGATGATCCTAGAATTTGTTATTAACATCCGAGCAATTCTATATTCACAATTACTATTATAAAGAGTCTGATACATTCAATAGCAATGAATGTGCCTTATAGTTTGTACGGATTGAATGATGTGCTACCTACCAAGTCTATCATCAGATTTGAGAAGGACATGGCAGCGTTGTGCTTTGACCTGCAAGCCAAAGAAATTCCTTTCAACACTCTTAAACATTCACCGAAACACATCAGAAATCTTTTCAATTTTATATTTTCGATCACCAGGGTATTTCAAGGCAAAGGAGTTGAATGTGCAGTTTTTCTCGTCAAAAAGGAGAGTTTTGTCCCAGTACAACTACATGACGTCAACCGAGGATACATCTTACTTGTTCTCATTGAAAAGGAGGAATTTGATGTCAACTTCCAGACAGCAGCAAGATGTGTCTTAGCTATGAACAATGGTTTCATCAAGAAGGGTGATGCTATGAAACAGACCTTTGACGAATTGGAGAAGAGACTTGAAAAGTTTGATGCCACAAGTGGGGTCACCTCGGATTCAAAGACAACCAAATCTCCCAAGTCCGATGGGTTTCTCGCGGTGAGTCAGGTTGACGATGCATTGGAACTGTATCATGGTTTCAACAGGGAAATCGCATCAAATCTCAGAGACAAGGACATCGCTGAAAGTTGGGCATGCAGAGCAAACGTTCTCTCACCCGAATACCTCTTTCTACGGAGCCGAATATGCCACGGTGCATATAAAGAGCTGATCCATCTCGGGAGCACCTTGCAGGAGACCTCGGGTGCGAGGAAAGCTGACATCAGCCTGCATAGCATCAGAATGTTCATGGACACTCTGGAGAGGGAGAATCACAAGTTGTCTGCCATGTATAGAAAGAGGGCCACATTCTACATGTGGGATCGACTATTCAGCTACAACGACGATCATTATCAGTTAGACTTGACCGGAAGGGTGGCATGGAAAGTCTCACACACGCATGTTATTGTATTTGATCGTTGGTTCGATGAAAATCAATTCTATGTACCACCGGAAGTCATACTAGAGAATGCCAACGATATGATAGACGACAAGGATGGCCAAGAGGACGAAGGAGATGAAGAAGGCGACCAAGATCAAATGCCAGATTTAAGTGATGAACAAATCCTTGTGGCAAATCATCAAGAGGCCATGGATATTTTAAAGGGCAAAACAAATGTCACTGGCACGTATAAGCCAACTCTCTACCCTGCATTGGACTATCTGAAAAGAGAATTTCATCACATTGCCAGCACCGAAGACCAAGCCCATGTTACGACCCTCTTCCTGGACAGAACATACCAGTCACTTTTCATGAATCGCTACAAAGATATCATGACCAATCGCAACCAGGAAATGGGGAGGGCCAGACAGGTACAAAACAAGGCTGTCCCGATCATCCGAAGTAAGGTGTTTCCACGTGCATGTCTCAATGCAGACAAAAACGATTTGACGGGAAAACTGAACTGCTCGTTGGTCTGCACGATGTCTGATGTAGACCACTACCAAGACATTTTTGCCAACCAACTCATGACCATGGCATCCACAACTGGCGTGTGCCATTTGAGTGTCGAATTCTTCATGTTTCTCGTCAGCAACATCATCAGCTTCTCTCCGATGAAACACAAACCGATCGTTGTTTTGGACGGTCCCACTGGGGCAGGCAAGTCGTTTGCAACTCAAGCCCTTCAAATGATTGCCAATGGGCGTGGTGTCATGGGAAATGAGTTTGCCTCCCAGCATGAACACTATGCCACCACCAGGTCTCATACGCTGGTTTCGGAGAATGAGTATGAAAGCGTTCTCGGACAAAAGTTGATCGAGGAATGGCAGTCTGGTGAAGGTGGCAAGAATGCCTTCAGCAACAACACCTCGATGGAATCAGTGACACTGAAAAATACATATGACCATGGGGTCACTACCAATCTCAGGGGCAGAATGACGAAGACCCAACACGGAGAAAGATGGGTGAAGTCCGTGGACTATGCTATGGACGACAGGTCGGCCATCATTCTCGCCAACGGTTTCTACGTGTGTTCCAGCTTGAGGAACAGGTGCACGGTGTTTCACATTCCCAGCCTGAACGTGGGAGTGAATCAGAGGGAGGAGGAGTCTGTGCTGGAAACATTGGACAGGGCACACATCCCACAACAGTTTGCTCTGATCCGATATCTCATATCGGAGGACCTCAACAGACAATATATACTCAATACCATAAAACCTTCTGATGAGAGTGATTCACTCGATAAGACAGAGACTGAGCTGACATTGAAGAGGATTCAACAGGTGATGACCGAAATGGGCTTTGTCACAGAAGAGGTTTTGACCAGTAGGAAGATGACATTGATCAAGTATGTTGCAGAAGTGCTTGCACAGTGGAGGGCTGTGCTGGAAGTATATGCAAGCATTCATTCAGACTGCAAGGTGGTGCCACCAGCACCGTCAGTGAGCTTGGACGAATATAACCAGTATTTGGCAATGGTCATGAGGAAACATTTGAAAATGTTGTCAGAGAGGAAAGCCATAACCAAGCACGTCACAAGGGTAGTGGTGGACCCATCAGATGTGTTGAGTGCCACCACACTAGTTATCCAGTTGACTGAACCTGACCGTCAACTGATGAATGTCATCTGCTCACACCTTGCTGATCCCTCTAAGTACGAAGAGATGGACACTTGGAAAATGAATTACTTGGTGATAAGCAACACAAGCTTCAGCTTGATTTGCGAGGAACTGAAGAGGCATCGCACAAAGGTGCTGGACGAGTCTCTGAGCAAGTTATTCTTGAAACTCGAGGAGAAATACATCCTCAAAGGCAACACCAGAGTGCCATGCATTCGAATGAAGTATGAACAGGGTCCCTATGTCCATAGAGGCAGAGAATCAAAGGTGTTTGAACTGTACATCAATGCATCCTATGCAGCCGAGTTGTATGTGCAAGAACACAAAGATGAAATGACAAAGTGCACCAAGCACTTGACCGAGAGACTGATGGACATTGTTCAAGGAGCACAGTGCGAGTGGGGAGTAAACAGACATAACATAAACTACGGCAATGATTACATCAATCTGCCTATCCCAGTTGGACTTGTAAAACCGCTGACCTTCATGTTTCATTTGGACAGAACTAGAGCCTTGATCAACCAAACGCAGCCAGTCAAGAGGGAAGGGGAGTTGTGCTTGGAAATATGTCCAGATTTTGGAAAGGGTCGACTCAGAGTTTTGCAGCAGTTGGTCGTCAAACAGATGCAGACTGGCCATCTATCCTTTGACGATAAGGGATACACCAAGCTGGCCATGAACAACAGTGAAGTGTTCAAATTCAAGGCAAGGGACACCATCAAGTCTCACTGCTCTCATTGGGACAAGAGTGTGACACTCGTATTTGAGTCCAACACCAAGTGGCACGTACACATCGAAGTGTTCAACACCACATTCGATGGAAATCTCAAAGTGTCAAAGTGGAGACAGGTGGTACTAAAGGAGTGCCTTTCTAAGGGTCAATTTGCACAACGTGGATACTTTGCTATACCTAGCAGACATCTCGACGTCACTGGTCTCGATGCCATCCCAACAGTGGTCCATGTCGACACGACCCTCAATCAACCCATGTTCAGCAGAGACGAGAGCCGCCACGTGAAGGTGCACATGAGCATCTTACAGGAGATACAGGCACTAGAAGGAATTGTGGCAGAGAAGACCAACTTGGCCAAGATGCTGGTACAGAAATGTCTGTGTCGTGACATGACTGACATGAGGACGGTGATGGTGTTTGACAGGGAGACGGTGTACCAGACACAGGACACGAAGGACTCGATCTCTTTTCTAAATGTCTCGGACATTGCCATGCACTCTCCCAATGGTAGACTACCATTATTTGAGTGTGAAGGCAAGACAATCGGCAACTTCGAAGATACTTCAAACATGGCATCCTACCTGAAAAGACTTAACTTTAGACCGACAAGAGATGGTCACGTGACATTTCACCCAAATCACAGACAGAGAAAACTTGCTGTCAAGCATCTTTTGATGCAGGAATCAAGATGGGCAGAGATGTGTAAGCCAGGGATGAATGTAGACAGAGAACAATTGGAGAGAGACGTTGAGAGAACGATGTGTTTTGTGGACAAAATGTTCATCCCCATGAGAGGGAGGCCAGACTTGCTCCCTTTTCACGAGGCCTCGTCAGTGAGCAAGAAGGATGGCCTATTTGAGCATGGAGGAGCGCTGAGAGCATATGGGAATGAAATGACCACAGCCTCTTTCCCCGGGACAAAGCGTCCCACCGAGGAATCAGATGATGATCACCATGTGAAAAGAGTGAAATACATGTCTTGAATGTATAGAAAATGTTTTTGAGCCAGAAATAAAAGAGACTACACAAAAAAATTCAATGTTTTGTCTTGTTATGCATGTTAATTAGCACTTCCATTTTTCTTCTGAATTTATGTTGGAAACATCCAAACTCTGCCAATGAGCCTACAAAATGTTTGTTAGACCTTCTTTGACCAATCGAGGGCTTGTTTATATGGGAACTGAAAGGTGGCACACCAGTTAAACCATCAGACCTTTTAATCTCATAACTGAGTTGTCAAGCTGTGTGGTCTCGTAGCTCTGTAGCTATCCCAAAATATCAAAAGGGAGATAAAAAAAGAAATTATGATGCTAATTATTACATGTTTTTTTGTCTTTTTATTTACTGTGAGTTTTTTTTTTCTGGGGGTGGTCAATTTGTGTGTGTGACTGACAGATCATTTTTGGTTGGATTTCCAGTGGCTGGTAAATGACCAATGTGTGTGGTGATCTGCATGGGGCTCAGAGAAAAAGAGAGAGCAAGCAGAAAATCGCGTTGAGGTGGGGCATATCGGATGGATCGGGTATCTAGAATTTAGATAGACAAGCAAGCTTTCTTGAATATGCTCTGTAGACATGACAAAGTACCAATACTTTTCTGTTTTTAATTTTTTTATTTGTCAGAGTTTATGCTCGTGTCATGTCGCAGGATGAAGACAACGACATGACAAAGTACCAATACTATTCTGTTTTTTAATTTTTTTTATTTGTCAGAGTTTATGCTCGTGTCATGTCGCAGGATGAAGACAACCTTTCTCTACTGTCTTGAAATGATGTAAGGAAGGACTCGAAGTCCTCTAGTTCAAAGTACAGTCGTTTGTAGAATTCAGCCCTATGTACCTTGGTTTGCACTGGGTCATGAAAATGGTCCTTAACGACCTTCCGCCAAAACGAAGAAGCATTGACGCAATCATTTAAAGAGCAGCATGTCTCTGAGAGTCGTAGAACATCCCTTGGGGTGAGTTGTGACAGGATTGTGTCCAATACTTCTGCGGGCATATCAGTCAATGTGTATGGCATGATTATCACAGAACATGCTTGTTTCAATCTGTAATAGTTTGAAAGCTGATGCTAAATTGCTTTTTTTAAAAGAAAAACTATTGAGATTTTGTTTCTGACTTTTTATCATTTCACTAAATGTATAATTGGGTAAGCATTCAGTTTAATACTTCATTCCTTTATTGAAGTTTACCTAGATGTTTGTATGGCTATGATCAATAAGATAAAAAAAAAAAAAAAAAAAAGATTCATGGTATTAGCTTGAAATGTATTACTCTTTTTTATCTTCCAGGTCTCTAAACATGCATCGCCACGATGAAGACAGTGAGGTATTACAAACTCTGGCCATCGCCAAAGAACCACCCATACATCAATTCAATAACCAACTGGACATGTTTCGCATTTGGAGTAGGTTAGAACATGACCACTGGGTCTTCATCAATCTCAGTGTGGATAAGAAAGAGAAGCGACTAAGACATGCTCGCATGGATCTCATGGGAAGCTTGTCTGATCACCACCCGTGGATAGATCAAATGGCCACGGATCCAGTGTTTGGCCATGTACAGCGAGAAGTGTCCATCACAAGTGGTATTGGAAAGGTGGACGAGTTACCACAGTCTTGTCTCATGCTCGAGTGTCTACCTATTTTGACAACTCTGTTTCAACGGATCCACAGATGGGGCAGTGACGACCGCGTGGTCAGTGTACTGGATGTGCCACAGTTGGTTCCCCCGGGACAGTCCCAGTCCTACACGGGACTCCCGATCGATGAGCTTGATGTAAATCTGATATCAGGCTTGATCACACTGACAGACCAATTATTCTGCGAGGAGAGGTATCTGGTCCCAGCAGGAACACTAGTATTGTACAAGAGGTCTCTAGTACCATCCTCGTTCTTCCAGCCAAACCCATGCTTCTCTGTCAATCCTTGGTTGGGCATACGACTTGGTTTTGTGAAAGAGTCTGAGGACCCATACGGGAAAGGGAACGACAGGAGAACCCTCTTTTACACGGGACGATTTGGGCTATACTTTGATCAATCCGACTTGTACGAAAAGGACGCCACGGTGAAATCAAGACAAGAGTTTGTCAAGACCAATAAGAAGAGTGCAAGAGTCCTTGTTGGTAAGAAGACCACAGTGAAAATGTCAGACAAACCTCTTCAGTGTCAGTGGGTGTACGACGAGGACAAATGTTGCTTTGCTAAAAGTATCAAGACGAAAAGAACACAAAATACAGAGGACGGAAAAGAGCAAGACACCAAATGGGTGGATATTGTTTTGTCTTCTCCGAGTCTACGGGTTGAAAGAGAAAAGCCAGATCATGCTATTCATGCAGAAAATAAAATGCAGACCATGTGGGAACCTCACAAGGATATGGATGTGGAGAACATGGACAACTTACCCATACCACACGAAACAATGAATCAACACAAAGATGAAAGTGGTATTGATGTGACCTTATTCTTTGATGAGAGGTTTGAAAAGGAAGACGAAACGCCCACGAAGGATGATGAAAAATGTAAGGCTGAAGAGTACAGCGTCAATCTCTCAGATGACTGTAGAACTATAATAAACGAGACAATGTCTGATGCAACACCGGTCAACAGCATCCCAATGAACAATGACAAACTAAAGTCCATATTGAAGAACCGTGCAAAAAAATCCAACAAGCATGTTCACTTCAACCTCCCTGATGATGTCGATGCAAGGCAAGGCACTGGGAGAAACACAAAGCCCGTTTCATTATTTGATGCTGGGACACACAGAGATGGCATGCATGCACAAAACGATGCTCTTTTGCAGAAGAGTAGATATTTCAAAAAGAAGGATGCAAATTCGAAGCCATCAAAAAAAGCCATCTTGCAGAAGAGAACGTACACTGAAAATGAATGTGATGGTAAGGTGGCCAAACAGCCAAGAGTGGAGACCCACATAGGTTCAAGAAAAAATAGGAAATATGGACACGTTAGAAAGTCCTCACTTTGCCCTGACATCCTTGCTTCCATCCTTCCCAAAATGGAAAATCCATGGCAGGTAGAAGAGGAACAAGAAATGCAGTCTTCTGAATCTTCAAACCACGCCACCTTTGAGACATTGGATAATCATCCAGAATGCACATCGCCGTGTCGACCTGTTACCATGGGAGATGAACCCCTCAACCTCTCCCATTCCTCTTCAGGAACAGAGTACAATACAGATATTTCATTCTGGCCCCATAAGCATGAGGATCCTCTGGGTTTAAAGTATCTAGAGGAATGGGATGCTATAATGTTGCCAAACAGTAAGATGGAAATAGACGATTGGCAAGGGCATGGTCTCCCAAAACAGCCTACGGGTGTTGCATTGGCTCAGTGTGAAGAAGTGGACACTGCTTCGAGGTCCGACACGCTACCGACATTTACATCATTTCAACGCCCCAAATCCCCAGGTACACCATGTGCTGACGAAGGAAGCTTTGTTCAGAGAGCCATCATGGGTGGAAGACTTCCATTTACTCTATTGCAGGCCGACACCCATCATCATGAGAATAGCCAGATGTCATGGGAGCAACAACCAACTGCAGAAGAAAATACAGTGTGTACCGAGGAATCAATCAATCAGACTGAGGAAGCAATCAATCAGACTGAGGAAGATCTATGTGAAGAAAACACCAACCAGAGCGATGGTGATATCTCCACTTCTAGTGAATCCAAACATCAGTTCGTGCAAGAAAAAGATGGTGATTTGGGCAGAGGGGAAGAAGGAGACTTTATGAACATTGTCCATGATAGGTTTCCTTCCTGGAAGTATCCCCTCTTGGAACACCTCAAAATGAAAATATTGGATAGAGGGAGAGAAATCAAGCAGGGCACAGACGACATGCTTGATCAACACATCATCTGCAAGACAAACTCCACTCGTCCAGACACTGTCTGTTATGTGCAACTTAAATCGCAAGTCTTTAAAAAGTACGAGATCAGGGGGGCAGAGACGGTCGGAGATGTGCTCAAGCTCTTTGGTCAGTTTGCTTTCTTCATGAAAAGTATTGCATCATCCAAGCGGGGAAAGAAACAAGCCAAGACTTTATATGCCTTTGATGCCCTGAACCGTCAACAGATGAATGTCCCTGTGCTGAAGGATCACACGTACATCTTGTTCAAGCTAGACGACTGTTGTACCATACCCAAGGACAAAAAGAACTTTGTGTGGAGAAATGTGGAAGATGAAATCAAAGATGCAATGGGAGATGTCATTTTAGACAAGGAGCATGTGAAGACACGATGGATCTCATATTGGGGAAATGTCTTCTCCACATATCCCATGGTGACTGTAGAAGAATGTTGCAGGAGGTTCTTGGATGAGTTGTTCTCAATTATTGAACTGAAGAGGGATTACATTCTCACAACACCACTTCCAGATGAAAACTTGAAGACCATGAGGTTTTGTCTCGAGAGAATACACCATGCCCAACATGAGTTCATTGAATCTCATGGGAGAACACTCAACTTAGATGTAGCTCATGTCTGTCGACTTCTCTGTGTTATTACTTGGATGAAACAGGAGAGGCAAATTGAAAGGATTAAAAACAAAACCCTAAAAAGCATGATTGCTGAAAATAGCAGACAAAATATTGTCTTTTGTCACATGTTTCCCAAGTGGTTCAAGTTCATGTCCAAACTGGACAGACATTGGACTGAAAAAAAGATATAATGAATAAAATAGTAACAAACAAACCATATTTTATTGAAATTGTCTTTATTCTATTGCATTACATTATATCTATAAATCAATGGTATGCAAAAGAGTAACCAACAAACCATATCTTGTTGGATTTGTCTAAATTTGATTGCACTACATTATATCTATAGGTCAATGGTATGCAAAGGAGTACCCAACAAACCATATTTTGTTGGATTTGTCTAAATGTGATTGCATAACATTATTTTCATAGATCAAGTGAAAGAGTAGTAACAAACCATATTTTGTTCGGGTTGTTTATATTCTATTGCATATTATATGTATATGCTTTTGCATATTATCTGTATATTCATAGATCAACAATAAAAGAAAGTGTAACAAACAAACCATATTTTGTTCAGATTGTTTATATTTTATTGCATAGCATTATATTCATACAGACCAGTAGTAATTGAAAAGTTAGCCAACAAAGCATATTTTTTTTTTATATTGATGCACAACATCCTAATCAAACAACAACGACGTAATATACCGATCATCCTCTATTATGTCCATAGTCACTTTGTGTGTTCAATTTTAACCTCCAGTTGGGATAGATCTAATCCCCAAATGGATGGGGTCCCTTCCCCATACAAGGATGGCCAGTAGTGGCATTAGGCTGTGTGTTGATTGTGACAACACCTTTTTGAGTTTGGCCTTGACACACGGTATCTTTTGAGACGGACTTCAATTACTTTATCTATTGCTGCATTGAACCTTTCACTGACAGAAACTTCTTTGTCTTGCATTGTAGCAATCTGTTTTGATCCGAAAGATAGGTTAGGTTGACACGAGGGACCAGCCCGCTTCTCATCGTTCCCTTTCTTGGTGGTATTTTGCTTCTTGTTTATGTCTGATCTCTGTGCAATTCGAAATATTGTATCAGGTTCTAGGTACAGCTCATGCTCTTCAAACCAGTGATCTTCGACTATGTGTTCATCTTTCATCTCCCATGCCTTTCTGACTGTCAGGTTCAACTCATACTTCCCGTCTTTGCATCGATAGATGTGATCCCAAAGATAGAACATGGCAAGTCTCTTGTAAGTATCAAATGTTTTGTGTTGTCTTCTCTCGAAAACATCCAACAGAAGTCTTATATTGTCAATGTAGCATTCACTGTTTTCAATAAAGACATCATTCAGTACCATTCTAGCGTGATGAATAAGTTCTGCATAATCCTCATGATATCTGTTGCTCTTCTCGAATAGATATTGGGGAGATAGAATGTCTGCCCTGCAAGACCAACTCTCTGCCAAGTCCATCGTCCTCAAAGAAGGTGACATGATCATTTCGTTGTGATGGTACTCCTGTATGGTGCTATCCAAAGCATCCAAAGTTGTGAACCCACACGAATTTCCAGGTTTCATCTCAGAATTAGCATCTGCCATAATGCCATTGATGGCATCAAACTTGAGTAGCGTTCTCTCCAGTTCACCAAAAGATTGTCCAATGGCATCGGCTTTGCACAGGAAACCGCTGTTCAAGGCCAGTGCACACTTAGCAGCAATTGGGAAGTTTTCCTTGAAGGCTTTCTCCTCAATCATGGCTAGAAGCATGCAACTAGATTTAGCATCAGTGAGTTGGCACTTATCGATCAAGAACACCCTTGTCTCAACTTGTTTTCCCTTGAATATTTTCACCACAGACAACACGAAGTTAAACAGGTGTTTAATGTAGTCCGGTGAGTACTTCAATGTGTTGCTACAAAGATCCTTGCCACAAACATCAACGCATAGGGGTACCATCGGTCTGTCAAGGGTGATGACGGACCTTGTGACCAGATAGTCCTCTAGACAATACTTGCTATGTGGTAGTGGGACCAGATAGTCCTCGAACGAATACTTGCTGTGTGGTAGATTCATGTTTATCTTGTGATCAAACGTCTCTTATTCATCTTAAAACATACATGATCACATGTTTATGGATTGATAGAGAGTAGTTGTGCAAAATCCAATTTTGAAGCAGCCTGAATATTCTCAGAAAATTTGATTTGTTAAAACGTCTGTTTGATTGGTTTTATTTAACTTGAATGAATCAGTAACTACTAAAATCCCATGCCCTTGATAGCCATACTTTATTGTTACACTTTCAACAATTCACGTTGCACGAACGTCATAACTCTTTCACTATATACCATGGGTGGATCAACATAGAAGTGAGTTACACTGTTGCCATTATATCTGGAGCCAATCAGGCACTTCTTGCCTGGCAGTAACCTAGACTCATCCAATGACAGTGTGATGGCATCGATACCTTCTGGTAAATTCGTTATGTGTGTAGAAGAATTACCCTTTCCTCTCCTTTGATGCCTGTCACTTTGCACTAGGCATTCTCTTTGCCAAGATGTCTCGTCACCAGATTGTCCCATAATTGATACCAAAGAGTTTGCAGATTCAATGAAATGTTGCTCGAGTAAATCAGCATACCACTTAAGATCTATTTGAATATTCTCTCTCAGTGTAAGTATGGGATCTTGGTAGCTCTCGCACACAAGTGCTGCCTGCCATGTCTTGGAAACCTGTTGATGTTTGACAGTGTGAACATATGGGACTTTCTCATAGAACACAGGTTCACACAAACCGTATCTCTTGCGACACTGACCTATGTAGGCAGCTTGGTGACTGTACCCATCCCCATCAGACTCAAATCCTCTGAATGTGGCATAATGAATCAAGTCACCTATATCAAAGTCTCCTTCTTCTAAGCACGAGATGGCATCATGGACTAGACATTTGACCATTTTACATCTCATCTCCTTTTCGTCTCTCTCTCCCGAGAACTGATCAATGCAGAATTGTCTGGAGGCATCAAATGTTCTCGCCCACACACCACATTCATGCTGAATCGTCACTTTAAGATACTCATTTTTATCAGTTTCCTCTTGCAAAATCTTCGGTCCTTTCGCCCATCCAACACTGGGAATAAAGACATCGAGAGTTTCATGTTTTAGACCTTCTGGGCTCAAAACTTTCCTCTCGTCACCATCCTTGCAAAGAAACCATCCCAAAAGACAGAGTTGCAGGGCTTGTCTTTCTAATTTACTGAGCAGAGGCAAAGCATTGGATTGTATGCAAGTGACGCCTTTGCACAGTAGTGATCCCGAGTCTGTCAAGTGGACATATCTCTTCTTCTGTGGATAGTGAAGTGATGCCCATGATATATTCTCCACCTTGATGTCCATGTGATTTTCAACCTCTTCTCCGACATGATCGCAAAGAAAGGTATTCACCCGTTTCATCATCTCATTTTTAATGTGCGCTGCAATGGAAGTGGCAGACTTGTTATCATGGAGCATCGACTCTGCTATGTTGGAAGTGTCTTTGTTTTTTGCAAGGGACAATGCAATCATCACACTGTCTGTATCACCGTAAATCACCTTGGCTGGACCTGCCATGAGTGGGTGAACAATGTCCTTGACAGTCTCCTCCACGATTTCCAATAACTGTCGTCCAGTTGATGTGATGATATGGGCCAATGCTGGCATGTGAAAGGGTGAGGTCGCATTGGAAGACATGTTCTGACCAATCATGCTGACCATACATCTCTTCACTGCCCTTTCGCCTAGTTCATCACCTCTGATGACCATGTCCTTTCTCTTTGCCTTCCAACTGGTGAACACCTTTGGTAATATTCCTTTTTTCGTGGAAGGACGCATGCAATATAAACCTTTCACACAAGTCTCAAAACTGCCCTCTACCTGATCTCTGCACACTGTGGTAAAACACAGGTTGAAGGTCTCAATTATGCTGGCATACATGGATGAGAAGTCAAATGTTACAACAGGTTCGAATGTGTAGCATGGTGAGGGAGTTAGAACTCTACCACCACTGACAGGATCTACCATATGTATTCCTGTGGACTTCCATGATAAGTTTTCTTCTTCCATTACCCTTTGCACTGACATATCATATATCTCTGAAGGTTTCAAGCTGCTAAGGTCACCATTGTAGTGAACAAAGTTGACTCCTGCAAACTGAACCTCCTTGATAAACTGAGCTATGTGATTTTCATTCCCTCCTTCCGTCATCAAGGCCCTGCATGCACTGTGTGCCTCCATTCTGCTAACATCTACTTCTCTGTTTTTTTCAGCCCGAACAAAGGCCACACCAAATCCCTTGATGTAAGATGCTGGCAACGTGCGGGCCTTCAGTGAGTGCCTGAGCTTGCTCCTCTCCTGTTGGTCTGTCTGTTTGTGTTGTAGGAGTGTGAGATTGGCTGTGATCAGACGGGAATATCGTGCAGATTCTCTGTCGTGGACATGAGTTGTACACAACGAATTCTTCGAACAGATCCTATCAAATGCAGAACCGATCCCCTGATACAAATATCTCTGTTTGAGGCAGAGTAACTGTTCATCGATGTCAGTGGTCACAATGATGGAAACATTGGTCAGGACCTTTGAGAGATGAAGCAAGAGTTCTTTTTCATTGATATGCTTCATGTATGGTTCTTTCATAGTTTTCATATCACCGTCGACCACCATGTTTATTTCCTTACCCTCCGAAATCACACTGGCTGAAGTGACTCTTCTTTTCTTAAAATGTTTGTCACCAGCGTAGAACTTTCCCCCGATGACATCCGGCAATGCTACCCACTTCTGTTGTTCAATCCCAAATCTCTCTTCCAATTGATGGGTTTCATGATGTTTCCTTTTGCCCTGTCGCCACTGATTGTCATCTGTGGTAAATTTGACGATAAGGAAGGCTATGGGGATTGGAGGAGCTGGGATGTCTGGCACGAGAACAAGGCTCTTTATCTCACAATTTATATACCAATGAGTTCTCTCCTTATCATCCTTGCTCCAATCCATTGGCATGTCATCTTTGCTTTCTGAACATGTCGAGATGCCAAACGGATCAATTGCATACCAGGCACACATATGTCCTATGCCGCGATGAGGGAACATAGATGTCTGTTCCCCATGGTGGGAACATAATGAAATCTTTCTTGTCAAACACATGGCAATTATCCTTCGATGAAGATGGCGATGGGGTGTCCTGACACATATGAGATCCTCTTCATCTGTGGTTGTATCACGGGCAACACCTCTGTTTGGAGTCCTGGTGATAGATACCTGTTTCATGATATCATTTTGATACAACCACTGTTCCAGGTGTGTTGTATATTGATTAAAAGGTAACCTCACTTCAAATGTGTGGTCGGTAAGTTTCAAAACTACAGTCCTTTGCTTCTCATCATATGCATGGAGAAGCACTCCACATGATCCCCTTATAAAAGCTGATGCCACAATGAACACTCTTGACGGGTATCCGTTCATTATGCTAACTGTGATGAACTTAGTGGTGCTCTCCACTACGTCTCTCTCCTCTCAAAAAAAAAAGGTCAACTGCAAAATCCAATTTTGCAGTTGAGTTCTGTCCATTAAATAACACGTTCTGTCCATATATTTAGATAAGACATTCAAATACCACAAAGATGAATACCCCTCAGAGCACTTATTCAATGGAGGCACTGCTTGCCACAAGGTCAGTGATATCATTTGACAAGGCAATGACAGCATTGTGTGTGGACCTTCTACCAAGAGACATTCCATACAACACACTGAAAGAATCACCTGAATACATCAAGGACATTTTTGACTTTGCAATATCGGTGGCAAGAATATTCAAGAGCAAGGATGTAGATTGTGAAGTCTACCTCATTCAAAAGGAGTGCATACTTCCCGTCAAACAAGATGTGGACATCAACGAGGGCTACATTTTTCTGCAGCTGATTGAAAAGGATATTTTTGATAGATATTTTCACATTGTGGCCAAGTGTGTCATTGCATTGAACAATGGTTTCATCGATAAAGAAAGTGCATTGAAGCTATCATTCAGAGAAATAGAACAGAAACTACAGACATTTGATGCAACATTTGGTACCATGTTCAATACCAAATCTTCTAAAAGGGGGAAAATGGTGGGAATATGTAATCTGTGTCAGATGGACATAGACTTACAACTATACCACAGTAACAAACAATTGATTCCGACAGACTTGAGAATGAGGGACTCTGCAGAAAGTTGGAAAATGAGATCCGAAGCATTATCCCCAGCATATCTGTTTGAAACGAGCACGAGACTGAATGGAGCATATGCAAATCTCACTTGTATTGATAAACTTGTTCACAAGAATCAGAATAGGGGAGGAAAACCCGACCTCAAGAAAGTTCTTGAGGTCGTGGATGTTCTTAAAAGAGAACAGAGTCCTTTGGCAGACATTCTACAAAACTATGCATCTTTCTTCATGTGGGAGAAAACATTTCATCCATCTGAAACAGGAAATGTAGAAACATGGGAGCTAGATCTAGTAAATTGGGTTGCATGGCAAGTGGAACTCAAACACATATATGAAGATCGCTGGTTTGAAAGTAATCAGATGTATGTTCATCCCTCAAACAGTGCTTCAAATGACAAGCTTGATCTGTATCCAACGTTGAATTATCTGAAACGAATCTATGATCAAGTAGCAAAAATTGAACATGATGGTAATGTCAGTCGTCTCTTCGTGGACACAAACTATCGAAATTTCTGTATGGACAGATACAGCTCCAGTATGGGGTTTGGCAATACTCTGATGAGCAATGCTAGACTAGTACAGAGTAGAAATAAAATCCAAATAACAAAGAAGGTGTTTCGAAGAGCATTTCTTAATGCCACAAAGCATGGTGAAACTGGTGATGTACAGTATTCCCTGACACACATGACATCAGATGTAGATGCTTATCAAGAAATTTTCGCTAATCAACTCAAAGAGATGGCATCTCTTTCAAAAGTTGGTCATCTCAGTGTGGAGTTATATTTGCTTCTCATGTGTAATATCATCAGCTTCACTCCACTGAATGAAAAACCAACATTGCTTCTAGTTGGACCATCAGCATCAGGGAAGTCATTCCTTATGAAGGCTTTACAAATGATAAGCAATGTCAATGGAAAGTCTGAAAATAAGTTTGCATGTCAACAAAAGAATTTCACAACAGAGAGCATACAACCCTCATTCCCTGAGAAGGACTATCATGATGTTCTTGGACAAAAGTTTGTTGATCACATAGAGAGTTGCAGCATGGATCAGTATGTCACTAAAAACAACTCGTATATCATACTGGCTGAAGGACAGATGAAGGACAGAAAATTGATAGAAATGTGTTCAACACTGAATGTTCCCAAGTCGCAGAGAAATATGATGGCAGAAGACGAAGATTTGATTGGAAAATCTCTGGAAAGAGCATTCATCCCACAACAATTTGCATGTATAAGATATCTGATCTCAGAGGATTTCAATCGACAATACTTGCTCAATACCTTAAAGCCTTCAGACACTGAAGAATCATTAGACAACCTAGAGATTGCTTTGACCATGCAAAGGATCCAAAATGTTATGAAAGACATGGGATTAAATCACAAAGAAATTTTGAGCAGCAAAAATAAAGTCCTGATCATACAGATAGCAGAGGTGATTGCCCAGTGGAGAGCAGTGCTTGAGGTTCATGCTAGCATTCACTCTGATTGCAAGATCAATTCACCAACACTTGATCAGAGTCTGAATGACTACAACATGTATTTGGCGAGAGCTATGAAGGTTAAAATGAGAAATCTAAATGGAAAAGACACGGAAAGTCTCCAAATGATGAGGGTTGTGGTGGATCCATCAGATGTACTGAGTGCAACCACACTTGTTATCCAGTTGACAGATTCACAATATTCAAACTTTGCACGGACACTCATCCAAAAGTGCCTGTGTAAAGACATGACTGATATGAAAACAGTGATGATATTTGACAGAGAAGTGGTCTACCAGACACATCGCGTTGAAGACTCGATTGATTTTGTCAATGTGCAAGAACAATACTCTCAACTCCCAGAGTTTGCCTGTGACATTTTACGTGGAAAACTGACGAATACTTCGAACATGGCTTCTTTTCTGAGAAAGCTTAATGTCAAGGAGATTGAGAATGGATATGTAACATTCAAACCAAACCATAGGCTTCGCAAACTTGCAGCAAAACAGCTCCTCATGACAGACCAAAACTGGATAGACCTCTACAAATCAGATGCTGCAGTGAACATTCTTCAACTCGAGAATGATTTAGAGCAAGCCATGAACCAGAGTGTGCATCGATGCTACACACCACTGAAGGGAATGACACAATTACTGCATACCCCAGGTGGAGCATACAATGCTTATGGAGATACTTTCACTGCTAACACTGTATTGATATCATCAAAACGTGCTTGTGAGGAAGATTCGAGCAGTACTGATGTTGTAACCAAGAAACAAAAAACATGCATGGTTTAAATCTAATAAAACAATGAAAAAAAAAAGACATATCTTGCTTGTCCATTATTTTTTATTTGATTTTGGAAGGAGGGATAACACACATATGAAAGTCAATGTCATGGCTTGAATAACGTTAGCTGTCATCGTTAGAATGGTAGGTAGAGATGACATGTTTGGACATTCCTTTGTATATGTAGATGAAGAAACGCTCATGTCGCTGATGAGTTCATAACACCTGTGTAGTTCCTCTGTTGTTACCCCATGACTGCATTGCTCTTGAATTACATCATTCTGTAATCTTGGTTGCAAGCAGTTTGATACAAGACCAACACAGTTCATGAGAAAGTCCATGCTAGTGTAGACGATGCAAGTATGCAGGCACGTGTGTTGAATCTGAGTCAGAGTATATTTGGTCGAGTCCCTATAACGGTTGGTACGAAGTGACACTTGTAGACTCACTGCTGCTGCAAAGGGAAGGATCACCTCAAAGCTCGACAGTTGGCTATTGTTCTTTGTCCCAACCTCCACAATGACGCAGGAGATTAAGACTGCCAAAACGCCAAGGAGCACCTTTGGGTTCATCATCTTATCTGCTCGGGAATCATCAGTCTCAGTGGTCGATGACCTTTCTCTTGTGTGGAACCGAAGATTGGAGAAAGTGAGAAGGTTCCACATGCCGAAAATGGCCGTTGGAACAAATCTAAAGAAGAGTACGCTCACAGTGTAAGTCCAACCAAGGACTGGTCCCAGTACAGTGGTGGGACACATTTTCGAGATGGAATTCACATGATTCACATAGGCAACTGCATCCATGCACTTGGTGAATATGCCATCTCGCTTGCAGTTTGTTATGACATCTGCCTGGTAACTGCCTTTGGCACTGGTGATGATACAAGTGACAAATGTCTCGTTCATACCGAAGAGGAAGGACAGCCAAGAGTACAGGACCACTGTGAGGAGAGCTGATTTGCAGCACTGTACATGCACCTCGAAACTTTCTTGGCGACCTAAGTAAGACTTTGTTGCCTTCCATGCAAACATGAGGTAGACAAGGACCATGATCGAGATCTTCCAGTCTAGAAAAGTTCTCAGTTCAGTTTGCATTTCAAATAGGAGTGGTATGCAGGAGAGAATTAACATGAGAGTGGCTCTCGAGAGCTCAGAGTGGGGCATGGTTGTGAATTGTTCTCATAATCAATATTAGATCATATATAACAAGATAAAGAAGTAAGGTTGTATGCATATATATCTTTTATTCATCATCTACAAATTGAATTGTCTCTGTGGCTTTCATCAATGCCATGTAGCTATATTGAAGTTCATCCATACAGGTGGTGAAAGCACTGCAGATATGCCACATGGTATTCAAAGAGGCAGCGATTCTATTTTGTGCCCTGTGTACACGTCTCCTCTTATTTGCCTTCAGGAGAATTTTATTTGAGTGTAAGATGCTGCTACCACTTCTCATTGGCAACAGTAGTTTATTCACATTCAATTCTGGTGGCGCGTCATCATCCTCATTTTCATCCATCTCCATCGCTTCCACTTGTTTACTCGACGTCGCTTCCACTTGTTTACTCGACGTCGCTTTCAATTCTGGTCGCTCATCATCCTCACAACTTTCATCCACCTTCATCGTTTCATGTTGTTTACTCGTCGTTGATTTCTTCATTTTCTTTTTCGGTGGCCCAACATCATCCTCGTCCACAGCCATCTCATTTGCCTCCAACTGTTTATTCAGTCTTTGCTTTGGAACAACCTTGTTGGTGGCAATAGATTCTGGGCCAACCTTTGAAAAGCACTTTACCAGATTTTTATTTATTTCCCTTTTCCTAGTTTCCTCCATCTCTTTACCTTTCATACGTGTAAGTTGTCTCCTTGCATTTGTCTCACTAGGTCCGGAGCAATGTTGACCAGGCCCCTTTCTAGTATCATAGCTTACGCCATGAGCATCATCATCATCATCATCTGAAGAAGAAGACAATTGTAATTCGTCTATCACGGATTGCAATTTTGTCTTTGGTGCATCCATTATAAGATTTTGTTTGGTCATCAGAAGCCTTTTTCGATCTTCATCCGATAGATCTTTATGCACTCTTGTGAGGTGAGCTTTCATGTCTTTCACAGGTTTGCTATTGCAACCCACAATAGCACAATAATATTTGTCACCCTCCATATCTACTGTAATTGTTTTTTGTACTGTATTGTGATTGTGTGTTTCCATCATGTCATCTATGAGTGCCAATGGAAAACTGAATTTTGCACACTGACTTTTTTTCGTCTATATTCAATGGGTGGACCTCACTTCAATAGTAATGGCAGTGATAATGACTCAATCACCAAATGAAACGTATCTACAGGTCTTTCATGGCCTACCTCTTTTTTTGGGAGGAGGTTTTGGAGAGGTCCTTGTGGACAAGTCCATCGGAGGAAAGTTGACTGTGAGGAAGAGAGCATTGAGAGGTGACAGCCATGATGTGTACGAGAAGACAAGGTTGGCCCTCACCAAGGAGTTGATCATGCTTCTCTACTTGAAGAAAAGTAAAATATTCCCAGAGGTAATTGATTATGGAACCAACACATGGAACTTCTGCGGCTACAGGACTGCCACAGTGGTGAAGGAGATAAAAATGGAGTATGTTGGACCCACCATAGAACAGTGCAATGAATTGGGATTCCTATTTGAACCAAAGATGCTCCTCGCACAGCTGCTCAAAGCATGTGAATGCCTTCATCGAGCGGGTGTTTTGCATCTAGACTTGAAACCCAATAATGTGACATTTGATCTGAATGAGAAACGAGTGAAAATCATCGACCTGGGATTGGCAGAGATTGCTTCTTTCCACAACCTCATGGCAGATTTTGGCATTCAAAAGTGGGAGAATGCCCCGAGAAGCATCTCACCAGAAGAAATTGGATATGTTGGCAAGCGCGACTTTCCTATGGCAAATATGGCACCGGACATGGTATTCCACCAGAGCAGTTTTATCCACCCAAAGGCAGGGTGCACTAGGCTGGGAAAGGCTGTGAACATTCCTGGTTATAGAGACCCAGCGCTGATGTGTGGGGAACAAATGGGTACATATGCCGGTGTGATCGTGGATGGCAAGACAGACATTTTTGCAGTTGGCATGATCGTGGTCAGCCACATGCTCGGAAGCGAGATTCTTTCTCATCAGGATCATGCAAGGAATAAAGAAGGGCTGCTGATGAAATTTCTTTGTAAAATTGCCTCTTTGAGAGGAGGGTGTTCTGTAGCAGAGATTTGGAAGCTTGAAAGGCTTATCAGAGCTAGTGCTAGAATTTGCAACACAGAGGTAGCTGATTCAAGAAAGGTGGCATTGCTTCAAGCAATAAAGTACCAATTGATGGATGATGGAGACTCTGCAGGTGTATTGGACCACCTTGCAACTGTCTGTGGCAAGAATGTTGCAGACACATTGAGACAAATGATCCACCCTGTACCAGAACTGAGACCTTCAGCTGTCGAATGTCTCGCAAGACTGAATGGCATTGACCAAGAAAATGATGTGGTACAGCCTCACACATCCCTAAATCGAAGAGTGCGGCACTTTTCGAGGACAAATAGAATCCTGATCAGCCAGTTGTTTCTGAATCGAGTGTGTTCAGCATCCATGTGCATCGACTTGCACAGGAAATGTGTGATGTGGCAAAAGGGTATAAATTACTTTAAAACATTATCTGATGGTTTGGGGGAGACTTTCTTTCGAGATATGATAGAAAATGCACACATGGGATCTGGCTGTTGTAACAACCCTCAGCACTCCAGGATATGGTATCAGGAGTTTGGACAAAACAATTCACTGTGTAATGACTTTTGGTGAGCAAAGCAACTCTTGGTTGTATTAGCCAGGTTTGGTGATGAGGAGAGAAAGTAAATATATCACACAAGGAAAAAAAAAATATGAGGAAATACAAAGTTGGAGATGGTATGTTCATCTACACACAAAACAATTTTGCTGAGATTTTGAATGTCAAAAGGGATGGAAACATAGAACAGAAGATGCCATTGGGAGGAAACCTGTGGTATCAACTGTGCCACAAGGTTGATCAAATGTATGACACTGTGCAACTCTACCAAATGCCCATCAGTCGTTGCGAGAGAATAAAGAGACACATGATACTTTGTTTGAAGAAGAATCAAAATGGTCATCTGTCGGGACACATCCAAAGAACAGATACAGGCATAAAATTTGCGTTGAATGACCATCAATGGAAACGGATGAAAATTATATGTGGTAAAGAACTGGCAAGTCATAGGACAAGAAGAAAATTGAGCTGTTGGCCGCGTCACTAATGATCTTCCGAACCTATCTATTACCGACTCCACAAGACATTGATCTGAGAAGAATGACTTCCACATATTGGTTTTCTGTGATAGCCCATATTTGGTATGTCTTGTTTGGAGCTCTGAGCGTCAGTGGCCTTCCCATAGGTTCATTGTCACTACATTATTGCAACAAGGGAATTTTACCTATGTGGCTAATGGGACATGGCACACTTTGTCTTGCATACTATGTCAATGCATTGTATGCATATATGAGAATCCCCACTGAGACAGCATCGTTGAGAGAAGAATACTCTTCACTTCAGAACATGAGCCATGATATTGCCTGTTCATTGGAACACACAATAGCCAGGTCGTACGATAGCGGAAGGAATGGTGATTTATGTGAGACAGGAACACCGACAAACAAGAGAGGGTTGAGACAATGGACCAGTGATTATTGGTTTACATTTCTATATGCTGTTGTTTTTGTCGTGTCCATCTTGATTGGAGCAATGCTTGTGCTCTTCCAACAATATTGTGTTCAGTGGATATACATCTTTGCAATTGTTGTGTGTTCTTCATCTTGTGTGGGCTTTTGTCTTAGATTTTTGAGTGAATGTAGCAAAGCGAATAAAAGATTGAAGTGAAATAAAAAGATGATTTGCATTAGTTGTGTTTTTGCCACTCAGAATGAAAAACTGAGATTGAACTAGGAGATGAACCATTTATGTGTGGCCTTTCTTTGCCTTGGTGTCGTGGTTCTTTGTCTTGGCATATGGAGCACAACGTTGATGTGCAAGGAAATTGAGAATATTCATGGGAATCAAACAAGAATTAACATCTCCTCAATAGAATGAGAACGATACAGTTGGCGCAGAGAAACGTTTTAGCGTCATTTAGAAAATTACAATACTTGACTTCAGCTTACAACCTCCTTGTGTTAACAAACAAATTGATGTTCATCACTCAGCTGCTGCTCTTTCTTGTGGGTTTCTTATCTACCATAGTTGGTCGCTTCTATTTTTGGGAACGACACCACCTGTATGGGTGCCGGAAACACTATGACATGGGATTTCCAAATATTTGCCCTCCTCATAGGATGCCGTCCCACATGGACATTTCAACGGGATGTTGTTATTTGGTGTCGGTCTCCTGTCTTGTAATGATGATAGTTGTGCCATTGATTTATGTAAAGTTTCATTGGCGGTGCTATCTTGCAGAAGAAGTGCATATCCTCTCGAGGGAGGTCATGAACAGGGCTGATGTACATGATGTCGTCACCATTGAAAAGATACAAGCGCTCTTACTTCGCATGGAGGGAGGTTTTGGCTCATGTGGTAAGATCTACACATGTCATAAGCCCGCTTCAAAAACAGTGAGGAAGCATAAGCTCCTCATCCACATTGGATCATGTCTGTGGAGTGAACTGTACATTCTGTACTACTTTTCTCATCGGATCAGGTTTGCAATGCTTTTGTCATTTCTAACAATTCTGCTGTGCTTGCCTGTAGTAGTGCCAGCATTTGTTCACGGGTGGTTGGCATCATGCCTCATGGTTATGAGCATGCTGTTTTTTGTTTTCACACCACTGTTTTCAAGCTTACTTCTCGTCTTCATATTGGCAAATGCACTCTCACACATGATCATCCCCATTATTGCTTTCATGTCTTCTTGGATTGTTACACTTTTCTCAACACTGATAGCAGCATATATGAGAGAGAGACATGACGAAGTGGTCAGATCATGCTACAAACATGCAATCAAACAGATGGTAGCCAATCCCAAGAACACAGATGTTTCACTCTTGTTGCAATTGAGAGGCTATGGTGATTTACCTACTTCAAAGAGTGCCATTAGCGATTTAAGTAAGCGCATTGTTAACTTGTATCAGTAAGCATGTCACATGGTGATGTGGAAAAAGCATATTGCAACAGAGACCCAGCACCTGGGCTAATGGACCTCTGCATGAAATGCCTCCTGTGTATTGATCATCTTTTGACTTGTGGAATGAAGGCAAGCCAATATTGCTGTTGCATTTGCATCTTATTTGTCATTACAACCATCATCACACTGGTCCTACTTGCCAAGCAATGTCTTGATAAAGACGGGTGTTTCTTGCCGTTTTGGAATCTAAAACAAGGCACCAACCAGACTGTTTTCCACTGATGAAAATTCGATTTTGCTCAAACTGTTCACACTCAACTAGATGCAAATGCTGGCACTACATAATATAGATAGAAGGCCATGGAGAAAGAAATGCGAGATACTGTTCTGAAGCCAATCATCAATAGGTTGAGACACCACCACCACAAGGTCTCACATAAGAAAAAGACAACCAAACAGGATGGAGAGAAGAGAAAGGCTATCCATAAGAAGAAGAGGTGTACCCAAATGAATATTTTAGCCAAGCCAGTTGCCATAAGTGAATTGGAGAACTTTTGCAGCAAATCTTGGAATGAAGATGATCTCATGACTGCATGTCAGTTGAAGGAACGCTTGCTGGCTCACTGGACAGAAACTCTTCATGACATGACCACACCTGCCAGTGAATCCCTCTTTGCAAGAATGGATCCATCTGAAGTCAACCAGTTTTTTGCAATCTTAGATCCAATAGATGCTGTCACTGATAAGGTTTCCTCTTTGCCAGATCTTTTGACTGAGATGTACAAATTATCCAGCCTGACCTTACAACCCATGATATACACCCGAGACCACCTATGGCTGACACTTCAGAGCGTCATTGATGGGGTGAAGCAACCATTTCTCTCTAGGCAGTGTGCCTCTAAGCCATGCATGGGTGAATACATACAGACGCAAGAAGGGTTTGAAGGTGATTTGAAATTGCCCGAGATGGTTCCAGTTGTCGCACTTGACAGGATGAGAGAGCTCAGAGCAGTGGGTTATACCACCCAGCAGTTTCAAGACTGGTTGAATGAGAGGAGGACGGAAAAGGGAAACATAGCATCTACACTTTCGCTTGGGGTTGACATGTGGCCACAGCCAAGGTGTGCGCTATGTTACATGAAGGACATGTTCATCATGATCATGGATGACTCAAACTCATTTGCAAAAGATATCAGCGTGGCCTCTTACCAATCCTCTTTCATTGCAAGGTTTGAAGGTATTCGCCCAGACATAACGATCAACGTAGAACAGTATCGCATGCGATTAAGACTTTCCGAAACAGGTGTCTATATTCAACCACCAAAATCAATGCCTATGCCAGGAAGTGTCATTCCACTCTTATATCGCCTTAGAAATGGAGAAATTGTTGTTGATAAATTGTATTCAACCGAATAAAGATCTCTCAAATGCAATACATTTTTCATTGTTTCATTTTCTCGGAAATGTCGAGTTTCACTTTCTGGGAATGACCTACTCTTGCATGACGTCATGATTTTTGTAGCTCTTTTCCAACCGTCGAAGATGTAGGCCTCTCGTGTTATACTTCTTGTAGATACTTGCAGTATTTTAGGTATGTTTAAAGAAACATTTGTTGTATGTATGTTTAGCAACTGGTTGGTTCTAACCCTATGTTTGAAATACAGTCAATACAAAGGACTGCTGTGAATATGTCAATGATAGTCGCGCTATTCATGTTGAAGGATATAAAGCATGAACAACATTCGGGCGCTACAACTCTTGGCGCCTTGCATTATTTTGCCTCGATGATACTTGGAATGAAATATAGTTCATATAACGATCAACATAGAACAGTATCGCATGCGATTAAGACTTTCCGAAACAGGTGTTTATATTCAACCACCAAAATCAATGCCTATGCGAGGAAGTGTCATTCCACTCTTATATCGTCTTAGAAATGGAGAAATTGTTGTTGATAAATTGTATTCAATCGAATAAAGATCTCTCGAATGCAATACATTTTTTCATTGTCTCATTTTCTCGGAAATGTCGAGTTTCACTTTCTCGGAATGACCTATTTTTTGCATGACGTCATGATTTTTGTAACTCTTTTCCAACCGTCGAAGATGCATGCCACTCGTGTTGTACTTCTTGTAGATACTTGCAGTATTTTAGGTATGTTTAAAGAAACATGTGTTGTATGTATGTTTAGCAACTGTTTGGTTCTAACCAAATGTTTGAAATACAGTCAATACAAAGGACTGCTGTGAATATGTCAATGATAGTCGCGCTATTCATGTTGAGGGATAGAAAGCATGAAAAACATTCAGGCGCTACAACTCTTGGCGCCTTGCATTATTTTGCCTTGATGATACTTGGAATGAAATATAGTTCATATAAAGGACTATTGTGAATTTGCCACATGAAGTTACACTATTTGTGGTAGGGGCGAACTAATGGGGAAAAAAATGCCATCAATATGTATTCTTGGATCGGAGGGTGTGGGCAAAACTGCTATAGTATCTCGTTTTGTGTACAATATATTCCCCCTCGAACATGAGCGAACATTAGATGATTGGTATACTAAATATTATCATGGTTTAACCATTCAAGTCAGAGACACGTGTTCTGGGTCAGACTCAATAGAGGTCTCTTTACGTCAGGATTCACTAAGTGAGGCAGACTCTGTCTTACTTGTGTATGATGTTACATCAGCTGACTCTTTGCAAGCAGCAAAGAAGTTTGTAATGGATATATCAAAACAACCCTCCCAACCAAGTGTAGTTGTTGTTGCAAACAAATGTGACCTTTCCACGACTGATGATGTTGTTGAAGAAGGTAGGAAGTTAGCTGAGATATATAGGTGGCCTCACATATGTGTGTCTGCAAAGTCGAATTTTAACATTGAACTGGCATTTGATTTAAGCATACCTAGAATTATCCACAATGACCTCAAACCAGTTTCAAACCATTCAGATTCCTGTTGTACAATACTGTAATTGTATTTGGGAAATGAAGAAACCCCACACTATTTAACTTGTTTTATTTTTTATTTTTTATTTTTTGCTTTATTTAACATTTTTCAGAGTCTGACATTTTGTGCTCCAACATTTTGGTATCAGAGTTCCATTACTTAAAATGAAGTACATGCGAGCTGAAGTATGCCAATCCCCTTTGATGAGGCAATAATTACCACCTCCTGTCGATAACGATGGTTCTTTCATTACATCCAGGATAACTGCATCATTCTTTTTCACCGTCTTTGTCACAACCATGCCATATCTTCTTGAAATCTCCTCCTTTGCACTTTGTACTTCTGCATCAGTGGTGACATGGATGAACTGGGATGAACATGGTTTAAAATGATTGTCTGACAGCAAGATAAATTCCCCGGGAATGGGTGGGGTGTCCATGTGGGGATAGTGGATGAGAGCATCTCTCACACTGCTGTTCTTTTTCGTCGCAAGGAATTTTCTATGAGCCTTGCCATCCACATATTTACTTTGAAGTGGTAATCTCAGGGATCTTTTATCAGCATAGATGCCAGAGTCTATGAGACACTCTCGGAATGATTTCTGTGTCATATCTAGTGCTACCCATCCTTGAATGTCGAATAAATGTCTTTCATTTCCATTATCATTTAAGCTATAACCTTTTTCGCATCTTGATAAGTTAACAGTTCTTTTATTGGACAACCCTATCCTGCATCCATCTTCTTGGTTTGAAATATAATCTATCAGTTCCACAACACGGCCACTTTGTCTGTCCAACCAATACCACTTTCCACTCTCTTTGATGGACCTCTCAAACCTCAAATCATTCACGATGACATATTGGACTGTTGTAAATCTGGCTTTACTCTCTACCAAGCCTTTACACATGTCCTTCACACAGGTAGCCAATCCCGATATGGATTCAAAGCATACATTGGAAGGAAAGTGGAAAGACATGCGTAAGCTCAACTTATCTCCATCCTCCGGCATCCAGACATGCAGAGCTGGTGGGTTTTTCTTTGCATCCCATCTATTCTCTGTCCATCTGAGCATCTGCTTTCTAAATTCCATTAAAATTTCTTCTCCCACGGCATATACGGGATAGACTCTCTTCCATCCATACCTCTTGCAGTCCACTGTTTTGCCATCAATGTCCAATGTGAGAGCACAACACCAAAGTTCACTTGTAAAAACCTCTGAAGTGCCAAGGTCTTCTTTGAGGCAGAAATCCACAATGGTCATCGGATCTAATACTGCAAACTCTCTGTGGCTCTTTCCTTGTACCATCGTGTTGACAACAATTAGGTTGCCAACAGTGGGCATGTCCATGTCCAATGCTTGCCATGTGTGGTTATAATCCAAGTGTGGTGGTGGTTTCATCATGGCATAAGCTCTTGCCATGTCCATGTATTTCGGAAGTTGTTCTCTCTGTGGATAGTATCCCAAGTAATTCCTGTATAGGATGTCTCTCTTTCGGTTGAAGAACCCATTCACATGAAAGAGGCAACATGTCCCTTCTGCCTTATCATGATTGTATGTGTAACCATGCCTTTTATCAACAATGTTGTTCTCCTTAGACTGCAAGCTTTTGTCGGATGAAAATATGTTTTGAACAAGAGTTTGAATTTGTGATTTATTCACTTGCCCTTCATTTCTCCTCAAACTTTCTATTTCATATGTACACCTTTGTAAGAGACCAAAAAGTTCAATGACAGGCACTTTGTCACTATACATTGAAACTGCTCGGTCCAAAACTGTAAAAACCTCTATGTCACTCATTTTGATTTTCAATGAATGCTCACAACATTCACTGACTGCACATGACATGTTAGAAATTTTCACTTAATATGTAAAATTCGTTTTTACAACAACTTATATGGAGAGTACTTTAAGTACATACTGATATTTCAGAAAGAATAAAACTAATGATGGCTATTCATTTCTCAAATACGTATGGTGAGTCATATACATATCCAAATGCCAACAATCTGTTGGCTGAATCAAACCAGATGTGGAGTCGACACTCTATAAGAAACATGTCTTCATTTTTGGGTGTTGTAAAAAGTTACTTTGAATTGCAAGATTGTAGGACTAACTCACTTGCACTTGAAAGCATGTGTCATCCAATTGTCCTATTCAATGTACAAGATACTCTCAGAATTGGTCTCTTCGGCAGAGGAATGCACCATATGTTACCAAAGAGTGACTTTGATATGTTGAAAAAAGATACAGACAAACCCGGGTTCAGATCAGAGGCTCTGGTGTGCCTTTTCATTTGCGAAACATATAAGGATCATGGCACCATCACAAACTTGGCTTTGGATGTTCATATGGCCTACCAGTCCATGATAGCATTCGGAAGATTTTCAAACAGTCTGACTTACTTGCACAATAGGTTGGTAAAGAATGCCCGGATACCACCAGTGCTTCACTATGCCATAACTTCCCAGTTGGAGCATCCCTTCATTCCTGCACTCCTCGGGGAGTTGACAGATGTCGTTGCAAAAGGCAGTTATGGAAAAAACACAAATGACTTTGTATGTCGTCTCTCTCAAAGCCTTGTTCTTACACGCGAAGAGGAGTGGGAGACGGTCATGGAATGTCGCCAGCTTTGCAATCTTGCATGGGACCCTAGGTATGGAAATAAAATTAAGGTGAAGTTTGGGTCTTTGGTTTGGGAAATGCAGTGCCACAGCACAAAGATCATCTACAACGACGAAGTGTACAGAGAGCTTAGGGAACACAGATTGACTTGGGTGGCAGCCATGGTCAGAGGAGTTCGTTGTGGACATATCGAGATCTCGAAATGTCCACAGATGTTACTGATGTGGCTCAGTGTCATATTGTCATGTTAGATGAAATAGAAATTAGAACATGTGCAGTCAAGATTTGAGTTTTTGTTCCACGGCTAAGGTACTGGAGGATCAAATATTCCTGCTCAATGCCGTTCGACTGCATGGACAGATGCTCCATGTGCAGGATATGCTGAAATCTCACTCTCTGTCCAACCTATTCCTTTCTGCAACAGAGTTAGAAAGTGTTTATAAAAAAATGACAGACTATCTCATGTCACTCGGGACCAATCATAAAAAAGTAGAAATATATACTGTCTTGATGAGAGCAATTTGCAATTGTCATACTCTATTGGGTGTAATTCATGGTGCCCAGTCAGAAGAGTGGCGACACAACAGAGTGCATACCGTACAAGACATGGACGAATGCATCTCATCCCTCTTTGCAGGGTGGACAACTCTGCCCATGATCACAATTCGGGCAAAAATATCCTCTATCTTGAGCTTCCTCACCACGTATGGAAGTTTACATGTCCTTCCAGATGGCATACACTCAACTCATGTGGACTGTGTGTTCTGTCGCTTTGACAGGTCACTTGAAGTCTGGAGCACAATACCAGATGATCACACAATATGTCATCATTATGTGATGGAGAAAGAGAATATACAATTGCAGCAACAATTGGATCAATATACCAGTTCACATGACATTGTTTTGGATGAGCATGGATCAGATACAGATATTTCTATTTGTGCCCGTGTGCGTGTCAGAGAGGAGAAGCGCAAAGTGATACAGTTGAAAAATGTCCTCCTGGACATAGAGAACAGATTCAGAAATCAGCGAGCAAAAATGAGATATATGTCAAGTTTAAAGGTGGTTTCTCCTTTCTTGTACAAGATTACAGCCCTGTTGCTGATTTTCCTCCACCAAAGATCAGAACATGATCGTGTGTTTGCTTCACCTTCTTCTGAACCACACATTGTGTTTTCACGGAGCAGTGGTGACTCAGTTCGGCAAAGCAACTACAAAGCTTGTCGAAACAGACTTGCCACCACCATCAAGAATATCACCATGTCAAAGACCAATATGAGAGCCATACTGGAGAGATTTGAAGAAATCGTATTAGACCCCATCTCCGTTCTCTGTAATACCAACCGACTACTGCGTGTCTCTATTTTAGCGAAGCGGTTTCTTTTGGCCTTAGGTCACACCCCAGAAAAAATCTTGGACGATAACTTGCATAGATGTGGCTTGACACCAGTCATGGTTCTGGAAGAAAGTTTCCAGTCACTGTGGGACCAAATGTTTGCAGTGCTTGTTATAGTCGAAGCATACAACACTTGGCTTGCCTCGGTCGATTTACATAGTTGGACGATAAAGTATCAGAGAGGAGATGTACCAAGTGATAAAGGGAAGATGTTGATTTTCCTGTATGATCATCCAGGCAAAATTGGTTTTTGCATGGATGCTTATGAGAAAGTGGTGATGACATATCATCAGGCCATAGACATGTGCCTGCTACATCTACAATGTCTTCACAACAAGGGACTTTGTCACTACAACCATGCGGCGAGGAGAATTCTCAAACAACCGAGCTGAAATATATACCAGGATTTTTAGAAGGGTGTGGTGTTCAAGAGTCCATTCAAATCATCAATGAAGAGGAAAAAAACCATCTTGATGTCACAGACATTTCAAGACTCACAACTAGCTGGATTCACATGGTCATGTTGCATGTTTTTGCCAAAAACAAAGAGAGTGACAAATTGGTTGTCTGAATAAAATCACTGAATCACACATTACTTTTGAAGTTATTGTTTTATACATTTATTTCTGATTGACCTACTACAAGTCATGTGGCAACTCATGGTATTATGTTCCCATTGAGAGTTCTCACATGTGATCCATCCTCCGTGCCACGGGATGTTAGGTTCAGATTCATTGACCAACAGTGCCTGTTTGTGACAGATAATGGGTCGGAAAATATCTGGACAGTTAAGTCTGAGTGTCATGTTCCACATCATGTTTGCTCTACCAGAGGTCAACACTCTACTGACAGGGAATAAAGTTGTCCCTTCCCCCAGCGAAAAACTAGTTTGTGGTATGAGAACAGAGAGTTTAGCCCCCATCTCTCTTTGAATGGTATACTTATCGTGGTCAATGTCTTGTTTCTCTTGGATGAAACACATACATACCATATTTTCATTATAATCATGCCACAAGAGCAAATTCAGTCTCCCTGGTTCCTTGTCAAAATATGGGGTGGGGGTGACAACCACATCTGCGTCTCCCCTGACTGAACATGTATCAGAAATAATCAACTGCTCTAGGGTTGCCCTTTTGATCATGGCATTCATTATACTGTGTGACTTGCCGTCATGTGTGAAAGCCATACATGGCCAAGATGTTTCCATGACCATCCTACATCTTGTTGATTCAATCTCCCAAAGCCTCTTGTAAAACAAGTCCAATATTGCCATTCTACACGCGACCATGTCCGTCATATTCCGATTCACATCGTTCATTATTGGAAATACAAGTCCTTTGTGCAAGGTGATCGGTGGCCGCAGTCCGCTACTCTCATTTACACACAGATAGTCAATCAAATGCCAGAACCATGAATGGCCCTTGTCCACTTCCATGAACGGTTGTTGCCAGTCCAAGATCTTTTCTGCCACAGAGATGTCTTTATGCCAATCTGAAATACAAAGATCACTTTTTTGGTATTTCAGTCTACCAACATGTTGCACACTTTTCTGTGAGAATCTGTTGGATAATAGAAGCAGCATGTAGATGGGACAGTCAACCACACCCTTCAACCATATAGGAAGGTTATACCTTGGAGGACAATGTGATTCAATCCAGTATTCATAGAGGGATATCTCCTGTTGGGCTTCAAGGGAAAGAGTATGTTTTTCTGGTGGGCATGTCTGTTGTGTTGCACATATTTTTCTCCCCAACCTCTTTAGTGTTATATGACAATGACTGGACGGCTGGTTGAATATTTGACACGAAATTTTACCTTGACATTTATCGCGCAATCTGGCCCTCTGTGAATGAATCCATTCATACGAGAGCATTATTGACAAGATGGGCACTCTCTGCCAATCTTGTGTTACATGCACGATGATATATTGAGAGACAGTGTCAATCGGCTGGCCAAACTTTGCTTGAACTTCATAGGAAGATTTTTTTGTGAGAGGAATGGCAGGAAAGCATAGTTCTGGATGAATGTCCTCTTTGTCTTCCAAATTGACCACCCTGACTGTAACTGACAGTGGTGGTAAGAGGATGACATTGCTGTCAAAATTCAGCTCAAAGTGAAAACCATATAATCTGTCCTTAGCATCAAAGTGATTTGTCATATTTATCTGTTTGTGTTGGGTCAAATTAGACATGTTACCTACAGTGGCTTTGAAAGACAGTAATACCCCCTGTGAACAGATACGCTATGGACAGTGTTCTAAGAGAAGCAAAAAGACGTGGCTGTTTATTGTGGTTCCATATGTAATGCAGGAGGAGAAGAACAAGAGACGAAGCAGAGAGAAACCAACAGTGGTTTAACATCAGGTGCTGTTAAAATGGTGTAGGAGATGATCATGCATGTTTCTTGACATGCACAACACCATCAATGTAGAGTTGACTTTCTGGATGCATGTTCTGTGGTATGGGTTCAAATCCTATGATCCAATTATAGGGGTAGGATAGCATGTGTCTCATCACAGGAACGTTGTTCGTGTGGTCCACTATGGAAGGTCCGCTCACCATGCTGAAAGTCCCCTCTTGATGATCCCTGTACAATCGATGATACCACACCGCCGTAGAGTTTTGTGAAAGGGCATACTCCCCAACACAACTAAACCTGTCCGTTCTCGGTGCACTTTCGCTGCACTTGAAGAAGTTGAGAAATCTCTTGCTACCTTTAGATCGATATATGGTACGTCCCTCATAGTCTGTGACATCAAAGCAGTTCTCATCTAATTCGAGGTCAGAACACCTACTCACATGATCTCCATTCGGCATACTACATTCTACCCTTGCATCATATTTAGAATTGCTCAGAATGGCAATATTCACAGTTGATATGAGAATGCACAAGCACATGATGATGAGTGAGGTGTTACCTCCTATTATTCTCCAGTTTGCACCAATGCTAGATCTCGAATGTGTAACATTATTGTTTTCTTGATTTCTACTGTTGGTGCGATTGCAAGCTTCTGTAACGGTGGGAGGATCTCCCTTATGAGTTCTGACATTGTATGCCCTCCACTTGTAATTCTGGCTGGGATGGGGATGGAGTGGAAAAGAGAAAGACTGCAAGGATGAATCTTCGCTCCTGTCATATTCTCTCTCATGCAGTGTATCCAAGAGTTTTTCTCCGTCCATGTGTAGTTCTTACTCGACTTGTTAACTTGGAATACCCCATTCGTTGTAAATACGAAAGGATGGGGAGAAGGAGCATAGAGTCTAATATTTGGAATTTGCCTCGCCAACGTGATAACACAAAAAACAAGTGTTCCAAGGGTTAACATCGCATTCATCATAGCAGTAACAAGTTGTTCACATGTAAAGTCACTAATGTTATGTTTGGGAGTCTAATCTAATTTGAATTGAAAGTGTACGAAGATGAAGAGGAGACATTCTGAAGAAAATTACCTTGTAGAAATTCCCATCCCATACAAGAGGAGGAGATGCGAGGCTGTAACACCACTTTCGAATAAGATTGACCTGAATCACATTTGCATGTTGTTCAAACATATATTTGAAAACAGATCTTTTTGCATAACAATAGAAGACGGGCAAGCAGTGAATAGAAATTCATGTCAGCAGTGTGCAAAGAAGAAACTGCACGCAGTTGAGCCACACCACGACACCATAAAGACAATCATCAAACAGTATGAAGATGCAACAGGCAATCGTCATGCTTGCTACAAGCTTGATGTCATGCTTCAAGATCTATTTGAAGTGTGTGGTGCAGTAGACATTGAAATGCAGTGTGACGATGACACAATAGAAATCAAGGCAAATGGATTGTCACATGTCTCTTGGTTTGTCCTTGAGATCTTAGCCAAAGACGGACCCATGAATGATGTGAATATTGACCTAATGGATGGCACCTTTTCCATGGTTTGCAAAACAAAGAAAGCTCACGAGAAAGGGGCAAAGTTCAACACGGTGCTAAGAGCGACTATATCAGAAATCAAGAGGAACATACTACACAAGAGTAAACAATGTCTTTTGTCAAGTTTAATAAAATAATAACACACTATGTATATGCATTCTTTTTGTCTCTCAACAACATATCTCAGCCTGACTCATCATATTCTGAATGTCATGTGGCATCAGTTTAACTGGATGATGGAGGAACATTTTCTTATACAATTTCTGTTCACTTTGAAACTTTGAAACAGTGTCCTCAAACATGGCACCCTTATTCCTGACCATTTTGTCCTCGCCCGTTTCTTTCGAAAGGAAGGCATCTTTCCCTTTCTTCATTCCTTCGTACACCAAGGAGGGAAAATATCTTGCGATTGGATCTTCTTCCCAGAAGACGTTTTTACATTTCATATTGATCAAAGTGTCAGTGTTTAGTTCGGAAATCTGTTCATCCTCGGCCGATTTGGCCAGCTGTGAAGAAATCTCATTGATGTTGGCGAGAATCACATTCTTCTCCACTTCATTGTATACATCTGCCATGCAAGTGGGACATTTGATTGTTTTGATGGAACAGTCTAGTGCTTGCACTTGGATGTGTCTTCTTAAACATTCCCTGTGGAATAAATGCATACCATTTGCAGCAACACCATGCCTCGTTCCACTCTTGTTGTCTATGTGAGTTGAGACAAACTCCCAATATTTTTTCATGTGAGTGTTGCTCTTCTCTAAAACTATGTTGTCATCTAAACCTGTTGCGATCCTGAACTCTCTCTCAAGCTCCTTATAGAGACAGTTCAGACCTTCCAGTGGTCTTGTAGAAAATGGTTCCAAGCATATGGAGCACAGCTCCTCTCTCACTTGATTGACCTCTTTATCGTACAAGTCACGTTCTTCATCTCGCATTTGGACAATATTTGGTTCGTCGTAACATCTTGTTTTTTCCATTTTCTTTTTATCAATCACCAGCTCTTTCAAAGACACAGTCCCATGATATGGCATCAAGCTCATGCATTCCTTGGTTGTTGATGGGTGTGTTTTGGTACCAATATTCAAAGTTGAAGATGGGGATTGATCCTCAGACATGACACTACAGTCAGAAAGGATGAGACTCTGACCCATGGACTCGAGTGGTCTTTGAACATTCAGGTACTGGATAAATTGTTCACACAACAGGTGATCTGATTGGCCATTTGTGTAGGAATGTTTGATGTCTATTTTAACAGGAGTCATGCTTGGGTCTCCCAGTCTTGAGAATCTCACGCAGAAACAAGAATTCAAATATCCATCCTGGTTCATTGAATTTAAGAATTGAAATGCGTTGAGGAAGACTTGCCAAATATATTGTCTCAACGCGCGTGAGTCATTTGGAACTCGCACCATTGCTCTAGATAATGCTTTTCTAGTCACATGATAACCACTCTCCGATAGAGCAAACATGACATTTAACACGTTGAGGAGTACTCTCTCAATCTTCTGTTTGTTGAAACACCATTCCTCTTGCAAAACAACCCTTTTCTTGATGACAAGCACCACATAAAACAGTAGATCAGTGAAATCATTCAAATTGACTGATATAATCTTTGGGTCAACCAAACCAAGGGAATTGAGTTTATCTGATGATGAGCCTTTTCCCACAGCTATGATTTCATTGCCAGGAAAGAATCTTTGCTTTCCAATGAATCTTTTTATTTCATCCAATTTAACATGTCTGGGATCAATCTGATTTTTGTCGAGCCACGGAGAAGCACAAAGGATTTCACAAAACTGACGAACAGATGGTATGATATCAGTCATTGCCTCACGCCTCTTTACAACTTTGGCAAGTGATATGCTTTGAGAATCCTCATAATTCAAATGCAATGATCTTTTTCTGATGATGGGATGTTTTCTATTGTCCCCATCACTATCTTCAGCTGGGCCACCCGTATCAAAATCACTAGGCATAACCTCTTCACAAGAGATACCCTGAAGGACTTTGACGGGTATTTTTTCCCCATCCTCATCTTCCCCGTTGTTATTGCCTTTGTCAGTCACAGACTTTCTCTTTCTTCCAGCTTTCATCACTTCACTGGGATCTAATCCACCTTCCCTTAACTTCTCAATGTATGGTCCCATGACCATTTCCGTAGATCTTTCAGAATTGTGTGCCTTAAGAGAGGCAAGTGCCAGAATTATTTTTGTGAATGTAGATTTCCTGTTTGATTCGTTATCTGATATGTTTTGGAGAGATGCAAGTGGGGACAGTGACCCATAGTTGTATCCCGACCTCTGTATCTCTTTCTTCCAATCACCTGTTAAGAGGTCTCCGATGAGAGCCCCTTTGGATTTAGCCTCTCTGACTCTGTCGTGCGTATCGTTCACTGTCTTGAGAATCTGTCTCTGCTTTTCTAGAGCCTTGACCCAACCAGTAATGTGGTTGATAAAGACATCCTCTGACAACAACATAGCCTCGGTTGTCTTCACAAATCGTTCAATGACGTCTAACTTTTTTTTTTCGTGCTCCATTTGGTGTGACAAGTGCTCCTCTATTTTAACATCTTTGGTGTTGGCCACTTGTTCACCATGATTTAAAATTTTTGCATTCACAGCCTTTGTGCACGCAGCATATAAGGAGTGAACCTGAGCAACAGCAGTCACCAACTGCTGATTAATTGTCATGAACTGTGAGATGAGATCACCCAGATTTGGGATTGATGCAAGAGAGTTTTCGTCAAAAACACCATATAGGCCGTTACTTTTCAACCAGTCTTCTAAACTTTCTAATTTTATGCCAGCAGTCAAAGTAGATCCTCCCTGTAGACTGTTAATCAAGCTTTCATCTTGTCCCGAAAGACCATGCTCTTTCCGTACATGGTTCAATTTGTCTTGTTCTGATCTGAACCTCTTGGAGCACATGAGTGAAATATCTTTGCTGTCTCGAAGCTCACATCCAAATGGATAGCCAATGATTGCATGCCTGTCAAACATACTATAATTGTTGTCATGTTCATGCATATCATGGATCATCTCCTCTGCCAGCTGCTCGCACGATGCAAGAGAACGAGAAAAGTTTCTTCCGAGATTTGAATCAGTAAACTTTATATTAGAAAAGTCCATGTCCAAACTGAACGAGAACAGCCAGTGTTTTGTAGCTGACACTTCCATGTCTTGATTAGTCTCTGTGATGTGTCTCAAAAGCATGACCACATTTTTCCTTCTCAAGCCATCTCCAACTTGTGCTTTGAGTCGTTCCTTCAGTTCCCTGATCATGTTTCTCAAGCTCATATACCCTCCTCTGGCATCCATGATTTCGTCCATCGTAGAAATTATGTTGCCTGGCACCCTGAGGAAGCCACACACCTTTGCATCTGAGATTTGAGGATAAGATCTTATTCTCTCAATGGTATAACCATACTCTCGTTGCAAGCATGCTTTGGACAGACGCATTATTGCATTGATCTCTAATGGCTTGTATGTGTCCACCACAAAATGGGGGCGGAGATTTTTGAAGTTGTCCAACATTACCCTTACCATATTATAGTAATCGGGCTTTGAAATGATGAATTGTCCAAGAACGTTTCCATCCGTTCTAAACATGCTGTCTGCTTGTGCCATGGAAAGAAATGTTCCCCATTCTGAGGTGTTGTCCGAATCCAAACATTCAAGTGGATCGGGCAGATCATCACAACTGGAGATGACTTCTGGATAGTCTTTGAGAGAATACACATTGATCCATAAGCCATCCCTTCTAAACCGTTCCCACATTTGAGACAGAACCAATCTCACTGCGTCGCAAGATGATAGTTCAACGGCAGCATTTTTGTCATCTGACACAATTGTCTTTAACATGCCAAAGGGATGTGCATGAAGAAGGTGTATGGCAATACCTGACTTCCTGTAGTCATCGATGAGATAGCTGACCAAGGACTCAACATCAACAACGTTGTCCATCTTCTCATCTACCTTGTTGGATGAAAGAGTGGATATACACGTTTTTTCGAGCTGAGTTTTGTTGGGGAACAACGTTCCTCTAATGAATTGGGGCCCATTTGAATATCCTGGAAAGACTGCCTCCTGAGACCTCAATGTTCTATTTGTTGAATCAAAATGGGTTGTTCTTTTCCTTCTAAGGGCTTGATTTGACATGTGCATATTTTTAGAGTTTGTCTAAATGTTAGAATATTACATCATTTATACCAATTTGTATTCCTGTAAAAATATAACTTGAAATGCTGTGGGGCAAATCAAGTGGTCAAGATGTCTTGTCAAATTTGATTAAAAAAATTGAGTCGATTTGCTATGGGAATCAGGGGGACATTTGCACAATCCCTCTAGACTTGTCTCTAAACCAGAAAGACAGGCACATCCTTCTGTTGTACCAACGAGGGGAGGCTGATACACAGGCAGTTCTTGGATTATTGAATAATGGTTTGACATTTCCAAATACAAACATGGTGTATGACACTTATCAAGATGCCCCCTTGTATATGGGACCGTGTATTTTCATGTCCTGCTTCGTGACACTTCACTGGTTGGGTAAGACACGCATGAAGGCAACCTTGATGTATGTTATCTTAACTTTGCTTCTGTCTAGTGTACTGTGGAATTGGTGGCTACTGTACAAGAAGGAGGTAGCACACTCTCACGCTGTGTTACTCAAGGACATGCCAAAACATTGTTTGACGGGCCATAGGTCTATATGGCAAAGGACAAAAACTTTCCTCCTTCCCACTAGTCAAGATCATTGCATTGAATACCAAGAGGCTTTGACCATACACCCAGCTCTTCGAGTGCCACCCAGTCGTGCTTTGGTGATAACAATAGTGACATGTATAATGGAGCCAATGGAGGCAGCTGGAACAGCGATCAGTAAGAGTTTGAGGAACGTTATGATTCATCTTCCTGTGTACATGTGGCCTGTTGCCATCATCTACTTTCTTGTGGTCACACTATTCGTCATCATGGTGGCTTCTGGCTATCGAACAAGACTATTTAGTATTTTTGCAATTGAACCAAGACAACAGACAAACATTGTTAGACATGTGTGATTTTTATTTTGTCAAATAAAAGAAATAATAAACAAATCATTTGATCAATTTCAGTCTTGCTTTCTTATGTTTTGCATTCTCGAAGAGATGTCTAGTCCAATTCCTCTTTCTATTTTGGACAGCAGTTTGCTTCTTGTCTCTCTCTTGCATCTGAACTGTTGTTTCTGCAGCTTCTGCCTTGTCTTTTAGTGTTTGTAATGCAGCCAAGCTTTCCATTATACAATTGTCCCTGACTTTTACAAATTCACATCCCAAGCAAAGGTCATTTGAGGCTTCCATGAGACATGTGTTGTCATGAACCTCTAACATGGACAACTCTCCAGCACACTCGCAGCAAACTGCATCTGGGTATCCCATCAAGGCAAAGCACCTCCTCTTTCCCTGACACACAGAAACGAACTGCCGGTCGGGGTGTCCAAACTTTAAGTTAACATAATTGGAATAGTTGAAACATGGCAAGAGATGGAGCTGATCAGAGTCATCCTTGTGACAAAACTGTTTAAGTGTGTCTGCATTGAGATAATGTCCGCACGAAGGAGGTCTCTTCCCCATGTCCACATATGTGAGACACTCTCTGCAAAACTTGCAAAATGTCACTACAGATTCTTGCATGACCCTTACTTGTACATCTTTGGTGCACTTTACCCTATTCGTGTCGACATACATGGGGATAAATTGCCAATGTTTCCTAGTCAGCAGAAGTGTAAACCTTACGTATCTCTTGTATTTTTCTGAAAGAGAATCCAATGCAGCAGTCCACTCACGCACTGTCTCGCATTGCCTGGCATCTCTCAGCTTCTTCCATACTCCATGTTTTTCTTCCCATTCTTCATCCAACATCAATAACACATCAAGAGGAAATTTCTGGTTCAAACACCTGCTGAGGGCAATAGCTATCAAGTCCAGGTTCCTTTCTTCCAACATGCTCTTTGCATGGATGTCGATGGCTGCAAGTCTCTGGGTGCCCAATGCATACATGTGATCCAAGCTAATCAGTTTTGGCCTGGGCATCAATCTGTTTAGAATAGTTCTGGTGACTTTAACCTCACTTGGTTGGTTGTTCCTCAACATGCACAATGTCCCCATCCTCTTTTCGTCAGCATCAGCTAGACATTTCCACAATCCTTCATTTCCTGGTTTGGCAGCTATGTAGTACATGTATGAAAATACAAATAGTTTGTGCCTGTGTATAGACCAATGCGTTGAGCCACTTGTTTCTTCGTCTGCAAACTTTGCCTGCAATCTTGCTAGTCTATTTCGCAGTGCAAGGTTCATGTTGTCTAGTATTAAATGAAACCTCCTGTCATTTGGAGAAGTGGATTGAATGGACTGAATGAAATAGCAATACAACTGGTCCTCACACCCTTTTCTTGACTCTTGTTTTGGGGATGACATCCTAAGTGAGGCAAGTAGGACACGCACTGCAACACATTGAGATGCCACTTCAAATGAGCTCTGCGATCGGCATAATGGACAAGATTGCCCCAATGGCAACTCCAATGAGCCACCATCTCCACTGAGTTGACTCATTTTTCTTAAAACCCTTTTCCTCAACCAACACATTAGATGGGCTATCATTAGGTTGAGTCTTCAAAATCGAATTTTCCACTTTAGTTGACTTTAATCGTTCAAGCCCTTTGTCCTTCACTCCAAGCCTCAAAGAACATGTGAGAGAACTCCATGTGTGACCACTCACAGCAGTCACCACCTTCTGTGACACCTCACACAGCTCCAGTGAAAGCCCTACATCCAAAAAGCATCTCTTGAGTGATGCTACCCAAGTGTGTCCATCAATCACTACCCGAACTTGATCTGAAGAAGCTGGAATATGCACATTTGTTAAGAGGAAAACCTTTTTGGTGCCCTCTCTCACAACTTCCTCACATATCTCAACCCGTGTATGCTGGTTTTGATTTGTGAGACTTTCAAATAACACTCTGGCCATCTGATGCCTTGGTACATCTACCTGAGCTAACTTGGGCACAGATTGATCAATGTCAACCAAAGACCTCATGCTTAAGTCAGCCATATATCTGGGTCTGTGGATGATGACCAACGTACAACTGTCACTCTCTTTTGTGAGTATGATTCCCCAAGTGATTGCATGAGTTTCATTTTCCAACGATTGACATATCTCATCCCACAAAACAACGTCTATGGAAGTTATGCACTTTTCTTTGTGGTGACTGTAAAAGCTTATCCTCACATGTTCATCAACAAACCTCTCTTCAAACAACTTGAACCCAAAGTCCCTGTCCAAGCGATTGTCAACTTCAAAAGTATTCATTGTTGTTTGATTTTTGCTCATATGCAGCCCATGAATAGTACTCCTCGAAAGACAAAAACTATACAGACAATCAGCAAGACAAATAATAGTTCTAATCCAATGAATGTGCCTCTTCTTGCTATGCTGACTTTTTCTTCTGAAATAGCAAAAAACACAGCTCCACCATAGTAGGAGTGATGGTAATCTTGAAGAATAGCGCTTGTGAAATTACACTGTGCAAGAGAAGAAATGCATTGTGTCAGAAATTCTGCATTGGGATCTGTTGTCATCAAGGCACAATGTGCTGTTGGATTTGATATTGGTTGAATCGAGTTTGCATGAAAGATAGTGCTAAATTGTCCAACTATGAATGGAGAACCGTCTGAGAGGTTTTCGGGCACTTTAACTTCTTTACAAAGATTTTTTTGTGCTGTAAGACAAACCCCCTTTCTCATCATATGGCAGAGCCTGCTATCCGCTACAGGTGGACACAAGAGAAACAGATCTCCAGGTCGAGCAATGTGTGGAATAGAAGAGTGTGCCATATGGCCCGTTCTCACATTCAGAGTCATGAATGTGCACTGGGATGTAACATAAAATGTAGAGGCCAAAATAAAATACAATACTATTATCATGTTGATTCGTATGACATGTCATGTCCTTGTTATCAAACTGTGTCAATAATGCTATTATTTATTATTGCCTTTGTTTGTATGTTGGGTAATGGATGGTTTCTCTGTTGCCGGGAGAACTCATGTGTTGGAGAAATGGAAGAAATCAATGCCATTGAAGAACTTGGGTTCATTAACTATTATGTTCTGCCATCGAACTTAATGCTCTCGCTCAATGAATGCAGTGCCCTTGCCCAGTTGGAGGAGGGGAGATTGATCGATTGTGAAGGGAATGTCACATCCACTCTGTCGGATGATAGACCTTGGAAGATTTCTGTAGGCATGTTCGTGAAACCTTCTTGTGATCAGAAACAGACTCTGAAGAGGATTTCACAACCAAGTGAAGATACAGAGAGAGACAAACATTATACCGTGGCTATGTCTGTGCTCAACGAAGGGCACACCCCATGTTCGATTTTAGCACTTGATGGATCCAACTCTGGCCTCTCTCATTTCCACCTTGACAACACACAGTGTACTATACATCTATCAGAACATTTGAAAACTTCTTACCTGACTGCTGCAATCAACGTGTACCCAACTGCTAGATTCTGTAGTAATGTGACCATTACAAATGTATCATCTTCATGCCCCAAAGAAATATCATGTGTGGCAGTCCATCTCACTGGAAGATCACCAAAGTTTCTTGTCACCATATTTTCCCATACCCATCTCACAAACATTACAGGAGGGGACACGTATTTAGACTTCATATGTGGCAGTATAAAGACTAATGGACTAACTCGGGTGATGAAATCTTCTCCACCTGCAGGGAACTGTGTGTTGCGTGTATTTTCAGATGATATAGATGAAGGTGATATGGTTGAAATGACAGAAAATATGGGCCCAAAAGGAATTTCCCTTCTGCACAATGTACTGGTGAAGGGTATAGAAAACATATATGAAACAAATTGTGAAGATTGTGGATACCTTCGTTTGATATCCATAATCTTAGGTTTGTCACTTACGATTGGGATATCATTGGTGGTCATGTACGAGCTACTACAGAAGAATAATGCCATACACTTCGAATGAGGTTGAATAAACAAAAAAATATGTGACCATTATCGTTTCTCACTTTTTTTTTTATTTGACATAGACTACAGTTCAAATAAGACTTTTCTGTCCATTGGTTTTGATGCATCTATAGTTTTTTTACCACCATCATTATGAGGCGTTTCCAAATCAATAGCTTTAGTTGATGTTGATGGTTGCTGAACATCTACTTTGGATTCTGGCTGGTTGTAGAATTTTTGGAACAGTTCCCCATTCTGATCAAAGAATTGGGCCACTTTTGTTAGCTTGGGTAAATTTGTCAAGAGCTCCTCCATCTTCTTTTCTCTATTTTCTTTATGCTTTTGTTTGTGTTCCATATACTCTCTCTGATAACCTTTGTATCTCTGCATGGATTCTTGGTACTCTCTTTCTTTCAAGGTTGCAAACCGTTTAAATTCTTCATCTTCAAAAGCATCATTTTCATGAGCATTCGTCTTCCTCTTCTTGGAAGGAGGAGATTTGGTGGCCAAACCTTCTTCAACGGACGACATTCCTATACTATCTAGAAACTGGTCAAAATTCATTTTTTGTTTCTTATTTTTACCTGTCTTCTCCTCGTTGCCTTTAATACTTTTGTTGTTTTCCAGCCTTGTCAAATTATTGTACTGGTCTCTTGCAAAGTCCAATTCTCTCTTCCGCTTCTCTCTGTCTTTTGCAAAGCTCCTCACCTCTCTGTTCCTCATTTCTTCCCTAATCAGATCAAATGCTGCATCAACAGTGGACATTCCCTTTGCGTTTTTGCTCAATTTGTTACTTAATTCTGGAAACCTATCATCAAACATTTGACAAAATTTCGAGATTATTTCTGTCTCCATGCTATCGTTACTCGGAAAGCATTCTTTGCAATACTCCACCATGTGGCGAATGGCCTGTAGATCAGAGCACTGTCCATCAAAGATGCCCTTTTGTTTCATCATCTCAAAATCTTTTCTCCGTTTCTGTGCCAAGTCACTGGAACTCTCTTGCTCGAGTGCAATTCTGCTTTGAATCATGCTACACATGTAGTCGGAGAGCAATTCGACTGCTCCCCTCAACCTTTTATTATCCTCTTGAAAAGCTGTGGTCTTGGTAAGAAGGTCTTCAATATGAGCCTGATCCTTCTGCATCTCAGCTGTCACAAGACTAAACTGCTCATCCGGTAGTGCTTTTAGAAAGGATTGGAAATCAACCCCATTGGCATTCTCCTCTTGAGTCATGTTGTATGTTGCAGACACAGTGTTTCTTGGTCGTTTATAGTAGTCTCTGTCCAGACCAAACATACCAATGGTGGAAAGCACACGATGTGGCGGCACAAACATGCCAAGACATCCATCTCTAGCACCGCAGAATGTCATGGATACCTCCACCACATGGCTTGCATCTTCTTCCAGTGTGGATAGGCTAACAAATGTGTCACCCATCAAGGTGATGCAAGCAGGAGTGCTCAGCATGGCTTTGTTCTCGATCACACCCAAAAACCCAAGTGCAAAAAGAGAGTTGGGAAAGCTGTGATCATGCCATGACAAAACAACCTTTCCGAGTGGTTGTCTATGCTTGTTGTGATTGAACACGATCTTGGCACCGTTAAGATCCATGCGATTGATTTCTTCATGAAATATATCATACTTGCTCTCTTTCTTTTCCATCAATCTTGACTTAGGATCACATACTAGGTAGCCAACCCAAAACACTTGAGACCATGTGGTCAAGATCGGATCAAGTGTATCTTTTAGTACCCATTCTCTCTGTGAGAAACACACTTCACATAATGTCATGTGGAATTAAGATGCCAGACATACAGTGGGAACAAAACTTCGGCTCTATCATGCACAAATAATGTTATTGTAAACCTGTTGTTTATGTGAAAATTAAAATAGAGAAAGATCAGAACCACTCGAATTATTCTAAAATGGACGAAATAAGAAAAGCCATCCATCAATTCAAGCACAGCAAGAAGTGCCTGAAACACACCCTGTGGTCTTTTACCAAAGCCATATTTTGTACAGTCATAAATTTCTTCAACTTTCCCATGTGGTATGGAGTGCTTATATTTTTCACAGTGTATGTTGTAGCATACCTTGTTTACGTGGCTGTCACATACATAGGAGGAGGTGCATGCCTCGTCATACAAAAGATCATCAATGCCATCAATTGGGTACGCAAACACATCACATTTCAAAGGGTCATCGAAGTGAAAGAGATAGATGCACTTGCAGCACTTGTAGATGGTACGTGTGTGGAGTTTGAAAACACCTGGTTCACTCTGCGGTACTGGATGTCAAGAGGAATGGCAAAGAAATTGTGTCATCCACTCTCTTGGTATAACACCATTTCACTCACCAGATGGTTTGTTGTGAAACCCATGACCTTCTTTCTAGTGGAAATTAGCTCTATGCCTGGTGAGATTTGTCATTATGACGTGATGTGGGACATGTGTGCTGCTGTCACAGGGACGAAAGCTATTTTTGACACAATGGCCCACACGGGAATTTGGGTGATCGTTTGCATTGTGATTTTTCATCCACTGCTGTCTTTCTTTGGGCGGCTGTCATGGTATTATTGCGAGTTGTTTTTCGCTGTTGTTCATGCTATGCTAAAAAGAATACATCCAATGAATAAGAGATCGAAGAAAAAATTGAATGTGTTGGGTGATAAATGTGGTGAATGTAACAAGTCAACCTCTTCTACTATTACTAACCCAACAACAGTGCTCAATAAATAGATAAACAAAAAACCATGGCAATACCAGCATTTGGACCTTCACAGAGAATTGAGATATCTCAAACATACCTATCTTTAAACGAAACAAGAGAAAGGCGAAACGGTTATCGTCTCTTTGATCCCATCAACCCAAGAGATAATGTGGCAGAGGAAGGACAAGTTGTCTTGCTTCATGATGAGGACACAGAAATGCATGGAGGTCATTACAAGAAGACTTATGTCATACCAGATGCAGCAGGATATGTGGTGGACATCGATTGTTCTGCGATGACAGAAGAACAACAGAATGTTCTTCTGTGGCAAGATATGTCACGCTATCATGTGGGGGTGAATCAGGTTGAGAAAGGGGTAAAGTCTCCACACTCAAACACTGGCAATGGCTGGGATATCAGTTTCACACCAGGACATCCAGTGACCATCAAACACACGGGGCATGAATCGATCTATCGCAGAGATATCATCGGGGTGCGATTCCCAAATGCTGATGACATGAAGGCTCAGGCTGATGTATGGAAAGCTGGAAGTGGCAATGGGCAGTGCGTTTCAAAGTTTGCAACTTATCCCCTAAGAGAGAACCATGAGATGGTGGCATATGAAAGGTTTTGCATGGACCTTCAGTCGTTGAAAGACAGCTTTGAGCGTGGATACAGCCAGGTGAATGGACAGAATGCACAAATTCAACTGATGCAATTGCCCTCCATGTTAACACTGGTCAATGAAATATCAGAGTGCTTGAAAGATCAAGACATGTCAGAGAGGTTTTCGGAAGCAGTGCTTGCCATGCAAAATGGTGAAACAAATCTCACCAGTCTCCAAGGCTTGATCACGTCTACACATGGCTTACAAACATTGATGAGCATTGCAAGAGGAGCATCAACATTTGTGTCCACCCTTCGACCACCAGTTATGCTTGCGAAGGTCATTGATTTCAAGGGAGCACAGCCGGAGCGCAAGAGCTATGCCACTTGTGGTGATTCGTTGAAGTGTGTCATGCTATAACCTTTGCTATTAACTTGTTTCAAATCTTGTCTAGTTGAAACTTAAGATGATGACAGATTCTACAGAAATATGGCCCATACCACTTCGATACACAACTCCAGAAGATCCCTTTGGGTTCAGACTGGGAGATATTGCCAATCTGGTTCAGTCCTATTCCACAACGGAACTTGAACATCCACTCTTGGAGAAAATGATATATGGAGGAGACAGGCGTGGTGGAATATACCACAATTATGGAAATTCCATTCGTTTGCAAGATGTGGGACCACTTGCAGATGGACTACTTGGCGTCCACCTCTTCATGGGAAGCATCAACTCAAGGAATGGCTTCACAAGCAAAGAGAACGATTTCTCTGTCTTGTGTCCCATAGTCATCTTTCAAGGAAAGCAAAAGTTTTCCTGTCATTTTCAACACTACCCCATCCTCACAGTTGGGAAGGCAACAGTAAGATCAGATGCTCCCACTCTGTCAGCAGAGAGCTATAGTGTAGATTTTGGTGTGGACATGTTCAACCTGAAGATAACACTTGATCCCGAAACAAATCTCATTGCCGATCCAACTGCTCGATTTGAGGAGTATCTCAAGCGGAAGGCTCAAGCAGAGAGGAGCATCGATCAGACAATGCAAGAACAAATCACCCACGCCCTTGCTAACTGCCCCACGTTGACTATGGTTCGTTTGCGTAACAACAGTCCGGCCATCACTCGACTCATTGCGAACCAAGAGAACATACATGATTTTGTCTATGGTGAAATACAACAACAGGTGATGGAGTTTTGTTCGTGGTCTTTGGATCCCATATCGCCATCTGGGGCTCTGGACGATGCATACAACAGTCTGATATCTGATGCACACTCATCAGAGGCACCACTCTTCATTGTAACTACACCGGAGGTTGCGGATGTGATTGCCACCAAGCATAATCACATTGTGCCCACCACTGATGTCCTCTACACTGTGGGTTTCTCCGGGGATAAAGGAGAGTTTGCACCTGGCCAGATCAAACCATATGAGGGTGTCAGTAAAAAGGTATCTCTTGTGACAAAAGCTGTGAGTGTCCAGGGAAGAGATGTGCCAATTTTGCACGTTCCACATCTCAGCAGGGAATCGGGATCGACATATAACATATTTGAGCAAGACGAAAGTTTCTGGTGCTTCAATGAAGTTGGTTACAACCTCAATTCGCAGACAAAAATCGATGACTTTCGTGGTGTGGACAGAACGAAAATCATGGTGACTGACCTGAGACTGGGTAAGGATGGATGTTTTACAATGGATGACTGTCTAAAAAAGGGTGGAGGTTTACTCCCAGAGACTTACAATAGGTACAAGTACCAAGAGATGTTGGTGGCCGACAGAGAACTTCATAAGTTTCTGCTACAGAGAGCAGATGAGACAGATATGCTAGACTACATGGGTGCAGAGTTGCCAATGAACAGTCCAATTAATCTCTACTTTCCATCGTCAAAGGTTAGATTCATGCCAACACCAAACCAAATGGGGGGCAGACAGGGTGGCTGCCAATTTCGTAGCACTGGCATCTTTGGTAATAGACCATCCTACACAAACTGGCACCCTCCAGCTGGGGATGTAGAGGCAGCTAAGGACTGGTTGGCAAAGAGAATTCATCTTGACCAAGACCATCTCAACACCGTTTTCACATATCTAAAGAAGTGTGCTGATATATCTTGGACACCAAATGACATCGAAAGGTTGATGGCCCTGAATGAGAAGTGTTCTACACATCAGGAGCTAGCTGATTTCAACGTCACTAGGGTAGAAATGAAAGAGATAGTTCTTGACATGGTCAGGAATGGGGGTTATTCCAAATATGCCTGCATGCCCAGATTTGTTGAGGCTCTCTCCTCTGTTGCAAATGAACTTTTACAAAAGGATAATGAACTGAGTGACATTGCTAATGAGACTCTACACAATGCTGAAGGTGTAGCAGTGCTGGTAGTTCAAAAGTATTTGAGAGAGATCATAAATTTCAGGTCTGCCTTGTTGGCCTGTTCAAAGAAACTGTTAGCCATGGGAGCAAGAGTGAATCTCCCATGTGGTCTTCTCACTCAGTGTCCTCCGTCCACCCCTGTTCTCAATCTTCCTAGAGATAACAGAGACGTGCTTCGAGTAGAGTTTGAGGCTGACAGGGAACTTAGGAACGCATATCGATTTTATTTGCTCTGTGTGGCACCACTGGTCTTTCAAAATGTATACAATATTGTTCACAAACACGAAGAAAACCAGGGAGAAAGTCATCCATTCTTCACATTTCAATTCAACAATCCGGATAAGACATGTGTCATGGGGAGGCAAAGGGAGACTTTTGTGCAACCTTTTTATCAGCATGGCATTCTTTCAAATGTACCATCCAACAGGATGATGGCAGCTGCAGAAAAAACCAAGTTTGATGTCATCAACATGTCAGAGTTTGATCCCCTGTTCAGATATGATTTGGACGTCATTCAGAATGACACATATTCCAGAAGCAAAAACTTCTTTGATCACTTTGTCAGTCATCGCACTCAGTACCTAAGAGAGTTAGAAGACACTGCACCAGTGATTAGAGTGACGGCAGCATTCCTTAACATGATCTCATATACACCAGAGGTCGAAAGGGTAATAGGACACTCGTGCCTTATGAATAGAAAGTATAGAATTGTCAGAAACTGTGCCCTGAAGGTGGGCATGGTTGGTCTCTACAGAGGGGGGAAGGAAAACATGATGTATGCAGTTGGAAACGTGAGTTCGGTCACCAAACAAACAGCTAACAATGGGATAGAGATCATACAGTATGTGAATGGCAATTGTTTCATCGTCGACCCATTGAGCTGTGGCCGAGTGATACCCAATGCTGTTTCAAAAGGCTTATTATCCGGAATGTCTGCCACCATGGCCAATGTTCACTTGCACATCAACGACTCGGGAGGTGCCCGCTTGAAAAAGGAATGGTGGAGAAATATGGCCTATGTGGTGGAGGCATTGCCGGGAAGGCATCCACTGAGTGACCAACACCACTTTGTACCACTCAATGGCAGACACCTCACGGCCAACCTCAACAGAGATGGATTCAGTCTTAACAAACTGGACCCCGTTGGACCAGACGGGGGTTGGTATGCAGAAAACATGTATTCACTCCGGGGATACAGCGAGGCCCACCTTGTGCATGGTATCCTCTTTAAAGCGAACAAAATACCTTTATATGACAACAGTTACAGGACCACGCGGGGACTCTCTCAAATGCACCAACAGGCAACTGTGGAGAGAAGAGAGATGGCAGGGAAAGTAATAGAGAGAACAGATGCTCCGACTGCTGTCTTTTCTGGTCAGTCTAACATTGGATTTCTGGAAAGGCAGCGCTATGAAACACATTCCTCTTGTGGATCATTTGCCCACGATAGCTGGGAGACAAGGTCACCACTCAAAAAATGTAGTCAGAGTAATTCGTGGAGTGCTGAAGTGTTGAACCTAAACAAGAGGCGCACGGATAGGGGATTGAAGATGCTAGACGAGAATAACATTGAGATGGATGAGAGGATGCCCCCGTTTAGGACTGGGGTGAAAGGATTGTATACTACAGAGCACACTAGATGATTGGTTTGATGATTGTTATGTTGTAATAAAGAGAGATATGAGACAAACAATGTGGTGCTTTCTCTGAGTTTTTTTTATTTTCAAAACCCTTTGATCCAACCGGTAAAGTTCTTTTTATTGATTACATTTTCTTCCAAGCAAAACAATTCACAATGCTTTGCGTCCACTTCGCAAACAATCAGTAAAGCATAGCAATTTTCACTTCCATATGTGTTACGGAACATGAGCGTAGTACAAGCAAGCTGGGCCATGTACCTCCCAAACTTGCTCTGCTTAAATTCACTTCCTTTATATCGCTTTGCCTTTCTGTTTTCCTCTGCTAGAAAGGATATCATTGTGTTTGTCACTTTCAACTCGATGATGACAAATGTGCGGTTCACATGATCAAATCCTATTAAATCCACCTCTGTACCAGAGAATGCAGCATTGTCCACACTTTCATCTAGAGGGTAATTAGACACAGGTAAACCACCAGTCACCAAAGAGATGTGTCTTGATGCAAGGACTGTCACCAGATTTTTGGATTCTTTGTGTTCGAGTAGTTCATAGGATTTCTGTCCCTTGGCAAACTCCTTCACCTCTTTATCCACCTTTGTACCTCTCGATTGCATTGCCCTCTTGGATCTGGAAGACACTTTGTGCCTCCACCTTTGCTTGTTTTCACGTGGCAAATATGCCAGCCGTTTGGATATGGGATGTGTTATTCCTTGAACATTCTTCTCCAGTGGCCCTGCCAGTAGACATTTCCCTCTCGATCTCACCCTCACTTGAGCAATGGGTAATTCTATCTGTGCATATCCTTTGCTCCTCAGTCTGTCCTTGTTGATCTTTTGTTTCTTGATGACTTGTTTTGTGGTCGCATCATCTTCGATCGAATACCTCTTCACTCTTCTTGATTTGATTAAAAAAGGGTTGACTTCTTCAAGCTCATTGCACGTCGATCTAATAAAATATTGAGCTTGCATCTTTGTTTTCTGTCACTGCTTATTTACCTGTATAACACTAACAAGAGCAGAGAAAAATAGTAAATGAAGAATACCATGTTCCGTCCTTCTCTACAATCAAGACCACGAATAAAGGAGAGATGCAAGAAGATACGATCAACCATGAAACCAAATAAGAGTTCCAAATATAGGTCGCTAGAGGAAGAGACAATGGATGGCGCCAAGACCATATTGCAAGAAGCTAACAAGCTTGATGGAAGGATGTCTCACATTTGGCACATATGGGAATACAGAGTGAACCGCATTATCAGCCCAAACTTTGTGTCTCACATAAAGAGCATGGTGGCAGTCATGTGTCAAGTACTACAGATGATCATCATTCTATTAGTTGTGAGGGAGACGTCGGGTCACATTGGCAACTTGAAACACATCGGTATCATCATGCTGCCTGTTTATTTTCACTTTGCTCTCCGTCTTTTTGTGCAATCTGCAGGATTCCTCTTTGCTCTTCACAATGCTCTGTATGTGGAAGGACACCTGTCATTCCTATCAAGTCTCAATGAATTGAGTAGGTTTATGCCAGTTGTAGAACAGCTATTGCCAGTGGCCACTTACATTGTGTTTCTGGTTGCATCCATTGCTGTGGGCACATGCCACTTGAACTTTGAAGCTGGTGGTGAAACAAGTGGATTGTGTAGTGTTTTCAACCTCGGTGTCATACAATCCATCATAGGCATGTTTGTGGCCATTCAAGTCATCCATCACATTATAACAATGTACAATCACGCACACCACAGCTCAATGCCAAGAAAGAAATGGAGGTTTGATAACAACGATGAAACTCTGGAGGATGACCCAAAGAGTCTGTTGGATGAAATGTGCATCCTTGATGAAGAAGCAACCTCTATATGGACATGGTGGAAGTACAGGATGAATAGAATTCTATCGGCCAATATTGCACACAATTTGTGTGGCATTTTGGATGTCGTAATGGAAGGTCTGACTGTGATCTTTGTGGTGAAAGCAGTGCACAACTGTCACGGAAATTTGGGAAATATCTCTAGCTTTCCTCTAATTCTGACACCTCTCTACATCAAGTTCTTTGGAAAAGCATTCATGCAGCTTGTCGTGTTACTATACGTGTCTTGTAACCACTTTCAGATGGAGCGTAGATTAACTTACAGGGGTCTTTTGAAAGAAAGCAAACAATGTGTTAAGGTGATAGAGCATTTATTGCCAATATTCACATATGTTCTGTTTGGTTGTCTAACCATTGCCATTGCATCATGTCACCTCAATGTCTCAATGCAGGGTAAGAATGCGGTCTGTTCTGTTCTGACCTATGAGGTTGTCTATGTTGCTGTAATAGCAACTGGCCTCATCCAACTGTTACACCATGTCATTTCTCTATGGCAATATCATCAGCATACGAGTAAGCCCCAGATGGATGAGACAACGGGTTCTCAGTTTGAAATGATGCCACACTCATCCTCCATTATGGAATGAATGTTGCAAACAAAACACCAATAAATCGTCAATGATCATAAACTAGTCTCTCTGAGTTGTGCTATTCTTTTGCTTAGACTCCCCTGAATTGAATGTGTCTCCCTCTCTCTTTGTGAGGAGTTTGGGGCACTGTCTTCAAGAGATGTCAGCCAGTCCTGAAATAATTTCTCGAAGCAGTCACCTCTCATAGGACCGCTTTCTTCGTCCATTTCATTGTCCTCTTGTACCATGCTCAGAGTGTATTCATTCTGGATGTCATTTTCCATGTCCCTCTCTGTCTGAAGTTTTGTTGCTTTCCTACACACTGCACGTGCAGATGGTCTGGACCACTTCTTGAGTTTTTGACGTGTGTGATCAGCAATGATGTTTTTTTCAACCAAAAGGCTTGCCATTTCACTATGTCTCATTAATTTAGACTGTGTCAAGATGGTTCTTGTTTTGGATAGCAACTTCTCTTCTTGTGTGATGAGTCTAATGTCCTGGAAGATCTGTTTAAGTTCATGTAGGGTGGATTGGCTGCCTGATGCTTTGTACGACGCAAACAGTTGCTGTGCCGTTTTGTTCATTGTTTCCTTGCGCTGAGCAAGATTGCCCTCTTCGAGTGCTATGTCCATAAGGTTTATTTTCTCACTTTCATCATGAAGCCTTCTATAGTCTGATATGCTTTGTTTGAAGGCTCTACCCTTGGCTTGAGTTCGCATGAGCTTGCCAAATATTTTGTACTTGAGTTCCCAGAGTGGCATTGTTTTGTACTGTATTTTCTTGTGATGTTGTGTATATACATGTTTTTTCTTCAAATCATGAATGATGTTCAATATAAAAAAAAGGACATCGATCCCCCCCCCCTTCTGGTATGATATGCTGGGAATAAAGATGCAGATGTTGATATGTCTAGTCTTAGGTGTCTGTACCTCATTCACCATTTTTTTTGTCATGAAGAACTTTGAGGCTAACACATCAGGGGGTGTTGGACTGGGTAGACAAGACACTCATGGCAAGTTCGATCAAATAACCATCAATCTCATTGTCATGTTTGCCACGTTGGTCTCCACATCTAGGACCACATTACTCTTTCTCATGGATCGTCTACTGAGAAGAAGGATATCTCCCTTTCTCTTGGGTTTGGTCAATGTCTTTGTTAAGACAATTTGCCTGGCACTGTTTGATTTTCGGATCATACATGTGGGTGGTAACTCGAGTGCCATAAGGGCTGGCATTGTCTTTGCAGATATCACCAGTTTCCTCTTTGAAGAGGCTCATAGAGTATATACTGATTAATCAGGAACATGGTTATATTTGTCAATTCATCTCATGGAAGGAAGGAGTGAACTCAAATGGGAGGCCCCCAGTTCATATGTGCATGCTGTTCTAACCAAAAGATATCAAAACGTGCTCGATGAAATTCACAGAGAGTATGAAGCTAAGGGAAAGAAGCTGAACTACACAGACATGTACCTCGTCACTGTACACCCATCTGAACAATCCAATGCTCTGATGGAGGCGTCTGTTGGAAACCCCAACTACAAGAGAATATGTACTGCAATAAAAAGTGGGGTTGACATTGTAGAGATGTATAGAAGTGCTCTAGATCAAGCCATCGGAATGAATGGTGTTGCTGTGAAAAGAGAGTTGGTGAAGAGATTTTGTGAATCTGGAAGTGCCTCTCAGTTGGAAAAACTGGCATCCAACGTGATAGAAATGGGAGAACTACTTGCTTGGGTGCCTGTCATGGATAGGGGTCTTGAGGTCCCCATAATTCCTATGCATTATGTCATTTTGTATGCAGACCCCTTTGACGAGTGGATTGCCAGAGATCTAAACAACACCCCTTTGGAATTACACTTCTTTGATGAGCCTTCCAACTCCTATTCTCCGAAAAGTACCATGTCCTACATGATAGACAAGTGTGCTGAGATGCGGTTGTTGCGTGAGCACTA